>CM048933.1:1370000-1970000 GCA_026686955.1 Epinephelus cyanopodus | reverse complement strand
ACATGCTGTTGACCTGGGATGCTGGAAAAAACAGATTAAACCACGTCGGCCTGTAACGCTTCCAAGGGCTGCTAAATGTCTTCATATGGTTAGTTATACTCTCGGGTTGGATGGGCTGCTCTGGCCACCCGAAGGCTCAGTCATTAGTATACTTTTATATATAAGGCATTACTTGGTCTACTGCCTTCCTACATTTGTTCCTTAATTGCACAGAGAATTGCTGGTCCTCACTCCTTTCGTTTGCAAGGCTACTTGTTGCTTTCTGTTCCATATGCCTGTACTGAATTGGGCAAAAAGGCTTTTGTCTACTCTGCACCTTCAGCATGGAATGTTGCAAAAATGACTGGAAGCTAACAGGGTTAATTTCTTTGAGCACCTTTAAATCCAAACCAAGAATATTTGAGGCCGACTCCACTACATGGACTTGTTTTTCATAATCTGCTTGTAAATTCAATACTATTTGTTTGTGTGTTATCTGTGTAATTTGTAACGGTGCTTCGTACTTGCTGCTGCCTATCTTGGCCAGGTCTCCCTTGAAAAAGAGGTTGTTAATCTCAATGGGATCTTCCTGGTTAAATAAAGGTTAATAACAATAATAAAGGACGCAGGACGAGGAGCAGTTTGGTTTGTCTCCAGATGTGGAACGTAGAACACATCAAACAGCAACGTCATAATAACAATATAACGATACCAGTATCTGAAATGCCTCACGTCATTACGCATACGCACGCTACAGGCAAACAAACAGAAACAGAGCGGAGTTTAAAAAACATTCTACTGTAGCCTTTAAAATGTCTTTTTACCAAATTGTGTGGCTGCACTTTAACCTGTGTCTTGATCTGTGTCAACACTGGATAATAATAATAATAAAAAGATTATGGCATTCACTCAACTATTATGTATTTATTTCTTAATATTTTACAGAGTTTTAGGAGGTGAAACATACAACAATTCATATCCCATCCATTTTTATTTTACACGCTGGCATCGGATCGGTACTCTGTATCGGCAGATACTTAAGGTTCAGGGATCGGAATCAGTATCAGGAAGGAAAAAGTGGTATCGGTGCATCTCTAGCCCTGGACGGACCTGAGATTGCAGTGAAGACTCTCAGTCATCAGGTCATGGTAAGTGCTATATCACAGACAGCTGGTCTTGCTTGAGTTTCTTGAGTCTCTAAACTGAAGTGAGTGTGAATCCTGACAGAGTCGTTAAGGTCACGTGAGTCGTTGGGGTCAGATGGGACCAGGTGAGAGTGTGTGTAAAGTCGTCTGGGGAGAGATCCCAAGACTGCATTGTAGGTGAGTGATAAGTGGTGTATAAGGCATGTCTGAGAAAATCAGGAGGATCGTCAACAAACTCCACATCACTGTGCACTTCCCTCAGTTTGCTGCAAATATTAATGAATCTGTCATTTTCTTCTCTTTAACACAACTTCAGTCACTACAACAAACTCCTTCATGGTCACTTTGTGTCCTTTTTATCACATCTTATTTTATGATATTCTATTCTTACTTTGTATATTTTTATTATCAGTATATTCTATAGTATTATTGTTATTACTATTTGTTTGCTTTCCAGAGTAAAAGGCACAAACATGTCACAGTGTGGTGTCTGATGGTGTACGTGACATTAAAACTGATCTAATGTCATACAACAATCCTCTTCACATCTGCAGCTGTGTGTGATGATACATTTAATTAGCAAAGAAAATAAAAAAACACTTTCAGTTTAATAAAGTACAGTAACATGCCTCTTATTCCTCGTCACCATGAAGCCTACAGGCTGATTTACTGTAAACAGCAGATTGTTTTCACATCAACATGAATGAAAGTATTTTAAGCATCCAAACCACTGACACCAGTTTCACACACACTTCAGGGTGCGTTCAGGGACATGAATAACCGCTAGACACACTTTAACCTGCAGGTAAGACACTTAAGCTGCTCCTTTAAAATAAGCAAAACAACATTAAGTGGAGTTACTGCGCATCTAAGTAAAGGCATCAATATAAACACACTGAACTGACATGTTTGTTGTTTATGTGAATAAACCTATAAATATACAGACAAAAAGTAAAATTATAAAACTCTGACTGACATAATGTCATGAATATAAAACAGTGATGTGTGTGTGATGTGTGAGGTACCTGTGTGTGTGTGTGTGTCAGCTTCACTTCACTCTGAGCTGGCTGTTGATCTCTGAAACGGTTCTTCACCTGCTGCAAACGGCTCAGCTGACGGTAAAATCATCCAGACGAGTCTCAGTCAAAGTTTCTGCTCTTCGGTGAACGTGATATAAAGTGACCTCAGTGCACTTTCACCTCAAATTAAACGGAAAAAAAAAGTTAAGAATCCTTCAGGAGCGGCTCACAGCGCGCTGCCGACTGCTGCTGCTGAGAGTCTGACGCCTTCTTTGTCAAACACACTCCCCCAATCACACACACACACACACACACACACACACACACACACACACACACACACACTCAACATCTCATAAACCTACTTTTTCCTAATTAACCATCTTCCTTCTATCTGATTATTTTGCATTAAGAAGTTTTACTGGATATATATTTTTCATTTTCACGTCATATAAACAGATTTGCTCACACACTCATTAAAACATGCGGCAGCAGACAGGTGGTGGTGTGTGGAGACACCTGGTGGTGACAGGGTTTAATGCAGCAGCAGGTTACAGACGTTCAGAGACATGAGGGGGGGGGGGGGCAGCTCATCCTGTCAGTCAACATGAAGAAACTACATCTTTCATAATACCTGCAAAAATCTCCTCCATGAATTCTGTAGATTTACATTTCAGAAGATTTAAACCACAGCAGTGACTCATAAAACATGCTCATTTTCTATAATATAGGATGATGAGGTCTTTTTGATAATAACGCAGCACTTTTTATAATAATAATAATTGTATTTGTGCAGCACAGTTCATACAGCAAATGCAACTCAAAGTGCTTTACATTAAAAAAATGGGAAGACACATTAAACACGGGATCAGATGGAGTAAATAAGATTCACTCACAAACACATGCATTAAAATACAAACTAGTCCTGATGCCAGTTATTTAAATAAAAGCTACAAAAAGGGAAGTTTTTAAGAGGTTTTAAGATTTTATTTGAAGCTGTTGACTGAATCAGAGAGTCTGACGTCCTCTGGAGGGCTGGTCCAGAGACGAGGGCCAATGAGAACACAGCATCACCATAGTGTCCAGTTCTACTCTGGGGAACAACCAACATATCAGAGAAGTCGTTTAAGGACATAAAGGACTGACATTAGATGCACCAGGGGCGTAAATATAGACAGAGCAGGCAGTGTGTTGCACAGGAGCCCCTGAGGTGGAGGGGCCCGCGGAGAGAGGGGGAGGCCCTTGCAGGTGATTCAGATAGCTACCTTGGGAAAATACAAATACCTGTTTAGTTTAGTTTAGTTTAGTTTGGTTTGGTTTGGTTTGGTTTGGTTTGGTTTGGTTTGGTTCGGTTCGGTTCGGTTCGGTTCGGTTCAGTTCAGTTCAGTTTAGTTTAGTTTAGTTTAGTTTAGTTTAGTTTGGTTTGGTTTGGTTTGGTTTAGTTTAGTTTAGTTTAGTTTAGTTTGGTTTAGTTTAGTTTAACTAGTTTAGTTTAGTCTAGTTTAGTTTAGTTTAGTTTAGTTTAGTTTAGTTTAGTTTAGTTTGGTTTGGTTTGGTTTAGTTTAGTTTAGTTTAGTTTAGTTTGGTTTAGTTTAGTTTAACTAGTTTAGTTTAGTCTAGTTTAGTTTAGTTTAGTTTGGTTTAGATTGGTTTAGTTTAGTTTGGTTTAGTTTAACTAGTTTAGTTTATCAGGATCCCCATTATATATATATATATATATATATATATATATATATATATATATATATATACATATATATATATGTATATATATATATATATATATATATATATATATATATATGGTTTTTTTTGTTGTTGTTTTTTACCATGCATGAAGTTCATTACAGCGTATGAATCATATTAGACCTAATTTATTTTAAAAAATGAATATTAATAATTTAAAAACAGCTCCATTTGCTATGTATGCCCTCAAAAAGCCAAATCTGCATCATGTTTCTTTTCTTTATTTAAGATATTTAAAATAATCAGTTGCTATCTAAAACTAAATTTTTGATTTGTCAATATAAGCCAGAAAATCTATAATGAACTATAAAACTATTCAATTAAATTAATAAATTACTTACTCTGATTTGTTGTTTTGTCAGATGATTGTTGGGTATTATGTATGTTGTTCTTTACACCACTGAGGTTCACTGTATTTTTTGTATTTTACTGTTCCTTCCAACCTATCTTAGCCTTTTTTCCATTTGAAAATATTATTCATGAGTGTGTTTAGTTTACTTTATGTCTTGTCTTGATGCTTTCCATGTCTTATGTAAAGAGAAGAGCACAGACACTCACAAAGGAGGAGAGACAGTACTGAGGTTTGATGTCAAGATGAAGGTACATGCAGGTTTAAAAGGTAGCTGATACTGGGACAGACGGACAAGCAAACAGCAGCTTTGCAACAGAGAATGAACTACGAACTGCGTGACTGATGAGGGAATGAGGTGCAGCTGAGCAGGTGAGCAGAGGGCCAGGTAGCTGCACAGCTGATGAATGCAGTGGGAACAGGTGTGTAGATGGGTGGGGTCATAGGTGATGGGGGAAGGAGGGAAAGTGTGAGGGCATCTGGTGGATGGAGAAACAGAGAGGCAGGCTGTCACTGTGCACTTTGGATGTTCTTGCTGTTGAAAGCTGCTGTAGAGATAATAGGGTGCAAAATACAACCAGCTTTGGTGAATCTGAACTAAACCTTTAAAACACCAAGTCACACAAAAACATAAACTAACTAACTGATGGAAGGCGCAGTAGACCAGCAGCTCCTGTGATCAGCAAGGTAAAATTATTGTTTTTGTCAAAGGAGTCTGGCTTTGAAAAGAGCAACTCACTTTGTGTATGTTCTCCATCAGAAAGGTCTGTCTGTTTGGGACGTACTGATCATACGACTGATGAATGAGATTTGGATTATACTGCACGAGTTGCGTGAGGGTTTGTAAACTGAATTGTTGATATAGTTTTGCTGTTGTTGAACGTGGACCCCAATGACTTCAATTCATCAAGAATTTTCTTGGCTTTTGGATTCTTCGCTCACCGTGGAGGCGTGTGAGAAAAACAAAGTGTTCTTACTGAATTCAGTGTAACAGGGTGTGAGTAACTGATGTACAAATGATTATGTGGGGGGTGAAGTATTCCTTTAAACATGTCGGCCATGATATTTAAAAACAGGATTTCTTTTGTGACTGGGCTTTGAGTGCTGACAGTGGAAGTGACAGTCTGAGGTTTTGGTCAATGATTAAAGGAGCAGTCCACCCAGAAAGAACCTCCTCCTGCTCTTTACATGTTCCTCCGGTTTACTCTCACTCAAACTTGTTGTTCAAGAGCTAATTATCCCTGCTTCATTTCCCTCTGGCTGACCTCTGCAGCGTGGACAGCGTTTTGTTTGGACTTTCATTCTCTCTTTTCAGCTCCTCCATATGGCTCTCAGTGACGGGACGTCGGCTTTTAGCTCTCCAGTCTTTGTGATTAAGTCCATGTGGTGTGTGAACGTAACAGGGTTTTATTTATCTCTGCGGCTCCGTCCATGTGGCTCCTTGTGGCCGTCGGATTTCCAGATATAGATCAGTGTCTGCTGTCACTTCAGTGTGCGAGTCTGACCGCAGCACCGCTGTGTCTTGACCTCGTCCCACATTACGTCCCCTGCAGAGGTCTTGAAGGCAGCTCTCTTATTGACCGATTCACCGTCTCCTTGAACCAAAACCCCCGAGAGACATTAGAGAAGATCTGTTGCAGAGTCCCTCATTCTGTGACTCTGAGCGGACTGATTCATTCTCATCTGGCCTTTCTGTGATATATGTTTCAGTAAGTGCACGGCTGTATTTTATCTCGTCGTGATTGTGTTTTTATACTCTGGGATAATCTGTATAATAAATCAGAAAACATCTACAACACTGACTGATTTGTTTCCCTTGTCCAACATGTGGCTGTAAATTTTCTGGGTGCACATTTCTGCCTTTGTCCAACAGACTGATATATAATCTGTCCCAGACTCTGCAGTGATCGTACAAAACAAAATAAACCGCACCAATCCTGTGTTAAACATTTATTTCCTCTCCATATAAAACTCTTCTCAGTGCGCACAGACAGGAGCACTTTGCATTACAGTTGTGCTATAAGGAAAAATGTAAACAGAGCACATGAAGCCACTTCAGCAACAACAGGCCGAGCATGCAGCAGAACAAACGTTTATACATTTATCATTCAGATTCACTGAAGCAGTGAAACAAAATGTTTCCAGGCTGGACATCCAGAATAACTGCTGCTCCATCTGAAAGTTAAACAAGTTACAAAAGCACATCTTAAAGGGTCGTACTTGTTTTCTGCCCTTCAGGCATCACCTCAGATTATATCATGAGTGGTCGTCGTGTTAGAATTAACTTTATTGGAATTATCAAAGGTCAGTATCACCTATTGTGTTCTTCTTTTTCTTTTTCAGGTTCATACTTGTATCTTGGGTTTAGAACATATTTACACGTTTTAATGATCAAAAATATTTCCTTCATACTGTGAACACCTGTGTTCACCCTCTGTCTTAGCGCCTGTCTCTTTAAGCCCCCCTCCGGAAACAACCCAGTCTGCTCTGATTATTCTGATCAGTTTGTTTCCAGTCACAGTGAAGTGGAGCATCTAACTGGCCTACTGTCCTTGTCCCAGTACACAAGCACGGGAGGGGAATCCATTGATTGAGCCAAGTATGTGCGACTCCTCTACGATAGGTGGAGATATGCCCCTTTCAGCTTGTTAGTATTGGACCTTTTTCCTGTTGACCTATTACGTCACAGACCAAACAATGGACAAACAAGTTAGCTACGGTTAGCTAGCTGCTAACTGCTACCATGGTGGACAACTTTACAGCTCTGTACATTTGGTCCGTCCAAAAAGTCACGGCTCTGGATGTAGATTTCTCCATGTTGTTACCAGCTTCTTCTTCTCTTACACATTTAATGCTATTGGACTTCCGGGTCAAAGCCCGGGGCGGAAACTGTGGAGCATGCTCAGAGCGCCTCGGCCAGTTTGGGTCTGATTGACTGTATACATGCAGGAGTCACATGATCTGGGTGTGTTAGTCCCACTGTGACACATTCACTGCAGGACCATTTCACTCACACTGACATGTTTACATGTATCTAAAAAGTCCGGTTTTAGTCGAACTGACACAATAAATCCATTTTCTATGATGTCACATAAAGACACTGCATTTCCAGGATCTCTGGCATCTGCAGTCTTTGAGTCTCTGCACCAGGCCCTCAGGAAAAGCTCCAGGCGTTGGAGCCAGTTTGACAGAGTGGCCAAACTATGTCACAAGCCCAAAAAGACTTTTTCCCCCATAGACTTACATCGCGAAAGAGATGTCTGTAAATCAGTGGAGAATTTTTTTTCACAACCCCCATGAAATGATTCGTTTCACTATCGGGATTTGATCCAACAACATTAAGAAAGTCTAGAATAGCTGCACAACTAAAATACTTTGTCTCCATTCAAGTTAGTGGAGCACTAAACCAAAGGTTGCCTGTGTGGCCTGCAGGAGTCTCTGCTGCACTTTGCACAGCGCAGAGGCAGAGCCGATCATCCGAGTACTTTTATACATCGCATTGAACTTTTTTGGCGCCATGCTCCACCCAACTTACATATTAGTAATAAAGGGAGCCCTCCAAAGCTGTACCTTGTTCTCTTTATACATCCATGGTGGGAATGACTAACAGAGTGTAGCTACACTTTCTTTTGTTAGAAAGCACCAATCAAAGCTTCCAAACACAACTGGACATGTTGCAGCAGGAACGTAGTCCCCAGTCTGGAGGACATGAACACCAGCAGCAAAAATTACACACTTTTACCTGACATTAGCATGTAGCTACATGTAGCATTGTAGGTAATGTTGACACTTAATGCACCTGGAGCAGACGACCATATAAAGAAATCTTGAAAGTAAGATAAACGTTGGAATCAGAGTGTTCAGAGCCGCCTGAAGTCTGAAGATTTTGTTCACTTTAATATACGTTTACCTCAATATTTGAAACTTTGGCTGTTTGATGTGAAGCTCCGACATCATGACATGACATGACAGAAAATAGGGAAAAGCTTTATCGGTTTTCTGGAGAGGACAATGTGCAGAATATGTTTTAAGACAACCTGTAGCTGTCCATGATGTGTGTAAGAGGATCCGATAGACAGGTATGTGTTTGCAGATAATTTTAGGTGCATGCTTGATGATATAGTCGGTGTTCAGTGTTTCTTCTTTAGTTCATTAACAGTTTATTCATTGGTTTTATTGCAGTTGTTATATATCCTTATTTACTAGCAGATTTATTTAATTTAATTTTATTTTTTAATCATTTTACTGTTCTTATTGTTGGTTATTTTTCTTGCCAGACACTGCTGCTAGTTATTTATTTTTATGGACATTTATGTAATTTAATTATGGATGTTATTATATGTTATAATATATCCTTCTGGCCTGTCTGACTGTGAATTGAGGGCATTGGTGTCAGAGACGTCAAAGCTCAGTCAATCTTCCCTGAATAAACAGCGGTTGATGATTTCCTGTATTTAGACATTTGTATCTGATAAAGCACACATGTCACTCTCTGAGGTGCTTTGATGCCTCCTGACACCTGCTGAGCAGCAGGCAGGCTGAATAGGAGCGAAGTCGTGGGACATGACCAGTTGTTTGAACAGGCACAAAGGACAGGTGGCAGGCAGACGGGGAGGCATGTGGCCGCTGGGGTTTACCTGCTCTTTAACCCTCTCCTGGTCCCACCTCACCCCTCTCCTCCCCGACAGCTCTGTCGAGGCTCCATTAAACTTTAATCAAAGCCTGCTCGTAAAGTCTTCGCATCGCGTTACAGCCTTAACTGCTGATTCAGTCACATCTCTGACCCTCCGCTGTCTTAACCAGTGTAAGGTCGTCCCCACTACACGCTCCCTCACACCCCCCTCTGTTGTTGTCAGGCAGCAGGAGACGTCTTCAAAGAAACCGTTTGCATCCACATCTGCGTACAGTCTCTCAGAACTCAGTGGGACGCCAGCAGGGTGCCATGTGCAGACTGACACACGGGGGGGACAGACACTGTCTCTTACTGTTACAGTAAACACAGTGAGGACTGCAGAGGGACGAGAGCAGGCAGGTGGCTCACACACTGGAAACTTTAAACCTGAATGGGTGGTCAGAGGAGTAAACGGAGGAGAGGGAGATGTATACATATATAAACTGTACTTGAGAATGCATTGATGAGAGAGGCATTAAAACAACTTTGTGATGAAATAGGAAGATTTTACTGCATGAAGATTAATCTTTTTTTTTTAACTGGTCTGGTTCAGTTCAGTTCAGTTCAGTTCAGTTCAGTTCAGTACGCATTGTTTCAGTTTCCACAGTGAAAGTTGTGGATGGTCCCAACAGCAGCGTCCTTAGCGTCCCCATGTTTGGTCCCCCCTCTGTTGGGGCACCTAGCACACAGATCTGCTACTAAAAGGTGGAGCTGTGAACCCTAAATGCACAAAGCTGCTATTTTTAAATATCCCATGGAGAGAGACTCTCACTGCAGCCTGTTCTATTTTGTTCTGAAAATGTGGGCGTGCAGCCTCGTTTTGAGCAGGTTGAGTACAGACATTTGTACATTTAACATGTATCAAATCAACGTTTCTAGAGTGATGTAGTTATGAGCTGACTTTCTCGTCAGGAGATGGTGGTGATGGTGGCGTGTCTGTGCTGTTTTTCCACCACGCATAGTGCCACTAAAACCGGGAATTTTAAGCTAAAACATTTCCTTTATCTAATTATAAGCATGTGTTTTTTGTGCCTAAACCTAACCACACGTTAACATAACCACAAGTCTCAGTGTGTCTGCTACGTGATAATATACAAATGTAACGTACCTGTGGTTTGCAGAAACGTACAATGCTAACAGTTTTTCTGGTGACTGGGTTGCTACGTGATAATTTGCTGTGGGTTATGCAACTTTCAAATTCTGGGAGTGAAACATTTCAGTAAAAACACATTTTTGGAGCATCAAATTAAAGCAAAGCTGCATCTGTTACTGTCACAGCCAGAATCTATCTATAAAGCTGTCACCACAACAACACAACTGACAAATCCAACAGTTACAACAACTGGACGTGAAAATGATATTATATATACTTGTTAGACCGTTACGACCACTTCCTGGTTAAACCAGCCTGAAATGTGGCTGCACCGTGTTATTTTAAAGACCAGATGTTGATGTCGTAGAATTTATCAGACCTCAGGAAACTAGAAACAGTGTCTCACACACAGAAGATCGATACAATCAGCACAGTTTCAAAACGAGAGTCACCAATTCGGTATCTGACCAAATGTCTCAGATGCAGAATTGGTTCCTGAGACATGACGTTGAGTAATGGCCAGAAAATCGTTTCATGCAGAACATGATGATGTCACAGTGAGGTTGACCTTTGACCTTTTGGATATAAAATGTCATCACTTCATTATTTTGGACAGTAGCTCAGCCTGTAGGGACTTGGCTTGGAAACCGGCTCAAGTCCCCCCATGGACCAAAAAAAAAATTGAATTTCCCCTTGGAGATTCATCAAGTATATTTTCTTCTTCCTCTGGACATTTGTCATGATTTGCATTAGAATTTTTGAGTTTTTACCAAAAACATATTTTGTGAGGTCAAACTGACCTCTGACTAGCTATATCTAATTTTTCTCTGGTTTATTCTTCAGTCCAAGTGGATGTTTGTGTCAATTAAGAAGCTCCTTTAAGGTGTTCTTGAAATAGTGCATTCACAAGAATGAGATAGATGCAAGGTCACAGTGACCTTGACCTGTGACCACCAAATTCTAATCAGTTAATTGTTGAGTCCAAGATGATGTTTTTGCCAAATGTAAAGAAATTCCCTCAAGGCATTGGTGAGATATTGCATTCATGAGAATGACACTGATGCAAGATCACAGTGACCTTGACCTTTTATGTGTGACCACCAAAATCTAAACAGTTCATCACTGAGTCCAAGTGGATGCTTTTGCCAAATTTGAAGAAATCTCCTCATGGTGTTCTTGTGGTATCGTGTTCACAAAAATGAGACAAAGTCACAGTGACCTTGACCTCTGACCAATGACCCCCAAAATCTAATCACTTTATTCTTCAGTCTAAGTGGATGTTTTTGCCAAATGTAAAGAAATTCCCCCAAGTCGTTCGTGAGATTTTACATTCATGATAACAACATGGATGCAGGATCACAGTGACCTTGACCTTTTGCATGAGACCACCAAAATGTAATCAGTACATTATTGAGTCCAAGAGGACGTTTGTGCCAAATTTAAGGAAACTCCCTCACAGTGTTCTTGACATATTGTTTTCACAAGAGTGAGACAATGTCACAGTGACCTTGACCTATGATGTATGACCACCAAAATCTAATCAATATATTTTTCAGTCTAAGTGGACGTTTTTGCCAAACTTAAAGTCCCTGAAACATTTTGCCTCTGGCCACGTCTATAACCTCATGCTTCGGCACAGACACTGTTAGAAACCAGGTGACGAGTGTTTCCAGAACAAATAAGTGCCGCTTGAGGGATCAGTGACAGCTCACTGAGCCCGAGGTCAATTAAAAATATATTCATATCAACAACAGACGGCTCATACTCAAATCAACCGAAGTCAGAAGTTTAAGTGCAGATCTCGTATTTTTCAATGCTGAAACAACAAGTGTAACATGTCATCAGTTGTGATGATGTCATGTGAAAATCCCTGCTCCCATTCCCAGTGGGAAACATGGACATTAGCCTCAAGGCTCAATTATGACATTTCTGTTTTGTTGTCTTGTTTGAAAAGATCTAATACAATCAATCAGTCAATCGATAAAAATTCCTGATGTGGCAAATGGAAATGTACCAGCTGACATCTGTATGTGTGTGTGTGTGTGTGTGTGTGTGTGTGTGTGTGAGTGGAGACCATCAGGCTAATCTGTGGTTTGTTTAGCCAGAGCCGAGGCCATGTTGGTGATGTCTGTTTGAAGAGCAGGGTCTTCGCTCCCGCTGCCGTTTCGACAGCCAGCTTTCATTTAAGGCTCCATCCAGTTACATATAATGAAAAATAAACAGACGCCTCAGTAGCCGGAGTCTTTGTGCCTGGGAGCGCGATGTGGAGCCGGAGTGCGATTTCTTTGCTCGATTGGCAATGCTCAGCAGGGCGGAGTGTCTCTCAGGGCATTCAGCATCTTTGCACAGCAGCAGGAATAGCAGCCAGTTCAAATTAAAACTCTTGTTTCTACATTTTGCTGCTCGCAGAGAGGATATCAGAGCAGGGCAATTAAAGTTGACTGACGCAAACTGAACGTCTCTTGGCATGATACAAGTCATACAAGAGATTAAATAAATGGATTTTACTCACTGCAGCAGTGTGCAGCAAATTATTTCCTTCCTGTCGTTTCTTATTCCCTAATCGTGGATTTAACGACCAAATTAATCAGAGAAAACAAACAATATTCTTTCTTGTAACAATATAAAAAATATTTTGTCACATTACTTCCATTTTTGGAAAAGAAAAAAACCAAAAAAATCTACTTTTAATTTGTTGAATTCTTCTGAAGAAAAATAAATAGGCTGTCATCTTATCAGATTTACACGGACAAACAACACCCACTGACAGATTATAATACAAAAAACACCGAGTTCATCTGAGACCCTTTGAGAAAGCTCCAGGGCTGACTGGCAGCTGTCCACGACCGCAGCTGGAATGCAGTGTGCGTCTCAGGGGTCAGAAGCGCTCAGGGACCGTGGGATGATGGGTGTTCTGGATGAGGAGGGGAGGTCACGGGGTCACGAGGGCTTTCTGGCCCTGCGAGGTGACAAGGGAGTGGAGTCTCGCTGCGAGCGCTTGTTGTTCCCGCTGCACAGAGAGGAGATGGAGGTGTTGGTGGGGGCCTGCGGGTGAGGCAGAGAGCGGCGAGGATACAGCGGGCCCCCTCTGAGCAGCACGACGTCCCGCACGGCGCCGCGGAAAGGCTTACTGACGAAGCAGTAGAGAAAGAAGTTGACGGCCGTGTTGAGCATGGCCAGCATGTTGGACAGGTCGTAGGCCAGGTGGACGCGCCAGTCTCGGTGAACGGAGGACACGTACAGGTGGTAGATGACCACCACAGTCCTGGGAGCCCACAGCACGGAGAACACAGAGGTGATGGCGAGCAGCATGGCTGTGGTTTTCCCAAGTCGCCGAGGAGGCGCAGACTTCGGCCCGTGCTCCTCCTGGCAACTGTGCTGCCTCTGCCTCACCCTCAGCGTGTGAATTATCAGAGAGTTCAACACTAAGAAGATGCTGCAGGGCAGGAAGTAGATGATAATAACATGCGTCCATATGAGGACGGTGTCCAGGGCTGTGGGCGGGTGGCTGTTCCTCCACATGTCCGACCACCAGAAGAAGGGCACGCCCGATACGAAAGACATCACCAGGACCACCGCGATGATCTTCCTGGCCCGGGCCGGGTAGCTGATCTGGCGATGGAGGAGGGGGTGGCACAGCGCCACATAGCGGTCCACAGTGAGGGGCACGGTGGACCAGATGGAGGCGTGGTTGGCAGCGAACTCGGCAGCGCTGACGGAGTGAAGCAGGAGTGCAGGGACTTCACGGTGAAACACTGCCGTCTCCAGCAGGAAGCCCACAAAGATGATGAAGAGTTGGGAGAGAATATCTGAGCCCGTCACTGCCAGCAGGTAGTAATACAGAGCTTTCTTTGTGCGGCACGCCAGTCTGGATAACGCCACAGCTGTGAGGATGTTCACTGACAGAGACAAAGACAGAAAAATTTGGAAAAAAATTAGATCATATTATCTGCTATTTATCACACAGTTAAAGGCAGATTAACCAAACTGAATTACGTTGATAAAGCTACTGCTACTCTGTGAAGCTAGGCTAGGCTAAATTATGTTAATAAAGATTCAGAGTTTGAAATGAAAGCTACGTGCTAAGTTAGGCTAGCCAGCTGTTATTATTTGGCAAACAAACTAAATTAAGACGTTAGTTCATCAGCATCGATTTTTTCAATTAGCCTTCAGGAAACAGTTTGGGAGAGAAGTTATGACCTGAGCCAAGGTTAGCTGTGGCTATCTTAGTAGCAAGCGTCAGACTTGGGGCTAAAAATTTAGGGTAGGGTGGAGAGTTGGGCTGGGGGATGGGTCAAACAAGCCATGGACTTTCATCCAGGAAATTACTGATTGTGTCCTCTGGTGTGAAACCAGACATCAAAGTTGAATTCTTTTTAACTTTAACTACTGATGTATTTAACGTAAAAAAGTCCTGTACTTAACCTAACTAAGTATTTTTTCCCTACCTCTAACCAAACTGTGATAATAAATAAAATGGTTTGTAATGTGATTTTAATAAGTTGTTGTTACGGCTATGTTTCCATCCAAAAGTGATTCGAATCATTGGGAAATACGCATTAATAGAAATACGAATCCTGTGTGTTTCCATTAAATGCACAGACTTTGGTGAAAACTACGAACTTGCGCGAGTTTTCCACAGAACCGGAAACAAAACAAGTCTCGCATTCTTCTTCTTGTACGTTTTCTAGCGGTTGGCAACCAGCTTTGCATTACCGCCTTCCCGACCCGGAGTGTGGGTATCACCATGGAGAGAGGTGCCCTACGTCAGACTTAATTCCAACATAACTGTTTCCATCCCCCGTTTTGTGATACAACATTTTTTCAAATCAACCAAAACCCGGCTAAAGCGAGCGTATTTTAGTTTGTGCGAATCAGGGGATTTTAATTTTAATTTTGGCGTTTCCATCATAATTTTCTGATGCAATACTTCTAGATGTGCATCTAAACAGGCTGATGGAAACATGGCTAGTGTCCTCTGGTGTGAAACCAGACGTCAAAGTTGATTTTTTTTAACTTTAACTTCTGATGTATTTAATGTTAAAAAAAAAAAAAAATCCTGTACATAACCTAACCAAGTATTTTTCCCTACACCAAACCAAACTGTGATGGTAAATGGTATGTATTGTGATTTTAAGAAGTTATTGTCACGGCTGTACGTGTTCTGTGCTGCTGTCCTTTTCCCCTCCACTGTAGATCTGCACACGTGTGCTGCGCTGCTTAACGAGGTGCAGTGCACCTGGCATGGAGGAGGTGCTGACGAGCTCCTGCACCAGCAGCAAAGGGGAGAGGCCTCTGTGGGGACTGCTGGTCCTGCTGCCTCTCAGCCTGAGGTTTTTGTTGTCTTATTTGCTTGTTTTATTTGTTAATTAATCCCATTGATTTGAGAGTTAAAGATGTGTTATGTGGTTTAGGTCAGGTCATTTTATTTCACGTATTTCTGAAATGCACAGTTCTATATTTAATAATTTTCCTTGGGCAGCACAAATCATAAAAAGTCAGATTATAGTCACTTTGGCCACAGTGTGCAGATTGGGTTCAGTAATCTTACCTTTTAAAGTCCGTGATACATTTATGGGAAAGAAGATGCATTTGTTGCGGTATAAATAACAAAGCATTGATTTTATTTGTCTCCTTGCAGAGCATCTTATCCAGTATCTCTTCTCTAAGATACAGTGTCTGCAGAGGATGTTCTCACTGTATATTTGGATAACATCACTGGGGCCCCTTCAGGCTCACAGCTGTTGACTCTGGACTTTCTATTTATTTTCCTTTGGGTACGATTATATAAAGTTATAAATTCTCTGGTGACATGTCTAAATGCTTGAAACGTCACTCTGTCTAAATCCCTGCTGGATCAATACCACATCCCTGACAAAATCATTGACTTGTAGATGAACCTAAGTAACGAGAACAAAGCCGAGGTAAACCATGTCCATCTAAGTGACTTTTATTTCCACTTTATAAATGACTAAGCTGAAAATTTTGAGGCTGACAGATTCCAAAGACAGTTGGCTGGAGGATCAATATATAAATTAATACTCATGAACTCAAACCAACTGATTATCAGATGATCAGATTATTGTAACCTGTAAAAAGAGCCGTCAGCGCTCAGTTAATGTGCTACAACAGTGTCACTGGTCCATTAGAGCTCTGTAATGTACCTCTAACTCACTGCTGTATTGATTTCTTCTGTCCTCTGCAGTTCTTTTATAAATAGATTTCAATGCAGTGATTCAAACTGTGACTGTGATTTAGTGTGAATAAAATCCTCTTGTGCACCAGCTAATATTCTGACTTTAAAATGTCTCTTCCAACAAAATTACTTGATATTAAATCTGACTCACACCCTGGGCTTTTTCAGTGACAGACATTGCTGTTGAGTTTTTCTCATGTTTTTTATTTGAGCTTTAGAAATTAAATTCACTTTACCTGCACTGTGCAGGGACGGTGGCACAAGTCTTGGAAATCTCAGAAACCTTGGCATATTGAGCCCAAACTATCTGTCACTAAAGACACCACTTACGTATGAGACATAGTTCTTTTTCTGCAGTTTGTGTGAACCAACCCTGCACACAGTTTTCCTACTACATGCCACGTCAGCGTGTACCTGGTACGCCCACACAGAGCAGCACACTGTAGTAGATGACTGGGATGAAGCCCAGGACACATTTGGACTTCTGCAGCTCCTCGGGTTTCACGCCCAGCTCCTGGGGGCTGGACGCCGTCACATTGGACGAGTCGATCATGACCTCAGCTCTTACCCTGGGGAAAAACGTGGAGACAGAAAAAGACTTGAGTTTTAATTAATAAAGCAGTTAGTAATAGTACTGTAGTTTAATTTGAAAACATTTCTGCAAACCACAGATATGTTGCATTTGTACATCTTATACGTATCATATCAACATTCCTAAAGTGACGTAGTTCTTCAGGTGACATGTAAATGAGCTGAGTGTCTCATCAGGAGGAAGAGGGGATGGTGGATGGTGTGAGACCAAGGCGAGACGGCTGCTGTCGGAGGCCAGGTGTGTTTTTTAATGACGTCAATAAATGTCCAACTGTGTTTGTGGTGCAAACAACTGGATATTTTTAAGGCAACATCGGCACGTTTTCAGCAGTGTTTGTGATGACAACAGCCGCATATTTTTAAGCTGAGTTGGCACATTTCCAGCAGTGACTACTTGATATTCTTAAGACAACATCAGCACATTTCTAACAACAACTGGGCTATTTTTTGTGGTGAGGTTGGCACATTTCCAGTGATCTTTTTATCTTTTTTTTTAGGTAGCCAGGACAGTTGGGAGAGGGAGAGGGGATGACATGCAGTAAGGGGCCAAGGGTCAGAGTCAAACCTGGGCCACTGCAAAGGGGCCAACACTCTCTCTCAAAGTCATTTTTAAGGTAACGCTGGCACATATCCAGCAGTGGTTGTGGCGACATCAAGCCCAAACATGACCTTTCTGTTTCAACACATCAACATATCAGCTATAAGTATGAAACGTAAAAGTGTAACATATCCTTGGTTTGCAGAAAACGTACAATTCCAACATTTATTTGATAATTGGGTGACAGTCTCACCTTTACCCTGCTGCTGCAGCCAAATACTCACTAGAGCACCAACAGTAGATTAATCCACCACTGAAAATAGTCCCCAACAAACGTACAATATTTAGTACTGGCTGAGTAACATTGTCTAAAAATATTTTTAGGAAATAAAAGTCTTATTAAAAATGAAACTATATACTTGTGACCTGTTTTTAACGATTAATGTCTTCAGTTTAAACAAATAAGGCCACCTTTTCTGAAGGTATGTATGTATGTATGTATGTATAAAGATGCATTTCCTGTCTGATATGTTGATATAAAAACCTTTGCAGATGATGAGCTGCTTTATGTTGCTGCATCTTTACTATGACTGATGAAGGTCGTGTTTGCTTTACTGAGCTGTTTTTCAAAGACAAACTGTGGAAACAAAAAGTCAGTAAATCCACTCAGTCAATTAAACTGCAGGTACACAACAACAGATGGGCTGACGGCGATGACCCCGTCACCCTCCCCCCTACCCTGAGTCATTATCATCCTATGCCCCCATCTTAACTTTTCACCTGGGAGCCATCCATCCTGTTTGTCTTTGTCTGTCTCTCCTCTGCCTGCTCTCCTAATTTACTCCACTCACCCATGAAGCCATATTTGGACTGCGTTATCTCTCAAGCTTTCAGTGACGAACCATTTGTGGATGCTTAACCAACGTAAACATCATCACGGAGCCACGATCGCCCAATCTGTGAATCGCCCTCATGATGTAAGCTGGGCACTCGCCACTTCTAACAGTTGGTCATATTTAATCACCGCGATTGTAAAGGCTATTTATGTGCCAAAAACCTGCATGTGACTGGAGCATTTTATGACTTGCAGCAGGAATGTGATCATAAAATTGGGAAATATCTCAGTGCCTGGCTGCTTTAATTCACCTCAGCACAATAAGCTAGCAGAAAGCACGGATCGAAAAGCAATCAGAGAGATCAATGGTGCCATTTAGTATGTGGCTGTGAAGACAGGGGAGGGGTTTGTGAGATAACTGCCTCACGCCTTTCTTTAGATTTACATTCTGGCCTTTCGTCAGGAGCCAGCTGCCTGTGAACTGCTCATGATGTACTTTGTATTTAGTGAATGATGGGGAGGTTAAGTGAGATCAGGAATGATGACGCGTTGTGGTCGTCTCATGTTCGAGCTGCAGGACAGGAGCAGATTTGTTAAAGGAGACGAGAACATTTCATCCCACAAGTCTAAAATTGGCTCCTTAACTGACGTCATTGGTCAAAGACACTTGACGGTCTTCACTGTTACCTGATAAAGGATCTGAAATGGCTCAACTTCAGTCTCATCACTCTGCTCTTTAAGAATTAAGGCAAACTGAGTGGTGGGTTTGAATTCTTTTATCTTACATGTTCATGTTTAAATAACAGGCAAACATTTCTGATGAAGTAGAAAAACAGTGGCTGACAAAGTAATGTAACCACAGGGACAATTTACGAGCTGCTCTGGGGCTTTTGTTCATGATCTTCATCAGATAGTTCACCAAACTGTCAAATTTTGGAGTCGCCTTTCAGTGTGACCAGCCTGAAGCACATCTGTGTGGTAACAATGCTGTTTAATCAGCATCTTGATCTGCCACACCTGTCAGGTAGGTAGACTGACGTGCTCACTAACATGGATCTTAACAAACAAGGTCGATGTGTTCATTCATAGGATCATCTTTTTTTGTAAATAATCTTGTAAATAGACTTTATTGTGTAAGGAGCCTTGTTTGTTGGGTATACAATGTGACATATGGTGCACACCCACAGCTGATTAATTCCCTCACACCAGTGCACACTTGTAAAATGACTGGAGCAGTTTCTATTTAAGCTCAAGGAAGACCAAAATGTTAGTGTTACTGATTGATTGTGGAGCTGAGCAGTGTGCAGGATGATCTGTTTAAAGACTCAAGTGATATTTTCTGACGCACCTGCATCTGAGACAGTTGGATGTGTGAATATTTATCTTCAAGCAAAAATTGCAGCCAATTTTTTTTTTGTGCAAGTCTCAGATCTTTAACTTAAACCTGTGAAAAATGGGAGGAAAATCAAGTTTTGATCAGTGTAGATGTTTAGATTTACAGTTTTCTGAACACTTTAGCGACGTCTTGCACATATTGTTTTAAAAGGTGAACTTGAAAGTGCATCCTTCAAATAATTCTTGGAAACAGTTGGGGACAACACAAATATCAAATTCAACAGGAGTAGACACAAACAACAACACATGAAATAAGTTGCCAGTGAACTTCCTGCTAATATGTTACGTAACAGCCTTTTTGCAGTTACTTTAACTATCATTACCTCATTGTGCTAATAAAATTTAAAAAAAAAAAAAAAAAAAACACTCACCATTACGTTTCCCTCAAACAAATTTGCTGTTTCACCTTAATAGTATAGAAATATAATTTATAGGAGACAGGACCAGCTGACAAGAATTATGAAAACATGTCAGAGCCCCCGGAGGAAACCCACGCTGACACGAAGAGAACATGTCAGAGCACCTGGAGGAAATCCACGCTGACACAGGGAGAACATGTCGGAGCACCTGGAGGAAACCCACGCTGACACAGGGAGAACATGTCGGAGCACCTGGAGGAAACCCACGCTGACACAGGGAGAACATGTCGGAGCACCTGGAGGAAACCCACGCTGACACAGGGAGAACATGTCGGAGCACCTGGAGGAAACCCACGCTGACACAGGGAGAACATGTCGGAGCACCTGGAGGAAACCCACGCTGACACAGGGAGAACATGTCAGAGCACCTGGAGGAAACCCACGCTGACACGAAGAGAACATGTCAGAGCACCTGGAGGAAACCCACGCTGACACAGGGAGAACATGTCGGAGCACCTGGAGAAAACCCACGCTGACACAGGGAGAACATGTCAGAGCACCTGGAGGAAACCCACGCTGACACGGGGAGAAAATGTCAGAGCACCTGGAGGAAACCCACGCTGACACGGGGAGAACATGCAAACTCTGCACAGGAGGGCTCCACCACCCTGAGTTCGAATCCTCTTGCTGTGAGGCGACAATGCTAACCACTGCACCACCATGCGTCCTTGGACCCCGTAGTGACAGGGTTGAGAAAAAAGTTAACCTGAAAAAACAGTATTTTGTGTTTTTTAAAAAAAGCCATTGCCAATCTGTTGCAGTCTGACAAATGTCTCTGTTGTCAAGAACATTTAGTGTAACATGAGGTCAGGACATTTTATCACTCTTTAATGGCCGTCCCGTCTGAACTAATCTGTTGATCTGATGTATTTTTCACTCCTCTGGCCTCAGCTGTGTCGTCACTGTGTCGTGATAAGAAGTCTTAATCACAGAACACCACATGCTCCTGGCGTTTTGGCACAGAGACTTAAATCCAGGCCATAAAAAGACACTTTGTGAGCTCAGAATGTGACTCCCCTTTTTCTTTCTTTATTTAACTCATGCACATTTTGGTCACTTTGTTTATGTATGAAACATTCTCATATTTCACTCTTTGTTATGTAACAAGATCTCACGTGCTGAGATGGGATGTTCTGCTTAGTCCCAGAGGAGGTGGAATGCAGATATACTTAACTTCAAACAGAAGAGCTCACCTCTGTCCGTCTGATTTCTACAGCATGTGTTTGTGCATAAATAATACACAGTTATACACTGAGACTGTCCTCGTCCAAAATACGACCAGTGTTGGACAAATTACTCTCAGGCTGTAATGTATTACATATTACTAGTTACATTCATTTGAAAGTCACAAGTTCCATCCATCCATCCATCCATCCATTTTATTCCGCTTATCCGGGGCCAGGTCACAGGGGCAGCAGGCCAAGCAAAGCACCCCAGACGTCCCTCTCCCCAGCAACGCTTTCCAGCTCCTCCTGGAGGATCCCGAGGTGTTCCCAGGCCAGATGAGTTATGTAATCCCTCCAGCGTGTTCTGGGGCCCCGGGGCCTCCTACCAGTGGGACGTGCCCGGAGGATCCTGATCAGAGCCACCTCAACTGACCCCTTTCGACATGAAGGAGCAGCGGCTCTACTCCGAGCTCCCTCCAGATGTCTGACTCCTCCCTCTATCTCTAAGGCTGAGCCCAGACACCCCACAGAGGAAACTCATTTCAGACGCTTGTATCCGCGATCTCATTCTTTCAGTCACTACCCAGAGCTCATGACCATAAGTGAGGGTTGGGACACAGATGGACCAGGAAATTGAAAGCTTTGCCTTCTGGCTCAGCTCCCTCTTCACCACGACAGACCGGTGCAGCGCCCGCATCACTGCAGAAGCCGCACCAACCCGTCGATCCATCTCAGATACTACCGAGATACTTGAACTCCCTCACTTGAGGCAGTAATTCTCCCCCAACCCAGAGAGGGCAAACCACCAGTTTTTGACAGAGGACCGTGGCCTCAGACTTGGAGGTGCTGACTCTCATCTCAGCTGCTTCACACTCGGCTGCAAAACGCCCCACTGCATGCTGGAGGTCACGGTGAGATGGAGCCAACAGAACCACATCATCTGCGAAAAAGCAGGGATGCAATTCTTAGGTCCGGGTGCAAGATACCTTGGGTGCGTTGGTTGCTGACGTTCTGGGACAGTTTGCTACTTTCAAATTAAACTGTTTTCACAGGTTATTTAATGTTAACATAAAGTCTCTTTCACAATAAACCCGTCTGTGTTTTGTGACCAATCCATCACCGAAACTTTTGGTCTTTATACTACTTCCTGCTTTACTCCAGTTAGTGCACTGGTTACATGATCGCAGCCTTCCATATTTATATTACCGTAATTACTTATGTAGGCATACGTACAAACGCTGCATGAGAGCAGCCGCTGATGTCTCAAATTGCTTGTTTTATCCAAACAGTGCAAAGACTGAAGTAAACCAACAAATATTCACATTGAAGAAGCTGGAATTACTCGTAGTGGCATTTCTTTCTAAGAAAACTGAACTGAACAATCAATCAATGATCAAAATTGTCCCTTCAGTTGTTATATTTTGTAGTAACCTGTTAGATTATTAGCTGCCACAAGCACCACTGCCCAAAGTAAAAGGAGGAAAAGGAAAGGAAATCAATATGAAAGCACAGTCTGAAGAGAAGTAAAACTGCCTTAGAACACCACTGCAGTAAAATGGCTCCTGCAGACCTGTAAAGGGTGACTTACTGCCTCTCTCAAACACCTGATCCATTTCTTGTGAGGTTCATCTCAGGACCAGCAGAAAGAAAGATGACTATTATGAATGAGAAGGTTTTGAGGTTGCCGGCACAACATGGCTCAGGGGAACAGTAATTACACTGGCTAATCAATATCCCTGCAGCCACTTCTTTTACACCGGCCCAGGTCCTCTTAAATCCTGAAAGTGCAAATGAAATCTTGAAGCTCGGGGAGTTCTCCGTCTCCTGTACTTAATCTTCATCACACTTTATTCTCTGGGAAGTTTCCCGTTCAGACTAATCATCGTGCTCAGTCCCTCAGGTGCTGCAGATTCAAGGTGGAAATGGAGCTGTTGTCACTCAGAAGTGTTTGATTAAATCCGCTCTCAGACTGTTAAAGTCTTCTCACACAGGGGAAATCAGGTCTATTGACGTGACAACAGAACAGGTTGATCACACAGCTCCAGTTAAGGGCCGGCGGACTGTACTCTCTGAAGAATCCCCTCTTAAAAACCCATCGACTTAAACCAGAACAGCTGAGCAGCTACTCCGTGCAGATCAGAGGCCGAGGCATGTTTCTCATTAGGACTCTACCCGGGGCTGAGATGCATCTGGAGGCTTAGGGACGTGGCTCTGCGGGGGGCTCAGTGCCCAGGAAGCTGAACTATCTGTGCTCCACTGAGTCCTCTTAATAATTCATCAAGAGTCGGTGCACCTGAAACAACAGCACTGGGAGATAAAGGGTGCTGCCAGCTCTACTGGACAGCAAACATATCACTGTTTCACATGAGAGGAAGGAGGAAGCATTCAGGCATCTATAATGAAAGTGAGCAGCCCAGTCGCCAGAAGAAAATGTTTAGGTGTTGTACTGCAGATACGTTACATTTGTACATTTCATACGTATTATATAAGCGTTTCTAATGTGCTGTGGTGTATGAGCTGAATTTGTTATTTGGGTGGTGGTGCATTACTGTGTTTCCAGCAACTTTTAAATCACTAAATGCTGGTGTTCTTTACAGCACAGTGAATAATGCCACAAAAAGTTTTAACCAAGAAATTGAGGTGGTTCCTGTGAGGATAATGCCCATAAAGAAACACAAGTTTTAACTTATCTGCAGCATAATAATGTACAAATTAATAACAAATTACAAAAAGCTGCAGACCACTGTTCAAGACCAACAAACAGGTAATCACTGTGTTTCCAGCTACATGTAACTGCTTTTCTTGCTGATATAGTGGCATGGAAAGGTTTTTTTTTACTGACACATCACAGCTTTTTAAGCGGGAATTAGCTCCTAAAACTTTATGTCAAAATATGATCTTTTCCAAACCATAACCAAGTAGTTTTGTGCCTAAACATAACCAAACATTAACCAAAGCATTGTTGGAACATAATGAAATGTTAAGTTTCAAAGTGTCTGCTACGTATTGGCAAACAAATTACAAACAACATGCAAACAAGCTGCAGATTTGCGACCAACAAACACAAAAAGTGGTTGTTGTTTTTTATTAACGTTTCCTGCAGCTTTTCAGTCACCAAACGTGAGTGTTTTTTAGCTGTCACTATTATTTCAAGGGGGACAGTTGCAAGAAAAGTAGATGTTTCTTGCCAAGACATCGCTGCCTGTCCAGCGGTGACTGTGCCCCCAAAAATTGGTGTTTTAAGCCAAAAAATGATCTTTTTCTAACCATGACCAAGAGGTTTTTGAGCCTAAACATAACCACACTTTAACTATAGTGTTGTTGAAACATAAAGAAACATAAAGTTTCAATGTATCGCCAAAGTAATAACATACAAATTCTAAACAACACGAAAACAAGCTGCAGACCACTGTTTGAGACCCGTTTCCAGCAGATTTTTAGGCTCCAAACGTGGTGTTTTTTAGGGACCTGTATTTCCAGCGGAGAAAGAACGATGCAAAGTGACTTGCTGAGTTTCCAGCCAGAATTGGGCCATGAAAAAGTGAGCATCTTGAACCAAAACATGATCAAAACCAAGAAGTTTTTGTGCCTAAACATAACGACAGCATGGTTGAAACATAAAGAAATGTAAAGCTTCAACAAATCGTCATGTGCAATTCACAAACAAGATGCAAACAAGCTGCAGACCACTGTTCAAGACCAACAAACAATAAAGCCAGTTGCTCTTTAGTGCATCATTGCTGTGTATTCGGCGACTTTCGGCACCAAATGTGGATATTTTTTTTAGCAACCTGTCGCTGTGGTTCCTGCTGAGATAGTGGCACAAACAACAATTTTCTTATGAGACATTGCTGCTTTTCCAGCAGGGATTGTGCCTCCAAAACCAGGTACTTTAACCCAAAACCTGATCTTTTGCTAACCATAACCACGTCTTTTTTATCCATACACGGAACCACACATTAAAACCACTGTGTTGAATCTGCTACGTGCAAAAATGTAACATATCCAGAGTTTGCAGAAATCTATAATGCCAACATTTTTTCTGGTAACTGAGTTGATGTGAGCGCTACTTAAGGTTTGATGTTGAAAGGTCTGCCTGAATGGGGAATCAATGGCTGACAGGCAGCACCGGGATGAAGCCTTAAAGAAATTCCCCCCATCGTGCACACTGAGATGCTAAAAGGTCATTCATGAGGCTGAGTCCTGACCTGTCAGTGTTGTTACGAGGACAGAATCCAGAAGTTCATTTGGCAGAAATTAACAACTTATATAATGACAAATGTCTCTTTAGTTGGCTGAAAAAACAAGTAAACACTTCAAGCACATTTTGTTAATATAAAAGACAGAGTTCAAGACAAAGTCGATTATGAAACAACTGAAAGTGAAGCAGTCCAGACTCGCTCCCTGCGTCTCTGACTAACTTATAATAAGACTGTACCTTCCACCAACATCTGAAGTAATGATGTGTAACAGCACTGATTGCACAAGAAACAGGAACATTTCATCCTTTTACAACAGAGCAGCGCAGACACTCGCACATAAACAGTGGATGGAGATGGAGAGAGTTTTCTTTGGCTTTGTTTGCCCTTGTATGGTCAGTCTCACCGTCTGCAGCCTTACCTTCACATCCAGTTCTCACAGCGACTCTCCACCTGGTTACAGCCGGTCCTGCGCTGCGTCGGTCCCCCAGAGGCTCCTACAGAGTCCCCGACATCGCTGCTGGACACCCACTGAGGAGACGTGGAGGAGGACAGAGAAGGGGAGGAGGAGGAGGAGGAGGAGGAGGAGAAGCAGTGGAGTCCAGGCAGCCAGTACATCACTGCAAGAAGTGAGCAGTGGGAGAGGAGAGAAATGAGGCAGAGGGGAGTGACAGTGAGGGGAGGAGGGTGAGGAGAGGGATTGATCTGTGGGTGGAAAGAGGTGAAGTAGAGAGGAAAAGGGTCAAAGAAATAAAAGAGATGAGGAAAAGAGTAAAGAGAGGAATAAAGGACAAAGTGATGGAGTCTGACGGGGAATAAAAAGTGATAATGTTTTAGGCTGTGATCCAACTTCACGTTCACACTGGAAAAGAGACACCATGAATATACTCATCGCTGTCAGTATGCAGACGAATGCTGGGTCTAAATTTCACTCTACACACTGACTGTAACTATATGTACTAATTATCATAGTGGAGCACTTTATGCTCCACTTGAAAAACAAGAAATCCATGTACTTTACTTCATCCTGTGGTGAGAATAATAATGTCAGTAAGTATGTGAGTAATGCTTGAGTGTGTTGGTATGATGCAGCGCAGAGAGATCTGCTCACAGCTGAATAAAAACTGAGAAAGAAAGGCATTGCATTTAAAATCAAAGTAGTAGTTTAACAATAATAAATCAGCTGACTGAAAAGCCATCGCTTATTACACTGACACAACATTTACTACACATATCCTTAAGTCTCAAACAAATATTCATACACACTGGCTTTCATAACTCTTTTTATTTGTTAATCTTATTTCTGAATATTTTTTGTGTTTTACACATTTTCATTTCCTTTTAAAAACTATGCGACAACGGGTTGGGAAAATCAAACATTTTATTGAAGTTGCAGCTTTTGAAAGTTGCAGTTTTATTGACATATGATGGTACACACTTTGTAACATTACCCAGTTTTGTCATAAAATATATGACTATTGTTTTTATAAGTAATCATACGACAGCGTAATGGGGCCATTTTAGGTAAAAAAAAAAAATAAAAATAAATGAATAAATGTAAAGACAAAATATAAAAACAGGTTGTTGGAGGAGGGTGGATCACAAATCAAGCCAGCAAAATAATCGGTTCACCACAAACTCCACTGCTCCATCTGTATGAGCGCTCTGTGATCAGGAAAGCCACCCTGATCACAGATGAACCGTCTCGTCCCCTCCATCACTCATTCAGTCTCCTCCCATCAGGCAGGAGATACAAAGTCCCACTGGCCAGAAAACAATTTACAAAAAATCATTCATTCCAACTGCAATAACAGCCCTTAACAGCAGAGGAATTACAGAGCTTTGATCATGACTTGCTGCTGGTCCTTTTCTTTTAAGTGCCAATGTTTTGTACATGTACCTTTTTTGCGTGTGTTTTTAGATCGTGTAAATGTCTTGGATGTGCTTTAAATGTCTTCTGTGTGTGTAAACCTAGTGTTGAGCCCTGTCGAAGACAAATTTTGTTTCACATTGCTTCACTTTGTAAGGTTGGATCAATCTCATCACACAATAGATGCTGCAGCATTTGTACTTTATTTTATGATTTACTAATAACATGTAATTAACTCATATTTTATATCAAAATCAAATCAGGAATGTATTTATTTACAAAATATATTTATCAGTCCCTCCAGGATGTTGTGATGAAGTTCAGCCAATATCCCCGAATTCTGCACAACCTTGCAATTTTGCACTTAACCACAAATTTGACTTTTTAAAATGGTTAAAGTGTGATTTCATTGCAGAGCTGCACACAGTCGATCAGCTCAACCTCTCCTCTCTGTTTATTATGTAACTACTGTGAAACAGAATCACACACACAATGACACAACTAACTGTTAGCATCACAAAGCTAACGTTACCCAACAGTTTTTGACAGGTTTAACAACAGAGTTGAGCCATTTTGGTGTCGGTGTGAGATTAACAGCTTGGTGTCGGATGATACCCACTGCTGCAGCATAATCCTGCAAGAATGGATGAGATCATGTTGCCATGTGTGTTAGCTTGTGCTAACTGACAGAGAGAGCAGGAGGAGAGCGGCCTACAGTGATGGTCCTTCAGTGCTGCTTTACACAAACTGCTGAACCCTCCCCCGACCGTAACACATAAATATTAATTCTGCAGGAAACACTGAATACTCTTAATAATATGCTCCAAATCTGACAGTATCACAATTGCATTTTTTACTTGCCCCTACAATTTCATTGCAAAAACCACTGAAACATGCGTTGCAGTTTTTTAATCAATCAATATTTATTTCAGACTCAGTTCAGTCCATAAAAACACAAAACTACAAGAAACAGTAACAACAATCAGACACCAGGATAAAAAAAAAAATAAAATAAATGCTGCTGTATAATTAGGATCTCAGCCCCAAAAACAGCTCATGATATCCAGGAGGAACTGATTTATCAGGGTTTATATTTGGGCATGTACACATCTACTCTCTCCTCACTTGTTGTCACCCTCCAGGAACCTTCGGGGAATTACTTTTCCTAAACAGTCTGTCGAGGAGAATAGGTAGAGCTATGGTTGTGCATGACACAGACAGATCTCAATTTACTATTACAATTATCTTAGCATGAGTCTCACATTACACTCCTCAGTTTACAAATATTTTGCTACTACTGACTCATAAATCAATGCACAGTATTTGCTTGTTGACAGGCTACAATCAATGAGGCGGAACAGCCGAGTGTCCCGCTGTGAAACACCAGAATCAAGAAAACCACAATACACAGTCAGTCAATTAATTAATTTGTTAAAATCCCACAGGTTTATTTTATCTAATACGCTGAATAATACTTGCAAATCTGTGCATGAATTAGCTTTTTTTGTCTGTGATACTTTTCACTATGAACCACAGATGTGGTAACAGTGATTTGTTGTTACACCAGTATAGGTTTAACATGTGTCACTACTACTTTTATGGGGTTTTTTCCCCATAAATTTATAACTTTCAGATTTTCTTGCAAATGTATGACTTTATAATCTCAAAGAATATTCAAGTTTGTTATTCAGATTTTTTGAATTTATGACTTTAATCTCTGGGAATATTTGTGTTTTTTAAAAAAAAATATCTGAAGGTTATATTATAATTCTACAAAAAATCACTCATAAACATTAACCCTTTGAAGTCTGAAGCAACAT
Source organism: Epinephelus cyanopodus (assembly GCA_026686955.1). Taxonomy (NCBI): domain Eukaryota; kingdom Metazoa; phylum Chordata; class Actinopteri; order Perciformes; family Serranidae; genus Epinephelus; species Epinephelus cyanopodus. The sequence goes on along the minus strand of CM048933.1, from coordinate 1,940,968 downwards.
CAGTATTCTTGTGCTGCTTGCGGACACATATCACAAGTATTTAAACCTTTGAACACTGAGCTAATTGGTGTGATGTCTTTCAGAAACATGGCAAAAAAAGGCAATAAGCAACTTGGTAAGAAATGTCCCACAAATTGAAAAAAAAAAGTAATTAATAGAAAATTATTTAAACTAAAAAAAAACTAGGAAAAAACAGCTTGGGGAAAATTATATTTGTGATTTTTTTTTTTTTTTTTTTTTTTTTTTACAAATTTTCTAGTTTTAATTTTCTCTTTTTACTAATTCTTTTTTTTGTGCAATTTTTGGGTGTAACTTCTTTCATTGCTCGTTGCCTTTTTCCCATGTATTCAAGCCAGTTTGCTCAGGTTTCAAAGGGTTAACACACAGCATAGTATCTGGATCCTAGACACAGCGTTGGTGTGGGCTGCGGGCTGCATCAGGTCACTGAGGTCTCAGGTGGATTAAAAACACTTGTTTTTGTCAATGCAGAGGACAGTGCATTGACCTTCATTGATCCCATTAAGATTTAACCTAATCTCACCCAAACAATAAAGTTACCACGTGGGGATCAAGTTTTTGTCCTCAACTAGAGGGTGTGTCCCCGTAATGTACTTTGTGAACAATTGTCCTCACAACGTATAAGTATAAGAACTCTCTCTCACACACACACACACACACACACACACACACACACACACACAGGAACCAGAGTAATGTCCCACAGCAGCAGCAGCAGCTTCCTAATTTCTTGCATGTATTCTTAACAGCGGTTGAAACTAACACAATTACAAGTGAGAGAATCACTGAGGTCAGCCGACGTGGGAGCCGAGATGTTTTGTACAAGACAAATGTGTCCTTAATTTAGCTAAAGCCTTTAAGAGAATACATCGCACGACTGCAAATTGTTGACGATAGCAAAGCTCCAAAGCAAACAGAGCATTAAAGGAGCAGATTTGAAGAACTAATTCATCCATCAGTTCACTCTGTTGACGACCCAGACCTGAAGCCTACGTGAGCTCGCTGCGATCCAATTTGGCTCCCCGCTCCCTGCAGCTGCATATCATTTTATGTGTTTGTTTGGCATACAGCGTTTCACCTCTGACTCTACCTGCAGCAGGGGTCAGTCAGGCAAATAACGAACCCCGGCAGCCAGCAATCATGCAGAGACATGACCGCTATCGATCAGGCCTGTTAGATTAGAGGCTGATGATGCAGAGGAATAATAAGGATCAGGGTGGATATGAGGGCTTAAGCTTAATGGATCCAGCTTAATGATTCTGATGCAGTGGTTGATATTCATCACCACGGTCAAGAGAAATCTTCCTTTTATGGACAGGAGTCACCCTGGAGAACATGTCGAGCGTGTCGCTGAGACCTGCACAGATACAATGTGGTGCCTAGTGCTGTGAACAGAACACGCTAATTGAACATGCTTATATCTTTGGTGACTGAACGCACCAGTTTGTACCTGTTTACCATGAACATGAGTCGTGTTCACTCTCACGACAGCGTTTAACAGCAGCACACCAGCATGGTTAGTGCTCATTGCAGCTTCCGGTGCAGCTCAGGACAGTTCGTACGGATATTTAAAGGACTTTTAACAAAGCAGTACAAACTCCAACAGAAAAATCTCACTTTTATATACAAACTGTGCCGCTGGGTCTGTAAGAACAAGTCTGCCACATCAAAATCTAATGTGAAACAACACATCAAATCAAAGAATCTGATCAGTCTTGGAAATATTCACCAGTGAATTATGATCACATGAACAACAGGTCAGACTATGACCTCACTGCTGCAAAGTCCGGGGCTTTTTTTTCATCATTGTTTTCTCTAAATTGTGTTCTCTGCAGAACTAAAATCACGATGCATCTTTCAGCTACGGCTACAGCAATGAAGCCAGCTTGGAAGCATAAAATTTTCTATGTGTGCACTATGACACGAGAGGGCAGTGGCAGCCCTGGGATACCTGGGATATCTGGTGCCCGAGACGAGCTCAGACCAAAGACCAGCTCAACAGTCAAAGTAACTAAACAACATGTTGTACATGTGATAATCAAAGAAATCAAGAATCACAAAAAAAATTACAAATTCACTAGTTCAGAATAATTAACAATAAAATATGTCAGTGCACAATAATAACATATGTATTATTAATTAATTAATTAATTAATTAATTAACCATCTAATTAAACCAGGGATGCACTGATTTAAAAATTCTGGGCCTATAATGATACCAATGTTTAAAATTTCACAAAAAAAAGTTTCACAATTTTGTGAAAGTAGCTGATACCATATTTTTATATTGGCGTTTCTTTTGTTTGAACAGTTTTAAAGTGATTCAGTCCTTCAGTACACGACCTTTGAATGAGTCCAATTCAATAATACACATTTATAAAACAACCTTTAACAGAACCTTCTTTCACATGAAAAATTTTTTGAAAAAAAAAAAAATAATAAAATAAACAAAAAGCCCTTTTGCTATGTATGATACATCATAATTCCCTCCATAATATCTATTTCAAAGTGCTGTGAAGACATCAACAAATTTCTTCAGTTCAAACAGCTGATTTATTCAAGTTTCTCACTACATTTTACAAGATTACTGTGAACGCATCACGTTAGACTTTATCTTCGCCCAGTACTCATTCTTACTGAATAGAGCTTGAACGCTTCACAGTGTAAATCGCTGTTTATTGATTACTAAGCCAATCTTACAAAGGAGGACCACACTTGTTTGTTTTGCTATGGAAGCTAACGTTAGCTAATGTGCTAAAAAGTTAGCGTTGCAGAGAAATCCAATATTCCTCTTAATCCCTCCCCAGTTTCTGATGAGGTGGACATGATAACCCTTAATACACAGAACGTTATTCATCCCTACAACAGGAAATACTTTTTCCCTAACCTGATATGAAGTGTGCGCTGCACATGTGAGCATTTTTGATGATGGCCTCCGTCCAGTCCTTTGGTCTTATCACATTTAACCATAGTTGTCTTTGTTTTTGTTGACGGGCAGTGGCGGCTGGTTTTGAGCCATGACTCCTTCTATTCTGGCTCCAATAACACAACAAGACAAACACATGTTAACACTCCTGTGGAGCTACAGCCCTGTGGGGGAGAGGCAGGTTTTCAGCTAACAAACTGATGTCACTGTGACGTCGACCCTAAAAGGGTCGATATGTGTAATTCATTTAGTTTGGGATGTGCGTAGAGGCAGTCCTTGGGGGCTGGGATGGAGGATCTACTTTGCAAAAATATCTCAGAGCAGCTCATTAAAAAAAACAAAAGAAATTAACGTGAACTAGTTCATTTTAATCTGTGTGAGCTGATCTCTGATTGAGTTCTTGCGAAGTGTAAACTTGCACAACACTGACAGTTCACTTACATACCAGACAGTTTTTGTTTCCCAATCATTTGTACTTTCAAAATAAAACCAGCCGTATCTTTTAAATTCTGCTCCTCTGCAGGTCAAGAAAACAAGAATCTTCTTGAAAGTTGACCAAAACGGAAAAAACACAATCTCAAATATTTACTTGACTTGAGTAAATGTACTTAGTCGCTTCCCGCCACTGATTACATAATTGTGGACGCACACCAGGAGGTCGTTTTCAGACACATAATGACCATCTCTTTAGAGGATGTATAACTCATGGAGCCAATTTCACACATGACTTAAGGTCAGTTTCTATCTGCCTACATTCAGCTCGTCCCCCACAAACAACTGCCACTGAAAAACAAATCTTTGACTGCAGCTGGAGCGCTGCCAGAGGGGGGAAAGACAAAGGAAGAGCTAATGGAGCTGCTGCAGTGAGATAAACTGATGCTGAGGCAGAGTTCTTCTCACAGGTCACCTCAGCCTGGACGCCTGCCATAACCTCAGCTCTCCAAACTGTCCCTCTGTGCAGCTCTCGAGCAATAAGAGTCCCTGCGACTGTAACATGAGCAGCTCTCCAGACCGACACTGTCATTTTATCTCCTCTCAGACACACACTCATGACTTCATGCTCTGATGTGCCGAGATCATCCTGCCGAAAAATCTCTGAATCTTTGTTTTTGATTCATGCTTTTAATACTTCACTCACTGATGCTTTTTAAAAGGTTTTAGCTCCTTGTAATTGTACTTATGTTTTTTTTTTTGCATGTTTACTGGTATTTTCTGTTTTACTACCCAGAGTTCAAACTATTTATTGCAAAATTCACACTGTCTAATGCATGTGATTACAACTTTAGCTTTTAATTGAATAAAAAAAGCAAGTTTTTTATTTTTCATATGCAAATATGTGGAAATGTCATGTTTCAATTTCCAACTGTTTTGCAATGCTGTGTTTAATGTGTGGTTAGGTTTAAGTACAAGAATAACTTGGTTACGGTTAGGAAAAAATCATGTTTTGGCTAAAAATACCTGCTTTTTTCACCCAAATGTGGCTGGAAATGTCACAGCATCTTGATAAAAATACCCACTTTTGTTGCTATAAACACGGCTGGAAATGTCTTGACATCTTGTTAAAAAATACCTGTATTTGTTGCTACGAATTGGGCTGTAAATGTTCCAATGTCTTATTAAGATACTCGCTTTAACCACCACAAACGCAGCTGGAAATGTTCTGACAGCTTGTTAAAAAATACCTGCTTTTGTCGGCACAAACATGGCAGGAAATGTCCTCACATCTTGTAAAAAATACCCAGTTTGGTCACCACAAAAAAGGCTGAAAATGTCTCATCAAAAAATACCAGCTTTTGTTGCTGCAAACAGAGCTGGAAATGTCCTGGCATCTTGTTAAAAAACACATTCATTGCCACAAAAGGAGCTAAAATGATGATAAAAATTGCCCACTTTTGTTGCCACAAAACTGACAAACACACTGCCAGGAATGTCAAGTTATTCACTTGTGTTCTCACAGTTATGTCTGGAAATGTTTTGATATCTCGCTTAAAAGTACCTGTTTTAGTTGCCAAAACACATCTAGAAATGACATCTTGTCGCCACAAACACGGCTGGATTCTATCTGACATCTTTTTAAAAAATACCTGATTTTGTTGCCACAAATACGGCTGGAAATGTTGTGACATCTCTTTAAAAATTTTTTTGCTTTTGTTGTGCCAAAATAGAGCTGCAAATGTCCAACTTCTCATTAAAATGCCCACTTTTTTCACCATAAAACTGTCTGGAAATGTCCTGACATCTTGTTAAAAATACATGCTTTTGTTGCCAACAATAGGGCTGGAAATGTTTCAGTGTCACGTTAAAACAAATTGCTGTATTTGTCGCCAAAAACATGGCTTGAAATGTCCGGACGCCTCATTAAAAATACATGCTTTCGTCACTGCAAACACAGATGGAAAAGTACCGCTGTCTCGTTAAAAATCCTGGTTTTTGTCGCCACACGCAGCCAGAAATGTCCCAGCGTTTTGTTCAAGTTTGGTTTTGTTGCTGCAAATAGGGCTGGAAATATTTTGATATCCTGTTAAAAATGTCCACTTTTGTGGCCAAATACACGGCTGGAAATATCTTGAAGTCTTGTTTAATACATCCACTTTTGTTGTTCGTTGCTCTCGCGCAGTGCTCTGCTGCTGTCTTGTTGCTTATCTGTCACGCCATCCGCCATCCCCTCCTCCTCCTCCTGATGAGAAACTCAGCTCATATACATGTAATCTGAACTACGTCATTCTAGAAACATTGATATGAAACGTCTGTTTTCTTGCAGAAACAATGCCAACATGTTGTCCTGGTTCCTGAGCTCAGTATCGATCAGCACCTGCAGCACCGTCAGAGTGGATGCGGCTTGCTGTGGTGGTGACTGCAGCAGTAACCAACCAGTTACTGTGTCCTGCTGTGAAATGTCTTTATCTTGTTGACTGATATCACATTTCTGTGTTATTTGTTCAAATCATACCAAAGCAGTGACTCCGTCTGGAACAAATGCTTCATTATTCACTCAATTAAATCTGCCTTTGACTTATTTTAGTAAAACAAACAAGCACGGATGGCTGCGTGGTTACCTCAGTCCTGTGAAACAGTGATTAAAGAGCATCAGTTAGCATTCAATCTACTGAAGTGGACATAATCAAAACACATTAACACTGAGATTTAAACTCATCATAGATAACGATAAAAACTGTCAGGATGTGGGAGAGGCCACGGATGATTTAGTGTTGGGAGAATGTGCAGGATTTAATTAAGGTGATTTAATTAATGTTAGATTAGAAGGTTCCTCTTAACTCTGTATCTTCATGTCAATCTCAGACCTTTATGAGAAATTAATTATCTTTACTCACTGTTTGTCTCATTGAAGGAAAAATAGCTTTTCTGGAAAAATTGTAGAAAGCTGAAGAATTTCTGTGTGGGATAACGTATTGCCTGGTTTATTGCTGTTTTAAAATTTACCAAAAAATTACATAAAATACAGTACAACACTATGATGCAAATAATTCGTTTTGCGTTATGTTGTGTTCACACCAGGCACGAATAAAACAATCCACGCAAGAGAATTACACGTGAAGTCAGCGTAAAGGAGCGATTGGATGCGAATTCCTGCCGGGCAGTGCAATGAACGCCATGCAAATGGTGCGATATTGGCAAATTAAGCGGCGGGAAAGAAGCAAGTAGTGCAATTTCACGTCATACACTTATTTGCGAAAGTTGACCAATTCGCGCTGCGATAGCCAATCAGCATTGAGATCCTCCAGTGACATATGATGGCTGAAGTTTACTCATCAATTCAATGATTTAACACTCGTATGATGTGAGTTATTCGTGCGTATGAAGTGACTCAACACAAAAAATTCTAGTGTTCAAACTTGCGTGAGTAACATGTTCACACCAAACGCAAAGCAAATTTTCTCGTCGAGTTACTTGTAGTGTCGACTTGTTTCATATGCTCAAATCAGCGATTTCATGCGCGTATGATGCGAGTTATTTGAGCATATGAAACGAGTCGATACTAGTAACTCGACGAGAAAATTTGCATTGCGTTTGGTGTGAGGACGTTATTCACGCAAGTTTGCACACTAGAATTTTTTGTGTTGAGTCACTTCATACTTACAAATAACTCGCATCATACTTGCGTAAAATCGCTGATTCGATGAATGAACCTTCGTCCTTGGTATCTCAATGCCGTTGCGGCGCGAATTGTTTGCTGAAGTTCCAATTATGACGGGAAACTGCGCTACTCGCTTCATTTGCTGCGCTTTATTTGCATCATTCGTGTCATTTGCATCACGTCCATCGCACCGCCTGGCAGGAATTTGTGTATAATTGCATCTTTACGTCTTGCTGTTGATTTAATTAATTGATAATTAATAAATAAATGAGTGTAAACAGGCGTCTTTGTGTCTCATCCTTGTTTCAAAAGGGAGAAAAACATCATTAGTTTGTGATGAGCTCCTTCCTGTCTCTCATCTTTTTTCTCATTTGAGTGATCACCAATGACATCAGTAATGACATCACTGTTCTTCCCTCTATTTAGAGACTGATCATTGTTTTTATTATTTCTTTATAGTGACTAGTCTGAGATTGTACTTTTTGTTTCTCTTCTCCATCTTCTTTCTTTCTTTCGGTTAATTTAGTTTGTTTTGTCGTTATTGTTTCATGTAACACTTTGTCTTGTAACTGCTCTGTTTTCCATTTGTTTTGTAAATGTTTGTTTTGGACCTCATCTCAGTGGGTTTGTCCTAATAAAATTAATTCTCTATATATAATTAGAACACCCAGTTCTGCTCCAACTGACTCCACTTTCACTCACTACACTTGCCAACGTTTCTTTTTTGCCTGATTTCCTTTTGTTCTTCTCTTCTCTCAGATACTGACTGCTGCTGGGACGCAGCCAGTCTGTCCTCTGGTGGACATGATGTGTAAATACAAGGAGTGGTGTTTTAAAAGCAGATGGTTGGTGAACATTGAAGCTTTGGCTGCAGCCTCTCTGCTCACTGTGGCTGGTGCACATGGTGCAGAGACTTGAGACGGTTAAACACACGTGTGGATGTTGCATTGCTGTGCCACAAAATTTAAGGGTGGGTTTACCCAAATTAGAAAAAAAACAACATTTATTTATACAACTAATCTCATGTAGTGTGTCGTCAGGCAGATAGTTTTGGTTTTATGAATCCAGTTTTTTAGATATCTGATATTCTCACAGTCATGTAGTGTCATGTTCCAATCCTGTGAGCACCACAGATCAATTCCCGTTCACCTCTGACCTTAGTGTTTGGAGAGGAGACAGACATCTCAGAGACAAATATCTGCAAACCTGAACCCATAAAACCAAAGCTGTGAAAACTAGAAGGTGACATACGAGTGTGCTTTTTTTTTTGCAATATGGGTAAACTGACTCTAAAAGGAAGTAAAGGTCAGAAGTTCAAACCAGCAGCACGAAAAACTGTTCCTTCCCCAAATCAGCCCAGCTGCCAGGAGAAATTGTTGGTGTTGTACAAATCTGCAAAGCACAGATATGTTACAGTAACATGTGTCATACGTATCATGTCAGCAGACACAGTACAGGAGCCGACTTTGTCATCGGAAGGTGGAGGTGATGATGGATGATGTGACACCGAGATGAGATGCCTGCCAAGCTGCAGACCACTGTTCAAGACCAGCAAACAACAAAACCACTTCTGATTTAATGAGTCATTGCAGTTTTTCCAGCGGCTTTTAAGGCAGCAGAAACAGGTGTTTTGTGTGATCCTTTGCCACGTTTGCAGCGTTTTTTTAGGCACCAAACATGAGTGTTTTTTCAAATCCTTACTGTTTTTCCAGCAGCTGTTTAGACAGCAACAGTGGGCATTTTGTGGTGACCCTTCACTGTTTTTCTAGCAGACTTTTAAGGCACCAGGCCCATCACTCTGTTTCCAGCAGGTTTTTGTGGGCACCAAATGTGGGTGTTTTGTGGTGACCCGTCACTGCATTTCCACTAGTTTTTTGACGCATCAAATGTGGGTGTTTAGAGTGAACTTTCACTGTTTTTCCAGCAGCTTTTAAAGGTACCAAACAATAATCTTTTGTAGTGACCCATCATTAGCCATGTTTCCATCAGCCTGTTTAGATGCACATCTAGAAGTATCACATCGGAAAATTATGATGGAAATGTCAAAATTCGAATTAAAATCTCCCAATTCGCACAAACTAAAATACGTTCGCTTTAGCCGGGTTTTGGTTGATTCGAAAAAGTGTTGATTTGCAAAATGGGGGATGGAAACAGTTATGTTGGAATTAAGTCTGACATAGCGCACCTCTCTCCATGGTGATGTTCACACTCTGGGTCGGGAAGGCGGTAATACATTTACAAGCTGGTTGCCAACTGCCAGAAAACGTAGAAGAAGAAGAATGTGAGACTTGTTTTGTTTCCAGTTCTGCGGAAAACTTGCATGAGTTCGTAGTTTTCACCAAAGTCCGTGCATTTACAGGATTCGTATTTCTTTTATTGCACATTTCCCAATGATTCAAATCACTTTTGGATGGAAACACAGCTGCTGTTTTTCTGGCAGCTTTTAAAACATCAAACATGAGTGATTTCTTCGTGACCCATCACTGCATTTCCAGCAGTTTTGTGGTGACCCATCACTGTTTTTCTAGCAGCCATGAAGGCAACAAACGTGAGTGTTTTGTAGTGACCTGTCATTGTTTTTGCATCATTTTTTTAGACACCAAACGTGGGTGTTTTGTAGCATCCCATAGCTGCTTCTCCAGCAGCCTTTAAGGCAACAAATGTGGGTATTTTGCAGTGAAATCAAAAAAGAAGGAAAGTGTCCGCACACTGAGTTTAAGCTCCCGCTTTTATTTGGCTCAAAGCAGCAAGCTTTCGATCCTGTCGGGTCTTCATCAGGCAAATGAGTGACAGCAGTTGAAGGAGAAAATATATAGGCTGGCGTGTCTGTGACGTCACCAGGTAGAAAATCAGTGCTTGCCATCACAGCCGGGTGGGGGATATAATACAAGCAATTAGCAATAATAATAAGACAACAATATTAAATATCAATGGATAACCATATATTATTATATTACAATATCAGTATCATAGAAAAGACAACAGTGAATATAAGAAGTTACACAAAAACTAGAATACTAGAATAAAACAGCGGTAATTCATCAAAATAAATCATCATATTTATTCCAAGCGACTGGTCGGTAATTTTGTCTTGGAATAGCAGAAGTAGTGCACATGACGTCAAAGATAAGTTAAAACACTGGCATGTAAGGCTACATAAAGGGCACTAGTTTTGCAGTGACCCTTTACAGTTTTTTAAGCAACCTTTTAGGAACCATATGTGGATGTTTCTCAGTGCTCCTGTGGGAATGGTGCCACGAAAGGTGGTTGAGACATTGCTGCTTTTTCAGCAGGGAATGTTCCCCCAAACTAAACCCAAACTGATCTTTTACTAACCATAACCAAGTTGTGTTTGTGCCTAAACTTAACCACATGTTAACCACGCTGGTGTTGAAATGTTTAGTTTGAACATATATGCAGCATAATAACAGGAATGTTAAATGTATCTGTGCTTTGCAGAAACTTATGATGCCAACATTGATCCAGCCGATTGCGTCCACAAAATGTGGTTAGAAATGTAATATTTGAGTTTTTTTCAAGCTAAATGAAATTTTTAATTAAGCTTTCTCTAGAAAAATAAAGAGGACAATTTTTGTTTCTATATGCACATTGACTGATGTGTTGGCTAACATCCAGACACACAGAGATGCTTTCTATCCAGAGCCAGACTGGTACAGAACTCAACCTGGTGGATCATCATCGACTCTGACACAGATCAGGGTCAACAACTCCGAGATGACACCACAAAACCAGATCTCAAACAAAAGCAGCGCAGGTATCAGCTGCAGAGTCATTCTCACTGATTTTCTTTTTGGAAAAAAACAACTTGAGTTTTGCAGTTTTTGATTTGTGATTATAAACATATTCCAAAAACTGATGGCAGTTTCAGTCAGAATCAATCAGCGAGGGATATTGATCGTATAACTTACTCCCTCCTAATGAAGCGTGCTGTCGCCTGAGGCTGTGAATAAATTGCTTGTGTTGATGTGTCACGCACATGTGCTGAACTGGGTGAACACACTGACACACATAACTGTGTGGTGCGAGTCCTGCCTCAGCTCTTCACAGCAGTAGTTCATTATCAAGCTCTCAGATTTCTCATAGCAGCAGATCCGTTCTCACCTGCAGACCTCCAGTCAGGTCAAACCACAGTGTTTTAACTCCTCACACCCTGAACATCACAGTGTCTCAGCGCACAGCTGTCTGAGAGTCTCCACGGCCTCCTCGTTGGATCAATGTCATGCAGCAGGCGTTAATACCCAAGGATAGGAAAGTCTGAATCAAAGTGGTAGCCATGGAAACAACCCAGGCCTGTTTCCACCCAGCAATCGATGAGGTTTTGTGTGTGTGTGTGTGTGTGTGTGTGGGCCGGATGTTGCGAGGAGAACCCCTGTCCCACATTCAGACACAGACCCCCTCGTCCTCCACAGCAGAGTGGACAGAGACCCAGACGTACAGCAGTGAGGACGGACGGACGGACGGACGGACAGAGGGAGACGATGGTGAAGCAAGTGGAGATCTATGCTGGGATGCTGTTTTTGGCTGTGTGTGTGCACTCGGGGGCAGCTGCTGCAGGTAAGTTTGGTTCCTCTGCAGCTGCACGCTCACTCATAAAGGCTCAAACATCATTAAACAGGATGTTGAATCATTTGTGATCCAGTGATGTTTCATGTTCTCAAGCTGCAACAAAGAATTTACTGAGTCTGGTTTGTTTGATGATTGTGGGTGTGTGGGCCACAGGCAACACTGTAAATGAGTGTTTGATGAGGCTTTCAAACTAATAATAGTAATTATTTATTTCCATGAAAATGAATCTTGTTCCTTCATGGTGCATTTAACGGCTCGGTCCACCTGAAGAACTTCTGTCCTGCAGATGAGTGTTTCTAAAATTGTGGTGCGTGTTCCCTGAGGGACGCCTTGGAGCACTGCAGGGTTTTAAATGTTAGTTTAAATAATATCAGTCATGCATAATTCCTAAAACACTAAATTGTCAGTGCCACTTCCCAGAAAGACACAGCTCAATGCAACAGTGCCTTTGCATGATGACAAAATATTAGTTTCTGATTCTAAACATTTGAAAACTACATTTCAGTGGTTTTTTTTGCTCTAGAAAATCAGATCCTGATTGTGCCACGCTGTGTCTTACCTCTTGTGTTTTTAAAAGGTATTTTGTGCTGCACACCTGTGTCCGATCCATTTTACACCCTGATGAAGACGCATTAGTTGAGACATTGGTTTATCCAGGTATTAATAAACATCTTAACTACAGTCAGATGCATTTTCAGACTGCCTGCCACTCCTTATTTTTTCTCAGGAGAAAATATCTGTTTCTTGGCATTCTTTGTTTTTTGCAAACCACAGATACGTTACATTTGTGCATGTATGAGCTGACTGTGTCCTCAGGAGGTGGAGGAGATGGTGGACGGCGTGACACTCAGGCGAGACACCTGCCACGCTGCAGAGCACCACAGCACAGACCTTAGTTTGAGACCAACAAACAACAAAACTGGCTGTTTTTAATGAGACATCAGTGTCATTTTCAGAAGTGATTGCGGCACCAAAATCATGTCATTTAAGCCAAAACATGTTATGTTTTCCTAACCGTGACCAAGTGTTTTTTTGTGCTGCAGTTCCGCTTAATCGTAAAGAGATGTTGTGACACTTCCATCATCACACTGCTGCATATAAATTCCCCACATGCAGAAATTGTGTTTAATGCACATTAAGGGAGGAGCTTAATATATGCCCCCCCCCCCCCCAATATCCTCCGCCCCTGCTCCTGGCCTGAATCATTTTTGCACAGTCCCTGACAATGTGCTTATTGTTGAAACAAGTGACCTATCTATGTCTCATTTTGATGCATTAAAGCTGACAGATGCTCCGTTTGCAACTGTTTTCTACAAGTATTTTGTATGAAAATCTCCAAATATTTAAACTTTATTCTCTTTATTTATTGGGTGAAACAAGCTTGACATATCTCTGCTCCTCTGGGCTCTGGACCTCGGTGAAAACTTTTTCTCTCTCCCAGACAATAAGATCTCTGACCAGCTTCGCACACCTGAGTACCTCCTGCTGCATGAACCAGCTGCACCAGATTCATCTTTAGTCCAGTCTGTGATTTAGAGGGAACATCATGGCCACAGCTGAGCTCTCAGTTTGTTCCGTATTTAAATCAGGGGGAAAGGAAGTGCCAATATTTATGAAGAATCAGAAAGAGGAAGAACTGTTTGTGAATATGAATCAAGGCTCAGATCCCGTCAGTTACAGTAAGAGCAGACTGCAGGGGAGGTGGAGGAGGGGCGGCGGGCTACAACCGCCTCAGCTGAGACAAAGCTTTAATTAAACGTGACCCACAATCCTTCATTATCCAGACAGTGTGTGCAGCCGGACTGATCAATGGCCTGGAATTGGATGTGCGTGCCCCACTATCTGCCCCAGTAACAACTGACATGCAACTTCCGTGCACTCTCGAAGAAAGTTCACTTTTTCATCCCGCCTTTAAAGTTGTTTGGTTTTTACATTTTCTTGTCTTATAACTCGTCTAACGCGTCTCCTCCCTCCTCCTCCTCCTCCTCCTCCTCCTTCACTCCACCAGGCATGCTGAAGGTTGACATGGTCCAGGATGGGAGCGGTGGCGGCGGGACACCATCAGCCACTCCCTGACCCTGGTGCAGCGCCTGGAGGCCCTGCTGATCCAGGGAACGGCAGTGACGTGTCGCTCAGGGTGGAGACGCCCAGCGCAGACGAGGTGAAGGTGATCCAGGCCCACTCTCTGGTGCTCTCCCTGCAGAGCCCCGTGTTCGAGGAGATCCTGCTGAGCCGCAACAGCAGCATGCTGGTCCTGAAGGAGAGCTCCGACTGCGCCGCTGTGTTCGACAAGTTCATCAGGTGAGGACACGTTTCCATCTCCCTCACCCCAAGAGCCACTTCCAGCCTCTGCTTCACCCACTTTGACTGAGTTATCACGCCCTCTAGAGGGATGAGCTCTGAAACTGCAGCAACACATCTGACACAAACGATCAATGAGTCCAGCATAAAACAAATTGACCAATCAGTGAACTGCTGGGTTGCTCAATAGCAGCAAGACACCGAGGAGCCTGAGCTGCAACAGCAATCAATAACTTAATCTATTTTACCTCAGATGCTAATGAGGTTGATCAAAAGCTGAACTACAGTAAAGCTGCCATCTGCCAGACTGACAGTCTCCTTGTTCCTGTTTTAATCTGGATGTTTTCACACAGCGCCAAAATAAAAGTGTCTTTTAACAGTGACTTTCTGTGAGAGATTATTCCAGAAGAAGAACTAATTCAGTCTAACTCAACTCTTTAAAGCTGCACTTATTACTATTTTAATTTTAACAATGAATCAAATGAATAATTTCAAAAGGATCATCAGAACTCAGAGAGACAAGGGAACGTGTCGTCATCAGCAGTGAGTCAGCCATCTTGGAAGGATAAGGGTTGAGGCAGATTTACACTTGTGCGTCAGCTCTGTGCAGAGCCTACGCTGCTGTGAGCATTTATACTGGTGTGGTGGTGTGTCTGTGTCACTCTGCAGTTACACCTCCAAAACACTAGTTAGCGATGGAGTTTCTGTGAAGTGCTGTAAAGTTTAGTTGATTTAAAACACACGTTAAACACACATTAAACACGCATTAAACACACATCAAACACACATTAAACACACATTAAACATGGCTTCATAGAGACAGTTTCAAACACAAATCAGCTTCACTATATCTCGCAGCATTCACAGACAAACACTTGTCTTTATCTGGACACATTTTCCCCACAAATACAACATGCTAACGTTATTAGCACAAGCCTATGGCATTTTACATTGTATAAATCAGCCTAGCAGCCAGGGATGGGCAGTATTTCTATTACTTGTATTTAAAATACATATTTCAATTACATCTGAGTATTTTGTAATTTGTATTTGATCAGGCCGATAAAAAGCAAATGTCATTTGTAACAAAAATACTTTTGAGTGGAGTAATTTTGTATTTAAAATACTCAAAATACTTTCTCCATGAATCAAAAAAGTAAAATAATAGGCTACAAATTCTTATAATATAGGATGTAACAATATTTTTTGCTTTTTTTTTTTTTTTAATATTTTTATCTATATGTTTTTTTAACTTGGGCCTTCACTGACCTCGTGGTCTGTTTTACTGGACTGTGCATAACACAGGAAACTGTATGTTGTTGTGGTTGATGCTTGGGATGAGTCTGCTACAAATGAATTGCCTCACATGGGATCAATAAAGTTGTGTGAATCTAAATCTGAATCAATAAATAATATTTTAGGGCAGCCTACAGCCCAAACCTGAATACTCTGCTGCACCAAACGGTGAGAAAAGAAGCGCAAATTTGCAACAGCTGCGACCAAATTTGCTGCTATGACGCCATTAATGGATGAATCATGGTCGTTCTCTCTGACATAGTTACTTAAATTTTGAGGATTTTTGGTCAAGGACTTTTGAGTTATTCACAAAAAGATTTGAATCGATTAGTGTAGCGCCACCTATGGACGAGTTGTGGGCATTCTTTCTGATGTAGTTACTCATGGTCTCTAGTTGCAGTATGCAAATTTTGATCATTGTTGTGGACCGACCGACAGAGTGACCTATAGAGCTGCAGTTCGCTGCTAAAAAGAAAAAGAAAAAAGTATTTTCTGTATTTGAAAACACAAAACACATGTATTTTATTTTGATACATTTATTTGAGGGGTATTTCGTATTTTGTATCACAATACATTTTGATGTATTTTTGCCCATCTCTGCTGGCAGCTAGCGGACATTTCTTCTGCTCATATGAAGCCAGAACAGCGATATTTAACAGACTGCAGAAATGTACAGTTTATTTGGGGTTAACAAAGCAATCTGAATCTGAGTCCACAAACCAATGGGTGATGGTTGCTACCTCCACTCGTGTTACAATCTTCAGCCCAGAACACCAAACAGACATCAAGGAACTTGAGGTGACACAGGCTAACTGTTGCGTCACCTCAAGTTGCCTGTGTCTTGGCCAAAAAGTTGCGCTTGAACATGCAGCAAAGACCAAAGCCAACGGCCAACTAGCACGTTGCTCTGCACCTGAGTGAGAGGAAATAAATACTAATTTGTCATTGAAAAAGAGAAACTGGAAGACTGTAAAGACGGATTCAGGATGCTAGTTTGCCAGTTAGCACATCAACAACAAAACCAGAACAATATCTGACAATAGCTGACAGTTAGCTCAGTGCAGAAGATGTAATTTTATGCCACAGAAGTCAAACATTTTTGGCTTCATGCATCACTGAGCGAATTTCATACAAATGAACACAGTCAGTAAAAAATGATCTTGCAGATTTGTCTGGTTCTTAGGTTAGTTTTCAGCTTGTTGTGGCATCTTAGGCCCCAAGTGGCCAAAGTAAGTTCTTGCAGCATTAGAATGGTCAGTGTATCCTCATACAACAGTTCGTATGATATCTAAAAAATGGTATTGTCACACTACATACTTATTGTACGTTTGATTGATTTGTTTGATTGATTGCAGCCTTATACAAATTAGGGTAATTCATTTTTGTGAGTATACATATGAGCAGCGCATGAGAACATCTTGATGTGGGTAAAATATTTTTGGAACGTCCTTTAGCCTACATGGTCACATTTTGTATGTACGTTTTATTCTGCACAAATCATTTCAAAAGGTACACGTTGTGCTTCAGGTGCTCCGACGTTAACCCTCTCCTTCCTGTCTCTGCAGGTATCTGTACTGTGGAGAGATTTCTCTGCGCCTGGATCAGGCCACACCTTTACACAAGCTGGCCACTAAGTACCAAGTGATGGGTCTCCAGCAGGGCATCACCCAGTACATGACCCAGAATCTGGCCCGGGACTCCACCTCAGGCCACGTGGCGGGCTGGTACGAGTACGCCCTGCAGGCCGGGGACGTGACTCTGAGGGACAGCTGTCTTCAGTTTATGGCGTGGAACCTGTCGTCGGTGCTGCAGAGCGGGGAGTGGGTGACCATCAGCAGCCAGCTGCTCATGTCCCTGCTGCAGCGCTCGGACCTCATCCTGCAGAGCGAGATGGAGCTCTTCGCAGCGCTGGAGGCCTGGATTATTCAGAATGAGCCCGATGGTCTGACAGCGGAGAACGCCTTGAGAGCTGTGCGTTACGCCATGATGCCGCCACGGGAGCTCTTCCGCCTGCAGACCCAGTCATCAGTCCTGGCTCGCTATCAGGAGTCGGTGCGTGACCTGCTGTACATGTCCTACCAGTTCCACTCTGCATCGCCGCTGCACATGGCCAAATACTTTGACGTGAACTGCAGCCTCTTCATGCCCAGGAACTACCTGTCGCCAGTGTGGGGGTCGCCATGGATCATCAGCAACCCCTCGCGTGACGACCGCAGCACCAGCTTCCAGACCCAGCTGGGGCCCAGCGGACACGACTCCAGCAAACGTGTGACTTGGAACGCCCTGTTCTCTCCGCGCTGGTTACCCCTTAGCATGAGGCCGATGTACACGGAGACAGGCGCCATGCAGCCAACTCGTGTGGAGGGAGGGCGCCCTCGCATCATCATCACACCGGCCACGTCCAGCGCAGATTTTGCTGGGGTGAACTTCCAGAAGACGGTGATAGTGATGGCTCAGCAGCAGGGGAAGGTGGTGGTGAAACACGTCTACAACTTCCACCAGAGCACGGAGGAAAACGGGGATTTCTTGGCCGAAGCCGACCTGTACCGCCGGACGTCGGAGTACCTCATCGACAGCTCCCTCTTCCTCCATATTGTGGTGAAGCCGCTGTACCAAACCCTCATAACCAGCAAGAACTGAACCTCCGCCCTCCTCTCCGAGACACCTTACCTCACCGAACACAATCCAACCGTGAAGCGACATCTCACTCACATCACATCACGAGGACGTGGATCTGAATCGTCCTCGTGTGTGATGTTTGGATCATTTGTCGTCTCATTTAACTTCTGTTTTCATTGGGCAACTAACGACCTGACTGTCTGAGAGCAGTTTGTAAATCATGGGTGTAAAAATCATAATGAAACATGTCTTAAAGTATGAGTCTGGTGCTGTTCCATATTTTTTTTTACCATCAACAAATCCCACAAAAAACCTTTCAGTGAATGTTTCTACCAACAAGTACTTTGAGTGTATCAAGGCCAAATGTGGATCAGTCCGCCGCTGACAATAGTCCCAAAGAAATGCATGCTTTCCTCCTGTTTGAGCAACGTTGGATAAAAACTACAGTGACCGCACGGGACTCATGAGTGTGTCAAGTTGGTGTGAAATTTCTGGCACAAGCTTTTATTTTGAAGTGCCGAATGTAGAGTGAGTAAATAATGTACAGCTATTAACAGAAACAGCAAACTAGCTCGACAACATGGCCAAATGCATGTACGACACGTAAACAGACCTAAACCCACAATCACTGGACCAAACTTGTAGGATATGTTCCTGAAACCTGAAACATACGTACCTGAAACATACCCTGAAAGTTTAATTCTACTTGACCACTAGGGGGCGCTGAAAATGCTAAAAATGGGCGTGGTATGACACAAATCAGACATTAACCGGACACTATTGTTTCAATCATAACAAAACTCAAACGATGATTCATAACAGCATTGAACCAGGTGTGTAAAATCATAATGAAATCGCTCAATAGGTGGCGCCACCAGTGTAACATTTGGCTGTAAATTAACAGTTTGTCCAAACGTCACTAAACTCAGTGGATATTTTTCAATAAGGCGTCATGATGGTGCAGTGGTTAGCTTTGTCGCCTTGCAGCAAAATGGTTTCTGGTTCGGACCCGGGGTGTGGGAGCCATGTTTGCATGTTCTCCCTGTGTCAGCGTGGGTTTCCTCCAGGTGCTCCAGCTTCCTCCCACAGTCCAAAGACATGCAGGTTAACTGGTGACTCTAAATTGTCCGTAGGTGTGAATGTGAGTGTGAATGGTTGTCTGTCTCTATAGCCCCTTTTACACTGCCACATTTTCAGCGAATGTTGGGCCGTTTTGCTGGCAAGCTGCAAGCGTTTAAACACACAGAGCCGGATTGGCGAGTTGATCCGAGGTGCCCAATTTTCCACCTCGTAGGGTAGACATATTGGTGGAACCCTTTTAGTTTAAAAAGACCGAGGCAGCCTTCTGCAACAGGAGGAGCTGTTGATGACTTGTGGGAGGAGCTGTTGATGACGCCGCACGTGCGAGCCACTGGCGGTGGATAAACAGGAAACAGCTGATAGCAGGAATTAGCGAGCAGCTAGTAGCAAGAGGGAAACACAAACCTGACAGACACTGTAAAGATGAGCAACTGGGGAGACAAGGAATTGCGCGCCCTCCTTGTCCTCGCAGACCAAGAGGCCATTAACCGTCAGATGACGGGGACGGTGAAGGACGGGCCGACTTACGAGAGAATCGCCGAAGGACTGACCAGCCGCGGCTTCCCTCCCACGTCACTGTTTACGTCACACGCTGAGCTACACGTTTTGTTACTTGCTCACGCCCCCCATTGCCCCGAAAAAGGCACATTCTGTATAAACAAAAGTAGGTAGGCGGCATTTTGCTGCACTCCCTGATTTTGTTTTTATACTGCCAATGCTGAAAAAACACTGATTGGGCTTTACTGCAAATTTGCACAACTGTCTAAAAAGGGCTTACTGTATGTGTCAGCCCTGTGATAGTCTGATGATAGGCTCCACCTCCCCAACCCCCGCGACCCTCAAGAGGATAAGCAGTTACAGAAAATGAATGAATGAATGTATTGAAGCATGTTTTCCCAATTGACCAATAGGGGGCGACAGCGTTGACAGCGCAGAATAGCATAGCCTGACACATATTTGGTCATATATGAGCAACTGTCTGATCGTCATTGAACCATTTCGTTATTTTTAACGCAGGTGTCACAAACCATCAAAGGTCTCAATCCTTTGCAGCGTTCAACATTTAACAGTCAGTGTTTACTTGAACACCAGAACTGCATCTTGCAGCCATACTTATGAGTTTTTTTTTAAAGACGTCAGTACGAACCAGAGTTCTCTGGGCTGAGAGCCACGTACAGTCTGACAACATGTTGGTTTTGGGATTTATTGAAGATAAGAAAAATGAAGAATATCTCCAGTCTCATCCTTTATGCTTAAGATGTCAGTTCCTGCCACACTGTCTTTGTATTAATTTAAAATATTGGTGCTATTAAACCCCGTTTACAGTTTAGGGGTCAGAGTTGTCATTGATCACCCAGTACGCACTGATCTGCTGATTTGCTGGTTGTGTTTATGAATTTAGCAAAGTGTTTGTAAGAACTCTTGGTGGCTGCCTGATGTCAGTTTTATAAATTCTTCTAAAGGGGATTGAACAGGATTGGCTACAGTTTGAGGGTTTCACCTGTGTATCACCTGTGCTCTTTCCCAATAGTTTTTGTTGTTAGCCACCAGGAGCAGACGCCCTGCACACAACCAAGGCGAGAAATGTTTGACCTTCAAATCACTAAATCAGCGTTTACTCCTGTTGAACGTCAGGTGCTCCAACAGGCACAGTTTTACTTTGTACTTTTACTTTAGTCATAATGTTCTTTACAGGCCAGTCTTATGAGCCGTGACACCACGTTAGATGTCAGAATACCTTGTAATGTATTTATTACTGTGATTGAAGTTGTTGCCTAGATTCACTGTCTCATTGATCAATGTTTCCTGATAATAAAGATTTTTACTGAAGTTTTAAAAGTAAACTGAAAAGTGTCCTTTGATTTCATGTTTTCATCATTCATCCCAAAATAATCCATAAGTAACATTTATTCAGTTCTTTACATTAGTCATTTATCTTGTTTGCATCTTCTGACAAAGCTTCTGACAAATTTAATGACATCAGACTCAACTAAGCAAACTCAAATAAGACCTGCAGCTTGACTTGGACTTAAAAAAAAAAAGACTCATGACTGGAGCCTTTTTGATTAAAGATACCAGACAGAATTCTCCCAATCAAAGATTTAAAAAGTGTGACACAATTTAACTCATTTCCGGAATGAACAAACATTAACGCTGTTCATTCCCAGCAAGTCGACTCTTAATCCCTCGACTCAGGGCAGCACACATTACAAGTAGCCCAACGCATGTGCGTAACAAAGTATTTTTAAGCAATAACTATTTTTTTGCTAGCTAATGTTAGCTCTGTTAATATTTCATGAATAACAATAATCTTTGATGTTATGATAAAAAAGAGGGGTATAGTGTGAGAGATGGAGAGAGAGTGGGACATCGATCAAATCACAGCTGTAAGGCTTTTTCTTCTTTGTATGATTACTACCTGCTCTACTTCATAATATATATATATTTAAATATATACATATATATCAAAATCAGAAATACTTTGTTATTACTTATTGATCCTTGAGGGGAAATTGTGATTCAGTAGTCGCTCCAATGTAACAAGTACAGAATAATAAGAAGTAAGAATTAGAGTATGTAAATATGTAGCAATAAAATACAGTAAAATAATAAATAAAATAAATTAGAAATAGAAATAAAAATACAAAATACAAAATAGGCATACAATGTTTAACAGTAGTACTTAAGAAATTAAGAATAAAAAATGTTCACTGTGCTGAGTCGGTACAGTAAGTGTGTACAAATCTACAGATATGTGCACTGTGCTACGTCACACTGTAGAAACCAGTATGTTACATTCAGAAATATAAAATATGTATCATGCTATAATGTTTGCACAGCAATATATACGTACAAGAATGAGAGCAACATAAGTTATGTTGAATTAATACATAATATATACTGTTGGTGTTGGTGAGAGTAAGTTAGGATACAATATATATGAATAAAAATAAAATAATAGTAAATACAACATTAGATATAGGAATGAACAAGTACACCATTATCTGTATCTGTTCAACCAATCAAATGATCTGTATCTGTACTGGGAATGGACAGAGTTTGAATTGGAAGTTGTTATTTTAAGCCTGAAATTGATATGAATCGATCAGATGCTGCAACATTTATCATTTATTCCAGAACAGCCTCAGAACTGAGCTTCAGATCATTTCTAACCACAGGAGTAATAAATTAAACACAGACGATTTTCCTTCATCATGAGAACAGATAATGACACTTTTTACTTGTACGATAATAATACTTAAAAAATAAAAATCTTATCTTATCTGTAGCGGATACTCGTTTCATGTCAGTATTCAGTTATTTCAGTTCCTCTTGAACACTTTATGGACAGTTAAGGGTTGTTCTTAAAACATATTCTGCACATTGTCCTTTTCAGAAAAGCGAAAGCATCAGTCATTGGCTCAAATGTGCATGTTTCATGTGAATAACATGTATATATCTTATCTCTTATAGCTCAGCAGAACTGTGCGTTTTTATTAAAGAGGATCGATTATGCTATTGCTATATAATTATTTTAAATTATGTATATCATTAAATTGGCATTAGATTTGTTGAAGAGTGCATTATGACTTGTTTAGGACTGGAAACTTAAAGTTTAGGACATGAAGCTTGAGTTCAGAGACTTGAGACTTGCAAAACAATGACTTGGTCCCACCTCTGCTGTTCAACATGTGACACTGTGTCTCCAGACGCCTGGTACAGGTCAGGAGAAATACTGATGTAACAGATGTTGTAAACAGAATAATAAAATCCCACGTGATTATAATTTATATAATGTGATGCAGTGTTAAAATTAACCCACCAAACTGTGTGTAAAGTGTCAAACTGAGCTCCACCTCGGTCTGATACAATATTTACATTCATAATTTTATTTATAATAATTTATTTTTTAAGTAATTTAGCTGATTAAAAAAACTGTGCTTAAATATGTTGTTTGTATAAACGTCACTGTTCCTCACTGCACACACACACTGCACACACACACTGCACACCTCATTAAACATATAAACACACACAGTCAAAACTAAACGAGCACTGAGACATGTGAGTCGGCTGTCTTCTCGCCGCAGACTACGTTTCCCATGATCCTTTGCGCTCCAAGCAGGAAGAACGTTCTCTCGCAGGGGCTCACACTGATCCAAGTTAGGAGCTTTCAGCTGCCAGCCTTGGCCCATCATGTAAGTGCTGCGGAGAATTCTTTGCAGTGCAATTGCAAAATTACCTGTTTTCCCGACGCCTGCGGAGCCTGTGCAATTGTAACAGCGCTCCGTGCACGGACACGCACGCTCCGGACGCAAAAAGGCTCCAAGTGCATGAAGATCGAGGCTTGTATTTTGCATCTTTGTTGCAAAGCAAGCCGCTGAAGCTCCAGTGCGAGGGCGATGGAGGGAGGGAGTGAGAAAGAAGGCAAAGTCTTTTGTGCTTCCCCTCCCCCTCATCAAAGCAAAGGGGAAATGTCTCAGCCAAAGGGAGGTAAGAATATGAAACCGATCTGTGCAAAACTACCGACGTGCAATCACGGCTGCACGGTTTGCAACATGCACCGCTGCAGCTCGAGCACGGCCGGTGCATTTTAAAGTTACATGGTTTAGAAGGGTCAGTTGCATTTCCTGTTTAAGATCTTCCCCTTTGCACAGTTCCTGGTAAGACGATGCTGTGTGTACTCACTCATATTGACGTTATTAGCGGCGCACAGGCAGGGATGTGGGGCGCCTTTAATAGTCACGAGATAGACAAGGACACTGCAACTCTTTATAATAAAGTCTGCACGAGTTGATGCATGGCTCAAGGTAAATACTGACAGCCATGTCGCGTGCAGTGCTCCAAATATGCGTGGTTTGGTGCAGGAGGGCAACATGACGTGACAGCCTGCCTGCAGCTGTCAGTGGGCAACTTTGAGTGTTTATTGGCTGCTGATTTGTTTCTGCTTATGGGACAGAAAATGAAAATCTAATAATAGAAATGTGTTGTGAGCGTTGAAGCGGTGGCGAGTTCAAGAACAGGGGGCTTCTTCAGGCTATTAAAACACAAGTCTCCAAGCAAACAGTCCCATTCTGTCAGCTGCAGGCAACTGGATATGTGTCAAACCCCTGGCTGCGTGTCCACTGATGTTCTGCTCTGTCCTCAGCATGCGTACGAAAGCGTGCATGTCACACTTTGACCCCAACTTTTATCACCGTGCAGCAACAACAACACGAGCTGTGGAGCAACGTCCTGCAGCCTCAGAGCTCTCACACATCAGCAGTGAATGCAGCTTGCAGGAGAAAAAAAAACAGCTGCAGTGAAACAGCTCGGGCCTTTTTTCCTCCCTTGTACCATGTTTTCCAAGAAGTCCAAAGTGAGGCTGGTTCATTGCACAACATGCAGCACACACACACACACACACACAGAGTCAGGGGCTGTACAGGACGTGAGCAGGTAGGAGACAGAGCCCCTGATGGTCAGAGCCTCACAGTGTTTATCTGGTACAGTCAATTGTCCACCCACCTACACAGAGGAACTGTCTTGTTGCAGCCAGTTCATGATGATGAATAATGCACAGACATTTTTTTTCTCTGTAGATGAATGAGTCGGTTTGGGACTTTCCTGAGAGCAGAAGTAGGTTTCTCTTGTCATTCATTGATGTTGTACGGCGCAGGAAACAACACACACACATCACACACAGATCTGAGCTGAACGGATGGTCGGCTGATCGATTGGTTGATTATTCAACACGTAAAGTTGTAGTCTGGACTTTTTGGAGTGCGACAATGAAATTAGTGCTCTGAGTCGACTCAAGGCCTGGTACATGGTCGTGCTGCAGCTGTGTGAAGCATGAAGCCTCAGTAATGTTGACATAAATAATTTATTAGTGCTGCAACGAGTGGTCGAATACAGATTTTGATAATCGATGCATCTCCAAGTCGTTTGTAAATGAACAGTGCTGGACGCTCTCCAGGTCCAGCTCATCATACGTGAGACTGTGCTGCTGAGATGTTCCTAAATTCAATGCATTTTTAATTTTGGACGGTCGGTCAGTCTGATGACATCGCCTCGGGCTCTGTGTGACAGATGTTTTTCGGAGTTTTTCCACAATCATTGGTTGTGTATCAGGTGCCAAACATTTGTTGGTTCCAGATTCTCCACTTTGAGGTTTGCTGCCTTTTATCAGTTTAATATGACTGTAAATGGAATATTGTTTGGTTGCGGATAGTTGGTCGGACAAAACGAGCTCTTTAAAGACGTCATCGTGGCCTCTGTGACATCCTGATGGATGAATTTAATTGTTGTAAATCATTCATTTGAAAAGAAATTATCGCCGGATAATTTTATCAGATAAAATGTGATTACATAACCGTGAGTTGCAGCTCTAAACAAATGTTACCACATAAGTGATGAAGGAAATTAATACACATCTGTCAAGTCACAGTAACCACCCATAGACTGTGTAAAAATAAAGGATGTAGCCGCCATGACGCCGTCACCCACTGGATTGTAGCCTCCTGTTCTGAAGCCTCGATGTTGGCATTACAACATGCGCCATGTTGTTTATTTATTTATTTATTTTTATTTCATTCATTAAAAAAAAGAAAAAAACAATACAGTATAAACACAACATTTCCAAATCTGAATGAAAGGGAGCAGAAAGAAGAATAATCTTATTTAATCTGCCCCTTTATCCCAAAAAATCAATTTACAAAGCACTTAAATTAAAACAGTAACAACAAAATAAACAAAAATAAAATAAAATGGCTTCCAGCCACAACACAAACAGTCACGTTCTTTTTAGTTCCCGAGTTACAGTTCAATTTTTTTCATATACTATACCTTTCAGGACAGTTGGTATGACAATCAAACATATTTCAATATATTTCCTTAACACACTGGCTTTAATTGTTCTTTTAAATGTAATGTTTACTTGGATTCTTTGGTTTCTTTGTTCAGATTGTTCCATAAACTGATTCCTTTCACAGAAATGCAGCGTTCCATCAGTTTAGTTCTGAATCTTTTTTTTTTTTTTAATTTGATTTTGATTTGATTGATTCTTTATTTCGAACATATTTAAAAAAAGAAAGTAAAAGAAAATACATATAAAATAAATCATACGTGTTATAGTCTCTCAAAAAACAAAACTAATGTTCAAATCAATAAACAACGTATGCTCGAAAAGGCAGGAGGAAGCCAAGCTTTTCAGTTCCCACCCCTTATTCACCGCTCAAACAAAACCAAAAACCCAAATACAAACAAAGTCAACAAACTCCCTTTTAGTTTTAAAATTCCATATTCGAAACAAAACAAAAACGAAAACAAAAAACCAAATACAAAAAACAAAGTCAACAGACTCACTCTTAGTTTTATAATTCTAAAAACAAAACAAAACAAACAAACAACAAAAAAAGGAGGAAAAAAAAATACAAATCGTTTTTTTTTTTTTTTAAAGATCTCTGTTCCTTTTAAATTATACTTGCTTTCTCTTTTTTCAGATCTTTTCTGAATATTGATTGGTAAAGTTTTTTTTATGGGCTTTAAACATAATTTGCAGAATACTGTAATCTACTAATTCATGAAATTTTAACAGTTTTAACTGAAGGAATAATGGATTTGTTGGATCGTTTTCTACTGATTATTCTTATAGCTCTTTTTTGTAAAATGAAAATTGACTGAGTAAATGTTTTACAAGCATTTCCCCAAACTTCGACACAGTAGGTCAGATACAGAGCAATCATGGTGTTGTATAAAACGTGCAATGATTTATTATCAAATAAATCCTTTACTTTGTGTAAGAGAGCAATTGTTGTTGATATTTTTACCTTTCTATAATTTATATGCGATTTCCAACTCAAATTCCAGGATGACACCCAAAAAATTCATTTCCCTTACTCTATTAATTTCAGTACCATCTATTTTAATTGAAGCATTGGTGCCTTTCCCTCTGTTACTAAATATCATGAAGTTTGTTTTTTCAAGATTTAGCGATAATTTATTTACATCAAACCATGTTTTTATTCTTTCAAATTCTTTTTAACCACATTCAGCACCTGTGTTATATCTTCCCCAGAATAAAATAAAGTAGTATCATCCGCAAACAGAATACATTTGAACAGTTTGGATACATTAACAAAATCATTAATATACAAAATAAACAGTTTTGGTCCGAGGACCGACCCCTGAGGTACTCCACACTTTATATGATATGATTCACATTTTACATTATTTATCTGCACAAACTGCTTTCTGTTTTCTAATTAGCTAGAACCCCATTGATGTGCCACCCTTCTGATACCATGTTTACTCAGTTTGTTAAGAAGTATAATATGATCAATGGTATCAAAAGCCTTTTTGAGGTCAACAAAAACACTTAAAAAATAATGTCTCTTGTCGATTGCAGTGGATGTTTCCTCAGTTAATTCCATTACTGCCATTGATGTGGAATGATTTGTTCGAAATCCATACTGACTATTGCTTAATATATTGTATCTGTCGGTGAATTTATCCAACCTGGTTACAAATAATTTCTCTAATATTTTTGAAAACTGTGGAAGCAAGGATACTGGTCTGTAGTCGGAGAAAACATGTTTATCTCCATTTTTATAAAGTGGAATTACTTGGCTGTTTTCATACTTTCAGGAAATATCCCTGTTGACAATGATAGATTGCATCTGTATGTAAGTGGTTCAATAACCAATTCAATTATGTTCTTTACTAACATCATGTCCATATCTACACAGTCAGTGGATCCTTTACCTTTTACAATACTCAGTATTTCTTCTCTTTCAACCTTACCAAGAAAAATACTACTCACATTATCCATTATTGTCTTCTCATCTGCATTGTCATTTATTGCTGGTCTGTGTGCTGCCAGACTACTGCCAGGCCTACATTTACAAAAAAATGATTAAACTCGCTTGCTATTTGGGTTTTGTCATAAATGTCATGATTTTCTTTCACAAAATAATTTGGAAGAGCTGATTTTATTTTATCATTTTTTATTACACTATTTATTATTCCCCATGTAGCCTTCATATTGCTTCTGTTTTTATTCAGTAAATCACCATAGTATTCCTTTTTATGCCGTTTTATTATCCATGCTAATTTATTTTTATATTTCTTATCCCTATCTTCTGCTTCTTTTGACCTTAATTTTAAAAAAACATCTATATAAATAATTTTTCTTCTTGCAGGCATTCCGTAGTCCTTTAGTCATTCATAGTTTGTCAGTAGCATTTTTCTTGGCAAGACTTCTGAGTTTACAGTTTTTTTCATACAAATCTATCAATAATGTCATGAATGAATCATAAGCTATATTTACATCATTTACATACACTCCATCCCAGTTTTGTTTTTTTAGGTCTTCTTTCAGTGACTCAAAGGCTTCTTTTGATCTGTTTCTTATGAATAGCATCATGTTGGTTTTGGAGCCAGAAGCGACCATATTTGGATGAGAGGGTGGAGCTGTGGAGGAGCGAGAGGTGGATCGTACTGATAGACTAGGACACCTCACACACAGCCTTTCACTAAAAGCAGCCCCGCCCTTAAATGTCTGTAACTTTAAGTCTTAATGAAAATGTAAACGAGTGAGTTATATAAAAATTCACTTCCTGTACAGTTGTCATGAATGTTGAAGTCAGCTACAGAGACCAAAACTGTTTTTGTGTCAGGCTGTAAACGTATTTATTTCTGCTGTAAAGTTGGAGGTCTGTGAGCACTGACTCACTCTTGGAGCCAGCCTCAAGTGGACATTAGAGGAACTGCAGTTTTTAGCACTTTCGTGTTGGCTTCATTTTTCTTTAGCTTCCGAGCTTCAGACCGCTTGGTCCCATCCATCTTTACGGTGGCAGCGTTTTCATCCTGACTACAAGTTTTGTTTGTCGTTTGAAAGAGCTGTAAACACTCAGCAGACGACAAGTCATATGAAGTCGTTTGTTGAAACCATACCCCGGCCTAACAGGCGTGCTCTCACCACAGAGTGACGCAGCACAATTTATTTCGGTCTCCTCATGACAAAGTAACTAATTCTGGGTCATGCAAATAGTCTTCACTTTGGACTTCCTGGTTCTTTCCATTGTATGAAGGCCAGCGTCATTTTAACACGGGGGTCTGTGGGGAGTGACTCGCTCTTGCAGCCAGCCTCAAGTGGTCATTAGAGGAACTGCAGATTTTGGCACTTTCACATTGGCTTCATTTTTCAGGCTGCTGCTTGTGACCAGCATGTCACTGCTACACTTGTCAGTTTAAAAAAAGTCGTCTTTGAAGACATGAGACCTAACACAAATATAACTGAACTTAATTTGAAGTGAACACCTGCAGCCTAATTCAAAATGTTGATGTTGGTTTTTGTTCTTTCGTGGCGCCTTTGGTGCTGCAGGGAGTGACAGGCTAACGTTGCTCTAAGGCAACAAACAGCTTTGCCTTCATGCACGAATGTTGAATCCAAATTGCTCCCACATTTGACTCCACAGATTGTTTGTTGTTGTGATTATCTGTTCAGCATGGCTCGCTTGTTTCCTCCATTTTGGGTTTGCAAAGAGAACAACAGTCTTTCTTAAATGCTGTGTCATAGACAACTGGACCTGCTTGAGTTCAGTACACAGTCCCTTCAGGATTTCACAGGCTTTATTGGGATTTTTGCAGTCCGAAATTTCATGTTTCACAGCAGCTTTTATGGAAAAAAAGAGGTGCATGTTGCTTTTTTAGCAATGAAATTCTGGGAGCAATTAAAATTGCCAAATGGTTTTTTAAAATTCATTAAAGATCAAAGGCAACTTGCTGCAATGAGAGTCAAATCACACTAATCTGAAGATGTGATTTTTACTAGACTTAAGTAAACGGCTGAGTAACATTTAAAAAAATTATGATATCAGTAGCAACACAGCTTCTCTTGAAGTGATGCCAATACTGGTAGAGTACTTCATCTGATACCTTTTGTGTTAACCAAAGAACGCTTGTACTGATTGGCTGTGAGCACAACCATAAAAATAGCAATAGTTTTTCCAGATCTGGCTACAATAAAGATCAAATGCAGGTGTTGTTTGACTGGAGAAGTTTCAATACTACTTGGTACTTGGATATTTTGATCGATGCCCTAAAGGTCACGAGTGCTGATACCCAACCCTACTAACATGACCACTAACTGTGCATGTTTAATTTAATCATCTTGAACCTTTGAGCACGTGCAATAAATCCTTAAACAACAGCCTCCGTCTTGGTGATTTGTCTGTTGTCCACTGGTGTCTTTTGCGGTAGAGCAGGTGTTTGTGGTCCACCACAGCGCTGCACACGGTGGACATAAGTGAATTTCCTTGCATGGTCTCTGGCAGTACTTTATGTTGGTACATGCGAAGCATTCGTGATCCACGTCTGCATCTTCACAGCCAGAACGAGGAAGTGGGCTTGGTGACGTTTTGTTGGGGACTGTTGTGATTGGTGAAACTTGTGGGAAACCACAAAGGCTGGTTTAGATTTGCATGAAAGTTGCGGTGATCGGAGAAAATTGCAAAGATGTGCAGATTTCACGGTGTTGCAGTTGCAACATCCTGGAGGAGCTGGATGAGCTTTTTACTCACGCTCCCTGCTGGAGTACCGGACCTTTAAACTAAATTGTATTTTTCCAATGTTTAAATAGTAGTTGTTGTTGTGCTAACAGCTTTTTGCACTGACTCCAGTCAAAAATGCAGGAATAAGATAAAACCATTTCTCTTTTTCATGTAACAAAAAAACCCAGAGTTCTTTTAATATTAAATGTTGTGAAACACGTGCAGCTGTCAAGAACTTTGCATAAATAAAACAGCCCTAAAACTGACAGAATCATCTGATGAAACTATCTGGTCAAAGAAGGAGTATAACCCTGGCCGGACATTTGATACAAACTCCCACAGCTTTTGATGTTCAGTGTAACGAACACTTTTTGGCTGGTACCAAAATAAAGAACCAAACTACTAACTGTTCCTCTGACACAGACTGTACAACATCAAAGTGTTGTGTAACTTACACCTACTGAAGGAAATGAGTACAAAATCTGCAAAGCTATAATAAGCATCATGTCCTTGTGTTTTATTGAAATCATGCCAGACTGAGCAGAGTCCCTTCACCCCGCTGCAGGTTTCTTTCTATTCTCATATCATTCCTCCTCAGATGCACGTAAAGTCTCGCGTCTCCTTCTCGACGCTGCCTTGTGTGGCCCCGGACAGTTTTCGCCCTCACCATTGTGCGCTCTGTGCTGAGTGCTGTAGTGTGCTCTGCTCGGCTCGGCTGGCCGATGGCAGTGTGACAGCGGCCCTCCCAGCTCGTGTCCCCCTGCAGCCTCGGGCGGCCCTCGCGCCCCTGCACAAATGTCCCGTTTGTCATGCAAATGGAGGCTTGGTTTTTCAGCTGCACAGATACTAAATTTGCTGTTTCGACGGGCCGATTGTTGGTTCAGTTCCAGGCCTATAGTGGCTTTTTTTGCTGCAATAACAGTCGAATTGTTCAGAGCATTGTTCACATGATCCACTAACTGTACTTCTCTTTTCGGGGGGGGGTTGACTGAGTAAGCGTGCATACATTCAGGCTGCAGCAACTTCTCTGACGGAAAGAGCTAGCATCAATATTCAGGACATTTAAACAATTCCTGTTTGTTTCAGCTTTGTTGCATGCATGCAAGCGGTGGTGCTGTTGCTGTGTGTGTTTGGTGCTATAAAAAATGAGTGTGTGCTCTGCTGGAAATGAGAGACACATAAATCCAGGTCTCCTGGAGTAACTGGTGCTCGTGATGGCAGCAGGTTTCCAGATTTTGCTGCTGGAATGAGATTGAGATGAGGATGGGGCTGAGCACAGCCTTGCAGTGAAAGATAGTAAATGCAAATAATGGAATTTATTACAGGTGGATGGAGACATTGATCTGCTCCGTTTACTTGCATAATGCATGTGTACTTCTTTTCTTACCGGTGCCTTTAACTCCACCCTGCAGCTCTTCTCTTTATATCAGTTGATGTGAAAAATATATAAAGATCAAAGCTGCAAGTCCGCTTCCTTTGGAGGAAATTATATTTGCACTACACAGGAGCAACATGCGTTTGATGAGCGAACGCTGTACGTCTCCAAAACAAGAATTCAGTTATTGCCAAACATTTCTCTCCACATGTGGATGGTGATTTCAGGAAAGTGTCTGCACCGGCTGTTTTCTCTGAGTGGAATTTTAAAACAGTTGTAATTGTATGAGAGCAACCTGAGGGCACTCGTCCTGCTGACATTACCCAACAGTCAGCAGTTTTTACACCTGTATGCTTTTTTTGTAAAGCACTAAAACAAGTTATCGGCAGCTCCAATTAACACCTCAGCAGTGATTTGACAGGAAAAAAGTTTCAGTGAATTGGCTTGTGCCTCTTTGTGGGTGTGTGTGTGTGTGTGTGTGTGTGTGTGTGTGTGTGTGTGTGTGTGTGTGTGTGGAAATGAAAGAGTCTCATTAAAACACGTGGAATATTTTATATGTGCTTCGAGCCATTAGGGCTGCAACTGAGGATTATTTGCATAACTGATTTGTCTCTTGATACATATTTCATAAAATGTTTATTAAAAATCAGAAAATGGTTGGAAAAAAATACTATAAAATGTGGCAGAGCTCAAAGTGATGATTTTTTTTTAGTATTGTTCGAGGGCTGCCACTTGAAAGTCAGAGATTCAAATGATCAGAGACGCCTCAATCGACTGAGATTGCTACAAATTCAGCCGTCATTATTTTGATTTATTCATGTTTGCTAGTCAGTGTGCTGTGCAGTGATCTTCTGGGGACATTTTGGTCCCCAGATTTTGCTGCGGAGTGAACGTTCTTGACTTTCACCTGACTCTTTGGTGCAGTCAGCTGCTGTTTGATGCAGCAGTACAGAGGAGAAACTTTGCACCATAAAGCTGGATTCATACTTCTGCGTGAAGTCAAAGCCGTACCCTACACTGCAGCCTGACCTGCACCTGCCCAGAGATGTAACCACACGTCACAGTGACACAGACCTTTTCTGCTAGCTGCTAGGCTAATTTATACAATGTAAAATGCCATAGGCTTGTGCTAATAACGTTAGCATGTTGTATTTGTGGGGAAAATGTGTCCAGATAAAGACAAGTGTTTGTCTGTGAATGCTGCGAGTTATAGTGAAGCTGATTTGTGTTTGACACTGTCTCTATGAAGCCATGTTTACTGTGTGTTTACTGTGTGTTTAATGTGTGTTTGAATCAACTAAACTTTACAGCACTTCACAGAAACCTCTGCCACTGACTAGTGTTTTGGAGGTGTAACTGCAGAGTGACACAGATACACCACCACACAAGTAGAAATGCTCACAGCAGCGTAGGCCACGTGTGAAGGCTACAACAGCGGCTCTGCATAGAGCTGACACATAAGTATAAATCCGCATTAAGGCTCTGAGATAACATTATCTCCTCTCCTCTGTGTGGAAGTGGTGAATTTACAGCTCACAGATATGTATCATGACACAGTCTCTGGCTTTTGTTTGTTATCTAGTGTCGGCAAAAAAATGTTGTTGCACATTTCCGATGTGTCATCAGCCCAGTTAGCTTGTTTTCTACATTACATGAATGCTGCTGTCACACTGAACGTCCCACTGAGCCCTGGTTAAACTGCATCAGTCC
Source organism: Epinephelus cyanopodus (assembly GCA_026686955.1). NCBI lineage: Eukaryota > Metazoa > Chordata > Actinopteri > Perciformes > Serranidae > Epinephelus > Epinephelus cyanopodus. The sequence continues at coordinate 1,907,426 of CM048933.1, read as the reverse complement.
ATCCATCCATATGTCCGTCCCATTCTTGTGAACGTGTTATCTTAAGAACATACTGAGGGAATTTCTTCAAATTAGGCACAAACGTCCTCTTGGACTCAGGAATGTACTGATTAGATTTTGGTGGTCAAAGGTCAAGGCCTCACAAACACATTTTTGGCCATAACTCAAAAGTTCATACACTGATTATGACAAAATTTCACACAAAGATCTAATAAGATAAAACGATGAAGTGATGGCATTTATATCCAAAAGGTCAAAGGTCAGCTTGACTGTGACATCATCATGTTTTAACGTCATATCTCAGGAACAGAAGGGGAGACATTTGGTCAGATACTAATCTTGAAACTGCGTCCATGTTTTCACTGACATGGATGGAAACTGTCAGAGAAACTTGGCCGGTTCACGGCAGCATACGACCACAAGGCAGCAATTCTACTTTGAGTATGTTGCAGTTGAAGGCCTGTTTGTCGACCATTATGAATGTGAGAGACTCTCGACCCTGTTTGTCACAGGTGGAGGATCCTCTGATAAGTTAACCTTGTGCATTGTGCAGCCTGTCTGTTGCTGTGGCGGTGTTCATCTCAGGCTTCAGCCGTGTCAGAGAAGTTACGGAAATGCTTCTACGTTCAATGCACTAAGTCACTCGTCGGGATTTTTATAGAAAAGCAGACTTGGGTGCTTCTTCAGATAAAGACTGACATGTGCTGTCACATTTACGTAATGAAGCGCACGTCTGAAAGAAGCTTTGCAAAACAAAATAACACTTGATGTAAAACAGCAACGAGGCCTAAAGTCTGTCTCTCATTTAGTGTCCAGGGACAAGATGTGTGAACAAAGCGTACGCGCACAAAGCATCGCTCATTCACAGGCTGCACAGCACTCTGTTAAATGTTATTCAGAGGTGCATTTATTAACTTAATTTTAAATGATTTATCATTCTTTTTATTGACATTGCAACATCATATCCCTGTGGTAATGGTCGCTTAATTTGATCCTGAATCGTAGAGCACTGAACTGGAAAGTCAGTTTTAACGCGAGCTCTGTATTAATGAATCATCAATCATTCCTCTGAAGTTTAATAATCATCACTATTTAGATTTTACCGCAAGGATGGTGTGCAGAAACGTGATGAATTAGTGGTACGGACAGCTGCGCGTAATGACAGCTGATCTGCACCGTTGGCGATTTTTCAACGCAGTTGGTTAAATTGCACGTCTTCTTTGCCGACATGTCTAATAAGTAGTGATGGGCACAAATATCGATATGCAGACAGTTGTTGTTTAGGAGCATGTGTATATCCATTTATGTCCAACTGCGTATGTGCACCCAGCACCACAGTGATCGAGGTTTATAGAACAGAACAAGGCGTGTGCTCTGCTGTATAAATCTAAGGGAGAGAAGTAATATGCACGTTTCTGCCTCTGTTCGTACACACAGTTTTCTGCATCTGGCCCCTGCACTCGCTCTTGGTTCCCACATGTTCTTGTTGCCTGGCAGTAAATCAGATGAGTGGTAGAATATGTGCTTGCGTGTGGACAAACATAGTGTCCTTTACATTGTGTGGTTTCAGAATAAGAATCTTTTTTTGGCCGAGTATGTTGATACATACACGGAATTTGGACACATTTACAAGAACGATGTGAATACAGACACGCAGCCGAGCAGAAACATCAAGCTGCTATGTACAAGCCAGAGTCTGGCATCTATATACAGGTCAGAGTGTTCCTGTCTGCACAGGGTGGTGGCACAGGAAGTGCTGGATTTTGAGGTTTTGAGCCACTCCAGATGACACTTGATCCAAATCGGTGGTCCTCGATTGCACTGGACACACACAACAGCTGCCCACGTCTACAAAGCAAATAGTTTATGGCAAGATGAACCTGCAGGATCTCTCAGTTTATTCCGGCCTCTCGTTACGTGTCATGTCCGTGCGATCTCAGGTATTTGTCCTCTGTTTTGTCAGTGGAAGTTGCTCTGAAGTGACCTGAGGCCGGTGCCCAGACACTGCCCGCTTCCTGAGAGTATTATTCAAGTTGAGCCGAGCACACAGGAAGTGTAGCGTGAGCCGGTGTCGACATGATTCCCAAAGGAGCTTCCAACAGCTGTAACCTAAAGGAGCTGCCATCTTTGGAAGTGTAGAGTATCTCACATACTGCCAGAGCGGTCAGAGGGGGGCCAAAGAGCCGAGGGCTCCGGCTGGAGTTATTTTCAAATCTCCTCCCTCCCTCCTCCTGCTCTGTGTTGCTCTCTGTGTCCGTCTCTTCCTGTCCTTCCTTGTGTCGCTGCCTCCCACCGTCTGTGATTGATCTGTCTTCCTCCGGCTCTGTGGAATTCCATTGAGAAACTCTTGGGATTGTTGGAATTCCAGCCGGAGTGCATGTGTGGGTTAGCAGCGGGCGCCTTGTATCCCCCGTGATCCAGGGCTCATTATCACGCAGGCCGGCCATCGTCTGCCCTCACACACCGAGGCTTTCTGCACGCATGTCTCTGCTCCTGCACACTCTGACCGCCCTGCAAACCTTCCTGTCAGCATTATTTTCTCCTTTCACTGCTCACAAACGGACACGCATGCATGACGAGGCTGATTGCATGCTCATATCGGGTGTGGCAGAAACCGGGAGCACAGACACCATCTCCTGCGGCCTCACTCTGGCATTTCGCTGCATACTTGAGCTCATGTGCTGCAAATCACTGGGAATGATATGTACTGCTGCTTTTAATTAACCCACACTGCCTACCACAGTATGTGAGTTCAGTGCTGAGCTCAGCAAGAATAAAGGAAGGAATTGTGTATTCGAGTTATGCAACATAATCTGGAGAACATCTGAAATGGGATATTTTTAGATCTCTCACTGTGCCTCCCTGTCAGCTCAGTGGAAAGTAACTAAGTACATTTACTGTAAGTGCAGCTTGAGGTACTTTTACTTTACTTCAGAGAGTTTCCATTTTATGCTTCCTAATACTTTCACTTCACTGCTTGTCAGAGGGAAATATTAAACTTAGCATGTGATGCAGTGTTACAGGTCAGATGAGCCACTATATTAATCAGCCGCAACAGTTAGAAATAATTCTGTTATTCGATGAATCATTTGATCTATAAATGTCAGAAAAAATCGATATATGACCAATGCTCCAAATCCCAAATACACTCCAGTCACTGTCACACTACACAATATCAGCCCAATTGCAGCCTGATGCAGCCTCGTACAGTGTCGGCTCAGACCTTGAACGACAATCAGTGTCTTACGCGATAATCTATAGTTTCATCTCGTGCAGCGATAGTAGACGACAGTCGATGCTGCGTTTGGGGCGTCACTCTGAACAATAGAAACAAAATGCCACAGTCCTTATTTCAGGCATCTAACCAAAAACCAGCTGACCTTTAGACGAGCGAACTGTGAGTGCTGCTAACTAATTTCTGAACTCATTCCTGGCTAACTCTATAAGTTAGCATTTTAGCACCCAGGGGTTCCTCGTCTTGAAGTCAGTGGTTATTTGAATGGATTTTTGTTTAGATGTCTGAAACAAGGTCTGTGTTTAACACAAGCTGACGAGACTGTCATGTTTTGTTCTACGACATAAAATATGTCAATAAATACACACACTTGTTCATTTTGAAGCTTTTATGTGTCTTAAAAAAGGAGGTTGCTAACAAGTGGCTAAATGAGACTACAGAACGATCCCGATGCTTTGAGTGTCAGCCGATTAACAATACTGATCTGATACCATGGTTGACCTTAGAAGCTACAGACCTTTACATGTAGAACAGAAAAGACTGAAAAATGAAACAAGATGAAACAGATTAATGCAATGATGAACTATTTATGTTTAACAAAAATAAACAATTGTGCAACAGCAGTTGAAATAGTGTGAAATACCTCCACACAGCAGATTCTCTCCTTCGCTCCATGACGTGTGACGTAGCTCACGTCACAATAGATTTAAAGAGAAAGCATCGCCTCAGGTATAGGTTGCATTTTCTGATACCCGATCCATCTGTTTTGATGATATCGGGGCCGATATTTGATCCAGATATCAGATCGGTGCGTCCCTAGTCAGGACGTCAAGTCATGTGACCGTATAGTTTGTTTATAGCCTAACATTAGCTTCTGGTGACTGCATTTGGGCTTCATATATCATAAAAGAGGCATTCAATTGTGAAGATTATCTTTCTGAATAAAACGTGTACGTATCCTAAACATTTGTGTGTCACAAAGCTTATTTTCTCCAATAATCCAAAATCCTATGAAATTTCCCGCAGGCGCTCTGATGAGGGACCCATGGCCTTCAGAAGAAGGTCCTCCCTGCAGCGCTCTGTAGGACAGTCGGCCAGTAACGACACAGACAGACTGGAAAAGCAGCGTATTTCAAATATAACTCGGTGAATTAAGGATTTATTCCAAACAAACCAGGGCTGGTGATGGTTGGAACAGTGGACTAAGTAAAAAGATGAATGGCCACGACAGTTTTGGTGTGTTTTTTTCTGTTGAGTTTGCACCGTAGACAAATACGTCATATATCGTAGAAAGGAAGTTATGAAGGTATGAAAAAGATTTGCTGCCCCAAACTTTTTGCCATTTTCAAATTACTTAATCTATTACGTCACAAAGCAACCAATGGCAGATCCATGCAGCGCAGCTAAACAGCTAGCTAGCTAACCTTAGCTTAATGGTTCCCAAGCCTGCTGGCGAACCTTAGCTGAGGTTATAGTTAGCTCGTCGTTACAGCTAGTTGTAACTTTGCTATGCTGTATGAATCTAGAGTTGGTTGCTTCTTAGCTAATTAAGTAATTTGCAGCCCGGCCCCGGGAGTCTGGAGCAAACAGATCGTCAAGCAAGCAAACATATGTTAGCCAACGTGAGCAGACTAAAATATCAATATCACAATATATTTCACTTTTCAGTGTTTCTTCCGGGACTTCTGGGGTTTGCTCTGCCTCAAATGACACAAGAATTGTTAGCGTACTCTGTGGTTCTTCCGCCGCTCGGACACTAACGTTACTCCACCAGGAGGAGTTCGGACAGCAGCTCTGGAGACAGGCCTTCAGTCGGTTGCTCTTGCAGCCTAATTTCAGCCAGCACAAACTCCAGCGACAACTAAAGATCTGTCTCCGAGCAGACTCTGTGATGAGGCTGGTTCCTGTAGTTCGTTGACAGCTAACGTTAGAAAGTGTTGCCCACTTCTAGCAGAGCGAGAAAGAAGCGAGACACTTGTCATCTTTGGGATTTTCCCCAAACATTTGTCTCCAATCTTTTACATAGAAATCAGTCCACGATCTGTTTTCAGGACTGGGAATGTTGGGAGGTCTCAGCTTTTAAGTTTTATTATGACCTGTTCACCAATTGGCAATAAAAAAAAAAAATGTAAAAATCAACATGTAGAACCTTTGAGTCGAGGATCTGAATCATTTTTGATCATTGCTTTGTGATACAAAGCAGAACACATGCTTATTCCTGCCAGGCACATAGATTACATAACCCAGTGCCCCTCCGACCCCCCGCCACCTCCTCTCTCTGTCTTACACCTCTGTTTGCTCCTCTCTTTGTGTCATTTCATCTCGGTCAGTAGCTGCAGGTTCTCAGCTCTGAATCCAGCGTTCCTGTTTGTGGAGACGTGTCTCTGTACACGAGCTGCATGTCGGTCTGATTTGCATGTGCGCCTGCTGGATGGCCTGCATCACCACAGCGTGCAGCTCTCATGACTTACTGTACTTTATAAATCTGTGCCTGCAGCCCACAGTATCCATGTTGCTGTGTGTGTATGAAAGTGGACTGAAATGCGTCGTGCATGTTGATGTGCATGCTGAGGTTTGGAGGATAAATCATCTGCAGAGCATGCTGCCTCTTGTCTCATGATCTGAGCACGCTGACGGCTGTAAGGCAGATTCAGTATGCGCATTAGTGGAGAAAGAAAAAGGATGCTGTCACTTAATTGTAATCACACAGGGAAGCTTTTGTTCTGACATTGTTTGAGGTCAGTCATCTGACAAAGTTGCATGTCAGGTTAATGAAATGCAAAGTATTTATTGATTCGTCTTAACGTGAGGAACCTGTTGTTACTTCTGCTTAAGAAGCTGTGTTTGTTAATAAGCAGACGATCTCATGCATCAGACTTCAGTGAAACATGGAGGGGAGCACGTCCACGGGCCAACAGGAACTGATTCGTTTTGGGTGTGAATCTGGATCTGCACCATTAGTGCAGGTCATAGAAAGTGTCAAAGAAAAAGCCTAACACATGCTCTTTAACTCATAATCTGTGCACAACAATTAGGAGAACATAATGATAGATATAATATTTTTGGCATTTTAAGATCCAGTTAAAGGATGAATGTCTACAAGTGTCAGCAGGGCTGCAGGCGTTGTATCGATCCACTGTGGTGAAGGCAAAGCTCGTGATTTACCAGTCCAATTACATTTCCACCTCACCTGTGGTCATGAGCTGCTGTGTGATAGGGCTGTCAACGAATATTCTAAACTCGAATTTAAATTCAAATTTGAAAAAAAATGGACCCTCGAATGTGAAAATTGATAGTCGATTGTGGAGAAAAAAAACCACCACCACAGCTGTCCTCGTTGTGAGTGGGCGTTGGCCTGGGCCGCTGCACTGAACGCACTGCATCCGGCCACCCCACCCACGGAAGTGCTGCGGAGCACAGCGCACCGAAATTCTCACGTGAGCCGGAGCACTTCCCTTCACATCAGACGTGCATTTCTCCACGCTGGTCGACAAACGGTTCTGCTCCCAGCTGTTGTCTCCGTCACCCGGCTTGACACATTTGCTCGCGGCTCGCGCAGAAAATAGACCAGATGTCAAAACGATCGCTGCAGGGCGTGAGCCGGTCACGGAGCTGTGCAGCGCGGCGCAGCCAGTGTGGATGACACAATCAGTTAATATGGCCGCCAAAAGGAAAAATGGCTTCAGAGAGGTCCACGGTCGTTTATAACGTAATGTTATAGATTATTGTTTTATGTGTTTTAATATTTAAGTATGTAAATGTTGAAATAAAAATACCTACAAGTAGTTATGTTTCCTTGTATTAATACATATACAAGTATGTTTCCTTGTATTAGTTTGCCCTCTTGTGGACATAATGCGAAAAAACAATTTGAATGGTTCAACCTATGAGTTATTTTTAGAAGGAATATTCAAACGTCATTTTTGAGCAATTTGACAGCTACTGTTTGGTCACAGTGACTGGAAGAATGAGTTTGTGGAAAAACAACATGTGAAAGACAGCAACAAGTGCAGCTGCAGCTCCACCTTGAGTTCTTGATAGGAAATGTTCATATTTTCTGAATTCTGTTCTGCACTGAGTGCATTTGCCGCTTTTCCTGTCGCTACGAGTTGAAAATGTTCAGCTTTAGGTAAGGGCCCTGACACACCAAGCGGATGGTTGTTGGTGGCCTTTTTTCCACTGATTCAGCATGCTGAATCCGTATCAGCACAGTGGAGTCCACAGGTGAATAAAATGACTGGCAGTTCAGCTCAGCACACGAGAAGAGAAATGGAAGTGAGGAAAGTAAACAAAAAGCTGAAGTCCAAAGCGAATGAGATCAAAATAAACTTGTTGCGTAAGGTCGGAATATTTTTCTTCATCCATTGAGCTCTACAGCAGAAACGATTCATGATGGTATGCTCTGTTCTTAAAACACTGGATTTTGTTGTTAATGTGCTAACTGGCTAACTTGCGTCAAGACGGTCTTCCAGTTTCCCTTTTTGAATGAGGAAGGGGTGTGTCCTCTCACGCAGGCGCAGAGCATGCTTGTTGGCCGTCAGTTTGGTGTGTTCATGTGCAACGAGAGGTGTGAGACGCTGCAAGTTCTCCGATGTCACTTGTGCTGCGCTAGTCAATTTCACTTTTTTACCCAGCCATCCAATCACAGTGGAGGAGTGATTGGTAGCAACAACAATGGAGGAGAAACATGTTGATGTACTGTAGGCTACATATTAATGTTTCCTGCTCACAAAAACTCATGATCCCACTTAGTGTTTGAGGCGGATCATCAGGGGCTAATATCAAAATTTAAATTAAATGAAAATGTTTTTTATAAAAGAAGGCGGGATTACTTATCTCTTCTGGGGTAGGGCTGCAGCTAACGATTATTTTCATTGTCGACTAATCTGTCGATTATTTCTTGCTCTGTGTGGAAATGACAATTAAGTTGAACTTGACTTGAAGACGACTCTCGGGCTGACGCACCCTCAGTCACTGAGACATCAGGATATTTTTTGTGACTTCTCTGGTCAGTCGGGAGCTGTTTTCAGCAGCAGGCTGGCAGCTGTGTGTGGTCGCCTGGTTCCTACAAATACTGAACAACTTCCTTTATATTGATATCATTGGTTATGTGCTTCAGCACTTTCGTCCGTCAGCTGTGAGGCCACAGTGAACGTTGGACTGTGCTTGTGCAACACTGATGTGAAAGTGAAAGTCGTCAGGCTGCAGACAATCTGATCTAAATGAGCCGCTTGGATTTCTTGCAGTTTGGTTTAGATTTTGGAAGAAGATTTGTGAATGAGAGCGAGACATAGCAGAAAGTAGCTTGTTGCAGACATGTGAAGACCTCCCATAAACATCAGCAGCCAATCAGCATTAGTCTCTATCAGTGTGTGTTGGTGCAGATTAACATGCACATAAAAACTGTGTCTAACTCACTGAGAGGACTGTGCAGGTGCTCTCTGTCTCTCTGTCTCTGGGTGTTTCCTGGTTTCCAGTGTGTGTGTTAGCACAGAGTTGGTTTCCAGTTACTATTGTTGTCTGTGTAAATGCATGTAGGAGGGGCTCAAACTGACATTTTAGTGCAACAAAGCTGCTTTGGAAAGTGGAGACCAGGAGGCAGGCAGCAAGAGGCCACCGGTGGAGGGCCGCATAGCACAGCGCTGTCACACCCTGCACTGTTTAAACAAACCAGGACACACTGGACGCACTGCACTGTGTGTGTGTGTGTGTGTGTGTGTGTGTGTGTGTGTGTGTGTGTGTGTGTGTGTAGCATGCCTTCAGGACAGTTGTTTGACTGACAGATCTGTCCACAGCTACATGTGTTTGGTTTGTATTTTCTCACCAGACAGCAATGTGAGAAATTCCAGTTATTCTTCTGGAGCGGCTCCACGTCTTTTAAAGAAGACACACCTTTACTTTTTTTTTTTTTTTAATAGCACCATATGACATCACAGGGCGGCGCACGGTGTGGTGACTTTAACTATTACCTTAAAACTTTGTGCGTCAGCTGCTCAGAGCGTCTCACACACACACACACACACACACACACACACACACACACACACACACACGCTCAAAGAAAACGCACAAGTTGCTATGCATCAGAGGCAACATGGCTGCCTGTCGTCCTGGAGTCAGCTTTGTCAGAACAGAGCTGCGTGTAGTTTACTGCAGCTGACAGGCTGCTGGGAGTTCAACCCAGTCTGAGGAGGTTTGAGCCAGATGCTGTCTGGAGATGCACACACACACACACACACACACACACACACACACACACAGTCACACCCTCAACCTGTGACGCCCCATTAACAAGGCGCCCAGCCATTAAACCGTCAGTGCAGCACCTCCAGATGGAGCGAGCACACCTGAGCTGCCAAACCTCCTCCTCCTCCTCTTCCTCTTCTTCTTCTTGCTCTCCGCGCCTGCTCCATTCAGTTAGGATCTGGAGTCACTTACTGCATCCAACCGTAAGTGTCCAAAGATGAGATGGAGCCTCAGTCGCTGCTGCAGTTGCTATATCAACAGGAAATTCAGGACTCGTAGCCTGGATGTGATACATAAGAAGTGTCGGTCTTTGTTTGGAGTGATGGCTGCAGGAAGTTTGACTCATTTTACATCAGTGGGAGTTTTCTAAGTGCCGGATGGCTGCTGCAAGCTCCGGACAGAAGCAGGGAGTCATCAGATGTAGATACATGCAGCCAGTTATTCAGCACAAATCTGCCTCGTAGAAAAAACGCAGCTCTGACGCACTAGAAATATTCTCAAGGTTTGATTGATGTTTTCCTAGAATGGATTTGCGTTCGTCTCAGATTTAGCTGCTGGTCTGGAAACTGGTGTGAAGTTTTTTAGTGATGAGGTTTAAGTGCTGCACACTCTGCTGCAGCTGAAGGGAAAAGGCAGAGTTAAAGGTTGACCACTGTGATCAACTGATCTCTCATCCTGAGCTATGTTAAGACGTTAAGTATGCTTTCATCTTGTGGTATGCTGCGCTGCCAGTGAGACCATCCTCTCTGGAGTCTCATCAGTGTGCCAGATATCTGCACAATATCTGCTGAGATGCTGCTGCGTTACACAGAAATTATCCTGCAGAAATTTGCTGTTTGACTTTTATGAGAGAAAAATGTGTTTGTGTTTTGAGTTTTGGTCAGACAAAAAAAGGTATTTTAAAAATGTCACTTTGGATCTGAGAAATCGTGATGAGCAGTTTTTACAGTTTTGTGACATTTTACTGACAAATCGATGATCGTCTAAAAGAGACACAGTCGTCAGTTGGAGGCCTAATTCTTTAAATGTCAGTCCTAATATTTCAGCACTTCACTGTTAAATGTTGCACAGCTTTTGTTTTTTAAAATCGTTCAGATTTGTTGATTTAATATGTGATTCGAGTGGAATCAGATCCCCTGATAAGATGATTTGGTTTGTCTCGATGATCCAGATTATTGTATTTATTTTTATTTACCTTTATTTAACCAGAAAAAATCTCTTTTTCAATAGTGTCCTGGCCAAGACAGGAAGCAACATAAGTCAGTCCCTCCAGAAAATAGCAATATTGCAATCCCAATAATTAACGCAAATTCAACAAAAGTCCGCAATATTTGCGTAGGCTTGCAATTTTTTTAAAGTCCCACGATTTTTCCGGCCGAAGTTGGAAGTTGTTGCACATGTGACGTCATTTGAAACGTCATCAGACGCGTCATCAAATGCGCTAATGGCTTTGCAGTCTGTACTGACATAAGAATTTGCAGTGTGTAAATGCAGACAATATGTGTTGAATGTATTAAATGTTATGTTTACAGAAGGTGTAGCTGACATGTTGTTGTACAGTCACATTGGTTTGAGAGCGACAATATTCACTCAGGATCTTTTGCAACATTATTAGAGTCCATGTTTTGAAACTAATAAAACTAAAGTAGAGAACTATTGTAGTGGCCGTTTTTACTAAGGTCCAAGTTGCTACTGTAGGCCACTTAATCTGCACTAAGTTGTTTTAGTTCTGACTCGTGTTCAGTTAATTAATCCACTGCTCTTGAGAAACCCATGTTACTCACAAGTAGTTACTCACGAATAGTCCACAAGAGACGCTGATGTTGCTTTAATTGAAGACGCACAAAAAAAACCCTGGTCCAGTTATACCAGTATAAAGCAGTCCAAACCTGTACACGTTGACACCTGCTATCTGTACACGCTACTGCACACGTTATGCACGGTCAAAAACTTATTTCAGTCCAAGCTTATGCAGATTCCTCTACATCGTACCTGCACACTTGGTTGTCCTCACTGCGCACGTGTGGCAAATTACCCTAAAGCCCAATTAACTGTCGTAAAGCAACAAAACAATACACTTTACTGCATTTAGCATCAGAGCACAAAAATTGCAAACCTTTAACTTATAAATCTTAAAATCCACATAACCTGTCCATATACTGTTGTTTAACTGTTGCATGAACTTAAATGTAGCCAGAACATATTGCATAGACTTGACAACAGAAACACTTTATCAAATATTACTTCGTGGCTCTCACAACTATAAAAACATTTGCAGCTATTTTTGTAATATTTAGTGTGATTATTATAGCAAGTGATTACATGACTTATTTTTGTGGAGGTAGTCATTTAAAAAAAAAAAAAAAAACTTTTTCTTTCTCCTTTTGTCATTAGTCACAATATCCCGCAAAAAAAATCACATAAAAATGCCGCAGTTTTTGACAAAATTGGCAAATTCAAGTATTTTTTTGCTGTGAGATCCTGGAGGGGCTGATACGTTACAGACAGAAACAAAACAAAAGAACAAAAATACAAAATGATAAAATACACCAGAATCATAAACCATGTGCATGATGCTCTGTTGCAAGCGTTTTAGTGAATTATTTTTGTATTGTTATTTATGCATTTCTATATTATTATTTTATTTAGTTATCGTGAGTTTTTCCCCTCCTGTTTACTTACATATATTTGATTTATTAACTCTCGATGACACTGTTTATGTCAGGGAAAAGGAAAAAAAAGTTAATAAAATGTTGGTGATAAATCTTCCTCTGAATAATATTCTTAGTGTTTTCTTCTCCCTGACTGTCGGCCATTGTTCTGTCACCTCTTTGTGTAACTGTTTAAACTCTCTAAATACGGACGAGGCTGCTGAGCAGAGAATGAAGACTGAATGTAACCAGTGGTCATGTGTTCACCGTGCCCCAAACCTTTGAGACGTATTTTAGGTTTATATCCTGAATAATAATGTAAACTTAAAAAAATAACAATTTAATTTTGTCTTCTTCACAGAAATAATAAAACAGGCTGAGACAAAGGTTCACTTTGAATATTTTCAAGAAGTTTTCTCAAACCCTTTAAACTCAAGAAGGCTTCACGACCCTCCTCGAGCTTTGGTGACCCCTAGTGGGGGTCGGGACCCCATGTTGGGAACCAGTCAGTGAACCAAACTAGATTTCATCCTGCAGGAAGCTTTGCTGTAGTTCAATTTCTTCCAGCTTCCACACACTGGTCTTTGAGTTTTGGACAGTTGGTTTGAAGACGTCTCTGGAAACTTGTGACGAGCATTTTTCACTGTTTTCTCACATTTTCTAAATAAACTGATGAGTTGAATGAATGAATCAATAACTTGCTAACTGCTGTTGATATAAGTAGCACTTAAACCAAAGTTTTGTGGAAAATGAGTTGGACTGTTTTTGGACAGAGGAATGTGTGAATTAAATGCTCTATCAGTCAGATGGCTCACACATGGTCCGACACAAATGTCTGTCGAGGGTTTTAATCACATCGTGTGTTTTGTGTGTTTCAGGTAAGAGGAAGCCGTTGCTCAAGCTCCCCAAGGAGGTGTTTGAGCAGCCTCCTCCCGCCGCAGTGTAAGTCTCCTCACTGTGTTTACAGCCACATCCAAGGTCTTTAATTCATCCTCTTGTTTGATGCTTCAGAAGAATGCTGAACATCTTAAATGAAAATCTGACAAACAGCAGTCAACAGGAGACAAAAGTTAAATGATGCTCATGTCATCATTTCTCACACATTTCTTATAATGAGGACGTCGGCATGTCTCGTGTTGTAACGTGAATATAAAAGTGTTAATTTCGTCACATCGCTCCCCTGACATTTGCAGTTTCAGTTATTTGTGCACGTTGTTCCACCTCCTTGTTAACATGGAGCTCAGACTGTTTGTGGAGCAGCAGAACCCAAAATGTTTCTGAGCTGCAGAGAAACTAAATGTTCAGTTCATCTTAAAGTGAATCATCTTCATTGAGAAACTGCAGCAGCAGCAGCAGCAGCAGCAGAGGCGTTTTGGTTTCAGGCCAACTTCATATGAAACGTCAGTGTCAGACACTGTGTAAATCTGCACCTTTATTACAATCATGTTTTGTAATATTTATTTTTTAATTACATTTTCATTTTATTTATTTTGTTCCTTTTTTTTTCTTTTTTAAGTATTTTTTAATCTTCACACAAACAACATAAAATATAAATAATGCATAAATAACGACACTTGTTTTAATTTGAACTACTTTTTTAATGTCCATTCTGAACATTGTCTTAAAATATTTGAATGGTGTTAATAATTCTCATAATACACACACAAGAGCGCATGATTTATTTTATCATATATATATATATATATATATATATATATATATTTTATTTATTTCATTTTTTATTTATTCATTTTTAATTGTCATTTTAATTATCCAAATATTTTGGATTAATACTTTTTTTTTATTAAACTGTATGTATTGTTTTACAGTATTGTACAGAACATACAACCCTCTACACACACAAAGTATAATAACAGTTATAATGGATAGTAAGGAAAAAGATATATAAATATAAATATATTAAAAAGAGAAAAAATTAAAATAAGAAAAAAAAATAGTAAGAATGTTGATGGATGCAAACTGAATCTCGTCGAACGATTTAATATAATTGAAGTGATATATATTAAGGTGCAAAATTTTGTAAAATGATATTCTTTGATCTTATTTAATTTTTATAATTTATTTATTTTAGAAAATGTTTTACTTTATTTGTTTTTGTTATTTTTTATTATTTTATTTGTTTGTGTTTTCAACAAAAAAAACCTAAAAGTTCAAATATATCTAATTAAATGTTTTCATTATTTAAATAAGTATTTATTTATTTATTTATTTGTTTGTTTATTTATTTATTTATTTATTTATTTATTTCAGATTTCATACAATATAAATTGATCTATTTAAGGTTGTCCAATTTTGTAAAATTATATATTTGTGTTTCAATGATTAAAAATGCATGAAAAGTGCAAATACATCTAATTAAATGATTTCATTATTTATATAAATAAATGTTGCTTTTTTTGTATTTTATTTTGTTAGGTTTTTCCCCAGAAGACACTGCTCCCCAGCTTATGTAAGTAATTAAATGTGTTTGTGTGTTTCAGACCCCCCAGAGATTTGGATTCGAAGGCTTGCGTAACCATCGGAGAGAAGGTAATTTTATTTTTCGGGATCATATTGACTTTGATCTTCGCCTCCTTCCTGATCCCATTCATTATGATTTTTTCTCTCCTACCTCGGACTCTTGCGTAACTCCTCTCTGTTTACTCTCTTTCCTTCTCCCAGTGTATTTTTGGGTGAGTAAGGTCCACAGAGGTTGGCTGCTCAGTACAGGCTCTGTTAGCTATAAAGAACGGCCCGGTGAACATTACGGCCGAATTGAACACTTCTGATTGTGGCGAGACTGGAATGCCTTTTATTGCCCATCAGGCAGTAAAAATATTTAGTTTGAACTCATGAAATAAGTGGAATTTTCCATTGGCAGAGATGCCTGCTTTTCCTGTGCTCGAGTTGGCCCCAAGTCAAAGTGAATGATTTCTTGTGTTTGCTTCACTGATGTCAAAGAAATGAAGTTTAGCATCGTGCAGCTCTGAGGAGGAGACGCAGCTCTGAGGAGGAGACGCAGCTCTGAGGAGGAGACGCTCATTCAGACTTCAAAGCCTCTTCAAACAGAGAGGAGAGATACCAGCACCTGGTTCTACTCTCTAATCTCTCTTCCTGTGTTAAAGGGGAACTCCAGTGCTTTTTTAACCTGGACTCTATTTTCCCATGATCCTGTGTCTGAGGGACTCGTGGGAACAACAGTCAGTGAAACTGGTCCAGTACTGAGCGAGAGCGACAGGCTGCAGCGTCACCACTCGGGGCGCACGGTCAGAAGGGTTTAATTTGCCACTGACAGGCTCAGATTGTTCCTGTGAGTGTCTGACAACATCATGCAAAGGACCTGACAGAGATATGAAACTTTAACTGGACATTTTGCTCGTGTGCGTGGAAACATATTTCTGCTGAGGAGTGCAGCACAGTATAAATGAGCTCATGTCACTGACTGTGCGTTCCATCACCCATATGACCACACTACTATATAGTGCACCAGAGACAATGATTCCAAATACACGTATTGTCAGAATGTCAAATGCAGTGTGCCAACACTACCAGTCCAATTTTGCAGTCTGTAAGCCTGAATGCTTTTTTTGGCTGTTCTGACCCACAATCCTCTGCTCAGTGGACGATACGTCACATTAACTGTCAGAAGCCACTAGTGGTGCACGGTATACCCGTTCTAAAATAGTACGGCGGTACGAGAGTATTCCAAACGGTACTATACTGCATTTGGAAAATACCGGTACTTTGAAATTGATTCAATTCATTAATTTAGTTCATTTATTTTACTCATTTATGCTCACAAACACCTTTGTTGTTCCTGTTGGAGCACAGATTGCACAAGTGGTGTGTATGACAACACCTGTATCAACATTCGCAGCTGGCGCACGTGAAAAAAGACGAGAAAGTCTGCCTCACAAAGAGAGACAACACGAGACAACACCAACTTGGTGAAACATTTGAGCAACCAAACGTGACGTCCGTACCGAGGTACTTTCGAACCACGATTTTCTGGTACCGTTACACCCCTGCTATTTATCGTTCTGAAGGTTTGTAGTCAAAGGTACTTTTCCTTAGGGAAAGTACCGAAAAGTATCGAAATTCATATTAGTATAGGTACCGAAACAAAGATTTTGGAATGGTGACAACACTAGAAGCCACAGTGATGGATGACAGCGCATTCAAGTAACTGATGACTATCAGTATAGTGATAATAGGAATATTAATTAGGTGAAAAAATAAATAAATTTCAAACTAGTCCATGCGCATTATGTACAGCAGACCATACCATGACTTAGTTGTTCCAAACATTAGAAACACCAACATTGGTCCACAGGGGAGCCACAGCCATCGGTCGCATTTTAGCCATTTTGAAGCATTTTTCTGTTGTTATAGCGCCACCCAGTTGCCAATTAGAGTTAAATTTCTCCAGTCACCTTGAGGCGTCCTGTTCTACATATCTACCAAGTTTAGTAAAAAGCGGTTAGGCCTAGATAAGAAATGAGCTCTCTAGCGCCCCCATTTTGTTTGATGGGGTCAATAATGGAGGGGTCCCCTCAGATTTATGTGTGGTCATATGCCTACAAAGTTGCGTGGTGATGGGTGAAACCCTTGAGATGTTATACACCTTTATGTGATGAGCCACGCCCTCCGCAATATTCATTGCCTTATAGAGGCTCAGTTTTAGGAAGTTTTCCAACTTTTGCCAAGAGGGAACTTTAGATATTGGTCCCTAGATTATGTTCACCCACTTTCATGCAGATCGCTCAAACTTCCTAGGGAAGAGATCCATTTGAAGTGTTTTTCAAAACATTCAAAATAGAGGAAAATCTATATAAGTGGAAGTTATGGGTTCTGCAGATGTGATTTCATGTAGATTCAGTAGATTATCGTTGGTGTTTAGGCTGGTGAATGAAACATATCGAGCAGCCACTTGTACATTTTATCAGCATTTGATTACTGGTAATTTCCAGCCTTAGTTCAGATGGTGTATAAGTTATGGTAACATTCTGAACCAT
The DNA here is from genome assembly GCA_026686955.1 of Epinephelus cyanopodus. NCBI lineage: Eukaryota > Metazoa > Chordata > Actinopteri > Perciformes > Serranidae > Epinephelus > Epinephelus cyanopodus. Next base: position 1,890,279 of record CM048933.1, on the reverse strand, counting down.
TTACAGCCTGTGTTGTCCTAACTCTTATCAGCAGTGTGTTCTGTGGCACCCGCAGCACCCACCTTACGGTGCCCATGCTTTATTTGTTCCTTTCTCTTTTGTGTCCAGAATTGTTTTTCCAGTTGTGTCGTTGTAAGTCTCGGTAAAGGAGAAGGTTGGTTCTGAACTCTCAGGACGGGGTGACTTGTTGCAAGCAGAAAACAGTGGAAACATTAGTGAGAGTTTGAGAGAGGAGTGGTGGTAATACTTTGAGGTGTTGGAGTACAGGAAGTGTAAAATATTGGGTCCAGGGTGGAAAATTCTGTCGTCCTCCTTTAGGTTGTGTTAGCACAGCTGCAAAGATTGTTGATGACGCTTGTGTCCTCCTCTCATCTGTCCTCGTCTCCGGAGCAGAACTTCGAGGTGAAGGCAGATGACCTGGAGCAGATCTGCGAGCTCGGCCGAGGAGCGTACGGCGTGGTGGAGAAGATGAGGCACGTGCCCAGTGACCTGATTATGGCTGTGAAGGTGAGTCGCCAGAGACGGTCGACTTCTGCATTTACAGAACTCTCTCGTGGTTTTAAACTGAGTGTGTTTGGTTTGTGAATGAAAGAATCTTCAATGTCGTTTTCACATTAATCAGCAAGAACTAACAGCCTCCTCCATCTCTTCAAAAGAAAGTTAAGTTACAAGAAGAACATCTTGAAAACAGCAGTGTTTGTTCACTTAAACAGAAAGGCATAAAGACATGAAGACATAAACATGAGTAAGGGTTGTGTGTCGTCTCTTGTCGTCCTCCGTCATCAGCGGATTCGGGCCACAGTGAACACTCAGGAGAAGAGGCTGCTGATGGACCTGGACATCTCCATGAGGACGGTGGACTGTTTCTACACTGTCACTTTCTACGGAGCGCTGTTCAGAGAGGTAACATGCTGCTCACACACCTGCACATTTGTGTCTGTAGTGTAATTACAGCCTGAACGTCTGAGCGCTGCAGGAAAACACAAAAATGTTTTTAATACTGCTGAAATGTGTCCGCAGCACCAGAAGTTAGCCTTGAACGTCGGCTCATATTCACAGTCTTTTTGCTGATTGGTTATGATTCAGATCTTTATTTAAGAATTTTAAAGTTTTAATTTAGACGAGCAGTGTGGCTGCTTTTGTTTACAGAAAAAAATAGTTTTGTAGGAAAAAATGTTAAAATTTCTCAAGGTTATAAAATCTAAATTGTTATGACAGCAAACTGAAACTCTGTTTTGTTGCTGCATTAGTAAAAACTGATTTTTGTGGCTGATACTGATTTTTAGAAATTATATAAATGTGATAGCAGTAAATCACCACAAATATAAAACACATTAAGGTGATACGGCCCCAAAATAATATCTCAATATTTCAGGGTATTTTGGCGATAACAATGTTCTTTACAATATGATAAATTAGTGGGGGAAAAATGTATCATTAATTCAAGAACATATTAATAAGTGAGATAGTTTTACAGTTTGCTTCAAAGACCTACAGTGCAGTCTTGGGATCCCTCCAGAGACAACTTCACACTCCTGGTCCCACCTGACCCTAACGACTCACACTGTGACCCTGCGACTCTGCAAGGGTTCACACCCGCACAGCGTTTATAGCCTGCAACTTCGTACCAGTCATTTAGAACTGAAGAAGCTTCTTGGATGAGAGGATAAATGTCTTCAAGAAACGCAAGCAATGACCTGGATGACTGAGAGTCTTCACCGACATGTTTGCTTCAAATATTCAGTTAAAATTTAAATAATCTCTCATTTCTGTATATATAAATCAACAGCTGATCTCCTTCTTTTAGTAAAAACCTAAATGATTTTTTTGTTTCCACCTGGAGCTTTATGCTCTGCCATTTCTCCTCTAATCATCAGGCTGTAACCTGTGACAGGCTGTTATGATACCACAACTATCACACAGTCTATATATGTAGCTTTACATCACCAAAGGTTTCTGACAAAATCACTTGACGACACAGTGAGAGAGGAGAGAGAGACGCTGTGCTGCTGCCAGAGGAGCCGCTGAATGAGTTTCCTCTGAGTCACTAGAAGAGTGTGAGAAGTAAAAGGGCCTGTCCCAGTGCCCACACTTCCTGTAGAAATACCCACTTGCACTTAGTTGTGTGCATCACGTTCAGGCTAGTGGTGTCCCAGAACAGAACTGAGGTAGTGGAAGTGGTTTCCAACACTTAAAATCCGCTCTAGATTCAAAGGGAGCCCCGACCCACACTCTCAACAAAGAGGAAGATGAAATTTCCCAGAACACCTTGTGAAGTCAGCAACTTCAGCAAGTTTTGGGGAACAATTTGTTATTGTGCGATCATAATGTAGGCTATACAGACAACAGATGGTTGGACTGGCGTGAACTCATCAGCGTCAAACACAGCGTCAAAATATTTAAACAAATCGACTTACCTGAACAAAATCGATCAGAACTAGCAGACGTTGTAGGCGCCTCCTGTTTTCAGCATTTCTTCTCCGTTGATTCATCAGACAGAGAAGAATAAACATAGCACACGCCACAACACAAGCGCTGGAACCGGCGTTTTCAAACCTGAATAACTACCAGTATCTTGCATCGCTACTACGCGTGACATATGCCTGCACTTGGGCCACGCCAATTTGCATGAGTGGTGTCTCGTTTCTTAGGGAAAGATCTCCCTAATATTTCTCACTTCCTCATCAAGGGTTGTCTCGCAGACGAGGGCACTCAGTACCAAGTGGAAGATAATGGGTAGAAATGGGATTGGGCCAGACATTCAGGACGCCACAGTTTATTCCACACTACTGAGGCTGCAAGTTACATTACATTATGTTAAAAAATATACTGGACTATAATATAACAAGATGATATGACACACCAACAACTTCCTCCTCCACTTCATAAATCCACCAGCTCTCAGGCATCACTTGCTTGGGCTCCTCCTATTAAAGTATTGTCATTTTAATTATACTGTCTCTTTTATATTAGCAGGTGTTAATTACTTTTTTTTTTTTTTAATTTGTTAAATATTTTTCTCATATTTTTATTCCAGTGAATATTCTAAAGAATTAAAAGTGACGAATATTGCTGGGGCAATATATCGTCCATCAGAAGTAGTTATCGTGACCATGCGACCTGTGAGACAGACGAGTGGCGTCACTAAGAGAAGCTCAGAAACACACGGCTTATATGGAGGGTCGTTGAGCAGATATATTGTCCAGCTGAACCTTTAACTTTATCATCAGATGGCAGCAACAGTAAAGATAGAACAATAAATCTTAGTGGAAATGAAATCATAAATAATGATTATAAATAAAACAATAAATATAATATTTTTATTAAGAAAATTGAGAGTTCAATTTATGTATAAATGCAGCCTGTAGATTATTTATTGATGCATTTTTTAGTGTATGTTTTACTAACATTTTCCAACATTATGTTTGATAAAAATTTATGTTTTTATTTTTACTGCACTGCAGATTATTTTCATACCTGCAGGTGGTTATGTGGATATTACAGGGTGTCTGCAGGTGTTTGAAAATGCAAAAATTCAAATATCAGGCCTCAACAGTCATTAAATCATCTGAAATTTGAATTTATCTAAATTAATTTTCTTTATTTCCTTTTTGTTGTTACAATGAGTGAAGCAGTTCTGTGTGAAGCCTCTCTGGTGTTACAAATCTCTTAACCTCCCACTGAACTAACACTGTCTTTTTACTTTATACTTGGACTTTCCTGTCGGCAAAATATAACTCAATCTAATAACCATATTCCTACATAAACCCTGCCTCTTCACAGGACCACATATACACTACTTACCTTTATGCTTACCTGTAATGTTTAGATAAGAAAAACATGATTTATCCAAAAGTCAGTCTTACATTCGGTTGAAATTTGTCTCGAAAAGGTCTAAAAATCATCAAATTAAAGTGTCTGTCACTCTGATTTAACACATCTGTGATAAGCCGACATCATCCAGTATCTGACAGTGACTCATCTGATTTAAAGCCTAAATCTCCGTGTAGACGTTCAGCAACACTAAAACCAGCAGCGTGCGTCGATGACAAACACCTGTGAAGACTTTCGGATGCAGACAACTTCCTGCAACAGCGAGTGGATGTTCAGGATTTCCTCGCCGTGACTGTAAACACTGGAAAATCTGTCGCTTCCTGTCTGGAGTGCGTCCTGCTGCTTTGTTGCCATTTCTTTCCTGATCTCTTTCCAAATGTGCCTGTCTGTTGCCAGGGTGACGTCTGGATCTGCATGGAGCTGATGGACACGTCCCTCGACAAGTTCTACAAGCAGGTGATCGAGAAGGGCATGACCATCCCCGAGGACATCCTGGGAAAGATCGCCGTCTCAGTGGGTTCCTTCACTTCGAACAGCATCACGCCAACGATTTAAAAAGCTGAATTGTGATTGACCTCCTTCCTCCCTCTCATCTGCTTATTAATGGGCTTTGTTATTACAGATAGTAAAAGCTTTGGAGCATCTGCACAGTAATCTGCAAGTCATACACAGAGGTAAGAGACTGAGTGGGAACCCATTAAACCTCAGAGACAAGACAGTGTCAATATCCACATCTGTGCTGCATCAGCATCACTCAGCTGCACCGGGAGAAGCATAAAAATGACCACTCACAGCAGCCGACACTGGTATAGCGTCATTCTATTGGCTCTAACGAATCAAACGAGGTGTCGATCACTCAAATCGGCCGAGCCGTCGCAGAGATACGGGCCTCAAAAGCTCAGAATAGACACTCAGGTCCAAATGTAGTAGGTGTGTATTGGTCAGTGTGCAGTGGGAAGTAGAGGAAAAATGAAACAGACAGTTGTATGTGTTTACCCTAAACATCAGTAGAGATTTACAGAAACAAAAATGAAAGTTAAAGGATTGTACATGACAAAAATCACATGCAAACATGGAGCAATTTTGGAGAGCTCGCCTGAATTTTCTGGACCAAAACCTCTCTAATATTGTTCTGCTTCACTATTTCAGAATCAACCTTTGCAGAGTTAATGTTCACATATTGTACTATGATGTGATCGAGGTTTAGAGCTGCAGCTGCATCCTTCCAAAGGGATACTCATCCTGAAAATGCTTTTTTTTAGGCGAACCTCAAAATTTTTCATTTGTGCTGTGTGCCGTCTTCATTTACTCTTCACATATAACACATATACTGATATTTACACATCTTAACAAATCGTCCCTTTACCATGACACCAAGAGTATTCAAATAAACCCTGTGGTTGCAGAGATATACTCATTTCATTATGGATTTAGGCTTTGAAAAGGTAACGATAGAGATGATGGATAAATCGACGAAGATAAGACCGATGCTCGAATTGAATTTCCTTTAAACTGCATAATCCTGCAGTGATCAGGTGACACTGACATTTAGAGCAGAGTCGGTGCTCAACCCATGGATTACACAACTCAGGCAGGTTTCTCACACCATATAGAAATAAATGGACATGAATTACTGCCTGAAACGGCAGACGCACTGCATCCATATATCCAAACAGTGCATTATTTGAACACAGTCAGCAGACATTAAGAACATCATTTGTAGCTACGGAGCTTCAACTTGCACACTGTTATAGCCACGGTTATAATTATGGTCCTTTCAGGGTTAATGCTTCCTGTGTCAAACCTCAGCGGCCCGGCCGCGACCACTCTGTGGCTCCTGTTGCATCACGGCGTCATGTCGCCGTTCAGAAAAATTATAAGTGACAACAACAGTCGGTGTGTGTCAGCGCCCGCAGACTGTGACTGCTGTTCTGTAAGAGACCACGAAGAGGCTGCACACCAGCTCAGACTGCTGCTCGTCATGTCGTCTCTGTCTGTCTGTCTGTCTGTCCCTGCAGATGTGAAGCCCTCCAACGTGCTGATCAACACTCAGGGCCAGGTGAAGATGTGCGACTTCGGCATCAGCGGCTACCTGGTCGACTCTGTGGCCAAAACCATGGACGCTGGCTGCAAACCCTACATGGCGGTACGCAGGAAGACACCAAATTATAACTGCTGTAGTGACAAACCTGAAGCTTCTTTTAAAGCATGTGACATGTGAAAGGAGCTTATTGTTCATCTGTCCAGCCCACAACTTCACTGTTCTGTTACTCTCACTGCTCTCACAGCGCTGTACAACCCACAGCAGGACACAGACAGACACAGTTAGAGAGACGCTGGTGACATTGACTTTAGATAGTGGATCATCTTGCTCCCTGATTGTAAGGTGTATAAATATCAACTGTCTGCTTGTTTTGTCACCTTATCAACTTTTTTAGTTTGTAGTTTACTGATGTATGAACAGAGGTTACATAAAACCAGAGTGACCGTCCTCTACTGACCAATCAGACTGCAGGGTTTCTAGCTCCACCTTTTAGTAGCAGATCTGTGTGCTAGGTACCCAACAGGGGGGGACCAAACATGGGGACGCTAAGGACGCTGCTGTTGGGACCATCCACAACTTTACACTGTGTGGAGACAGAAAAAAGTGAACTGAACCGTATCAGACTGTTTGGTGGAAAATGGGGCTTAAGTGAAGGTCCATCTCTGAGCCGTTACTGCAAAATGTAAAGAATGTAAACAGAGCTTACTGTGAACTCTGTGTTGCAGTGGGTGCCGCTTGTTCATTGACATCAGCAGACTCAATTTCTTAGCTAATGTTAGCTTCTGTTGCACATGGTAGTAAGGCTGAAGAGTGACAAGGTGCTCAGAAAAAACAGAGAAACGTTACATCCTTTTGATTTTCCCGGAACTTTACGACAAATCCGTCACATACAAATCAGTCACAGGCTGTTTAAAGGGATAGTGCACCCGAAAATGAAAACTCAGCCATTATCTACTCAGCCATATGTCGAGGGAGGCTCAGGTGAAGTTTCAGAGTCCTCACATCACTTGCAGAGATCCAAGGGGAGAGGAGGTAGCAACACAACTCCACCTAATGGAGGGTGACGGCGCCCCACATTCAAACGTCCAAAAACACATAATTGAAACCACAAAATATCTCCATACTGCTCGTCCGTAGTGATCCAAGTGTCCTGAAGCCCCGACATAAAAAGTTGTTTGGAAAAACCTCATTTGAACTCTGTTTGTAGCCTCATTGTAGCCTGTAGCTCTGACTGACTCTCTGGGCACCGCGAGAGAAAATCAGGAAGTTTTAATTACGTTACAATTTGTTCATTCATTGTTAATAAAAAGCGATTAATACATGTCGAAAAATGACATACAGAACCTTTAGATATTGGTAATATGTCCATGTTGTGTTCGTGTCTCGTCACTGGAACTCTCAAGTGGAAAAAAAGGTGAATGATCTTTTAGCTTTAGCAGAAAAAACTTTATCCAGTGGTTTTGTTTTATTCAGATATTTGGTTCTTTGCTCTGGATAAGTGCGCAGAGAACGAGAGAAAAATCAGAGAGTCTAAAATCACATTTACATCTCATAACTTTGGTCAGATTTCACCACGAGGACAAACCTTGTTCATGAAAAGCCTTTTTCTATATCTGAGGCCTGGCTCGTCAGTCGGCAGGTGAACAGGTTCACTTCTCTGTCTCATTATCATCCACACAGTAAGTTACATTTTAACTGGCCTGCTGCTGATTGGCTGAGTGGCTTTTAGGGCCAGGTTACAATCAGGGAACATAGTGGCTCGTGTGTGTACAAGAAGTTTAGGATGACGGGGAGGCGTGCAGGTCGTCCCTGACAACCGCTGCCATAAGTGACATCACCTTTGCTTGTGTCCCGCAGCCGGAGCGGATCAACCCGGAGACGAACCAGAAAGGCTACAACGTCAAGTCTGACATCTGGAGTTTAGGAATCACGATGGTAAATCAGCTTTAATCACTTTTTATTTTTCATTTTGCTGTGAAAATTTGTTGGAAGCCTCTCGCTCTGAAGACAAGTTCCTAAATGTGTTCATCTCCATTTATCTCAACATCTTCATTACTGCAAAAAAATAAAAATAAGTGAAGGGTGAAAATGATTCATGAGAAAGAAATGTGCCTCGCTAGCGCGGCTCGAGACGGAGCGGTGTCTAGACGTTTTATTATGAGTTGTTAAATATTCATTGCCTTCTCATTTGCACATTTCCAACTCAGACCAGAGAATATTTTGGCATCAAGGATTCAGCGATCTGTGGCAATTTGCCATCATATGAGCCCGGCTCGTCCTTCTCTCTGCCTCTTCTTCTTCTTCTTTGACCGCTCATTACAGACGAGCAGCAAATGTTCCAGCATGAGTCTAATGAAGCAATAAGAGCGCTAAGTGTTTGGTGGGCAGAGGAGACGGGCTCTAAATGATAGAGGTGAAAAGAAAAGTTCACATTTTGGAGAAATGGTTTCATTATGAATTCTGAGAGATAAAAAGTTTATGTTTTAACTCTGAGATCTCGTCAGAGCCGGCTGAGACCGGGTGAGTAATCAGCGTGGGAATAAAACACACTCTGAGTGATTTTGGGTTGATTTTTGGAGCATCGTGACTCCTCGAGAATTTAAGAGCCACGTGGACCGACAGCACTGAAGCAACTGCAGAGTGAAGCAGGTGATGAGGTTTGGTTTGAAGAAGTTGGAAAACACGTGGATCTGTAGCTGCTGTCATTAATGTCCTGACAAAACATGAATAATATTTCAGTAGTTCACATGTGGACTTGTGTTTGGTTGTGATTTTGGAGGATCCCTGTGTGTGTTAGTGTCATTTACATGTAAATATCTCCTGATTTCAGAGACGTGAATAATACATTCAGCAAATGTGGCAAAATATGGTGCAAATAGATAAAAAACAAAACATTTGACTTTGCATGAAGAAATGTGCCAATTCAGAAACAGAGTCCACAAAACAACTAAATGACAACGTTAAAGAGATACTTCACCCTCCAAATGATCACTTGTTCATCAGTTACTGGCCCTGTGTCGTGACACATTCATGAAGAAACCTTTGTTTTTCTCGCACGTCTCTGTGGTGAATGAAGGATCCAAAAACTAAGAAAATTCTTGATGAATTGAAGTCGTAGGGGTCCACGTTCAACAACAGCTAAACTACATCAAAACATTCATTTACAGACTCTCGCACTCGCGCATTATAATCCAAGTCTCTGTCAGAGTGTCTCCTCTGGTCTGAATCAGGGACTCATGTTGTTCCAAAGTTGTATAATTGCCTAGAATTGGAAAATCCAGGAAGTAAAGCAAACGTTGAAGAAGAGAACACTTGCAAGATAAATGTGACACTTTCTAATGTCACAATGGAGGACAACTACGCAGGTTGATTTTAGCGCTGCTCATCGTGGACTATATTGCTGTCATTGTTCATTTTAGTCAAACCATACAGTTTGAAAACGAGGCGCGGCTCCAACATGCTCATGTTTAACCCTTTGAAACCTGAGCAAACTTGATTTTTTTTTTTTTTTTTTCCAAAAACGTGGGAAGAAGACAATGAGATACTTAATAAATGGGCCGAAAATTAGCAAGTTATTCACGTTTTAAGAAGTAACATTATTAACTAAGAATTTACTCAAAGCGTGCCAAAAAAAGGAAAGTAAAAAAAAACAAGACAAAGACAAACAGGTAAATTACTTGAAAATAAGCAAAAATAAGATAAAATTAAAAAAACACAAAGGAAAAAAAAAACTAACAAACAAGAAAATTACCTAAAAATAAGCAACAAGAAATGTAAAAAATTATAATAATAAAAAAATAAGAAATTGTGCTATAAATTAGACTAAATAATATATTTTCTGTGATACTTTCCTGATGATTTTCTAATAACACTCTCCTAATAATGCAATGAAATGTGTTGCCATATTTCAAAGGCTTGTGAAAGGTCCCTGAATGCAGCACAAGATAAAGGATGTCGATCCAGGTTTAAAAGGTTAAACACAAACAATGTGTCATGTGACTGCAGCTGGTTCAGATCCAGGTCGCAACACCTTCTCACCACAAACCAACCGCACCAGTTCCTTGGAAGCGGACTGAGGGTGCAAACGAACTTGAGTTTGATTGAACTGAACCAAACAGGGCAGGTGTGACAGCAGCCAGTCGTTTGCTCAGTGCTTCCCAAACAGACGACCGTTTCTGACGGAGACCTGACCTGATGTGTGCTCTCTAAGACTCGGGGTGTCAGTTGAGGAAGCATGAACAAAGGCATCAGAAACAATCAAAGAGCAACGAAAGCACCATCATGTGTATCAGTCTGAACAAAAATAAAATCACACAGACCAACAAACAAGAATATATGATCACTAAAAGCAGAAACACATAGTGAGAAACATGTTAAAGTGTCGATGTGTAGTGAAAAACTTTTACACTCAATTAGAAGAAGAAATACAGAGACGACAGTGTGGCTGATGTCAGAGAGTCAAAGACACGTCTGCACGAAGCGATCAGAAACCTGGATGGTGTCAATTGTGATGACAAACCAGACCCCTCATGCACGGTTCATGTTCTCAGTGTCGCAGTGACCTCTGTTTCAGATCGAGCTCGCCATCCTGCGCTTCCCGTACGACTCGTGGGGGACGCCCTTCCAGCAGCTGAAGCAGGTGGTGGAAGAACCTTCGCCCCAGCTTCCTGCCGAACAGTTCTCCCCGAGTTTGTGGACTTCAGCTCTCTGTGGTATGTCTCTCTCTCTCTCTCTCTCTCTCTCTCTCTCTCTCTCTCTCTCTCTCTCTCTCTGTCGTTCACTCTCATTTTATTTTACCAGCCAGAAAAACATTCAGTTCCACATTTCGATTGTATTTCTGTTTTCCCTTCCACACAATAACCCACTCAAGGCTGATCTCCACAGGCGTCGAGCCAGCAGAGTCTCTACAATAAAGCAGATAGAAATGTGTGTCGATGCGCGCTGAGTGGGCTTCAGTTAATTTCCCCTTCGTCAGATTGAGTTCATTATGTTGTTCTTTTGTTGCTGTTCTGACAGGATGGACAGTGTCAGGCCTCTGCACAGAGAATATCTGAGCATCTCACCATCGACACAGTGACGCTGTACTCCAACATAAATTGATTAAAATTTGAGCCGTCTCAGTTCAGCTGCAGATTATGAACAAGGCATTTAACAGTGAGCTGCTTCTGCACCGTCACATGCAGCACACGATGGATTTCATCTCTACCATCAACCATCAAATCAAACTCCTGCCAACATTACTTCCTCCTGCCTTTCCTGTTTCATTTGGAAATATGTCATGATACTGAAGCTTGACTCTCAAAATGTCGTTTCATCTGGACTTTAGAATAAAACAGAGAAACGGCAAATCCCGATTTGAGAAGCTCAAACTGACAAATGTCCCTAAACGTCAGCTTTTCCAGTTCTTGCTTTTGATTTGAAACTGAAGTGGCAGAGCTGCTTACTAACCCACGCAGGTATTCATCCTGTGTCGAGTTCTTTTGTCCCGTCAGCGTGGTTAAAGACACACTGGCATTGTTGTGAGTTAAACATAACAGCATTAGGGTCGGGCGATATGACAGTATGTTCCCTTGGGACAGTAAAATGTGTCCACCGGTAACTCAGACGCAGACTGAAGCAAATCGAGACTTCATTCTCAGTTGATCTCATGAGTCCAGCTGCCGACATGGAGTGAAGCTGTAAATACAGAAACCTGTAACACTTGAAATTATTGTTCTTGTAACGTTTCTATTTTCAACCCAATCTAAAGAGGAAATGTTGGCGGTGTACATTTCTGCAAACTGTGGGTACGTTACATTTGTATGTTCTTAGCAGATACCTTGAAACCTTACGTTTCACAAGTGCTGTGGTTGAACTGTGGTTAGATTTAAGGCCTCTGCACACGGAGTCCTTTTTTATCGACCAATACAATCTTACTTTGTGTCAGTCACCTTCGCACAACTTCGTCTGTCATTAAAGTTTTCGGAGCAGGTTCGATTTTCTGTGTTTTTCGTATCCGTTAGAGCCGCTAGAGACATTTGACCAAGAATCAGTGATGAAAATCTGGAGGACAGCTCCGCCCCTTCATGCAGCTGTGGTGCCAAATGAAAGACAGGGAGGAAGTGATGTCACTCACACAGGTGACTCCGGTGGAGAGAGGCAAAGCAGGAAATGTGTCTTTTCATTTTTTAACGTACAGCAAAAATTTTGCACCGAATAGAACGATAAAATGCATCTGAATCAGTGTGAGAGGGTTCTGTGAGTGACAGTGTTTTTGGATGATGGATTAAAAAAATAATAAAAAATAATTAAAATAATAATAATAACAGCTGAGCTTTGAGACTTAAGTCGGTAGTTGTCATGAACTGATGTTGATTTTTCCGTCTGCAGCTTAAAGAAAGTTTCCAAAGAGCGGCCGACTTACACAGAACTCATGGTGAGTTTTGTCTTTTGTTTTGTTTTTTAAATATGATGTTTTATTGTCTGCTTGCAATCAACCATTAAAAAAATACAAAAACAATTGCTCCAGCTTTATGAGCTGAAAGAGAAACTAGTATAAATATTATTATGTATTCCAGTCAAGGGCAAAGGTCTCCTTTCAGACATATAACATGGAGGGGTCATTCGCTAAAATTTTATGCACCAATTTGTGCTTTTTCTGCATCAGTTTATGGTGTAAATGTCTTTGATATTGTCAAAAAAGTCCTCTGCTACTCTCATATTTTTATGCACGTTCTTAATGTTGAGAGGTCTGTGTCCCCTGTGCCCCCCCTTGAAATCTACGCCTATAATTCTAATAGTATATGTTTTTTTAAATTTAAAAATATAAAACAAATATATAAAAATGAAAATACAATATATTTTTGTATATTTTATATATTTTTTATGTTTATTTTTGTTTCTATATAAAATATGAAAAAAAGAAATATAAAATATATATATATTTTTTAAATGTTTATGTATGTATATATTATCAAAATATATTTAAAAAATAAAAACTATACAAAAATATTTAAACAAAATATATAAATATGAAAATACAATATACTTTTATTTCTATATATTTTTATTATATTTTTATTTTTCGATGTTTCTATATAAAATATGAAAAAATATAAATATAAAATAAAAGATTTTTTAATTTATATATATATATTTTAAATATATTATTATATATAAATATATATTATATTCATTTTTCTACAGTGTGAACGATGCACGGCCTGCATGCATGTTGTAATGCTGTTAATGAGACACTGGAGGGCGCACTAAGACCATAGCTTGTATAAGGCTGACAGTTCCTCACATATGAGTCGATGCTGCTGGAGGCGCTTCAGTGCATCACGTCACACAGCTAATATTCTCCTGACTTCTTGTCCTCTCCTCCTCAGCAACATCCCTTCTTCACCTCCCATGAGGCCAAGAGACCGACGTGGCTAGCTTTGTGAAAGTCATCTTGGGGGACTGAGTGGCCGCACTTGCACAGGAGGGAGGGGAGATCTGTCATGAAGAGAAAAAATACAACAAACTAACAAGAAGCACCAATCGCAGCCCCCCCACCCAGTTACCTGCAGGACTCCCCCCTGCCTACTCTCACCCTCCCTCCAGAAGGAGTCCAGAGGAGACGCTGCCGGAGCAGAGCGAGGAGTCTGTCCCCCCCCGCCTGGCCTCCACGTCCTCTGTACATGACCTGACACGGAGGGGTGGGGAGACGGGTGCCTCACACATAATTTAAGATGTCTGTATGCAAAAACTCCCTCTTTGGTTAGATGTGTCCCTCCTCTGTGCACCGCCTACTACTCAAACGTTGTTAGTGAGCGACCGTGAGGAGTTCGGCCTCGTCACGGTCACACTCAAGGTTGTTTTGTTTTTTTCTTTTTGCTGAAAAACAGAAGTGAAAAGAGGTGCAGATTATATAAAAAGATGAATGATATAATGCTATCTATGTATAATCTAAATGTTTGTATACTCAAAGCAAAGTGTTGCATCGGTTTATTAATTGACTGCATGTACAGAATATATCTGTGGGTGACAGGCTCAGACGAGGAGCAGTTGTAGAGACCTGCAGATTTAAGGCCCTCCTGGTGGTCACACATAGGTACTGCACTTCAACTGCTCTCCCTTGATGACAGCAGAGGTCTACTACACGTTTTGGGCTCTGGCTGCCTGTGAGTGTGTGTCAGTGCGTGTATGTGTGTGTGAGCTGGTGCATGACGTGTGTGTTTGTACGGCTGCACCGGTTTGGGCTCAGAGTCGAGATGATTTTCTCTGTTTGATGAAATGTTTCCTCTGCAGTCTCATCGTGCCTGTGATGTTGTCAGTTACAGTGACGCTGCTGTTGTTTATGTGTTTTATGGCAAAGCGGCAGGTGTCAGGTCATCGAGTTCCTTCGTGTCGCTCTTGGTCGTAGCGTTTCAATGCAGTAGTGTGTATTTTGTCCTGTTCAGCACATGCATGTGCTCATCGTGTTGAAATCTAAAACCGTCTCTCAGCCGTTCCTTCCTGAGGTTTTTCCAAACCTTCGTAAATTTTTTGCAGAACTCGGGTTGTTGACATTAATTTCCTTGATTCTGACTCCTGTTCTTCATCCTTTGCGATTGTTTTGTCGGACGTTATTTTTGTTACTGTATTGTCGTCCGGTCAACAGGGTTGAAGAGCAAAATATCTTCCCGAAATCGGTTCAGTCTGATAGTTTCCGTAGCTTTGGAATTGGTGTTGTGGTGGTTTAAGTGTCGACCGCTCACTAAGTTTCCTTGATCCTAACTAGGGCACTGATGAAATTTAATGATACTGATTCCGTTATCGTTACACTTCATGATTCCTGATCAGTTTTCTGTGTAAAAAATAGGCCTACACAGGTTTTCAGCAACTGTCAGAAAAACATGCCAGCATATATAAAAGGAATTATTCAGCTTGGAGACATACCTCTCGAAGATCGATGATTTGGAACTGGTTTTTAACTGGAGCCAGTTTTTGATTCCCATCCCTAACTCTTACAATAACAGTGGTTTGGTTGAGTTCATACAGAGCGACATTTGTCACTGTGCGAAGTTCAAATGATACTTTCTGTGTTCACATGAGAGTCTGTGTGGACCGTCGACACGCAACTTGAAATTTGTGAATATTTTGTGCAGAGTGAATTCTGCAACACACATGAGCACGTCTACCACTGCAGACATCAAGCGCGCTGTAAACAGAGCTGTGTTGTCCCTTTAACACACCAGCACCCGTTAATCGCTCAGTCGTCACTTGTGACTCACTGTCAGTGTGACGCGCTGTGTTTGCGAATTTGCATTTCCTAGGATGGTGAAAGCGTGACCTGCCCTGCTCTGCCTCGCTTTGCATGTGATTGGCTACCGTCATGTTCTTACTTAAACTGATCCCATTCCTCTTGCCAACCACCCAACCAATGAAGGCAACGAGCACTAACTAGCCAATCACAGGGAGAGTAAAGCAGGTCATGCCTGTGCTATATAACGAAATGCAGATTCACATTCAGGGCGTTTGTGGCCCCTATAAAAAGGCAGACCATAAGCAGCAGGGCTCCAAGAGACACAGAAACGCCAAACGAGTCTGGTGCTGGCTTTTACTTTTACTTTCACTGGTGGGCGTGTTTACAAACCGTAACAGACAATCCTGCAGTGTGTGCCTTTAAATATGCACATATGTGCCATGAACCCATTTGCAAATTGACGGCACCGATCTTCATACAAATGGAGAGAACCAGGAAGAACAAAGTGTGGACTCTTTGCATGACCTAGAATTAGTTACTTTCGTCATGAGGAGACCCAAATAAATCGTGCTGTGTCACTGAGGTGTGAGCAGGATATGTTCAGCCGGGGTGTGGTGTCGTCCGCCGAGTGTTTGCAGCTCTTTCAAACAAAAAACGACACTCGTAGGCGGGACGAAAACCCTGCCGTCATAAAGACGGACGAGGCCAAGCAGTGACCTCTGGAGCTAAAGAAAAATGAACTGCACTTCCTCTAATGTCCACTTGAGGCTGGCGCCAAGATCGAGTCAGTCCCCACAGACCTCAAAGTTAAAATGTCCAACTTTACAGCAGAAATAAACATGTTTACAACACGGTACAAACAGTTTTGGTCTCTAGCGCTAATTACAACATTCATGACAACTGTACAATGAATTTTCATATAACTCACCTATTTAAAGCGTGTTAAGGCTCCTCCTCAGCTCCACCCTCTCATCCAAATGTGGTCACTTCTGGCTCCAAAAAACTAAGATGGTGACAAATAAAACGTCAAACTCAAAGCTTCAGGTCGCCACAAACCAGTGGGTGATCACAGTGGCTACATCCATTATTTTACACAGCCTATGGATGAGACATGCTGTACCGTACACTCAGTGGTTCAAATGAATAGTTACAGATGTGCAGAGAACAATCCGACAGGAGCTTTGTTGTGTCTCTCTCATGCTGTGGGTGCAACTTTAGGACAAAAGAATACTTTGCACTTCTGTTTCCAAACAGAAAAACTCTTGCACGCTGTTTTATTCGATCACCAGGGCCTCATTTATAAACACTGCGTAGGATCCATACTCAAAAATACATATGGACAAAAGCCAAAAATGGCGTACGTGAAAAATTATTCGACAGTTTGTACAGTCAGGTTTCACCTCATCATCTGCGTTGCCAGTTTCCCGTCTCCAAATGATCGTAAGCATGAGTCAAAGTTTCTCCTGTCAAGTTTCATAGAGCTTTTGCGTGGGAAGTGGCGTACGCCTCTTTCAGGCCTCGTTTTGTGCATACGCAGTGTTTATAAATGAGAACTCGCAGCCGCTCTTCGTCACAGAACTGTTTGCCTGATGAACGTCCACGAACCAAACGTCACATGCGGGACTTTTTCTGCAAGGATGCAACTTTAGGGAACGTTAGAAGCTGTTAGTTTGGTGCAGCAGACGTCCTGCAGAAACACGAGCGTAATGAGACTGCACACGTAAACAAAACTGCAATTTCAATCCGACGAACTGTGCAGCCCTACTGGACACATTTTAATTGAGGTGTGTGTGTGTGTGTGTGTGTGTGTGTGTGTGTGTGTGTGTGTGTTGACATTGTGGTCAGTTGTGGGAGAAGATTGCCCATATTCTCCTTGTTGTCTGTACTGAGCCAATCACATCCCTCTCCACTCCATGTTCAACATGAAAAGAACTGGATATTATTATTATTATTATTATTATTAATATTATATTAATTATTGTTGTTATTATTTAGATCCAGGTTTTTTCCCCAGACATATTTACTGCAGTTTCTCTTATTTATTACAACTGCTGTTTTCCTCTGAAAACTTGAGCGCCCCATCAGAGACTTCTCTCTCGTGTGTTCGTGTGGGCTTTCTATGTTCCTGTCGTGTTCGTCTTGGCTCAAACACGTAAATGCTTTGAAAACTGTAACTTGCAAGCCTTCTATGTGCCTCTCTATAGAAAACAAAGTACTATGTTGTAATAAGGACGATGCAGGGATCTCTGCCTCTCCCATCACATCAGCGTCCTCCCTCTCCACACTCACAGCATCATAATTCCACTTCCTGTTTCATCGCTCTGTGTTTCTCTGGTTGTAGACGCAGCTCCAGCTCGTCAGCATTTCTCTTCATTTGTCTTCTGTCATTGCCTTCTGGCTCTTGGCTTTTTTCTCTCGGTGGTTTCTGATGGCAGGAAGCTCGGGGCTGCCGACGTGGAGCTCAGCTGACGCCTCTCGTTGTTATGCAAGTACTACTCTAATGACAAAATGGGAAACTTGAAATAGTGTAAAGAGGCAGGATGGCAGGGTGTCGTCACAGTTGGATAATTTCCATCATCCTATTGCCTATAAATATTTTGTTACCTGGTTATCACTTGATGTTTCTGCATTTGTGTTTGTCTGTTGTGCTGAAGATGTTTGATTGTTGCTTAAAGGCTCATTCTGTGATTTAAATTAAGACACAAAGAGGATTTGAATCTGCTGTGAAATTTATCAGTTTTAACATGTTACCACCCACAGGATGCCACCACTGAATATGATGACGATGTAAAATATATTTATGAATAGATTCAACTCATCTTTTTAGTCATTGTGGTCATTTTTAGAAAGAACACCCCTTTTTAAAAAATAATTCAGGTAGCTTAAAAACATGGCACCTGGCTGTGTTAAAGTGTAGTTCAGGTTTCAAGTGTTACAGTAGGAACATGTGACAACGGCCTCATTTAAAGCTGCATTAACTGAGTCCTTTTTTTGGCCACTTGAGGGCAGCAGAACATTTTCCACAACTGACATTGTCACCTTATAAAATAGTTGATTGTGTTTGTGGTGACTTGACTAATGTGAGTCCTGCATTCACTCTCCTTTTATTTTTGTTTTGGTCTCCACCAACTCCTGAGAAAAATGTCTCCTCTGAGTCACGCGATGAAGGAGATGGCAAGATGGCGCCCGCTCTGCTGCGACAGCTCAAAGTCAATGTTCAGCAGCTAGTCGCTAACTTTGTCTGCCCTCGTTTGGTGCAGTTTAAACTTGGTATATCAGGACTACGCTGAAAGCAGCTGTTTAATCGGAGCAGTGCAACTGAAGCAAAGTTGCAGGGCTGCAAAACCAAAACAAGGAATTAAAAGATGCTAAAATGCTCTGCGGACTCTGGTGATATCCAGAGGTGCAAACTTGAAATCGTCATTTTAAATCCAAAATAGGTCCAAAACCCTTAAAAAAGAAAAGGGGTGGGGTCACAGGGAGGTAAATGAGGTTGGTTTTTGACTTCCTGTACACCTTAAGGTGAGGAATATTACTCAGCCTGCTCCGCCCGGGCGGCACTTTCTCAAAATAACAGGGCCGGGTTAATAAACAAACATTAATTATCTTCATATATGATAAATTAATTGCTTGTTTTCAGCCTTTCAGCGTTTTCCATCCTTGCTCATCTTGCTCGTGCATGACGGCCCACCAGCAGATGGAGACATGAAATACTTTTCAGCACATCTGATACAGATGGTGTGCCGATATCATTGTGCATACCTAGAGGTTGAAAAAACATTTTTTAAATGCCTTTAAAAATATCTTCATGGGCCGAGGTGCAGCCTGGACACATCAGTTTTTACTCTGTTACAGAACATGTAGAGTTTCTACTTTTTATAATTTTGCAGACCATTTTTAAGCTGGTGCTGGCGCATACCAACGATGTGCCGATATTATTGTGCATCCCTAAAAACTGGCTAGAAATCAATTTCCAATCATCATTATTAAAGCGACTGTGTGAACATGCTTCAGGCAAAGTCTTCAAGCAGCATAAATTTAGTTGTAATTAACAAACAGTTACAGATTGGGCCTTTAACAAGCATCACCAGGTTGTACTCTGAGTTTCACTACCTTTTATAAGCATTTTTTTATTTGTTGAAAAAAATTGTGCTTGTGCTGTTTTGTCACCGTTCACATTCTCTTCTGTGCTTCATCCAGTTGAGTCCACGCTGTCGTTGAACTTGTTTCCTGTTTTGTAACTTTCCTCTCATCCCTCACACCACACTCTGCTCCCTGCTGGGCTCAGGTCCCGCTGCCTTTAGCTCACTGTCCACCAGGTAACTCATTAAAGTGTCACTAAAAAGACAAATGTGTGGCTCATACAGCTTCGCTCTGCTCCCCCTCCTCCATTAGTTCCTCCTGTCACGGTTAGCAAACGTTTCACCACAGTCGCTCTGCTGAGAGCAAATGACACGCTGGATGTGATTGCGTTTTTACTCCTACGTGCGTCTCACTTTCCTAACTCTTCCTTTGTGATGAGTCAGAGGGTCGGTGGCAGTCTGTCAGACCAAAGTCACCGTCAGCCGGCGTGATGAGCACATGAAGGGCTCCCTCTCCCTCATCAGTATGTTTTTGTGCCAAAGATGGAAATATACTCTTGAGAAACTGTAATCTCCCTCAGTGTTTTATGGCATGAGGAAGTCTTTCTTCTCAGCAGAGTGAAACGTTGCAGCGCCGCCTGTCACACATCTGTCCTGATGCATCATCCTTCATCTCTGGTCCTCTTCCTCTGTCACATAATCATCATCATTTCACTGCTTTAGAGTGTGACCAAAGAGCTGGGGTAGGAAAGCGAGCGTGTGCTCAGCGTGATGAGCATCCAGACACTCTGACATCCCACCTGCTCCGCTCTCGCTCATCATCACCTGCATGCTCTCGTAGCAGTGATCTCGGTGTGTCTGTGGTATTTGTGGGTCTTTAAGTGCCTGACGATGTATTTCTGTGGTGAACTCTGACATTGAAACACTTCTCCGTCTTTGTGAATGACGCTTAAACACTGTTTTTGTCCTTCGGGTTCCTCTCTGGGACACACTGACACTGCATGTTGCTGTGATGTTTTGCACTGTATCGAGGAGCCGAGTCACGGAGTCAAGTTATGGGTTTGTTACTGTAAGAAAACTGTCGGCCTGACCATGAAAGGCTGCAGTCTGTGTGGACGCTGTTTCACTTGCAGCAAAAGGTTTTTGGCTTTTTCTGAGAGAGATTGGAGGTGTGAGGTTCTGATGTGATTTTGAACGAAGCTGTAAATTCTCAAATAGCAGCGTGAGTTTCTCACCTGCAGAGGCTTCTCTTTAAGACACGTTATTTTGAAGTATATTTAAGAATATCTGCTCTGCTACAGACTTAACTTACCTGCGACCCTTTGACCAACATGTGACTCACCTGGTTGTGAGGGTTGAATTTTTACATTAACTTGGGAAAACAGACTAAATTAAATATTTCAGAAATATCAGTATGCATTCCAGATTGGCTCAGTTGGTGTCACTAATCGCTGATCCAGCAAGAATATAACACTAAACAAAAATAATAATTTGGATCGGTCAAACAAACATGGACTTTGGACCAGGAGGCAGCTGTTTGTGTCCCGTATGAAGCTAAAAGTCATGTAGTTGCATGACTTTATGGACTTAACATAACTACACAAAGTTCATCCATCCAATTTCATCCGCAGGCTGAGCAAAGCACCCCAGACGTCCCTCTCCCCAGCAACACTCTCCAGCTCCTTCAGGAGGACCTGAGGTGTCCCCAGACCAGATGAGAGATATAATCCCTCCAGCGTGTTCTGGCTCTGCCCCGGGGCCTCCTACCAGCTGGAGGTGCCTGAATCACCCCTAACAGGAGGCGCTCAGAAGGATCCTGATCAGGTTCCTGAACCTGAGCCGACATGAAGGAGCAGCGGCTCTACTCCGAGCTCCCTCCAGATGTCTGACTCCTCCCTCTATCTCTAAGGCTGAGCCCAGACACCCTACAGAGGAAACTCATTTCGGTCATTAAGTCCAGATTATGTCACTTAAATCCCGGTACGAAGTTACTTTAAACCACAATCTTTCCCTAAACTGCACCATTTGTAGGAGACTTTGCATCGGTGTTGTTTCTGTGTTGTGAGAACGTAATCTTACACATCATGCCATCGCCATGCAACGCGTTGTTAAGACTTTGTGTCCTTTTTATGCATGTTTGAGACTGTTGTTACAACACGATGCTGCTGAAATGTTCAAGTTTACAGAGCTCTGAGTGAGGGGACAGTGTTTTCGTTCCCTTCCTGTCGTTCGGCAGCAGCCAGCAGGCTATCTGACTATCATTTGAGAATTTACAGTTTCTCTATTAATTTATGATTGTGTAAAGATTTATTTTTTATTTTTTATCTTTAGAAGCAGTTTATTTGAGTTCTCCACGGGGCTGTTTTGTCACATGTTTGACGCTCAGCATCCCCAAGCGTCACTCAGAACCTTATAACTCCAACTCTGTTTATTTCTTCTGCTCAGCAAACAGCGCCAACACTTCTGGTCACTGTTGACTCATGTTCAGTTTTCAATGTGATGTAATGAGAAAAGGGTTGAGTCCCATCACCCGTCGTTTGACATTTTCCTGTGTGTGTGCGTGTTTGTCTGTCCCACTCAATGTGCTGGCTCTATCTTTACTCTGCTGTTCCTCTCTGGGGAGATAATGAAGCGAGTCACTCGATAGAACAGTCATCACCTTCCTCCCTCCTCAAAACTTGCATCAAGAAAAGGTCTTTTGATGTCTCCGCTGCTCTAACGTCCCAGGCTTTGTGTTTTCTGTGTGACAGTTTTGTCTGCCTGCTTGTGGGAATTCCCGTCTGCGAGTCTATTTGTGGCTCGTGCTCACCTGCTGAGTAAACCTCTGTCACTGGGGGTCAACGGGGGCAGGACGTCCGAGTGGAAACTGTCCTTAGCGGGGCGATTATTGTCACATCCCATCACGAGTCCCCTCTTAACCTCTGAGTTAATCTGAGTACCCAACAACAGGCACGTATTTCTGGATGGTGCGCTGGTAAAATCCAGTAAGCGAGCAACTTTTAATGGAACAACGCCTCTTGTTTTTTGTTTGAAAGGAACCAGAGGAAATTTAACTCACCTTCTTCCCTCATCCTCAAAATGTGTCAGAGGATGAATCAAAAAAAAATTGAAAAGCCCGTGTGTAACGCTTCCAGCCCTTTACAGATCGTGTTCCGCCAGATTATATCAAGTGTAAATCTGTCGTTTGTGTGTGTGTGAACCGTGCTGAGGTTTCTTGAAGGCTTTGTTTTACCCATCTATTGCACAACACTTCTGGCTTCGAGCGTTCTCGAGGTCGAATACTACGACATGACTTGTGAACCGTGAGGCTTTCTGTTTCTCTGTTGCAGGTGGTAAACTGCTGGTACACACAGCTGTATGTGACTTCTGATGTTGCGGTGTTGTGTTCTTTTATTCGGGGTGTCGGGGCGGCAGCGGGCTGTTTTTTACAGAATAAGACGTATCCAGAGATGCTACTGTACGTGGACGAGGGTCTTCGGTTGCTGTTGGGCGGGTTCGGGGAGGGTCACCGTGGCTACAGCTCCTTGCCCCGTGGAAAGTGAAGTTCTCAGTATATTTACACATCTCTAAAGCCTCTGCTAAAGACTGATGACTGTTCATTTAGAGCTCAATGAATTTCTATAAATATTTTAGATTGCTCAAACTGATTATGTGCAATTGTAATGATGGAAATTCAATAAAAAAGAGGTATTTTTACACAATAAGCTCCGTGTCTGCTCTGTTGTTTAGGCTTGTCTTTTATTTTAGGAGACAAGGGGGGTAAAAACAGAATCGCCGGCTTCCCTCCCACGTCACTGTTTACGTCACACGCTGAGCTACACGTTTTGTTACTTGCTCACGCCCCCCATTGCCCCGAAAAAGGCACATTCTGTATAAACAAAAGTAGGTAGGCGGCATTTTGCTGCACTCCCTGATTTTGTTTTTATACTGCCAATGCTGAAAAAACACTGATTGGGCTTTCCTGCAAATTTGCACAATTCCTGTTTAAAGAGCTGTAGAGACAGACAACCATTCACACTCACATTCACACCTACAACCAATTTAGAGTCACCAATTAACCTGCATGTCTTTGGACTGTGGGAGGAAGCTGGAGCACCTGGAGGAAACCCACACTGACACAGGGAGAACATGCAAACTCCACACAGAAGGGCTCCTTCACCCCAGGGTTTGAACCAGGAACCCTCTTGCTGTGAGGCGACAGTGATAAACCACTGCACCACTGCACCAATGAAAACTGGCTGCAGAAAGCCAAAACAAATACACCAACACCAGACGCTGCAGATACACTAAGGATGTTAAATCAAAACACAAACCTGAAAACAAAAGCACCAGAAAAACGCTCCAGTGGCCAGAGCCCAAAAACCATTTGCCCCTTAGACCACCAAAAAAAAACAGAAGACGTCTGTAAAACTGTTGATCAGACACCTTGAACTGCAGACAAGCTCAAATATGACTCCTTCCATTATGAATATTGATCCTTGTTGGTTTTATATTTGTTAAACTTTCCTCAAGCTGAGATAAGTGTTTTAAAGTCTGTGATGTCATCACAATGTGAAGTCTATGAGCCGAGCGGGGAGAGAAACCAGACAAGAGATTGTTTGTTGCTGTAGCTGGAAGGAAAGCGACATGAGGAGGTACGTATTCTTTTTACTTTTAGCCTTAGGTTTTTTTTCTAACATTACAAATTAGCAACAGATTTACGTAGCTAGCATTAATGCCAGGCTAACGTTAGCACTCCGTCACGAGGCCTGTGTTGACTGGATCTGCTGCATTTTTCTGTTCCATCTGAGGTTTGTGTGTTTCTGACTCGGCTTCATTTCTGTATTTGCAGCTCGCTGTAAATGTATTTGTTAGGAACGTTTTTCACTTGCAGCACGTTGTTGTATTTGGTTTGGATTTTCTGAAGTGTTTTTGAACTGGCCTTTTTTCTGAAGCTGCAGCATGTGTTGACCAATGGGAATGTTTTTGGCCCTTTTCAGCCACCACAGGAGGGCAGTTCAGACATTGTTAGACATCAGAGAAGCACTTTGAAGCCAACTGAGGCCTTAAGCATCTACAGCCATGCGAGCAGCTCTGTGAAGCTGTACTCAGCCCCAGCGGTGCTTTGACCTACATGCTCATTTCAGCACGCCAACAAGACATTTTGACCTGATAATGACAATAAAAGAAAAGATCGCCAAGGTCATGGTAAGCCCGTCTTCCTGTTTTGGGCTGCTCTGCAGTGTGGGCAGTTGATGCCGACGCTACAACGTTCTCTGCAGGATTCTTCGCAACTCAATCAGACTTTCACGATCTAAAGGGACGTGCATGCACATCTGTTGAACAGCCAATAGGAACGCACTCTCCCATCACAAGTTCGATTTTTCTAAAGCTTGAAACAGAGCCAAGACAAGTGCAGAAGTACAGTTTCCTCTCAGTCTACTTAAATAACAATATACTCAAAGTTTATGATGGGATTTTCGTCCAGTGATGCCAAAATAAAACTGCCTCCCTCAGCTACACCAGGCAAAACTGGGCTGAAAATTTCGAGACGTCTAAGTTACTGATGTTTAACAGCATTTTTATTTCATTATGAAAAAGGTCCCAGCAACATGATGGAATATGATGTAATTCAAATCCTTGTAAAACAAAAGTTTATGTTACCTGAATATCTAAAAAAAGACATCTAACAAAAATCTAGAGTATAACTTCAGCGTGGACGTCGTGATGTGTTTGATGTGCATTTCCCTAACTCACTTGCTGGTGTCTTTGTGTGTCTGTCCTCGTGGCCTGGGACTAATGTACAGTATTTAGGTTGTAAACTCTCCTAAGGAGGCCAGAGAAATGTCACGTAGCGCAGCAGCTATAAGGCGGCGTGCCTCAGGGCTGGGAACTGGACCGGTTGAACTTCCGTGCACAGTGTAGCATGCGTGCAGAAAAGCAGCAAATAAAAACATCTCCTGCAGCCGCCGGAGAAAACAAAAGCAAGATGAGAGCGTGAGCGGCTGACACAAGCAAAACAAAGCCAAGGAAACCTAAACAGTGCGCTGAGAGATGATGGACCTCACGACAAAGCAAACTACCTGCCGCTCCTTGTTCTCACACACCGCCTGCTCTTACACACTGTGTGTGTTTTGACACACACACCCCCCCCCAAAAGTCTTAGCCTCAGACTTTAAAGTCTGGAGGAGGTAATTTTAGCTTCACGCGGCACCACACAACGTCTTCCTTCCTTTCTCGAGCATCTCACAGACTTTGTGGATCAAAGTTCATCGTACAGTTTGGAAAACCGTCATCCTGTATTCTTAGAAAGTAAAATAAAATCCACATGTGACACGTTTGTGTTTATTGTTTATGAGGACGAGAGGATTGTACGTCAGCCACTTCTCTCCCCTGAACCCAGACACTTTGCGTAAATCAGGCCACCTCTCAGGGTTAAAGGTCAGGGTTTGGGAGATGCCAGGCCTGTTTTCTAAATGCCCAACACTCTTCAGTGTCACTGGAACGCTCCTCTATTTATTTTTAACAGCTGGCTTCTTCTTATGCTCCAACAATGTGTTTTCTCCCTGATCCTCCAACGTCATTTCAGTTTCCTCTTTGGTTTCAGAGCCCTCTGGGTGCACCTTTACCTCTCTGTGGGCAGGAGGAGACTTTGTTTACTGTCTCACTGTAACACAACACTTTGAGTTGTTTATTAAAATCTGTTATTTTTCTGATCATTTAAATTTCAGGAATATTTACAGATAGAAGCTGATCCCTGTCAGAGATGGAAAATTGGCATTTTGTGTTTTTAAACTCAATTACAAACATTATTAATGTGCACAGCATCAGAAAAACAGTTTTCCAGGCAGCCGTTTTCTTCCACTCATTTCACAGCGATATGAATATCAATTGATTAAAATAAGACTTTTGACACTGAAGAAGATGCAGGTTTTATTTCCTCTGTAAAACTGATGATCTTCATATTTGCAGAACAGATTTGGGCCTTTACAAACAGCAGCCACACCTGTTTATTCAATAAACATTTATTTGTTGCTGTGACTTCCTTTTAAAGCCTTTATTCCCCTCAAGGTAAAAAAAAATCCTCTTGACTCCAAACCAACACACCTTTTATATTTTATCTTTGTCCAGTGTCTGTTTGGCTGTTGTCATTCATATATTCTAAAGTGTTCATGTTGCAGGTTGTGTGCCACCAGTTCTACATCTTCCCCAGCGGGAGATCCCTCGCCGCTCGCCTGCCATGTTGCTGCTGCGTGCCCTGGTTTGAATTTCAGAATATAAGCGACTGGCTTCCCATACTGACAGCTGATGATCTCATGGAAACTCTACTGAGCAGTGCACTTAAAAACTGCAGAATGATTTATAATGAAATGCAGCCCCTGAGTTTTTTCTGGGGGGGATGTGAAGTTTTGGGTTCAGCGCTGGACGCGGGGCACAAGCGGGGATTTTTTAATGTTCATTAAACTTTGACATTTATGTTTCTAAGTAACCAAAAGCAGCCGTTACATCATGTCATGTCCAGCAACAGAATTTCTTTTGTGTTAGTTGGAAAAAACGAAGTGCCTGCAGACATGTGGGGCCTAATGTATGTAATGTACCTCCGGCGCCTTCTAACTGTGAGCAACATTCAGCAAAGCCTCACTTGACCCACTGTCTCATCTCAGCCCAGTCGCCAGAGGAAAATGTTGGCATGTGCGTTTCTGCCCAGTCTGACCCAGTTCAGATTATATCTGTATGAGCTGACATTGTCATCGGGAGATCCAGGGGATGGTGGATGGTTTGAAACCTGGGCGATACGAAATTTTCAGCAGCAATTGTGGCACCAATAGCAGCTGTTTTTTAGTGACACATCACAGCATTTCCAGCTCTACTTGTGGCACCCAAAGCAGATGTTTATTGGTAACACATTACTGCATTTTCAGCAGCAATTATGGCACCAAAAGTGAGCATTTTTTGGCGTCACATTGCTGCATTTTAAGTGACGATTGTGGCACCAAATGTGGGTGTTTTTAGAGACACAACACTGCCTTTCCAGCGGGGTTGTGGCACCAGAAGCGGATGTTTATTGATTACATTGTGCAGCATTTTCAGTGGTGATTGTGGCACCAAAAGAGAATGTACTTAACTGGGACATCATGATATTCACAGTGGTGATTGTGGCACCAAAGGGTGTTTTTAAGCAACACAAATCAGCATTTCCAGCTGTGACTGCAGCATTAAACAAGGAGGTTTTAAAGTGAGACACCATGACATTTCCAGCAGCAACTGTGGCACCAAAAATGGGTGTTTCTCAGCAGACGAAACCAGGAATTTCAGGCCAAAATGATCTTTCCTTACCATAACAGTGTTTTTTGTGCCTAAAGTTTCAACATATCCCCTACATAAAAATGCACAAATGTTACATATGTGTGGTTTGCAGAACTGTACTATACTCAACATTTACACAGGCATTTGGGCTGTTCTTCCCTGAAATTACACCAGGAGAAAAGCCTGTAGAGCAAAACAGCAAGCTGCTCTGGTCCAAACTGTGCGACATGACTGACAAGTAAATATTTTCATCCTGTTAAGAGCAAAAAAATTGTTACATAAAACAAAAAAGTCCTCCTGAAAAATCTGATCCCTCCGTCCTCCTTAATCTCCTCAGGCTGCTAATACATGACCAATGCCAAAAAGTCCGTACAACAATAAAAGGCTTTGTGAGGAGAAGAGTTGCCACCAAACGGGGGAAGAGCTGTACTTATTTGGGCAAAAAGGGGGAGGGAGCGAGGGCGGGGCTTGGCAGCAGGAGGGTGGTGGGGGGGGCTGCTGCTGTTGCACCTGCATTAGAGTTGCTTCTTGGGAAAAGAGATGAAAACAGGATCTGAAACTCAAACAACATCCTGTAACCCCCCCTCCTCACCCCTCGCCCCCCATCCCAGAAGTGTTTATGCTGTTTTTCCTGCTCGTCTCTGTAGAAAGTGGGAAAGAGATGAATCAATCAGAGTGAGGCTTGTGTAAGAATGGGAGGAGGAGGGAGGAGGACGGTGAGACGGGGTGAGGGGCACTTCCTCCTGACTGACCTCTGCTCATCAGCGTACAAGTCATCTCCCGCTCATTCATGTTTTTTATTCAAATTGTCATTGGGGGACAAACACTTACCAGATCCTGCTTCAGCGAATAAAAACTTAACTGTGACTCGTCGTTTGCTTTCTTTAAAATATAACAATGACTGACTCATATTGACGAGGTCATTTGGGAAGTTTTGAAAGTGAGGCAATTCCATATAATAATATTTTTTAAAAAAAATCCCAGAATGTCGTCATGTTAGAATCACTTACAGTAGCTCATGTGCTCCTTGGTACGGTTATGACTTCCTTTATTTATTATTGATATGCATGTGATGTAAATGCATCGAAAGCTGGTGTTTTCAGCCCAAATGAAACACTAGTTAAAAACAAAAACGGAGTGGCACACTTTCACAGATAAATATAGTCATAATCTTTTACTTCTTACGACTTTTCTTGCTTTATATAAGAACATTCAAACTTCATTTAAATTTCCTCGATAATTATGGTTCTTTGCAAGCGGAGATTCAAAAGAGGCCATTTCCCTCATTAGGGACTGTACCAAAATAATTGGGGTGGGGAGGAGGCCAAGGCCCTTCCTCAGGGTTATTAATATTTGGATCAGTTGGATCAAATGGAAAAAAACAAATAAAAACAGAACCCAGTTGGAAAATACATAACTGGCTCGTCCCTGGGGAGAAACAGCTTGCATAAGATAGTATCGCTTTACTTGCCTGGTCTGACCACACACACACACACACAGTGAACGGCGTGCCTGCTGACCACAGAGGAAGCGACTGCCAAAGAGGAAGTGAACACGTCCCGTTTGTGTGCGCGGCCAAAGGGAAGAAGAAGTGTTAAAGTTATTAGCCGAGTGGGAGCGGTGCGTTTAGGGGGCATCCTGTGCACAACAAATGCTTCCTGCTCCTGCCTCCAATGCCACAAAACAACCGCAGAGGGAGGGGCGGGGGAGAGCGGAGCAGGGCAAACTTAGAAACCTCCTGACATGTGAACCTGCCCACCGCCAAACACAGGTGGAAACTATATGGTGCCCTCAGGAAAGTGCTCCCCAGAGGGCTGCCTCTCTATCTATACAGCGGGCTCCTATAGAGGTCCTCCAACTCCTCAATGGAAAATTCATGTTTTTCATTTTAGCAGGCACATTCCTGCACACACACACGATGGGGCCCCTCCTGACATGCAGCACGGATAGCTTACTAAACTCAAGAGAACATCAGATTACTGCACATTATGAAATTATTGAATCAAATCTGCTGCAGCAGGATTGACAAAGCCTGTTCCTGGCTCGCCGCCCGCCGTACCTGAGCCTCCACATCCTGGCCTGACACACCGAGCTCGACAGTCATCTGATGAGGCTCATCAAAATTGGAATAATAAGTGCAGGATGTTTTCATCCCTCCTGCGATCTGGACACATACACCTCTGCGCACTTTGCTGTGGCTGTGAATTGAATCGATTTGGCCTCCAAGTTTGGCTCAGGACTCGTATTTACCAGGCTCTGAGGATTAAACCTGCAGAATGCAATGAAAGAAAGTTCTGTGGTACTTAGAGTGAAGCGTAGCTCTCAAGATCACATGATAAATCACATGTGCTCAAAGAAGAATAACCAATCAGAGCACCAGTAGCACCTTTTACGCCCGGGAGCAGCTCGTAGTCCAGTGTAGGTAAAGAAATGCAGAACTAAAAGTCCAGGTTATAAAAATCAGGGATTTCTCTCTGAGCACAGTGCACATGTTTTAACTGTGTAGTGCTGAATTGTGTAATTGGACCATTAACAGGACTTTTTTTTTTTTTTTCATTTTTCAAACAGCACAAGTATTAGCATGTTACTGAAAGCTGTCACTAGTTTTTTGTTTTATTTTGTTTTTTTTGACATAAGGGGTGGCGTCACTTCCCAGCATCAGACGATCAAATCATCTCAGAAAGACACA
This sequence comes from Epinephelus cyanopodus, assembly GCA_026686955.1. NCBI lineage: Eukaryota > Metazoa > Chordata > Actinopteri > Perciformes > Serranidae > Epinephelus > Epinephelus cyanopodus. Next base: position 1,860,133 of record CM048933.1, on the reverse strand, counting down.
TAGCTGCGTTTCCAGCAGTGACTGTGGCACCAGAAACACGTGTTTTTCGCGACCCAACATGGAATTTCCAGTTGCGACTGTGTAACCAAATGCAGGTGTTTTTAAGTGAGATATCACAGCGGTTTCATCAGTGATTTTGGCACCTAAAGCATAGTTTTTTTTTGGCAACACATCATGGCATTTTAAGCGGCATTTGTTGCACCAGAAACAGGCGCTGAGCAAGACACTGCAGCATGTTCAGCAGAAATTGTGGCATCTAAAGTGGCTGTTTCCTGGCAACGATCAGCTGGGATTTTGGCACCAAAGCAAGTGTTTTGTAGCGTCACATCACAAAATTTCCAGCAGCGACTGTGGCATCAACTGTGAGTGTTATTCAGTGAGACATTACAGCATTTCCAGCAGTGACTGTGTCACCAAAAAAACTCTTTTTACTTTTCCTCACCACAACAGAGTGACTTTTGTGCTCAAACATAATCACAACAGTTAGTTTACACTTTTTTGGGGGGTTTCCTGAGGTGACGCCCTCATTTACATAAAGTAGCATAGATTTTTTTTTTTCCCCGGTAAAGGGTTTTTTTTGGGGAGTTTTTCCTTATCCGCTGTGAGGGTCCAAAGGACAGAGGGATGTCGTATGCTGTAAAGCCCTGTGAGGCAAATTGTATTTGTGATATTGGGCTTTATAAATAAAATTGAATTGAATTGAATTCAACTTTATGCAAATGAGAAGCAGACGCTCAATCTCTCAAAGTGCAACACAGCTGTACCAGACAATACATGAACACATGAACAGTAGCGCCGCGTCACCAGGCTCTTCACGCATGGCGAGGAGCCTGCTTTCCATTCACTCTGAATTTTGTCCGGATTCTGGTTGCGGTCTAGAGAGCAGATCCGTATTCACCAAATTCACCAGAGTAAAACTTTAAATTCTGGTGCACCATCGATTTACAATAAAAGAAAAAGGTTAACTTAATGGCTCGTGGCTTTTCTTGTAAATTATATTCTTTAAATTAAAAAGTTTCACCACATTTTTATTATCTTGGTGTTTTTGTTTTGACAGAAAGGCGCATCGATCGAATTCCAGATCCTGTCTCTCTCACCCTGGTTCTGGTTACTTACCAAAACGGCCCCGGACTACATGAACAATGAATGCAAAGCTTGAAATGATGGCTCTTGTGGACGCGTGTCATTACTGCTGCTGGAGTGTGCTACATGCTAACTTTAGCTGCTGTTAGCTGGTGACAAGATTCTGCGGCTCGTTCCTCAGTTTATCTCCTTCAGCGGACGCCACCAGCGTGTCAGAGCAGAGAGTAATGCTTTTTTTTTTTTTTCCCACAATTTTGTAACCTCATCTAATATACTTGCTGATTTTTTTAATAATCAAAATCTGGCTGGGTGGTTAATACCATTTTTCTGTTGTGCTGTAAACTCAGTGCATGTTTGTTTTTGCTTTAACTGAACTTTTAAAAAAGCAAGATCAAAGTGAAATAGAATAAAAAGATGTAAGAAACTGAATTTTTGACTGAAAAATTAAACAAGATACAAAATGACAAAAGCAATAATGTGCCAGAAATACAGTTACTGGCAATTACATTGCAGTAATAAGATGCTCCACATTTGGCGAAGCAAATACAATTTCATTAAGGTAACCACTCAGTAAAGTTGTGGCATATTAAGATCATCAGCCTCAGCGTGTTAGATTCTGTCTCAAAGCACTGACACATACATTTAACCTATAACTTTCATTTTTCATTCATTAAATGAATTCAAATCAGATGAGAAACAGTAAGGTAGAAGAAGAACTGCAGCTACTGGGAAAAAGGAAATTCAGTGAAATGGAAACAAAAAGGAAACTTCTTGTTGTTTGCAAAGAAATGATGATGCAGCATTTAACCAAAAACATGACCTGTTTCTGCTGAACAGGAAATGACCTTCACAATAATTTGTTTCTTTGGAAGAGCACCTCAGTGTGTGAGAACAGACAGACTCCAGGATTAAATTATTATAATGTATTAATGCCTGCTCTCTCTGTCCGCAGTCCCTCCAGCTAACAATAACAGGGCAGAGAGAGAGAAGCCGTCCTCTAAGCTCGTCTATTCCTGAAGCTCGCTCAGACGTGTGCAGGCCTGTCCGCTCCAAAGTGGACATAGGTGCCCCTCTTGTGCCTACATGACGTTCCCCGGTGCCAAGCATGTGCCCCGCCCCCCAGAGAGAGACCACATCCCTCGATACCACCCCCCTGGCTTTTGTTAGGGCGAGTGGCACTGACAGGTTCAGCTGTTGTCGCAGCAATCTCACCTCCGCTGCATGAAGCCCACCTCGCATGCCCCACAGAGAGAGGAGGGCACACGCAGCACGACACATACCAGGGCCACTCTCTGTCACTCTCTCATCAATCATGTCTTCATGCATTAATAGCGTCCAGTGTAGCTGGATGGATGCTGCAGCTGTCTGAAATGGCAGTGAGGGCAACATGAGCTCACTTTCCTCTCACTGTTCCCAAAGATTAAAATATTCAGATGCTTAATTTTAGAGGCTGTTATATTTAATTTTCTGAATAAGAAGATAGATTTGAATTGTCCAGTCAGAGATGAGGGGACGCCCTGCAGGTTGGGATCAAGGGCCACCATGTCACACCTGGATCTGCTCTACATGTTACCTGCATTAAAGAGGTCATTCACAATGTCTGCACAGACACACAGTCAGGCGTGCAGAGACGATGAGTGTGCACGATCTATACACAGTATACGTGAACACATGTTAATGCAGTAACAGCCTGCAGCGTCTGGGAGCTGCAGAAATGCTGCAGTGTGTCGTCACTACAGATCAATATGATCCTCCTTTATGACTCAACATTTAGGTTTTCACATGTAAGGAATTTATTTTGGTGTATTGGTGCATAGAAAATGAAATTAAGTAAACAAGTATTGCAAGAAATCAAGACACATTTATGTCAGCGATGGGGAAAAAATCAATACAGCATAGTGTCGCAATATTTTTGTGTGAATATCAGTGAAAATTATTAATATTTCAAATACAATTTAAACTTTACGTAGCCTACTAGAATAAATCAATTGCTTTTTTAATCCACTAGACACATTTTGCTGCTCCAAAAAACACTGAAAACTTTATCTTATTAGATAAAACAGATGCTGACAGAGTTTCCCTTTGGGGACATGAGTTACAGCTGAGAAAGGGAAATTAATCACAATGTATTTTATCACAATACTCAGCATGTCGTAACATATTTAAGATCACAGTTATATTTTATTGTGACTTTAGTATCATGAAACCTCTGGTGATTCCTGCCCCTAATAGATATGACAGTAACAATAAAAACATGTACAATATATTCAAATTAAAAATGACAGAGCTGTGCAGTTTGTAGAGTTGCTACTTTGTGCAGAACTGCGCAAAATTGTCCATGAATGGAGCTGAACATTCATGTTATAAGGCTATTTTTTATTTTATTAGGATTGAGAAGAAGAAGAAGAAATATAAGATATAATTTTTCAATCCCTGAGGGGGAATTTTTTTCCCACACAGATCCGAAACACACACACAAACACAAACAGCACCTTTACATGCATTAAATGGAGAGATGTCAAAGTGTGAAGGCTGCCCATGGACACTCTGAACAGTTGGGGGTTTGGTGCCTTGTTAAAGAGCACCTCGGCAGTGCAAAGGAGCTAAATGTGTCCGGGGTCCAGCGCTAACTGATGACGTCACGCATTATGATTGGCTTTAGCCTTCTTTTAAGTTAGCATTAAGCTAGTGGCTAATAATAAAAACGTAAAAAGAAGAGAAATGTGTAAGAAACATAAGAAATTACTGTTAGATCGACTCGGGGTCGGAGGGCGATTCACAAATCCAGGGTTAGTGTATCATACACTATATTTATGTGTGTAGGCTGTACATAACAGCATGTCATTGTAAGTTGGTGGTACGTGTTATTTTCAATAAAGTGTCTCAATGTAACATAGAAATTAAAATTTTCCCGATCTTTCTCCATCCTTTTCGACTCGTCTGCCATCCTGCCACTAACGCTGTTTCCTCTCGCATTCAAATGCAGCCACTCAGCCAGTGATAGTATGTCGCGTCATCAGAAGTCGCTGCTTTTACACAACGTCACATTCTCCGTTAACAACCTGCTCTATTATATTAAAAATATCATCTTATAATTTGATAGCTGCATGGACACAGTCAGTCAGTTTGACTAGTAGATGAACTGATTAATTTATAGAGGTTTATTAATGAGAAACTGAGTTGATGATCAATATCTTATTTATCCAGCATAAATCCCACATTTCTCTGGTTACAGCTTCTCAAATGTGTTTTTTACGGCAATAAATAGATAAATAAATAAATATAATGCCACATTGCACTCTGGGAAACTGTGTTTTTCTTTGACACATTTCTTCATGTTTCACAGCTTAATCAACCTCATAGACTGATCAACTAATCAATAAAGTAATGCTCATTAGTTGTAACTCTCATCTGCACATGTGAGGTGAAACCAGACGCCTTAAACTGGGCGTTAAACTGACACGTGACTTCCGGCTGTCCTGCAGGTGTGACAGATCAAACGCACCTTTTGGAATCAGGTGAGCTATTTAACCGGCTCGTGCCCCGCCCACCTGTTTAACCGGCTAACGTCGCGATGCTAACCATGAAGCTAACCATGAAGCTAACCATTGCACCGCGGCATTTCATTAACAAGTTATGATGTAATGGAGTATTATTATGTTTCTGGGCTCCTTCTGACACCTGCTGACCTTCAGCTGCTCCTCTTCGTCGGCCTGACGTCAGAAGTTAGCCTAGCCTGTTAGCTGCGGATGCTAAGGATGCTAACTCCAGGTGTGTGCAGCCTGTTTGGAGTCACAGCTTCACTTCAACACAGTAAGGACTTTATGTTTATGATCACATGTGTCTGTGCTGATGTCCAGCTCTCACCAGGCCTCATTAATAATCTGTGAGACTGTGTTGAGTTTTTAAAGGTTTGTTTGGCTCCCTGTTGTTGTTGTTGTTTACAGTGTTGGTGTTTGCATTTATGAATATTATTTGTTGTGTGGTTGAGCTGATTTAATGTTCACTGGCTGCTGACTGGCTCAGTTATTATTTTATGTTAGTATTTTGCTTTTCGACTGTTAAAGTCCTCGTGTGACGGCTGAGATGGTTTTGTTGGTGGTTGATTTTAATCTGGAGGTTTTCTGTTGCTGATGTTGTTTATTGGCTGTATGAATGTCAACATGCAAAGCTCATTCTTATAATAATTTTCCCATAATATTATCTTCATAGCGTCGTGTCAGGGCGAAGAGCCTGGTTTCCATTCACTCTGAATTTTGTCTGGATTTTGGTTCTGGTCTAGAGAGCAGATCCAAAATTCACTAAATTCACCAAAGTAAAACTTTAAATTCTGGCGATTTCCGTCTCCGGTTTAGTACCATATTGTTGTTGTTGTTGTTGTTGTTGTTGTTTCCTCTCTCTTCTGCCCCAAACTTTATCGAAAAATGCATTTACAATCTACAGGTATAATGTACAAAACTAGGATCGAGTGCCTAATACACAGCGTTGCTTTTGTGACACAGGACACTGTGGTCACTGTGGGTGGGTGATGTGGCCCTGAAATAATATCACGATAGTTCAGGATACTTTTGTGATAATAATATTAGAGTCTGTAATAATTTTGCTTTCAGCCATGCTTGTCGTTGCCGTGGGTAACAATATGACGTCAGTATGTCAATAAGTCGAAATACTGTGAGTATCTTGATGTGAATGTTTTATAAGATATTAGAAATGATACCGGTGTTTTCATGAATGATAAAATAAGTCGCACCTCGATGTTGATTTAATCTGGAGGTTTTCTGTTGCTGATGTTGTTTATTGGCTGTTTGGATGTCAGCATGCTGCTGCTGCTTTGCAAAGCTCATTCCTTTAATTATTTTCCTATAACATTGGCTTCATATGGACACACTCACATATTACATGTTAGGTTCAGGTTGACTGGCGATACATGATATATCTGTGTTTTCTACGAAGTGGGCGCCATGTTCATTTGCAAGTCAAAGCCGCATTTGAGATGTCACGAGCACTTTAATAGGAACGACTGTGATCAAAGTAAAATGCAAAGACAGATTCTTTTGTTTTAGATTTGGTTTATCAAAGATCAGAGCAGAGCAACATGGTTCATAAAATCAGCACAGCAGAAACTTTAGATAGTTCAGACCACAGCGTTTGCTGATTTTACATATCTCTGCAATTGTACTCAATCGCCAGTTGTCTCCTCTAAAATGTTGTTGCGTGATGTCATGGTGATTTGGTCTCTGTACAAAAAACAAACGGTAAATATATCAATATAAACTTAAGGATGAAAAAGCACCAGGATCAGTGTGAGGGATGTGACTTCCAGTTCACAGATGCAGCGGCTTCTCCGGTTCCTGTTGACGGTGCTACTTTTTGTATTTATCTGTTTGGTTTTTGGAACTTGAAATTGATTTCTTCCAAAGGTTAAACAGCCATATTACCTGTATTAACCCCCCTATTGTGAGCGGGAGAGCTTGATCAGATAGCAAACGGCTCTGGATGTGGACACCAGAGCATATTAATAGCAGGTATAAATATATGTGGTGAAGCGCTATTCGATTGCAATCGGATCGCAAAAAGCGCATGTTGATGTTGATGCCAGGTGTAAAGGGGGCCTAAATGCATTTGTAGAAAGCACTGTGTGTATGTTTCAAGGTAAACATGGCATGAGGTAAGTTTACTACATGCCAGCTTTAATAGTATTTGATAATATCGTGTTAAAACCATTTACCTTGATATTTGTGGCCACAATAATTTGATAGCAGCAGATCCCGAGCTGCAAAGCGTCAATGCAGAACATCAGCTCTGCACGTTCTCTGCACTTACCTCGTTCCACACGAGGTTCCTGCCTGTCCTGTATTAGGCTATAACAGATATGTTAATGCTCTTTTAATGCTGGTGAAGAGCGTCCATCAGTTGTGACCTTCGCAGACAATTTACAGACCTGCCAGTGTGACCCAACCTGATACTGTCCACTGCGCCGGCTGACACGCAAAGAAGCCGTCCAGAGTTCTTTGGCTCTGCGAGGTGTTAAAGGCTCAGGGCCGCCGCTGGAGGAACTGAGGATTAACTTCACTGCAAAACTATTCATCACAATTCCTCCGTGTCTTGTTTTAAACAAGAAACTACCCGGTAACAACAAGGCATCTCTGAGCTTAAAGCGACAATGTGGAGGCCACACGGAGTGACCTGGTGGAGGCTGCACATGAAGAAGGTGAACGGCCTCAATAAAACTCCTCAAGCTTTAGAGTGTAAACACTATACGGACTGACAGACTTTAAGAGTTGTCGCGTGCCCACGTTCCCGACACCCAGGTCCTATATAGGCCGCTTCTTGATAGATGCATGACAGAAGGGGACACCCGACCAACGCACGGGACTTCCAGTCTGTGTTTATGTTGTGAGCTTGAGTTTTGTTTTGCGCGATTTGAAATCAAACATCAAAATAATGAGAAACACAGTAAAAAAATATAATCAGTAGGAAAAGAAGGCTCCGCCAAATAATATAAAACAGTATTTACAAAGTCAAAGATTACGTAGAAAGTAAAGCATGTTTTTGTGAGGTCACAGTGACCTTGACCTTTGGCCACCAAATTCAAATCGGTTTGTCATTGAGTCCAAAATGTTTGTGCCAAATCCAAGGAAATTTCCTCAAGGAGTTCTTAAGATATTGTGTTCACGAGATGAGACAACATCACAATGACCTTCCTCTCTGACCACCAAAAATCGTAGGAGTTCATCGTTGATTCCAAGTGGACGCTTGTGCCAGATTTGAAAAACTCAGAAACATAATGGATTTAGGTTGTCTGACTGTCCGTGACATTATCATAAACGCAACATCTCAACAACAACCTGAGGAAATTTCTTTGAAATCCGCACAAATATCTATTTAGACTTAATGATAAACTGATTTATTTTGGGGGTCAAAGGTGAAGGTCACTGTGACCTTGCATCCGTGTCATTTACTGAATGTGGTATCCCAGGAATGCCTTGAGGGAACTTCCTCAAGTTTGGCAAAAACGTCCTCTTGGAATCTGATTAAAATTTGGTTGCCAAAGGTCAAACGTTAAGGTCAATGTGACCTCACAACATGTTTTTGGCCATAACTCAGGAGTTCATACACTAATTGTGTGAAGTGATGACATGGAGGCACAGAGGGCGGTGTGGTGGTGTGGTTAGCATTGTCGCCTCACAGCAGGAGGGTTCCTGGTGCATGAGGGAGCCCTTCTGTGCAGAGTTTGCATGTTCTCCCTGTGTCAGCGTGGGTTTCCTCCAGGTGCTCCAGCTTCCTCCCACAGTCCAAGACACAGGTTAAACGGTGGTAAATTGTCCTTAGGTGTGAATGTGAGTGTGAATGGTTGTCTGTCGGTTGGTTGTCCCTGCCTCTCACCCAGTGTCAGCAGGGATAGGCTCCAGCCTCCTGCGACCTCTAACAGGATAAGTGGTTACGGAAACGGTATCCCAAGAACGCCTTGAGGAAATTTCCTCAAGTTTGGCACAAAATCAAGAATGAACTGAGAGTGTGGTTGCCAAGTTCAAACGTCGAGGTCACTTTGACCTCACAGAACATGTTTTTGGCCGTAGCTCAGGGGTTCATACACTAATTGTGACAAAAAAAGCTTTCACACAGATGTTTAATAGGATAAAACAATGAAGGGATGACATTTAATATCCAAAAGGTCAGAGGTCAACTTCACTGTGACATCATTATGTTCTGCAAAAAAAAAATTTCCGGCCATAATTCAGCGTCATATCTCAGGAACAGAAGGGGAGACATTTGGTCACATACTGAATTGGTGACTCTAATCTTGAAACTGTGCTGATTGTATAGACCTTCTGTGTGTGAAGCCTCCATGTTTTCACTGACATGATGGAGACTTTAAATGCAACTTGACGGGTTCTCAGAGGCAAGACAAGCGCAAGGTGGTAACTCTGGTTTTAACTTGAAGCATTATTATGAAGGCATACATTCAATACTCTGTCACACTCTGTTTCACTTATTGCAGATTTATTTCATATTGATTTAATAGAAATTTTGATTTAAATGAGATTCACCAGCTGCAGGAGAGATGAACCAATCAGAGAACATGAGTGAGGTCAGTGGGTTGATTAAACATTTGAGGAAACAGTCATTCAGGTGATTAGGTCAACGCGGCATGTTTTTCTCACACAACAAAGGTGGAGAGAAAACGTGGTGGGAGGTGAGAGGACTGTGGAGGAGAGCTCAGACTTAAACATTACTGTGAGCTGATCCAGGCAGTGTAACTTCAGCAGACAGACCCAGATGAGTGTTTCAGATCAGGGATGTTTGGAGTGAATGAGCAGGGGGGAAGCAGAGCGGAGATGTTGGCAGCCCCACACAGTTTCTCCCCATTGTATCGTGTGTCTCCTGCCCGTCTTTCTTTCCATCGCTCTTCCTCTGTGTAATTCAAGACCACACAACACAACTGGCTGCGGCTCGGGGTAAAATTGAAACATCAGAGGGGGAGTTGCTGAACGGATAAAAAGAGTCGAGAGATCATGTATTTTTTTCTCCCCCCCTTCTGCTACTTTGACTTGTCACGTTTTTTCCGTCTGAGCGTCCCGGGCCGATCATGTTCCTTGATTGCAGTTTGTTTCCCCTTGTTAAAGAGAAAATAGGAGCAGAGGGGTTAAATTTAGATTTAGTGAATCTGCTCGGAAACCATACCCTTCTGCATCTGCTGGGGTCAGTGCATCTGTCTCGCTGTCTTTATTTGTGTCTCTGCAAATAGCAGTGAGGAGGGATGGGTTGACCTTTGATGGATTTAATCCACCAGTAAGACCAGTAGGTATTACCGTATGGTGATGAATTGAACACGTCCCAGAAAATGTGTTCGTGTTACTAGATGAATGACAGATAATGAAACTTAAGGAAAACTGAATGACAGAAAAATAAAACTGTGGGGAGGAATACAGAAGTTGAACTTTCATAAAGTTGCAGCTTCCTGCTAATAAAAAAAACAGTTAAAAATAGTTAAAAAACAAAACCAAAAAAAAAACCCAATTTCTTTGGTGCTTTTTGCTGAGCTCACTGACTTTGACTTGCAGCTTGACAAATAGCTCTAATTGATTATCTGAAGTTCTTTATCAGGCAGAAATGCAGAATATTTGCAGCATCAGACAGCAAAAATCACATATGTGTAAAAGACGCAATAGTTTTGCGTTTAAGTGAAAAAGTTTTCAAAGGTTCCAGGGCTCCTGAAAACAGTGGCCTTGGGCCACTTGCAGGAAATGTCTATCACTAGGTAACCGTTGACTTGTTTACTTGTTTACTGTCTGTTTTATGAGACTACATTAGTTCCACCTGCGTAGTTCCTACTTGGTGCGTGTCTACAAGTGTATGATAGTCCTGCTATTGTGAGGAGAACGGAAGAAATGCAAAGTGATTTTGCTTGATAAATCAACATGGTGTGGCGGGCCATGTACATTGTGAAAGACAAGCTGCAGGCCATTTAAAAAAAGCTCTGAGGGACACTTTGGACACACCTGGTCAAACTGCTGTATGTGACAAATCTTGATTTTTTTTTACTTTTTACTTGCACTTGCTCTTGGTAAAATAAATATAAACCTAACTTAACCACATTGCTACATAAAACCGTCCCCTGCATGGGAGCATATATGTTCTACTTAACTTTATAGTTAACTGCAGTGCTTGAATTAAAAAAAAGATTAGTCCATAAATTTGTCTTAAATGTGTTTAAAATAATCTTGAAAATTCATTCTTAGTGTCTGATACCTGGAGACACTCTGTCTAATGTCCTCTATACATTGTGCGATTTTAGCAGTCTTATAAGACCACTGCATGACACACTGTGAGACGTGGATCTAATAAACTTTGGTACGACGTCAAGTTTGATGTGTGCAGATTGTACGATGGCCGTTTACTACTGAATCGCAGGTTACGACGTACGTCAATATGCAACATCATCAGCGTAATTTAATTTTAATTTATTAAAGTTTTGTGGGCACTATTGCGGGGTGTGTGTGTGTGTGTTGTGTTTGCTAGCTGCTAGCTTGCTCTCCTGGAAGTTGCAGTTCCTCCGCAGTTTCCTTCCATGCAGCGTCTTTTTTCTGGCGGTCATGATAGCAGCTGGAGGAAACATCAAATCCACAAGGCTTCTGCTGCCACAGCTCCACCAAACCTTCCTCTTTCTGGAGTTCCACACTTCTTTTGGTTCGTTCTACCTCCATGGCAAGTGATCATTTGTTTGGGTTTAGCGCCGTTATTGCGGTGACCATTGCGTCATTTCCTGCTGCATTTCTGTTGGCTGATTAGTAGACGTAGGTCGTAGCAGCTGTCACACTGTGAGATAGTCATCCTATATTTTGACAGCGTAAGAATTTTATCTCAGGTTATCTTTGGTCGCAAGACATTGACAACGGCTGTCCTTGAACCTGTCTCACAGTGCGACGCAAGACCGCTGTTTTAGAGACATGACTAAAGATATCGCCACATTTCTCCCACAATGGTCATCTTTTGTCTGGGACCCCAAAATTGCACAATGTGTACTGGCCATAAGAGGGCCTGAAAGTTGCTAAGTTGCCAGGTTGACAGCACTGGGTGCAACGCTCTAAAGTAAAGCAGTGCACAAATGCAGCACATCAGTTGTTTTGTCTCAATTATCTTGTTTTTCATAATCGTTGGAAGCCAAATTATCTTGAAAATAAAATTCGATCAATCGCCGAGCCTGATTTTACATCATTGTACAGATTGAACACAATCCGAAGACATCACCTTGGACTCTGGGCAAATGTGATTGAATGATTACATTTAATTTATTTAGCCGATGACTTATGTGCATTCTCCCATGTGGATACAATCCCAAATTGCAATAATCAACTTCTGTAAATATGCTGAACTGCTGCAAGTGCTGCATTTAGAAGCAATGACAGACAGAAACAGTTTTCCACTAATCATTTATAAATATTATTTTATAGGCCGAGGTGTGATCTGAACAGATGAGATTTTAATCTGTGACTGACGATGTAGAGAGACGTTGGCTTCATACTGATGCATCAGAATAAACTCAGATCTGCCCTGACACTGACTCTGAGGATGAGCTCGGGACATCTGCAGTTGCCTTAATACTGTGATCCTCCTGGTTTCACTGACACAGCAGTGACAGCGGCCTTTGTTTCCAGCCTGGATACAGAACGCGCTTTAAGCTCCTGCTCATAATCACTTTGTGTGATTGACATGACATTTACAGTTACTGACAAATCGGGCCTTCCCCTAATAATCACCAGTGACGGGTGAGAGGTGGAAAAAATATGACCCCCGCAGATTCTCCGTGAGTGTGCACGTTATTACGGACGTGGAAAATATTTGGGTATTCCCATCAGTCCTTTAATAGGTGAGGTGAGAGACACAAAACAGAGTAACCCAAGCCGGGGCATCTGCAGCACGCGTTGTTTACTCAGCGCTCAAGACGGGGCCGATAAAAAGAAACTATTTTTGAATCTACCCTTCGAGTGGAAGGTGAAACACAATATTTACCTGTCACGAAACGGGGACAGCTGCCCGTCCACAAACTGGACACAAACACATACAGGCAAAGGTCAGGAGAACAGCTATGAATCATGGGATTTAAGGGGCTGTAGGATGGGTCCGTAAAGAAATGGTCTGACTTTCTGGAAGCTGCAGAGAAATGCAGAGACGGGCATTTCTGCTGTTGCATTAAGGGTTCATTTTGTCCAAACTGAGATTAAGAAAGAAACCGTTTCAAAGAGTTTGCTGTAACTTCTCTGTGGGAAATTACCAAAGAGGAAGACCGATAATGTGCCCTGAAGAGTGCACTGCAGCCCAGCACACGCTTCTCTAAACTGGCATCTTAATATGTTAGTATTCATAAATCTGTCAGAATGAAACTTACACAACAGAAATATTTCGTCACATAAAAAAATCAGTGAAAAGAATCAGACGTTCCCCTTAAATTTCTTAAAAACTGCACAGTAAAATGAGTTTGTCAGGGTCATTCTGAACAGGATGATGACATTTCAGCAAACTCTGCAGGAAAACATTTATTCATTTAATTGATGAGAGTTTAGATGTAAGGACATTTTCAGTAGGGACAGTTTTTTGCCAATATCCCGATATTTATATAACAACTAATTTGGCCGGTAACTGATATCGATATATCCACATTTTCCCCACCTGATTTTAATGATCATCAAGTCTCTTTTGAAGTGGAATTAAATCATATCATACATGCATACTCTTATCATGACGGCCCACCAGCAGATGGAGACATGAAATACAACATTTTCCAATGTAATATTTGCGCACTCTGCAAAATAAGAAAAAGCATGTTGGCTGATTTTAATAGTTATTTTTAAAGCCAATATCAGGCAAGACCAATGACGTGCTAATATTGTCGCGCATCCCTAATTGTCAATGTGTTTAGGGCAGAGCTGCAACGAACGATTATTTTCATTGTCGACTAACCTGCTGATTATTTCTTGGATTAGTCGACGAATCATTTTATTGAAAAATGTGTTAAAATGTGTTAAAATGTCGGTCTCTCAAACCCCAAAATGATGTCATCTAACGTCTTGTTTCGTGCTCATGCCAAAGGGTTTTCGTCATGGGAGAGTGTGTAAAGCTGCCAATATTTAAACGTAAGAAGCTGCAATAAGAGTATTTTGGGTACTTTTATAGTACTTTTCCATGAAAAATGACTCAATCTGATTAGTTGACGACTAAAATAGTCACTGATTTTTTTTTTTAATAGTCGATAAGTCATCGATTAGTAACTTGAATAATTACTAAAAAGCCTTGAGGAAAAATCTTATTATTATTGTTGTTATTTTTTGTTTCGGTTGCACAACAGGCTTATGTTACTTACTTATTACTGTTGATAGCCTACGTAGCTATAACGTGGATGTGAAGCGCGCATTGTAAAAACTATGGAGAAAAAGGGACCCGAAAAGCGTGAGAGACACCCCGAAGAAAACGACCAAGTGTCAAGGGTGTGGGATCGTTTCAAGGTAAAAGAAAAACAGTTCAGTGTGTGTTGCAACGGGGTCTGCTCATAAGTCCGACAGCCCATTGTTCCGACCATATTAAACCCATTGTTACAAAGTCCTGTTGTTCTGAAATCTAATTTTTCATTGTTACAAAATAACTGTTTCATGGTTAAGGTCTGGTTTGGTTTAGGCACAAGAACTGCTTGGTTAAGGTTTGGAACAGATCATGGTTTGGGTTAAAATTAGAACTTTCAACATCGTTTCTACTTCCTCAAAACAGGGCGACCGTTGTCGTCATGGCAACAGTAAACAACATGACAACACGGTCTCTTGCTGCTTTCCCTTGCTGCTTGCTTTTTCAACTTTTTGCATTGCAACATTGAGATTTCGGAACATCGGGACTTCGGAACAATGGGTTTAAAATGGTCGGACCAATGGGATGTCGAAGCATTGAGATTTCGGAACAATGGATAATTTTTGGAATAATGGGATATCGAAATAATGACATGGCACCGTTGCAACATGTAGTTAGCATACGACAATAGCACGTCCTCAATGCTACAACATCTAAGCAGAAAACATTCAGTGTAAGTTGGCAGAGCGGACCCGACAAGAAGTTTACGTTAATGTGACGTTTTAATTGCATTTAACTTTAATCAGTGATGCTAGCTGAGATTCATGTAAAGATCAAGCGTTATTATGTCTTTATAATGTCTGATTAATAACAGAAATCAATGCGGTGGCTAACGTTAGCTTAGCTGGACATGTATCATGTGAATTACCCAAGTTTTGCTAGAGAATACAGCAACACGTGTTAAATAAAATGCTGTAGTCAGTTTGTTTGAGCCTTAGCTTCACTCATGTTGTTAGTCACACACTTTAACACACACCCATAACATTATCATTTAAGCTGATGTTCCCTGCACAGCTATGATAATGCACAGTGGATTTTGTATATGAGCAGGAACATTTTGAGCAGTTGTCTGTTTATCAGCAAACCTATTATGAAAACCATTTGACCGCAGTGGCATGATGCTGCTGCTGCTTCTGTCCATGCAGTGTCAGTGTCAGTTATGAATTTGTTTTTCACTGCATGAGAGACTGGACGTGTGGTGTGAGAGTCTTGTGATCAGTGCACGAAGGTTGGCAGCCCTGCACAAAATATTTTCAGTACCAAGTTCAGTGTTTCCCACAAATATGGAATCTGTGTGTGACTGTAGCTGACGACAGTGTTGTTTTTTCTTTCCCCGTGTGTCCTTGTGTGTCAATCTGTGTCCCCTCTTTAAATTCAGATGTTTTTGCAGGTTTGTAAATGCAGCACAGGCAGAACTCTTTACAAATTATTTTTTTCCTCAGCAGCAGTTTGTAGAGTTTTGAGTAGCTGGGTAGATAATCGATCAGTTGAACCGATCAGATCAGATCGATGGAGGAGAGGAGCAAATGCTGCAGAGGCAATTTTTAGATGCAGGTTATGTTTCACTTTCACTGCACCTGATGTTCTGCTGCTCCGTCTGCGCCTGCTCTGAACGCTCTGCACTGTGAGAGTGTGGATGTTACTTGCATAGAACTTATTGCACGCAGTGATGAATAGTCTACAGATTTTTAATTTTAGAAGAAGGTGACATGATGTATCAGAGTGGATGTAAGGAGAGGAAAAATTGGATTGTTGGATCTTACTTTAAGTTACTTATTCTGTGCACATTGTACATTTTTAATATGCAAAAAAGATTAAAGGGATTTGAGGTTATAAACTAAGTCAATCTAAAACCAAACTACAACATGAGTTGAAACAGACTCAGTGAACTTTGAGTCTTGAACCTGAGGTCAGAAAGTTGCAGATGCAAACGCTGCAGCTTATATATTTCAGTCTTATCCATCAAACATCCGCTATAGTAAACTTCATTGTCCTCAGGGTGTCATATGGGACCTTGCAGCCGTGGGACCTTGCAATGAAGGCTGACCTTTCCCTGTGAACCAGTGAACACACACAGGTCTGCAGCTCCGCAGGCCGCGCTGCGATAAACTGTGAGAGCTGACGTAGGCGGGTGTCCGGCCTGAGGCGAGCGGCCGGCAGCCTGTAAACAGCTCCTCCACTGAGTCACACCGACTCCCACAGCAGATGGTTCCACCTATTGTTCCCCGCTCCCGGAGAGAGCGTCACAGGCCGCACAGCGACACCTCTCAAGGGTGTCCCCAGAGCGACCCAGAGCGCCTCTTTCACACAATTCATCTCAATCTGTCACGAAAATGGAGGCTGAGTGCGTAATGGAGAACTACACGACAGGTTTCACTGCACGGAGAGACAGATTCCTTTATCTGAACATGTGTCACCGCACTCGCCATCACCCGAAGGCCTTTATGTGCCTTATGCCTTAGTGTGTTTTATTTATGTTTAGAGCCACAGTATTAATACACGCCCTTTATACAGGCACTCTGAAATCATATGAGGTCCAGCTTATATAACATCGGCTCAGATATGTGCTGCTGCTGACTGACACATTCAGATCATTCAGTGTGTGAGATCAGCACCAGCAGTGGTGAAATGTACTCTGTGTGTGTGTGTGTGTGTGTGTGTGTGTGTGTGTGTGTGTGTGTGTGTGTGTGTGTGTGTGTGTGAGTGAGTGAGAGCGTGCAGCAGTGTGAAGAGGCTGTCGCTGGTCAACTGTGTGTGCAGGAATGTGA
Organism: Epinephelus cyanopodus; assembly: GCA_026686955.1. Lineage (NCBI taxonomy): Eukaryota > Metazoa > Chordata > Actinopteri > Perciformes > Serranidae > Epinephelus > Epinephelus cyanopodus. The sequence continues at coordinate 1,843,385 of CM048933.1, read as the reverse complement.
GTCAGACAGGTGTACAGAGCTCTGACAACAGCTCCGCATGTTAGACACGCCTACACACTCCTGCAGAACAAGACAGGAGTGTGTGGCTGCAGGCGAAGGCTTTCAGCTGCAATCAATGATAACAATAGTAATAATAATTAATAATTAATAGAAACCCTGAGGTGCCTGTGCCCTGGCTGACCTCAGCTGTCTGCATGCTGCCACTGTTTTCACTCTGTGTTTGTCTTTAGTCGCTGAGGGACGCGATCACAGGAAATTTAGGGGAGGATCTGAATCCGGCCCTTCCTTCTATCTTTTTTCCTGAAGTTAGGAAGTCTCTCAGTATATTTAGATCACAGCTGTTCACCATGGAAATATTCAAGGCCCCAAATGGCTCATGGAAGGTGAGAGCGAGCAAACGAAAACATAAACTCACACAGAGCCAAACAGGGCAGGACAAAGAGTGGTTTCAACACACACACACACACTGATGATGTGAATCAAATCCAGCTTCTCTCAAATGGGATTTGATGCTTTTTTTGTCGTAGCCTTGTACAGTGAGGAGCTCAGGTAGCAGAGAGAGTTCTGTGTCGGTGGTTTGATGCTCAGCTCCTCTCTACATGTCGACGGTGTCGGTCAGTGTGATGAGTTTGTTTGGGGCTGTTGTTTGGATAAAACAAACAAATTCTGATAATGTTATCTTGAGCTGTAAGAATTGTAATGACCATTTTGATATTTTAATGTGTCCCTTTAATTAAGACGTAATCATAACTGATAGCAAACACATGCAGTTTAGTCTTGAATGAAACAGTTTGCTTGTTAATAGGCTTTATATCTTTTTTATAAATATATGTTTTTTCTTTTGCTGTACAGTGAACTTCTGGGGACATTTTGGTCTCCAGATTCTGCTGCAGAGTGAGCGCTCTTAACTTTCACGATGCCTTTTTGTACAGACAGCTGCAGACGTGATGCAGCGACATAGGGCTGCAACTAACGATTATTTTCACTGTCGACTAATCTGTTGATTATTTCTTTGATTAGCTGACGAATCATTTTATCGAAAAATGTTTAAAATGTTGAAAAAACTTTATGTACTTTTCTATGTAAAATGACTCAAACCGATTAGTCGACTAATAAAATAGTCACCGATTGTGTTACTGGTCGATTAGTCATTGATTAGACGACTAATCGTTGCAGCCCTACGACGGCACAGAGGAGAAACTGTACGTCATGACGTTATCCTCTCTCTTCTGCTCAGAAGTGGTGAATTTACAGCTCACAGATATTTAATACGACACAGTCTCTGGATTTTGTTTGATATCTAGTGTCTGCAGAAAGTGTTTCTGATCCATTGTTAGCATGGTTAGCTTGTTTACTCTGTCATGTGAATGCTGCTGTCTAGTGATGGGTGTCATTAAGATTTTAATGATACTACTGCTCTTACCAATACTGCGTATCGATCCAGAACTTTAATGGTGCTCTTATCAGTTCTTCTGGGCGCTTTTTAGGAAGAAAAAAAAAAAGACACAAAATAAGAACAGAATTAACTTTATTTGTGTTATTTTTTTATTTATGTTAGAACAGTATAAATTAACATTCTGCTCCAACATGGTTCACAATTTAATTTCTATTCTCAGTTTTTTTTTTTATAAAGCTCAATTTCACAAATCACAGTTTGCCTCGGAGGCTTAACAGCATACAGTAACCCTCTGTCATTGGACCCTCACAGCTGATCAGGAAAAACTCCACAAAAAACCCATTAACAGGAAACAATGGTAGAAGAGCTCAGCAACTTGAATAAATTGCTGATATAGACTGTAACCTACCTGAGGTGGATTAGGTAACGGTGCTGATGGTGTTTCCAAAGATTGCTTGTGTGTCTGCTCTCACATGCAAAGGAGTTGTTCAACTTGTGGCAACACGCAGTGTCAGCATCAGCTCTTGTGAAGTATGACCATACTGCAGAGCATTTTGCTTTCACGCATGCAGCACGCTGTCAGGCTCCGACACAGCGAGCTCTCCTCTGGATTCAGTAACAAAAATTGAAGTTGGGGAGATAAAAATTGTAATGAACGAGAAATATATCTTCTGAATTTCTCCAATACTGACAGCAGAACCATTAACGCCAGAGCTCATTGATGCTACGGTCTTTAATAATTCGTGTTGTTTAATACTAGGTTTTGATACCCGTCCTTACCGCTGTCACACTGATTGTCTCGCTGAGCCCGTTCAAACTTTAAAACTTAATTAAAAAGAAAAAGCTTATCCTCAAGTATTTGTATTTAACGGCTGAATCTGACTCCACTGACATCCGGATTCGTGTGCAGCCCTAATTTCTAGTGAGGAAATTATATAATGATAATTATATTTTCTTTTTTTTGCTCACCAACAAGTAAAAGTTCAAAATACTCTCAGGTGTCGACCTCTGAAATGTGAGGATTTACTGATTTCTCTGTTTTACAACATTCATGTTTCAGCTTTGGGATGTTGATGGGCATTTTTTTTCTATTACATTTTATAGACTAAAATAAATTTATACTATGATAATAATAAAACACAGTATAATTTGTTACAACTCTAAGAAAAATGACATGTAAGTGAACTTATTTCGTAACAAATATGCCGGTGAAAATTAGGAAGCATACTGATGGAGGTGAGATTGTTTTCTCAACTTCTGTTTGCATGGTCGGGAATGATTGATAAACTATTAGAGTGAAATACTGGGAGAAATACATTTCTGCATGATAAATGACTAAACGATCAATTGATTATCAAAGATGTTGATTAATTTTAAAGTGAGTGTCTAGATTTCCTGTTGAACACATGAATATTTGGAGTATGTCTGCGAGGTAACACTAGAAAAAATTATTAATAAAGATGAATTGCAAAGATAAAACTTTATTTATATTGTAGTTTTAACAGTGTTTAAGTGATTTAGAATAAAAGAGAAAATAAAATGTCAAAGCAGACAATGAACAAATGCAGGAAGATGTTAAAACGATTAAACAAAATGGATGTCAACAGTTTCGGGACTGTGATGCAAATGCCCGGTATCCTTGTGAGAAAGAGAAATAGAAAGGAAACTGTTATTAATCTTTAATAGCTGACGGATACTTTTAACCTTCTACCGCTCCTCATCACTTCCAGAGCCTCTGCTCTGGGGTTTCCCACAGTTCAGTGTGCCTCCACACTCCCCTGACCTCGCTAACGTGCACGTTCCCGCAACCAGCTGTCATTTTCCTCATGTGAAACAGCTGTGTGCGAGGGGAAAAAGGGTGTGACGGACGGGAGACAATAACCGTTGGAGGGCCGACGTCCGTTTTTAGACTCCACTGACCCGTTTCCAGTGTCATCCAAAGATTCCAGAAGAGCTGGGAGAGCTGCAGGAAGGGCAGGACAACTGCACTGCAACCTGAGACTCCATCAAAGAGCCTCTGAAAATAAAGTTTTCAACCTCTCGTGATTTTGTGTAAAGGCTAGTGAGGCTGGATGACCCCGTCTTCCTGTAATTGTCCCAGTCATGCTCCTGTTACCATGACTGGGCAGAAATAACTGGGAGTGTGATTTACAACTGAACACAAATGAGCAAGTGCTTATAGTGACAGACGACGAGCTTCCTGAACATCCCGCAGATACTGAAGGCAGATATTACAGCCACTTGTTTCTACATTTGAAGCCTCTGTGCAGGAGCAGCGCTGAGCTGTGAGGTGAAGTGAACTGGTCACAGTCACAGTTCCAGCTCTTCTAAAACGCTCTGGTCCAGAAACTGCTGACACTATTGCAAAAGAAACGGTAAACAAAAACAATCAGATATCAGGTGTTATTCACTGTAAACCCAAATTTTAATGTAAAGACTAATGCCACACTTTGACAGAACATTTTTATGTTCACTTGACACAAAAACTCCTCCCTCGTCAGCTTGATGTATTTTTTTTATGTTGAGTCAACAACATTGGAGTTTTTAGTCAATTTGACCGAAATGTATAAAGCAGATTTTGCCTCATTAGTTTAAGACCAATAAACAATACTATCATTGTACACTTAACATATTGTGGCGTGTCTGGGCTAAATGACTTTCCCAGCATGCTTTGAGTCTTGAGTAGTCTGAAGAGCCTGACGCTCGAAACGTAACTTACATTTGAATAAATTGGACTGAGCATTGGAGCCCTGCTGTGTGCGAACTGATTTCAATCAATCAATCAATCAATCAATTTTATTTATAAAGCCCAATATCACAAATACAATTTGCCTCACAGGGCTTTACAGCATACGACATCCCTCTGTCCTTTGGACCCTCACAGCGGATAAGGAAAAACTCCCCAAAAAAACCCCTTTACCGGGGAAAAAAAAATGGTAGAAACCTCAGGAAGAGCAACTGAGGAGGGATCCCTCTTCCAGGACGGACAGACGAGCAATAGATGTCGTACAGAACAGATCAGCATAACAAATTAACAGTAATCTGTATGACACAATACAATAATCTGTATGACATCCTCGATAATGACAGTAGCTTACAACAACATTCATGAAAGTAATAATATTGTCGTTATAGTTCTGGCTACTGTGGTACAATATGTTGAAAGTATATATTAGTATCTGGCAGTATACATGTATGATAATAATCATATGTGTATAATAACAGTAGAAGTATGACTAATGATGGCAGCAGCAGCAGCAGCAGGAGGCATCTGGCAGGACCACGGCAGCAGCACAACCACACACGTCACACTATCCAGGCACCGCTGCAATACGAGTTAACTGAGAGACAGTGGAGCACAAAGGCTCCGGAGAAAAAGCCGAGTTAGTGACATCCAGAATGGCCGAGTAAACAAGATACAGTAATAGGATACGCAAGAGCGAGAGCGAGAGAGAGAGAGAGAGAGAGAGAGAGAGAGAGAGAGAGAGAAGGTGCCCGGTGCATTATAGGTGGTCCTCCGGCAGACTAGGCCTAAGTCAGCCTAACTAGGGGCTGGTACAGGTCAAGCCTGAGCCAGCCCTAACTATAAGCTTTATCAAAGAGGAAAGTCTTAAGTCTAGCCTTAAATGTGGAGACGGTGTCTGCCTCCCGGACCGTAACAGGAAGATGATTCCACAGGAGAGGAGCCTGATAGCTGAAGGCTCTGGCTCCTGATCTACTTTTGGAGACTTTAGGGACCACGAGTAACCCTGCGTTCTCAGAGCGCAGAGTTCTGGTGGGATAATATGGCACTATGAGCTCTCTAAGATATGATGGAGCTTGACCATTTAGAGCTTTATAAGTTAACAGTAGGATTTTAAATTCAATTCTGGATTTTACAGGGAGCCAGTGCAGAGAAGCTAAAACAGGAGAAATATGATCTCGTTTCTTAGTTCTTGTTAGTACTCGTGCTGCTGCATTCTGAATTAGCTGAAGAGTTTTTAATGACTTACTAGAGCTACCTGATAATAGAGAGTTACAGTAATCCAGCCTTGAGGTAACAAAAGCGTGGACCAATTTTTCTGCATCTTTTCGGGTCAGGATAGGCCTAATTTTTGCAATATTACGCAGATGAAAAAATGCAGTCCGTGAGGTTTGTTTTAAATGAGAATTAAAAGACAAATCTTGATCAAATGTTACTCCGAGGTTTCTTACGGTAGTGCTAGAGGCCAGAGCAATGCCATCGAGAGAAACTATGTCATCAGATAAAGAGTCTCTGAGTTGTTTGGGGCCAAGAACAATAACTTCAGTTTTGTCTGAATTTAACATCAGGAAATTGGTGCTCATCCAAGTTTTTATGTCTTTAAGACAATTATGAAGTTTAGTTAATTGATCACTTTCTTCTGGCTTCATAGATAAATACAGCTGTGTATCATCCGCATAACAATGGAAATTTATAGAGTGATTTCTAATGATGTTGCCTAAAGGAAGCATATATAGAATAAATAGGATTGGTCTGAGCACAGAACTTTGCGGAACTCCAAAACAAACTTTAGTACGTACGGATGATTCATTGTGAACGTCAACAAATTGAAAACGATCAGATAAATAAGATTTAAACCAGCTTAGTGCAGAACCTTTTAGGCCAATTAAGTGTTGTAGCAGAATTTCATGGTCAACAGTGTCAAACGCTGCACTAAGATCTAATAAAACAAGTACAGAGACGAGTCCTTTGTCTGATTTAATCTTCTTTTGCCAGCATGCTTTGAGACAGTGTGTTTAAGGCCATGAGCTGAAGACAAGTGTGTTTAAACGTGTTGTAAATCACTTGTTACCTGTTACACAGAGATAAATGTCTGTGTGTTCCACAGTGGTTCTAATGGGCTACAGTTAATGTTGTGGTTAAAGACATTTTTAAGTCGTATACAAATAAATAAATAAATAAATAGTTGTACAATGCACAGTGTATAACGGGACGATAAATTATCTGCTGATAATGGGACATTTTTAGAATTATTCAGATAAGATTATAGCCGAAAATACCAAGCCAGACATCTTTAATTGACTAAACAAGGGCAGCATCTGCACACCTGGCACAGTGGGTGGTGGAACATGTACCTTTAAACAAGGTTTACGAATAAACACAGAAGAAGAACAACAATTAATTCAACTTGCTGTATAGAGGGCGAAACATGTTGTGTGTGGAAGTCGAGGGTCTGATCTCCAGCTGCCCGACACCAGTTAGACCCAGCACTGAAGGATCATTCCCCCGAGTGTTAGCATGAGCTAATTAGCCGCAGCGGCCACGGGTTTGTTTCCAGCTCCAGCCCTTTGCCACATGTCGTCCCTTCGCTCTCTCCCCAGTTCACACCAGACTTTCTGATCAAATAAGGAGAAAAATGCCAAAATAATAATTTTATTTAAAAAAAATATCTCCACCTCTAAATGGATACCACTTCAAAATGCAGCACTAAAGCTCACTGAGTCAAAGGAGCACTGGAATAAATGGCATTTTTTTTTGTCAGTTAGCTGCTGGTTAATGTTCGTCAGGCTATCGAAAGTAAAGTGAACCAAAACTGACATTCGTAAGAGGGTCTCCACACCGTAACTCTTCAACCTGACATTACGTCCTGTGTTAAATGTTTGCAGTGGACGTAATCGTGCTGTGTGGAATCGTCCAATATGGACCTAATATCCGGGGCTGAAGTTTGGTGTCATTGTTGGAATCAGTTAGACACAGAAACACATTTATGTACATGTTAAAGCTGAGTGTATTAATGTCAGGACTGCTCTTGGCATCGAAAGTATAACTGCACATGAATGCCGTAGCTTCACTAGTGATACGAGTCAACTGCATGAAGAAGCACCACATTTTAGTATCTGATTGTCAAAAGATTGAGCTACACATTTTGTTACTTGCTCACGTCCCCCATTGCCCCGAAAAAGGCACATTCTGTATAAACAAAAGTAGGTAGGCGGCATTTTGCACAATTCCTGTTTAAAAAGGGCTCGAGCCTGACTGGCAGCCTTGTGAGGAAGTCACATATTCTATCGTCTTAAAGATCAAAAGGAGCAAACTGAGAAACATCCGGGGTGAAGCAGACACAGCTAGTCTGTAATTTAGTTCAGGGCGCCACAACCACAGAAAACATCTCAGGTGAAGCATCACCAGGTCAAAGGTCAGCTGTCCTGCGCAAGTTCAAAACTAGTGTTAAGTCTTTGTTTGACGCCACCAGTGAGAATTCCCAGTATCTGCTTTCACAGCAGGTTCGTCTGGTGCCCAACTCTTCTCTCCATCTTTCACCTGATCGCAGGAAAACCACTGAAGCGTTTGACAGCGTGAGCTGGTTTACAGATAATCCACTTCAGTGTAACAGAATAGCTGCTACAGAACCACAGAGCACGTGCATTTTGTTGGAAGATCACAAGTAACGTCTACAGAGTAATGCTGAATGAGTGAAAACAGAATTAAAGATATCAGATATTTTAACTTTAATGGGGCGGAGCTAAGATCAGGCTGTGAATCAAATTCTCAGTTTTACTTCAGTTGTGTCTGTATCAGTGTTGCTTGCTAATGTTATCAGGATCCACCCAATGAATATTTTAATCCACTGAGTAAACACACCAAATTAAATGCTAATTTAACTCTTCCAATTTCCTAAAGTTGCTTCTCCCATGTGTTGCCAGCCTGCAGTTGCCTCGAGGCCGAGTCACTGAGTCATTGAGTCACTGATCACGTTTCAGATAAGTAGAAGTCGCACTTGTGAGATAGGATTTCCCATCAAAAAAACAAACAAAAAGAAAAGGAAATATGGAGCCTTGATGTTAAAAGCTTGACCCTGATCCTGATCACATGTAGACACGCTTCAGGAGGTTTGTGGGACAGAGCTGATCAACACGAGCTACAGGTCAAACCAGTGAGACAGCAGGTGGTCGTCTGTTAGTCTGAAGAAGATAACGTTAGTATCAGTGTTGATCATTTTATTGTTGGAATAATGAAGACAAAGCAGACCTGGCTCTATGTTTGTGATATTCTGCAGGTTATATTCAGCAGATCTGCTGCTGATTACCTTTAAATGTGTTTTAATTATCTTGATATAAGCTCACTGTAGCTTGAAGGGATGGTCAGGATCTTTACTTTTTCAGTGTATTACAAGGTGTAGATGTCAGTCGGCACGTCTCCAGTTTGGAGAAGCAGGCAGGAGTACTGACACAGAAGACAAGGAATGTACTGCTGTGGATAAGGGCAGGAGAAGCTGACATTTTTCTGGAATTTTGTGAGTTACGGGATGTCTGCGGGATAGGAGTCGGTATCACTACACATCACGTGACTGGTGGGACAGGAATCAGTAGCCCTTTTTAAACAGGAGTTGTGCAAATTTGCAGGAAAGCCCAATCAGTGTTTTTTCAGCATTGGCAGTATAAAAACAAAATCGGGGAGTGCAGCAAAATGCCGCCTACCTACTTTTGTTTATACAGAATGCGCCTTTTTCGGGGCAATGGGGGGCGTGAGCAAGTAACACACTAACCCTACACCAAACATTAAGAGGAAATAAAGTGAAAGGCAAAGTACTGCAACAGTCAAGAATATGAATATGGAATAGAGAATAATAATACAAATATGAAAACTACTTTGGCTGCGTCCTATGGAAATGTGCACTCTGCAGCCCAGCACTGGTCCGACCTGTGTGGCCTCCAAACTGACTGACTGATCAGTGACTACTCATGAAAAGTTTTCTGCCTGCGCTGCGTTCATGAACCCAGCGAAAAACCTCAGAATTCAGAGAGTGGACACAGAGTGATCAAGCTGCTATGAACGTATGAAAGAGAATGATGCTGATCCGTCCGTCCGTCTGATTCTGGAGAAAACACTGAACAGTCACAACAAATATCCACAATCTTCCATCAGTGGAAAGTGTTTGTGCATCGACACAGTTTTGAGGTCATTTAATGAACATTTCTGTTTTAAGTGTTTATGATGCTTCCTCTTCTTCTGAAAGTAAGAAGCAGAAGTAAAACCTTTCACACCCCTGACTCTCACCAACCTGCCAGTCAAGCGACCCCTCAGCTTTTCAGTGACTCAGCAACATTTAAAATGCTCCACAGCTACAGAACTCCTGCCAAACAGAGCGGTTGTTTTTGGCCGCCGTCCGACGCACCAGGACTGACAGAGATAACTCCTCACGGGGTATTTCCTCATTCACTTCCTAACAGATTTGTGTCAGTCCGCGAAGCACATGACGAGCTTTACCACTGAGCCCAGGAGGTGCGCTCTGCTCTCCGAATAAAGGAGAGGTTTAACGTCAGTGTTGTGTTTAAAGATCCGCCGAGAGCATGTGGTTTTGAAGTATGTATCCCAGGTTACCCACTTGTCTCACGGAGGAGTGGAAAAGTACAACGGGCCCATTTCGGACTGCACAAAGGGCTGACTGGCCGATGGAGGCCTGCTGGTTAATTTCCATAAACAGGCAAAAATAGCTGCCTGACACCAGAGGAACAATGACAGATCTCTCCAGGATAGTGTCGGCCATATGGCACGCAGTGATCAAGGAAAAGTATTTCCATAAAAATATCTGTCACATATCACAGAGAGGAGAAACCGCTTTTAACGAGATCTGTCTTCCAGCCAGCAGACGGCTCCTCTGTGGAAGTAGCAGGCACAGGTTTAAGTGTTATGTGCATGAGATTAGAAGTCGTTGGTTCCCAGGCAGCAGCAGACCTGCTCATGAAGTGAGCACGAACTATGACATGCTGCAGATCAACATCAACTGTCAGGAGGTGGAGTCACACGGGAGGAACTTTGTTATAGCTTTAAGAGAAGGTGTCTCACAGCACCTTTTATTTAAAAACACAAGCTGTATTTTGGCCAAATTGTTGGGCTGCAGGATTACGACCAAAATGATAATCATGATTATTTTCAACAGTACTAAGGTCATGATGATTTGTTGTTTTTAGCAACAAAGCATTTTTATCGCACTCATGTCTTTGCATCAAAATAAAGCCCAATCAGTGTTTTTTCAGCATTGGCAGTATAAAAACAAAATCGGGGAGTGCAGCAAAATGCCGCCTACCTACTTTTGTTTATACAGAATGTGCCTTTTTCGGGGCAATGAGGGGCGTGAGCAAGTAACAAAACGTGTAGCTCAGCGTGTGACGTAAACAGTGACGTGGGAGGGAAGCCGCGGCTGGTCAGTCCTTCGGCGATTCTCTCATAAGTCGGCCCGTCCTTCACCGTCCCCGTCATCTGACGGTTAATGGCCTCTTCGTTTGCGAGGACAAGGAGGGCGCGCAATTCCTTGTCTCCCCAGTTGCTCATCTTTACAGTGTCTATCAGGTTTGTGTTTCCCTCTTGCTACTAGCTGCTTGCTAATTCCTGCTATCAGCTGTTTCCTGTTAGTCCACCGCCAGTGGGTCGTCTTCAACAGCTCCTCCTGTGGTGGAAGGCCACCTCGGTCTTTTTAAACCAAAAAGGTTCCACCAATATATCTACCCTACGAGGCGGAAAATTGGGCACCTCGGATCAACTCGCCAATCTGGCTCTGTGTGTCTAAACACTCGCTAAAAGGGGCTTGTGAGTGGAGCACACATTTTAAACGTCTGTATCAAAGTCGATCATTCAATTGTGGGAAGCGAAAATCATGATAGCGATTAATATTGGATTTACTGTGCAGCCCTGCATTAAAAGAAAAAAACCTTGTGTGAATCAATTTATTGTTATTGTGAATTAGAGAATGTTCAGCAGGACACCCAGCACCCTGTCACAGGCCAGATTTGGTCTGCAGGCCACAAGTTGACTATTACTCGTCTTTTCTTTCTGGACAAAGTACATCCCTGCATCCACCACCCTAACAAAAAAAAGGAAGCTCTTTATATTTTGAGAAACATTTTCCTGTGATGTCTCCTCACAGTTCGTTCATAATGGGAAACGCAACACATTTGCACCAGAGGACATCTTGATCATTTCACCTACGTAAGACCAGGCTGGTCATTGTGAGCCTTTTTACAGATGATGTAACCTTGGAGCTGCACAAAGCCCTGACTCTTACTGACAGTGTGTCTCTGTGTGTGTGTGAGAGACACTTGGGAGGAGGCTCTCAGCTGAAGAAACAAACAGCTCTATTGATGACAGAATGAGAGGAGCTTCTCTTTCCTGTCCTCCTTATCTCAGGATGCATCTCAGGCCTCTCTTCATACCTGCCACCCTGATTAGATGTTGGAGGAAAAAACGGTGCCATCCTTCCTCCTCTAATTAGATCACCTGGACTGATCGTTTTCAGATTGAATTAAAAAGTTTTAAAATAGACTGATGTGGAATTTAAAGAACGCCGAGGCAGGAAATATGTGGTTTCAAGTGTTGTAGTTGAGCAGGTGTCAGCTGGTTTGTGATCTGTGTTGGGGTCTTGTGGGGCCACCAAAGAGCGGATGGCTAGACTTATTAGTGATGCACCAAACAGCTGTATTGGTCAGTATTCACTTTGTCGACTGCCACCAGCTTATGTGCAAACAAGACGACATTGACCGATGGCAGTGGCTGAAGTTTTTCTGTTGTGTCACATCAGTATTGCACAGGTTGAAAAGCAGCAGGGCTCGAGATTAACGGCGCTCTGAGACATTTTGTCATCATAGAGGCAACAAGAAATGTGTTTGGGACGAACAGAGATTTTCACCTTTGGGACAGAAGGAAGCAGTAAACTCACTATCAATGTATCAGAAGACGCACCCCGTTGTTGACCCGATAATGCTGCACTGAGAACAAAAATATCTGTGTTAACGTTAGCTGTTAGCAGCCAGTGGCCTGAGCTGACAGGGCACAGAGGTTGCATTGACTGAAGTACTTTTCGGACTGGATTAGTTTTACACAGGGATGTGGACTACTGTCAGTTTACCACAGGATGTCTGTAATATAAATGTCCGATTCACATGGGACAAGAAATCTCCATAATTCTACCAGAGATGGGAGTTGTAAAGGCGGAAAAATGGTTGTAAACAGGACCTGACGAAATATTTACATACATTTCTACAGAGGATCGCATTCGCACGGGATTAATATCACCCCAGGTATTTTCTCCGGACCGTTTTACAGAAGGTAAAAGTCACCGTAATTTTTACTGACATTATGTGTAATGATTAAAGACGCGTAATGGTGCGTTCGAACGGGACTAAAATCCCTGGTGATAATTACTTTACCCCACGTCTCCACGTTAAACTAATCCCGTCTGAATAGGGCTTCACATTATGATGCCTTTGAGCTCTATTCGGTAAAAATGAGTATGGCTGAAGATAAATTATAAAGTTACCATGATGTGTTCAAATGTAGTCTTGTAAAATGTCATTTTTGGGGAGAAACTTATTTAATAAATTCAGTTATTTAAAGGAGAAATTTGTCTGTGTTTTCACAGTGGTTTATAACAGATATTAGAGAGGGGATGTAAATTTGTATGGTTGAGTTTAGAGGTTGACCAAGTTATGTGTGTGGCTCTTTAATCAGAGCTGATGTTTGTGTATGTTTAACAAACTATCAGCAGAACGAGGCTCAGTCAGTGGCCGACGGCTGTGCGGCCTCCACCACTCTCATGGGAACGTACAGCTGCGACCTGAGCCGTAGAGGGGACGGCTGTGTTAATGATCAGTGGGTAAAGCTCCAGAGGAAACAGGTCACTTCTGTTGTGACTGTGTCTGAGTGTGTTTTTAATCGTTTTGCAGGTCGAGCACTGTAGTGCTATTAGCACGAGAGCGAAAGTCTGATACCAGTGTCAAGGTATACGGTAATACAAAAGTTGACAGTTATTTACTTATCTACAATATTGGAAGAAAAAACAGCAACTGAACAAAGAATCTTAACTTTATTTCACTTATTTCCAAAAGAGAGACTTTAAACATAAACTTCCATTCAAAAACATTTGTTAAATCAAAAATTACCCCTCTGATTGCATTACAGTACGTTCACACCAAAAGTGACCAGAGCATTCATTTTCACTGAGGGCTCGGCGACTTGGGAGCAGGTCCGGAGGGGAGTTAAAACTCGTTTAACTTCATGGTAACGAGCTCTGACGCGGTTCGACGGCAACCAGTCGGAATGCTGACGTGCTTCGATGAAGCGGGTCCCAGAGAACAAGCCGTGTAGCTTTGGTTCCTACAGCACACCTGTGGATATCAAGAAGTTGATTACTTGCATTTGTGCCCACTCAGTCCTTTATAACGTGTCGCTGTTTGGTTACAGAGACCAAAATAAAAAGAATGAGGCTTGGGATGGTGTTGTGGAGGTAGTTTTAAAGTGTGTAGTGCTCGTAACAGAGGACAAAATTGCAGGCTAATGTTGCGACGTAACATTCAAGTCTTCCTTGCTTGGTTTGAATGGGATGACATACGTTTTCTGTTTTCATTGACCGAACAACTTTCTGTTGGCCAACTATGAGCTTTTTGACTGGACAACAGCAAGCAGCAACTACGCTGCTTTCAAGCCAGTAGTCGCTTTGCAGCTCCTTTAAATTGACAAGCACGATCGAACGTTCAGTGACTCGTGCTTCTTGGGTGTCCGCAAGAGACTTTGCCTCTTTGGAAGCTTCTGGTGTGAACATACGGTGACAGTAATACCGATAAATCGCAATATTTTCTGAGACGGTTATCATACTGTGAAAATCTCAAACCTTTGCAGCCCTAGTCAGTGAGTTCGTGACTGCATCAGTTCTGCCACTTGCTGTTACAAATTAAAAGCACTCATTTCAAAATAAAAGCCCTCCACTGTTCCAAAAACACTTGCATGATATGGGCCAATTAATCAGCTGTCGTCTTTTTCCTGCTCCAAACTATCATTTTTGAATCAGCCTTTAAAAATCCAATATTGGTCAAACTCTGGTTGAATCTGTGCTCATTCAAAGGTAGTGTAACAAAGGGCTGAATGACTCAAATAGTTTGAAGATTTCTTTGCTTGCCTGGCACAAAAGGGGAAATAAATAGCAACAAAAATAAAATTTACAACAACATAAAAACATTAGGTATCTGCCACGTTTCGGTGCGTCCTCACTTGTTATGACACTAACAAGCATTCAGTGGGCTGACAGCTACAGAGAGAACACAAAAATTACATCATCCAAACTCCACTACGTATACGACCAGGGTGTTTACTATAGCTCACACCTCGGGGACGCGATGGGCCTCCCACTCTAAAGGTCCCAAGGCCTTCAAAGGATTCCCTAGTTCTGAAGCTGGAGGAGACCTGTATGTGACCTGAGGGAGTAAATGCACTGAGCGTCCTGAGAGTCGACATTTAATCATGAATCACTGATGGAGCGTTTACGTCCAAACCAAGATGACTTTGAACACGGTCGAGGTCATGAAAACACTGACATGAGAGAACGTCTTTTAATGAGCAGTTAACAGACTTGTTCTTCTCCAACAACACACACCTGTAACACAGCTGTTGATGACTCAGTACTTTCTGATAATTAAGTCATATATAACTGTGTATCAATCACTAAAGCATAAAGTATGGGGAAGCAGAGGTAATGTGGTTAAAATCTAACCGTCAGTTAATGTTCTCAACATCACACTCAAGAATGTCTCAGATGTGTTTACCTGACTCCACACACCCCTGGTTGCTATGGAGAGGCCAGAGCTGCGAAACGACGAGTCTGTGACTAAGGACTCAGGCAGCAGCGACAGCAGGGGCATCAGGCCAGGTGACACCGGCGGCACACACACATAGGCACATTTACACACACACACAGCACCATTAGCATCCATAAAAAGCCGGGGCTTGTCAGCATTAATCACCCATGGCCTGTTATTGTGAGCGCTTTAGCGGAGGTCTACACGGACGCCGGACAGCCGGTTTTTCCCCATCATCATGTGTGCACAGCTCATGTGATGCGACGGGCAGCAGTCGTCCTGTCCTCAACCAGGAAATAATCACTCGATGTGACAGAAGTTCTAGATTTCTCTGCCTCCGACACCTGAAGGCTGTTTGGTGTAACATCAGGGTCAGGCGTGTTCAGATTCAGAGCAGCAGTTTTGTTTTGGACATGCATATTGTGTTGGACAAAACGTGTGATATTGGGTATGACCTTAGTATTTTGTTATTTAAAATTCTGCAGATAAACAGTTTGAAAATGGTCTCCGAGGTACTTGGGGACCTGTTGAATAAGAATATTAGAGGGTTTGCTGATAACAACTTGATTTGATGAATGGGATATTTTTATGAGCTTAGCATCTGATTATTAAAAACACTGTAGTGAAAGAACAAGAAAGTAATGAGAGATATGTTTCAACAGCAAGAACAAAGGCAAGGGAGGGAAAAATAACAAGAAAAACAAAATAAACTTTTCTATTTTAAACAACCTTTGACCATTCAAGTATAGATTTCTGAGTTTACGAGGTGCACCTGAACACAGCATTAAGTCCCTGTCACTGTAAGTCTCAATCCTGTCTCTGACAAAGAGAAACAGCAGAATAGCACGACCATAAATGACACCAAAATGTGGTAAAGACTCTCAGTGTAGTTTTTTTTATAACATGACTATTTTGGTACAAACATTTACCAGTCAGTGTTGCAGGTAGCCTTCTCAGAGTTACTCGCCAAACAGAAAATCAACCCGCACTTGGCGGGTGTTCATTTCGGACCTTGCTTTTACTGTTGCTGTGAAAAATATAATGGTTTCACTGTATATTAACACAGTTATTAGAGCACCAGATTGGGTCAAGACCCTTTTGTAATGCAAGGAATTATTATTATTTAGGCAAAAATTTAGGTGGCACATGTAGCATCCCAAGACTTAATACAAAGCCTCTTGGCGCTGTACCCTAAACCCAACAGGAAGTCAGCCATTTTGAATTTACTGTGCAATTTTAGAGCAATATTTACCATTTCCAGGTGCTGTACTTTAACAAAGTCCTACTCGAGATTTATTCCGATTGATGTTGAATTCGGTGGTGTAATCCAGAGACCTTATGGTGGAATATTGTTAAAATCTTAAGTTTTCATCAGACTGTGTGACCATGGCAACAAGGCTATGAATTTCAGTGTTTTGCCATAAAACAGGAAGTGGAATGTAACTAGACTGTGCATGGACCAACCTGCCCCAGTCTGCACATGTTTGATAAGAGACGTGGGCCAAAGACATGTACATGCTTGAGTAACCTCTATATTGGAGTACTGGCATTTATTTTTCTAATATTTACATTATATTATCAGTACTTGCTAAAAAATCGGACTTAAGAACAGGAATGTAAATTGACCAACAACCGAAAAATAAATTTTATTTAAAATTTAATTATTGATATTATATTTAAGGGCTTCGATCAGCCTATTAAACGATAAATTCAAAGTAAACATAAGAAAAATCAGCAAACTTAATGTCACTGCCATTACATTGGTTAGACATACTGTCTCCAGAGTCAGGAGCCTCTCTCCTTCTGATTGGTTCAATGCCTTCCTGGTTAACACGAGCTAACACAGCAGCAGCGGCTAACATCCGACACCGAGCTGTTTGACAGTCCCAACAAACTCACACCGACACACACAGCTCGACTCTGTTGTTAAACCCCTTAATAACCTTTAGGTAACATTAGCCATGTGATGCTAACAGTTAGCCCTGTCACTGTGCGTGTGCAGGTGGACTCTCCAGCTGCTCCCTGGTGTGGAGCTCACACTCCTGTAGCAGCAGGATATGATGATAAACAGAGAGAGTGACCGTGAGAGAGAGAAGTGAAGCAGCTCCTCAGTGAAATAAGATTTTACGTTTTAAAAGAATAAATAAAAGTTTTGGCTCGGCAGAGGTCACTCTATACGTTGAACAAATTCTGACGTCCAAATCGAGTACTCCAGTACCCCACTACTATGTGCTTATATTGAGTAATAGTTACAGCGCCACCTACTGGCAACAGAAAATACTTTGACGTACTCGTCCAAGCAGGTTTACATGATCAACCTCTGATAGTTCTACAGACACTTAAGACCTGGTTTGAGATATAATGATCACTGCCATCATTAGTAGAACTGCCAAATACAAATGAATGCACATTGTGGACGTCTCCCCACGTTGCTTCCTGTTTCAAAGAGGACCCTAGCTGATTATTCCCTGCACTGATTTGGACATCGTGTGGTAAAATGGCTATTAAGGCTTCTGAGGACATTTCTCTGTCACAGCGGGCTCAGTAGATGAAGGGTCCTTGTTGGTTGCCCTGGTGTTGTCAGGACTAAATTAAGCCTCTAATTCAATAGTACGTCTGGTCCTTCAGCTCGAGACTGGTGTTCCTCTCCACTCCTGTTAATAATAAGATGATTGAAGGTACTACTGCAGCACCACCCCCACCCCTCCACCCCCACCGAGAGCCTCCCAGACTGCCTGGTATAAATGAGCAGGCACTCTGAAAAGGTTTGTCACATGAGGGCAGGGGATTGGTCTTGAATAGAAGAATTACTTTTACTACTAAACTGAAAGTCCAGTTTGGTAAATTTGTGTCTTTGGGACACAAACCTGGGCTAACCAGGGCTCTGACCTAAAATAATTTCCAATTAATGTAACAACTATTTTTATGACTGCGCTGGTGATCGCTGTGGCAGAAAGCATTATGTTCTCAGATTGTCCGATCATCCGGACACATTATTACTGAGCGTCATATCTCAGGAACAGAAGGGGAGACATTTGGTCAGATACTGAATTGGTGACTCTAATCTTGAAACTGTGCTGATTGTATAGATCTTCTGTGTGTGAAGCATCCATGTTTTCACTGACATGGATGGAGACTAGGGTGTTTCTCAAAGTCAAGGAAGGGTCCTGAATTTCAAGGATGCTGTTTCATCAAATTCTACCTATTCCAATGTCAAGGATCCTTCAAATTCTACCGAGGGCTGAGTCGATCCTTCAGATAATTTCAAGGATTCATGTGTGTATCCTCAGTGGGTATAAAGTAACTAAATTCTTTGTGCATGATTCGTTGGAAGTGAAGACGGGGCCTCTTCAACATCTCTGCGGGATTTAGATCAATATGCCATTTATTTAGATTAATATCTCGCAGGAGTTTTTAATCATACAAGCATGAAAAAATATTGACAGGAACCTCGTTATTTACACTTTCCAATGTGTCCACTGCCAAATAATGGGATTTTTAAAATCTCATGATTTAGATAAAACATCAAAGGTTTTAAGTTAATCACTTACAGCGTGAAGTGTTCTGGCCTCACCTGTGATCAGCACCTTTTGCTTATCCAGTGAAAAGAAGGATGACCCTTCCCTCTGCCAACTCTTTATCCCAAAACAATGGGACATACATTTTTAGACATTTATTGTCCAAATCGATGGAGCAGATGAAAGTGTTAATGCGTCACACACCCCTAAGGCCTCATTTACACCGCAAGCGATGTGTTCGCATAGCACTCGCAAAGTGGTCCAGAAGCGTTTCGGCAGCACATGTATATTCACACCAAAACCGAACAGATGCGTCGTGCACGGGCCGCTGCTGTCCCGTCAAAATACAAACCACACCTGAACAGTAGGTAGTGCACCATGTTTGCAGATCTCCAATAAACCCCAAAGAAGAAGAAGAAGAAGTGAGTTTGGACCCAAAGCCCAGGGTGGACAGGTTTGCATGCCAGTGATTATGCCAACACTTGGAGAATTAATATTTGGTAAGTACATTAAACATGTGCCTGTCATGTCTCGCTTGGTCAAGGGGGAGATGTCTACGGTGTCCGAAAGAGGTCACAACACACGCACGTCTCTTCTATTTTCGAGCTTGTTCACAAAAGCAGCACGACTTGAGCAGCATGTAGAACGGATTTGGTGTGAATGCTCCAACGCGTTAACATGCTCACCGAAATGAAAACGCGAGTAAACAGTGACCGTTAGTGAGCGTTACGTGAACGCATCGCTTGTGGCGTAAATGAGGCCTAAGACTCAACAGACTCACTTCAATGGACCTAAATATTTTATTGCAATGAAAACTCAGTTTTTTGTACACATTGTGGCGGAATTCTTAAATTATTTTTTACAGACGTTTAAGCCTACCTGTTTGTTTTTCTAAGTATAATCCAGAAATATATTCTTCTGAAAAAGCGTCTCACATTTGTTCAAACTGTACAACAACATTCGAGAGTGCCAAAATTACCACAGTATCCTGAAAACCCCTCAGTCTGCTGAGGGTTACTGACGCACACCTGGGGGGGGCGTTAGCTCGCCTGTTCCAATGTGTGTTCACCGAATGCTAGGAACGACTCCTGCCTTGCCTCTGTAGGATCCTTCCTTGGTAGGATGGGTGTAAAACCGTGTAACTGCAGCTCGACTGGTTCATGGAGGCCTAGAGCCACAAAGCGGTAATTGTAGTTTCAATTAATTGATTGTTTACTATTAAACATCAGAGTGATGGAAACTTCCCAGAGCCCAAGGCAACGTCTTCAAGTGTCCAGCAAACAGTCCAAAACCCAGAGACATTACATTTTCAATTATATACATGAAGAAATAACGGCACATCCTCACCCTGAGGAGCTGTGATTGGCCAACATTTGGTATTTCTTCCTAAAGAATACCTAAATGATTAATCAGTTACCAAAACAGCTGCCGATTTCAGCTCAATAATTATAACCAAACTTAAATTCAGCAAGAGCAAAGTGAGCAGACATGTGCAGGAGGGTTTGGAGTTTTTGGAGAAAACTGAATCAAATAAAGAGCAAGTATTAAAATCCCCGTGGCAACAACAATGACGAGATCTTTTGATCTACAAAGTTCTTCAGTGGAAAGCCGTTGGTTTGTGTTGACATAATCTGGTTTGGCAGCGGGCCGGTACTGGCACAGCACCGGCATGGCAGTGAAGCCAAATCCACCTTGTCCTGCAGGACTGAGAGTTTACACAGCCTGTTTGTTCACAAGGCTTTTAACTATCACTCCACCATCTTTACACAACTTTATTTGAATATAATAAAACCAAATGTTTTTTACAAACTGTCCACAGTGTGATAAGAATCAGCCTGTTTGCTCCTTTGTTGGTGTTGAATCTGAGACACAACAGGCAGCCACACTCGGCTTTGTATAGAGCACCTACAGATCTGCCGCTTAGATCACGACACAGTCAGGTATTTTTGGCAGATTAATTATTTTATTCTGCTCCCTTTCAACTCATGTACTCGTGTGCTACCTGTTCCTTCTTCATATGGCCCTCACAGGGGAGTGTGGTTGTTAGCGTCCTCCGACTGCAGGCTGTGTGCCCATGGCAACATCTGGGTACAGTGGGGAGGGGGGTGTCATCTCCGGTGTATGCAGGATAGAGAAAATGCATGATGATGTGCTGTGCAGATACAGCGCAGGGTGTGCTGCTTTATAAGAAAATATGACACATGTTGTACTTTTAGTTCCTGGATGTTTAAACAATGTGAATATTCTTACAGTTTATGGCTCTAAAGAGGACGAGTCCTGGCTGAAAGAGTCACTTCATCTAAATTATAAAAAGACTTATTTTCTCTCTTCACCCCGGAGATATCCACACAGACAGTCTCAGTTTCATTTGCCAAGATTGTCAGATGTCTGCCTCGGAAACTTCTGCTGCAGCAGAGATGAATAGAGTTTATTTTCCTCAAATCACTGAACGCTGAAGTTTTAAAAACTCCGTATCAGTGTGTTTCCATTAACAATGTCAGAGTAGCATCAGAAAGTGGCACAAAGTGAAATTCATCCTCACAAAACAGCCGGTGATGGAAGTTTGGTAATGAAGTTAAAACTTGGTGTGAGTTGGCTCGCCTTTGTGGCAGCGTCATTAAAGCTCCTGTGCATATGACTTCAGGGGATTTTGTGGCATCGAGCAGTGAGGATTTCAAATTATAACCAGGCAAAACTCACAATTAGAATTCCTTGTGTTCACTTTAGTGTTCAGGAGGTTTTAACCAGGAGCCAAATTATCCGCTGAGGACTCTTCCTCTCTAAAGGTGCGGACACACCAAACCGACATCAAAGAACTAGCGGCGACGAAAGCCAACTGTTGCGTCGTCTACGTGGCCTCACGTCGCCCTGTGTCAGTTGCATTTGAACACACTACACGGACTACATCCGACGGCCAAGTAGCACGTACGTTCTGCGCCTGCGTGAGAGAGAGCGGAGTGAGAGAGTGGTACATCCTGTCAGCCGAGGGGTTTCCTATCTGTGCAGCCGAGCACCGCAGCACCTCCACGGACTATTACATCCAGACAGTCCGGCGTTTCCTCCTCAGGCTCCACTTCACTCAGCTGCCCGATAAACCCGCTGCTTCTTCCCACTTTAACCTTCAACCGTCTGCTTGGTCTCAGGGCCTTAAAACAAAAGTCCAGGTGATTCAAACTGGTAAAAACACTGGAAAAAAGCAGTTCCACATTACACATCAGTGTTTCTCCAGTGCAGTTTGGAACGTTGCAGATGAGCATCTAGCCCAGCACCTGCTAATGTGGCTTTATTATCTGATAACGTAAGATCCTGATGTTGAGGAGGTTTTTACCTGGAGCTGGTAAAAACACTGAATAAAACAGTTTCATGTTAAAAAAATATGTTTTTCTGACGCTCCCAGTCTTGGAGGGCTGCTAGCGATGTAGGCCGACGCCATTTTGAGAGAGCGTTCACTATCTTTTTCTCTTAATAAAATGTTTAGTCTTTAAACTTTATTCAGCCAGTTTTAAATTAGTAATGGCACTAATTATATAGATAAAAAACTGCAAACACAACCAAACTATTCATGCCAGGTGTTTTGAGGGCCCCCATAATCCAATATTCCTCTTAATCCCTCCCCAGTTTCTGATGAGGTGGACATGATAACCCTTAATACACATAACGTGTATTACATGTGAGCATTTTTGATGATGGCCTCCGTCCAGTCCTTTGGTCTTATCACATTTAACCATAGTTGTCTTTGTTTTTGTTGACGGGCAGTGGCGGCTGGTTTTGAGCCATGACTCCTTCTATTCTGGCTCCAATAACACAACAAGACAAACACATGTTAACACTCCTGTGGAGCCTACAGCCCTGTGGGGGAGAGGCAGCTGCACCTCCAGGTGATGAATGACGTCATCGTGACGTCGGCACTAAAATGGTCCGTTAGTTCTGACATCTCAAATCCTTTGTATTTAAAACCAAAGCTACCTGTGGGGCTGCATGCTGCCCAAGTAAAGCACAAGGTATCCCTTTGTGATTTGGGTGAACTGACCCTTTAAAGCCCTAATTCAGCTCTGATTGGATGGTTTGTCCTCTCTGTCATGTTTTGAGGTCAGGCAGAAGTTGGAGTAATGTATCCAGGATGCGGCTGCTCTCAGAAAAGGTGAGAGAAGTGAGGTGCTTGCCAGACTTCTGCCAGTGTAAGGCTCGCACTCTGAAACAATCCCATCCTGTCCACAGCTGTTGTTTTCTCTCCTCTCTGCCCCAGTCCCCGATTAACCACACTGACCAGTGAATAACCTCCCCCCCCTCCATTCACTCCTCCCTCACTCTGAATAGTTAATCCCTCTCTCTGTTTGTCTGTAGATATCTGGCACACACAGCAATGCAGCCTTATCCAGAGCTTCTGTGGTGTCCATTTAATCATTGACAATGTCTTTGTATATCTTGCATCCTGTGCGATAAAATCACCATGCTAACAAAGCCACGAGCCGTCCTGACAAAATGAAAATGAATGGCAGTGTACATGGAGCTCTGGAGTTACTGTTTTCAATGCTAATTGTTGACTTTGTGCACTCGCTGTTGGAGAGATTGTGCTCTCAACACGTCATGCATGAAGTGTTTGTTATAGCAAAGCTTGTTTTTAATTAATCTTGCAAGGGCTTGTCATGTGCTCCATAAACGAGATCACGACATGTTCCTGAGGGCTGCAGCTAATGATTCGAACTACTGATATCAATCTGTATTATTGTGACTGATCGGTTTGACCATAAAATGTTAAGAATAATGAAATGTCCAACATTAGAGCCAAACAGGAGGCCATCCAGTGTCTTGTTTTGTTCAACCAACTGCAGACAAACCAAACAGATTTATGTCACAGTGATATTTTAGAAGGTTGAAACATAATTTGCAGTATTAAAAGAAAGGATTTTAAAACTGAATCATTGATCAAAGTCATTCTGTCAATCTACTAATCCAATAATCCAATAATCCAATAATCCAGTTTAATTTTTCCCCACTTCCTGTTTTGGACACTGACTTGCAACAGTAATTTGATGAGGTTATTTTTGCTCTGTGGAGAAAAAGAGACACTGAATGAAAACACCATTATTATATATAATGGCTGTCATGGTCAGAATTAGGGGTGTAAGTTCACCTTCACCTTTCCAGAAGAACTCTTTTCATTTGAATCCAAATCCTGATCTTCTTTCTGTCTGAGCCCGTCCCGTCCTGTTAACTGTAATTATGAGCCTGAGTCCGGTTTTAACGCGACATTTTTTTAAGGATACGAACATGGACAGTGAAGGCTGACTCTCGTCTTTCTTTCCATGCAAGCCTTCGTGAAGTGTTGAGCTCCCCGTCTTTTCCTGTCATATTCCAGCATCGTGCTGCACTTGGTGCACTCGATGAAGCCGACACACACACACGTTGTCACTAGAGATGCACCGATACCACTTGCTCCTCCTGATGAAATAAAAATGGATGGGATATGAATTGTTGTATGTCTCAACTCCTAAAACTCTGTAAAATATTTAGAAATAAATACATAATAGTAGAATGAATGCCATAATACTTTTTTTAAATTATTATTCTCCAGTGTTGACACAGATCAAAACTCTGAATCTCTGAATCCAAAACATCTCACACTGCTGATTTATTCTCGAGTAAATAACATTAAACTCGCCGTCTTGTTCTTGGCTGTTTGCCATCATATGCCTGGTGCTGTTTGACGGTGGCACAGAATTTAAAAATTAGGGCATATCCTGAAGATGATATGGATCGATTTTCACTTTGTATCGATGTTATTGGATCAGCGATCTTTGGACATATATTAATTAAGATTGTTGGATCATTACATGTCTAGTCACAACTAAGTGATTAAAATACAGCAACGTCAGGACATAATGTGGCTTTTAATATCAGTTTGTAAAACGTTTTTTGACTTTGTGTCTCTGTGAAGTCAAAGGAGCGACCTGCAGCCTGTCTTTATGGACGCTCTGTCACGTAAGGAGCTGACAGCAGCAGAAGCCCTCTGAAAAGCTCAGGGATAAAGAGACCTGCAGCTCACTGCATTGTTGTTCCAGTTATAGCACTTCACATCTTTAAATCTTAGACAGCAGTGCGGGAGGTGCTCAAAACTGACCTTTCTCTTTCAGGGCTAAACCAGTAAGAAGCAGGTGAGCTGACTCTGAAATTGTGCAAAGACATCATGACCCAGATCTGGAACAACATATTTTTAGCTCAGCACTGGAGTAAGTCACTGTGACATTATAGACGCCATACAGCACATGTTCATGTCACGGAGCCCTGCCAGTACAGACGGGTCCTGTACTCAGAGTGAAACCACTCGCCCTGATCTTGACCACCCTGCAGAGGAAGTGTCACGTATCAGCTGGTAAAACCTTGAGCAAACAGTCAGTAGATACCGTGAGGATATCACTGTAATCCCATTTATTACTGAAACCGGAATCAGTGACACCTCGACGTGTGGCAGGAGCTGGTGTAAGAGTGTGAAACACAGTGATAGTGGTCAAAGAATATGGCAACAAGTGCGTGAGCCAGCAGGTTGGCATGTGACAGTCACGACTCGTGAGCCTCGTGGAAACTCTGACAGGCACAAGCTTCTCCCTCCTGGTCAGACATGTTGGTCAACAACAACAGAGGTCAGAGGAAGGGAACATGAATGTCTGTACCAGGCGTGGGTGGTCTCTACGTATCCAGTGTCACCGGGGTATACAGTACATGAGGGGATTGGGCCCATTTTTAACAGTCATAGGCAGGTTTACAGCAGGGCTGCCCACTTAAAGGTGTGTCTGTATCCTGTTGTGTCTTGAGCTCCATGATTAAACAGAGCAACCAGTCGTCCTTCCTTCTTTTCTTTTTTTCTTTATTAGTTTGTCATATCGGCAGAAATTGGCATGTTGGCTGTTTCCGATATTTTATTTTAAAGCCAACATTGGCCAATAACAATGACGTGCCAGTATGAACACAAATCCCTACCGTTACCCAGCGATCATGGTCTAAGGTCCCGTTTATATGACAGTGATTTCAACTGAAATCGATAAACTTTAGTTGCGTTTTGGCCGATCGTTTACACGACAGCAGCGTTCTGGGTGCCTGAAAACGCAACGTTTTGGAAACGGGTTCCAGAGTGCAACTTTTTGGAAACAGCAGCGTCTCTGTTGTCATGTAAACTTGCAATATGTAGTTCCTCTGAAAACAAAGACTTTTCGCACATGTGCGTTATGGTTCCAGTCACTAGGCGCGCCGACCGTCACAACCACAATGCCGAGCTCTGTTTGTGCTGCTCACACTGTTGATTTGAAGTGAAGTGTAGATCTGTTCCTGTAGCAACTCCACCTCGTCGTCCATCCAGACAAAGTTATCTGTGCATGCTTTCGCCATTGTGTCTTCTGTGTTTTGGTTTGTAATCACGGCGTTGTAGAGGAAGGTGCTTCAGCGCAGGCGCATGGCGTCATGCCGTGGTGTTGCTTTGCAAATTTACACTGCCACCCATTGGCCTGCCGTGCATACTACAATGTTTCCAGTAGATTCTGCAGCTCCGTGTGAACGGGATCGTTTGGATAACGCCGTCATATAAACGCAGAAGTTTTTTAAAATGCAAGGGACAGACTTTTCCATTTTTAGAGAAACCGTTGTCGTCTAAACGGCCTTAATACTAGGGTTCGACAGATAATCGTCCTGGCCAATTATCGGGCCGATATTATGAATTTTTCGGGTTATTGGTATGGGTGATTTTTTTCCACCGATATGCCGATATACAGTTTTGTTTTCCTTAGCCTCGCTGTTTTGCGCCTGGCATGCTTCTCACTGCCTGCACGCACCACTCTAGGCTCTTAAAAGCAAACTCAAGACCTACCTTTTTAACCTGGCTTTTAATTGAGCTTTATTTTATTTTATTATTATTATTATTATTATTATTATTATTATTATTTTTTATCATTTTTCATTTCATTTTTTACATTTTGTATTTATGATGATTGTGTATTTATTTATTTATTTATTTTTATTAATCACTTTTTATTTAGCTGGCATGTTCTTCAACTTCGTGACTTATTTATTTATTTTTAACTTATTTATTTTGCTATTTATTGAAAGATCTACAATTTCATTCTTTATTCTGAGTTTTTATCCTGCCTCTGGTGTTTCCTTACTCATGGTAGTTTCCTCAGTTACCGTTTTTATGAGTGCTGTTATAATAGCCTGCTACTGTTTAGTCCTTACCATTACAGTCTCTGAATTTATGTGTGTGTCTAAGTGTGAGTGTGTGTGACTATGATTTTTACAGCCGACATATATTGGTTGTAAATATCGGTATCAGCATCAGCTCTGAAAAAACATATCGGTTGATCCTTATTACACACAACACAAAATTAACTACTGCCACAAATGTTTGTATGTAAACTATTAATTAAAAATCAATAGTGTTTTTGAGAATGGACAGAACATAATATCCTGATCCTCGAGTGTATTGATATATTCTTACACCCATAATTAACAGCACTGAAACTGTGCTGGATATTCATTTTTTATAACAATATAAGTTTTGCTTGTGCTTGTGTCCCAACTGGACCTGTTGTTAGCTCTGTTGCTGTTGCACTGGGACGACAGCAGAATACTGTGAATTAAACCTTCGTGGAAGACCCAGCACTGACGTCACCAGTCAACATATGATCATCACCTACGTTCCAGTGGGTGCCACAAGCAGTGCAGTTAACACGAGCTGTGTGTGTGTGTGTGTGTGTGTGTGTGTGTGTGTGTGTGTGTGTGTGTGTGTGTGTGTGCCAGGGCCTCTTCAAACTCTGCTCTTCAATAGATCTCCAGCCATCAAACATTACACAATGTGATTTAGCTGCCCAGCAGCTGCCACGCAGGATCCACACTGTCAGAGTCCAAATTTAGGAGGAGCGAAGAACAAAGACAATGAACACTCATTTACATGAGTCCTCACAGTACATCAGCTGACCTTAAACATGGTTCATGTACAAGTCTCTCATTGATAAATCTCTGTATATGTAGTGTTTCTGCTGTCCTCAGGTGGGCTGGATGTCGCCTGATGGTCGGACTGATTTGGTGTTTTGTTTCACGTCATCGTTCAGTCTGACATCATGTTCAGCCTGTTTCTGTTTGGGGTCATTTTGACCTGTAACCAGTCTTCAGTGGCTGATGATGCATCCTCTTTATGTCATTTTCAGTCTGTACAGAAGCTGCTGCAGTGAAGCTTTGACCCTGCATGAGATCCTGATATCACTGTGTATCGTCGTGTCTTCGTGTTGTTACCGCACATGGTTGTTGTCTGCTCTCCTTCCCCACAGCAGACCTCTCAGGGAAATTCTGCTCTCTGATTGGATTTGCCCGACGTGTCGTGCTCTATAAAAAGACCAAGTGAGGCCGGATTGAATTAACAAAATGATTCAGACATGTAATGATGATAGTGATGGGAACGCTTCCTAATCGGCAGTTACAGTGTGTGCGCATGTGGTTATCGGCGCGATGAGGCAACAGAGATCTCCGTTCGTTCCACAAGGTGTATTAACCCGTGACATGAGCTTGTCACCCTCTCTGAAACATTGTCACCCCGCTGAGGTCCACCACAAAAGACCAAATGACCCTGCTGTTACGCAGCTACATCACACGGGCGCTCACATCTCTCACATTCTTTGGCTTTTTTGCCAACCTGACATTCTTGTGGGCGTTTGATGGGCGGATAATAGGAGGATCAGATCTGGAATTTGTTGAACAAACTGTGGTGCTTTGACTCGGAAACCTTTATTGTGGGTCCACTGGGTCCCTAATGCTGCATTCTTCACCCAGGTGAAGCAAATGGAAAATGGCTTTTTAACACTTAATGCTCTTTTTATGTGGTGTGAAATCATTATAGATGCGCAAAAGAAAAAACAGACCGAAGTAAAACAACAACATCCAACCATGAATCGCAGCATCCCTGCTTCAAGACTGTCCAGGGAGGTTTGTTCCACGTCGTTCTCAATCTGTCTCTCTCCTCATCTTCTGTCTTCGTTTTTTAGTAAAGACATAAAATGCCCAAATTAAACACAGCAAGAGCAACAGAGAGCAACACCTGAAGTAGTCACCTTTGGTGTATTCAGTCTTTCCTGAGGAAGACAATGGATTCTGTGGCCGTTCATGTGTCGAGAGCCAAAAACATTTTAGTAGAGCTGCTCCCTGAAAGTTCCTCCAGTGAACCCTGTTGTTTATCGTCAGTCAGTGTATTAAGGTTGCAGTGATGTACTGGTTTCAAGGTTTACTGTGATGTAAAAGTTGACAGATATCATACCATGTATATTTGCACACATATGATATTGAAAAAACGAGACGAGACGTGTTGAAACAGGCAACTAGTTGCAATGTAGCGTCCTGCAACGCTCTAAAAACCTGCTGGTTCACACCAAGTGACCACCATGAGACGGTGCATCATCTCTAGTCAACAACTCTGTGCTTCTGATCTGTAACGTCAGGTTTAGACACATGCGTCATGTCTGCTTCTCACCGTCTTATGGGGTTCATACCAAATCACAGTTGACCTCCAGCTTTGTTTCGCACCATGCTTCTTAAATTCTCCTCGTCTGTCAGCGTGCGTGAAGCTAATCTCTGCAGCACAACACTCGGAGCTAAAAATGAGAACCACCCCATCTGTCAAAGAGTAAAGCCCCTCTGCCGGGCTCAGGTTGCTGCGAGCGGTGCACCTAACGTAACCCTCACCCCCTCCCCGGTGTCCCGCTAACCTCGACTACCAGCACCACAGGGAAGGTCAAGGTTAGACCTCATGTGCCGGGTCAAATGTAGGTCTAATCCTGTAACAGTATGCAAAACAGATACAACCTCCAGGGGAGAGCCCCCGCCAAAATTATCTCTGAGCTATGATCGGCATGTCTTCAAGTTATATTTGATGGTGGTCTGTTGATGAGGTGATCCCTCAGGGGTTTCCTTTAAAGATTAGCACAGTTTAGTATAATCCTGAAAATAATTTCAATCATTGGCTGACTTGGAGGAGGATTACCAGACACCGTAAAAAAAGAAATTAAAGTTACAGTAGATTTGTTTTCAATAAAATATGTTGAAAAGTTAAATCATGGGCCGAGGAACTTATTTAGAAATGAAAAAGAAGCAATAAGAGTACCAGTAAAGTACTGACCACATCAGGAGTATTGATAAGAGTAGTATCCACACCCATCCCTCCTTAACTATATTATAATATAATCCAAGTCTCATTTATCCAGTCGTTTGCTCAGTACTTCCCAAACAGACAACACTCTCTGACGGGGATCTCTGCTCTCCTCAGAGCCAGACTCCATGGAGAAAAAGAGTTATCAGGTTATCAGTTAGCTTGGCCGTGTTATTGTGTGACTTTGCTGAATCCAGACTAACTCCTTTAAAACACCAAAGTCACCCAAAAACACAGACAAACTACCAACTGAAGCAGCAGCAGACCAGCAGCTCCTGAGTGCAGTGAGATAAAATTAATGTCAATGGAGAGCAGAGATGCCTTTAGGTTCAGTTCCCCGTTAGAAAGGGGCCGTCTGTTTGGGAAATAGAAAAAGACTTTTAAGCTGTCTGCAGCCCTTTTTAGATAGGAATTGTGCAGATTTGCAGGAAAGCCCAATCAGTGTTTTTTCAGCATTGGCAGTATAAAAACAAAATCAGGGAGAGCAGCAAAATGCCGCCTACCTACTTTTGTTTATACAGAATGTGCCTTTTTCGGGGCAATGGGGGGCGTGAGCAAGTAACAAAACGTGTAGCTCAGCGTGTGACGTAAACAGTGACGTGGGAGGGAAGCCGCGGCTGGTCAGTCCTTCGGCGATTCTCTCGTAAGTCGGCCCGTCCTTCACCGTCCCCGTCATCTGATGGTTAATGGCCTCTTGGTTTGCGAGGACAAGGAGGGCGCGCAATTCCTTGTCTCTCCAGTTGCTCATCTTTACAGTGTCTGTCAGGTTTGTGTTTCCCTCTTGCTACTAGCTGCTCGCTAATTCCTGCTATCAGCTGTTTCCTGTTTATCCACCGCCAGTGGCTCGCACGTGCGGCGTCATCAACAGCTCCTCCCACAAGTCATCAACAGCCCCTCCCACAAGTCATCAACAGCTCCTCCCACAAGTCATCAACAGCTCCTCCCGAGGTGGAAGGCCGCCTCAGTCTGTTTAAACGCAAAAGGGTTCCACCAATATGTCTAACCTACGAGGCGGAAATTTGGGCACCTCGGATCAACTCGCCAGTCCGGCTCTGTGTGTCTAAACGCTCGCAGCTTGCTGGCAAAACGGCCCAACATTCGCCAAAAATCTTGCAGTGTAAAAGGAGCTTTTGTCTTTCACTTTCTCTGCTAGCAAACACACTTCTACCTGCCTGCAGCCCCGCAACTTTCAAACTTCTTTTTATTGACAGTTGTCAATAGTCAGACGAGCCTGCAGGGGCTAACGGATCATTTTACTGTCTGTTTGAAACACAGTGTGAGCACACTGTCGATAGTTTACACATACACTGGGAGCTGGATTCAAACAGCAGCATTTAGATCAGATGCATCACTGGAAGAACAGCGCTCACATCTTCAAAGCTGTTTTCTCTCTGAGTGTAAAGTGGGAAATTCTCTCTGGGTGTGTGTGTGGCAGCTGATGCAGGAAAAGGAGACCACTCGTTTGGGGAAATGATTCATCTGGTTGGAAATACTTGAGATCTAATTCTGCCTTCGAAGAGGAAGAAACGCTAATGAATGATTCAGGATGGGACACAATAGCAACATGATGTTTACTAAGCTTCTGTTTAACCTGCTGCGATCTGATGTTGAAGTCTTTGTCAGGCAAGAAGTCAGGACGCCCAGAGCCTCTGTAGTGTCTGTGGTCAAACGAGACTCAGAGATATTTGAATTTTTAAAATATTGTAGTGTCTCATTCTGTTAGTGCTCTGTGAGCGTCCTCTGACATTGGCTGTGACCTGTTTGTTGACAACACAAACCACAGTTGTAACAAAGCGCCCATTTGTCGACCCCGCTGCTCTGATTTTGCCAAATTATGCCACCAATGCGAGTGGACTCTGCAACAGGTCAGCTACGCTCCCCTCATGCAGAAGCCTCTGAAAAAGACTGCTGCTTTGCACATAAGAATTTCAGCGATGAGAAGAAAATTTCAACGAATGCAGAAAGAGGTTACGGTTCAGGAGAAAACAATTATGTGCCGTCCGATGACGGGGTCTCAGGGGTCTCTGCCGGTGACAGTGCTTGGCGTCACATCAAAGACGGGTCAACAGCAGCTGGCAGAGCTTCAAAGTGCAGCTCCAGTGAGAAGCAGCGAGGCGTTTGAGTTCTACTGGACGCTCAGCCCCTCGGAAAATTCCACCGACTCTCTGCAGGACTGAGTGACGGGGATACACTGTACACTGCTTTATTATGATTGCTGAGAGGAGCACAAGTGTTAAATGCTCAGGGAGTTATTGTCACTCCTGCATTTGGTATTTGGTTGTTGTTTTTTTAATGATTAATATTTCAGAAATATTTCAAATACTTTAAAACAATTAAAAAGCATTCAAGGACAGTTCACATCCACCAAGTCTCTGAATGAATGAATGCAAATCCAGTTTTCACTCTGTAGCTGATAAATGATCCACTGTGTTCACCAGCTGGTCTCTAATGCCTCTTTTCCACCGCATTGTTCGACTTGGCTCAACTTAACTCACTTTTGGAACCAGGTCCTTTTCTCTGTTTTATTGTCCACTGTCGGTAGTGCTTCCTCAGTGTGGAGACGCTTTCAGGGCCGACGTCACGATGACATCATGTGATCACCTGGAGGTGCAGCTGCCTCTCCCCCACAGGGCTGCAGGCTCCACAGGAGTGTTAACATGTGTTTGTCTTGTTGTGTTATTGGAGCCAGAATAGAAGGAGTCATGGCTCAAAACCAGCCGCCACTGCCCGTCAACAAAAACAAAGACAACTATGGTTAAATGTGATAAGACCAAAGGACTGGACGGAGGCCATCATCAAAAATGCTCACATGTGACATCTGGCGCTCTACACTAAAATGAGAGCCCTGTTGGTGGAAGAAACGCAGCATTATATTTCTACATGAATGAACCAACGGTTAAATTAATCACACATTCACTCCGCTCGGCGCTCTGCTGCTCTGTCTCCACAGACAGAGTGTCCAGAGTGCGCTCTGCCACTCTGAATAAATATTTCTGAACGTACCACTCGCATCATCTTCCTCCATTATTGAAAACAAGTCAACAGAACTTGCTGGCTAATGTCTGTGGAGAATTGCTTCTAGTGGTGAATTGCAGATTGTTGGCCAGAATTCCTTCAGTGTTCAAGAAGTTTGTCATCAGGAGCTGAATCATCCACAGAGGTCTCTTCTTCTCCAAGACAAACAGACTCGACCATTAAAAATCACTAGTAACACTGAGTCAAGCAGTTTTACATTACATATTAGTGTAACTGCTGCAATGCACATTGTAGTTGGGCTTCTTACCATTGTGACTGAAATGCAAAAATGTGAAAGACCTCATCTGGAGCTAGTGTTTGGTTTGTCTCTTCTGGGCTACTGTAGAAACATGGCGATCTCCATAAACAAAGACCTGCTCCCTATGTAGACATAAACAGAGATAAGGAGAACGCAGCAATTTATATTTTTAGGTTATTATACACTAAAGAAAACATACATACTATATTATATTCAATTTCTATCAATATATCCCCATAAATGCCACAAACAAATGAAATAATTAAACATTTAGTTTTACTCCTGTTCTGAATCTATCTCTTTCACGTACCAGCAAAATGTGGTATTGTAACTGAGATGTCTTGAATCAAATCAGGAGTCGAATTGATTCAGGAGGTCAGTGGCGATATTCAGCCCTAATATTGTGGCGGGCCACCACAAATAGATGAATGTGTGGGAAACCCTGCAGGGTCATAAATGGTACTGCACCACCTTTGACATTTGTCTTAAAATTAGGTTTAAAAAATCCCAACATGTCGCCTTGCTCACAGAATCACAACATGTTGAATCCTAACCTCTGTGAAGTGACACACATCATCATCCAGCTTCTTGCCAATTCTGCGTCCTATAGGATACTGTGTTTGTCACTGTGCAGGAGCGTCTGAGCACCTTCTGTGACGATGGTTTTGTCTGGCTGAGCAGGGGTCCGTGTGAAGCAGGAAGACTTGGCTTCAGCTCAGGACAAAACACGGCGAGGATCACAGGTCTGAACGAGGGCTGAGGCCGTTTGAACGTCAGGTTCCCAGAAGCCTCTATAAAAGCCAGGGGTTCCGGTTATAGTTCAGGAGCACCGCTTGTGTTTGTGTTTTCACTCCGGCATTGTTGTTTCCAGATTGTGGTCGCAGCCCTGAAAGTCTGAGCGCGGCTCAATCAGCTGTGGGCACCATGTATGAAACACAAATAAATAAAAACACTTTGGATGCTGGAGATCTCGGGCGTTTACACAGGAATAATAGGAGCTGGCCTAACATTTACCTTTGGATGTTTACTCCGCTGATATACAGAGTTATTGTTTTCATAAACAGGGAGTGAGCAGAGCTGCACAATAGAAACACACACCTACAGCAGTAAGAGCCACAGCGCTGCTCCACCAAGCAGCGCCTAACAATGTGCCACTATTCTTCCTTTCGGACAGGAAGCAACTTCAATGTGCCTTTCCTGGTCGCAACTTTAAATTAATAATTCAATAAATAAATGCAATATTAAATGGTGTGACCGGAAAGTAACTCCGTAGTTTCCCACCAGTGTCGCCTTCAGGGACAGACCGGTTCCACCTTCAGTGTTTGGGGTAAAAAAACGCTTTTGTTTACGAAGAAGTAAATACATGAGGTGACTGTCGTCTACGTCACTGTATTGATGCTCGACTTGTGTGTTTTCTATTGAGTCCTGAGCTGAATTGTCTGCTGTGGTTCAAAGCATGAAATGTGATTTTAAATTATGTCTCGCAGAGGAAATATGAAACACAGATCCTGATTATAATGAGCAACTGAAACAAGCCTGACTCATTTTCTCTCTCTTCCCGTTTCAGAATGATCGAGATGAATCAGATACGGTAACTGCTTTATGTCAGATGAACGGAACACACACACGCACACGCACACACACACACACACACACACACACACACACACACACACACACACACACACACACACACTGAGGCATCACGTTCAAAGCTCGGGTCTGACTCCAGAAGTTGACATTAGTGTCAGTCTTCCTTAATGGTAAACCAAGGAATTTTCCATTGAGTTGGGTTGACGTCCAGTTTTTTTTTCTTCTTGTCTGTGCAGCTGAGGAGAGGCGGTCGAGCTGTAGGGAGCTAAAATGTAACCAGCATGAGAAACAAGCTTCCTCTGTCTCTGCTTTCTAAGAACTCAAGACAACTCACTGACAACAAACTGCCATAAGATCCTCATTTTAATCAGTAATTTCACAAAATGCATTTTTCTGTGAATCAGCGCTGGACAACAGGAGGTGAATTTGTGTTTCATTATAATTATGTTTTCTGCGATAAACATACAGATATTAAAGTTTACTCAGTGTCTTCCTGCTTTCATTGAGCTGCTAAAACACAAACAATGGCTGCTATAATTAAAAAAAAACAAGAAAGGAAATAAGTTCCAACATTCTTTTGTTTAATAAATCAGACTGAAACCAGCACCCCCCTCCCCAAAACAGAGAGTTAGTTGCATGTTACAGTTCAGTTTTCTACCGACTCTCTGATGTCACACTCCTTCGCAATGTGTTCATTGTGTAAGTTGACGTTGCCATTGCAGTCGTTCCTTCTTGTGACCGCAGGTGTCATTTACAGAGAGGACACTTGGGACATGTCCCCAACATTTTATTGGTGTGGTTTGTTGTGTCACCGTCCATTTCTAAAACCACTATTTGTTGAAAATGTTCTGAAGACAAGAAACGTCACCTAACAAAATGAGAAGACTCTGCACGATGAGAAACACACAGTGTCAAGTGAGCATAAAAGTAACAAGTAAAAAAAAGTAATGTAAGCCCAGATAATAAAATAAATTAAAATCCTGTGTGGCCTACTGATTGGAAAATGGTTCTCAGTGTCTGTCAGGTTTGTGTTTCCCTCTTGCTACTAGCTGCGCGCTAATTCCTGCTATCAGTTGTTTCCTGTTTATCCACCGCCAGTGGCTCGCACGTGCGGCGTCATCAACAGCTCCTGCCGTTGCAGAAGGCCGCCTCGGTCTGTTTAAACCAAAAGGGTTCCACCAATATATCTACCCTATGAGGCGGAAAATTGGGCACCTTGGATCAACTCGCCAATCCGGCTCTGTGTGTCTAAACGCTCGCAGCTTGCCGGCAAAACAGCCCAACATTCACCGAAAATCTGGCAGTGTGAAAGGAGCTAGTGTAGAGCTATGCTAACAGCTCTGCAATGTCATACTTAACAGCATTGCTTGAGCTAATGCTAATATCAGCATAGACAATGCTAACATGCTGCTGTTTAGCAGGTGTAACAGTTGTTAATTAGCACTAAAGTCAAAGTGCAGCTGCTGATGGTGCTTCAGAAAATATCAAGACATCACCACAAATATCTGGAACAAACAACACGGCCATTCATTTAGTAGTTGTCGGGAAATTTCGACCACATACTGTCATCATCATCATCCACAGAGCTGTGGCTAAAAAGTTGGTGATAATTCTCCAATAATTTTCTCTTGTCAGGAAAAAAAAAACATTTTTTACTGTTTACTGTAACGTTTTATGATTTCAGTGCTATAAAAATGTGTTTTACCAGAGCACGTCCATCTCTAACGTCACATGTGCACAGTGAAGATAGTGAATATTGCATTGCTGTTGTCAGCTGTCTGTTTTTAATCCAACTTGTGGACATGTGGCTCGATTTCACTGCTGTGACTGGATTCAAAGTTCAGTGGACATTGTAAAGACCCTGGAGACAGATAGGGAGACGGAGGATGTAAGACAGGATGAGAGATGGGTGAGAACAATGTATGTGAGGAGCCTGAGAGAGAAAAGAGAAGGTGTTAATCCCTCCTGCGCCAGTGCAGGACGCAGGACGAGGCAGCTGGTTAGTCTCACAGCACGCTGCTGCTGCTGGACGTGTTCAGGCCTCAGTGTGTCCTCACAGCTGTGAGATGATCTGTATCTCAAGAGTTTGTTCCTCTGAGGTGTTTATCATCAACAAACATTCATTTCACTCTGTTCTTAACTGATATATAAATATAGTTTTCACCTGCAAATGAAACTCAGCTCAATAGACTCTTTTACTGTTAGTAAACAGTTTGACATGTTGGTGGGCGGGGCTTAGCTGGAGGCAGAACAGTTCTCTGCAGACATTAGCTAGTGTTAGCTAACAAGCTGTGTTGTCTTGTTTTAGACGATGGAGGAAGATGATGTGCTAACTCTGGACACTGTCTGTGGAGACGGAGCAGCAGAGCATAAGAGAAAGCATGTTGGCTGATTCTGATTCTTCATTTTAAAGCTGCTTTTGGCCCATACTGATGATGTAGGCCTACCAATATTAGCGCGCATCCCTTACCATACGTTGTTTTTTTTCCTGCATAGCATACGTTAAAACTTTAAATTAAAAGACAAACATAACAAGGCTATAACATGAGCAGCTGGTGCCGCTGTACTGACACTGCAGGAAATGAAATACAGTATATAGTTAGTCCGGTACAGAAGAGTACAAGTCCTGCATTCATGGTTATACTCAAGTAAAAGTATAGAAATGACAAAATATGTTTAAAGTATCAAAAGTAAAATGATGCATTAATTGTTGGTGCATAAACATGAAAGCAGCTTCTGACCGCGGCACTAAAACTCCACGGTACATATGATACCATAATGTTGGAGTACTGTAGTACTGCGGTGCCTCATGGTATCACTACTGTGGGGTAAGTTCAAAGTCCAATTGCAAGAGGGTGAGTGTTCATGTGCCGTCCAATAACGGCGTGCGCTGGCCACCTGGCACTCAACATGCTGCTGCAGTGGTTTGTATCCAGTGACATGTCAGGTATTAGCTGAACTATTGAGTATCTTTGAGCAGTGAAAGTTATTATTTATTTATTTTTACTTGTAGGCTAGATTTGTTTATATATGCTACAGTGATGTGTTTTCCACAGAGCTCTACGGTGCGAGCATTTTAGTCGCATTTGAGACTAAAAATAGTTTTGTGTGAGCAAAAGAAATCATTCAGGAGCAGCTGTGTAGTATAGATTTCAACCAGCAGCAGAAACGAAAGACGAATCCTGCCGGTTGTGGGTTGAACGAGGGTCACAGACAGGAATATGGCGGAGCAATATGGCCACCGCAAGATAACGGCGACGGAGAAGTCCGGCTCCAGGTCCAATAATTTCCTCTTCGTCGGCGTCATGACTGCCCAGAAGTACCTGAACAGCCGAGCCGTGGCGGCACACAGGTATGTGGCGTGTCAGAGGAGAAACGAGCCGTTCGTATTTCATTTATTTATTTTATTTTGATCCCCCCTATGTTAATCACTTATTGATGCTGTTTTTGAAGTATGAATAAGTCAATAAGTAATTTATTCCATTGAAATATCATTGATGTATTATAGAAAAGTGATTTATCTTTTTATAAATGACAAAAGGCACATCTGCCTCATTTTTGTGATGGGTAGTGGAGGAGGAGAGGAGGTGTGCGTGAGCAGGTGAGATTCTGCTGCAGCTCTAATTATAGACTGAGTGAATACATCAACTAAATTATTTTGAGAACATGCACTTAATTATCACATCAGGTCCATATGTAAACATCTACACACATATTGAAACACTTTATTGTTGAAACTCGACTAATAAGCTGTTGAACTGTCACAAATATTTTATAAACTCTGCATAGGTGGACGATCAAAATAAAGTGTTACCAAAAACAGAGAGATGTAACTGAGTGTAAGTATAAAGCAGCACACGGTACCTTCACAACTGTGCAGTAATTGAGTAAATGTACCCAGTTACTGTGCATTCATTTTCCATATTACAGTTGCAGAGTAAAATATTATCCGGCTCTGGTTATTCAGCAGACAGAAACATGTTGAACTATTAAAACTAAGTGTCATCTGACCCTGTTTATTATATCAGTAAACCTGACTTGATGCGAGGGCGGGTTGATACAGAGAACATCAAGTATCTCAGTATTTCTCACCAAAAACTTTGAAATCAATAATATAATGATACTGTAGATTTAACTTTTGGTGCTTCCTCAAAATATTTACACAGTTTTTGCTAAGTAATCATCAGTGATGTGGACACAGTGACTCAGTGATTAAACACAAATCAAAGAGCAGCGAGAACAGTCTGGCGTTTCAGAAAGTTGCACTGTAACGCAGCCTCTAATGCACACGCATGTATGTTATATTGTTGCATTGAATGACTCTGTGCTCAGTTATATCTTAACTGTAAAGCAGGGACAGAGCTGCAGATCAGCCATGGATATAAACCTGTGTGCATTTCATCTGCTTTGTATTTTACATATGAAGCATTGTCTTATGTGCCCTCATGTCCTTGTCAAATAAACAAGTAAATCGATAAAATACATAAATAAATCCAGGAAAAAACACTTATGATGTTATGAGACCCCAAAAATCTAATGTATCCAGTCTCAGTTCACAGTACAGAGATACTACCTGTGATCACATTTTACATTCAAGAAAATCTTCACTTTAGTAAATATCTTATCACTGAAATATAAAGTAGCTCAAAGTGCCTTTAAACTCGTCATTGATTACTCACATTAGGAGGTTTTTTTTGTTTTTTTTTTTGTATTACAGGTTTTATGACGTGATGTTTGAATATGGAAATGTTATGTTATCTAATGAAATATGCAAAGATTGGTCCACATTCTCAGAGCAAAAATCTGAAGTTTGGATAAAGTCAGGTTCAAACTTCTTGTGTCACTTTGTTGACATATTAGATTCAAAGAATTTTATAGAGGGATTTTCAGATATCTCTTTTTATCTCTCTGTAAACCAGAAAATACTGTCAACAGCCATGAAAAGCAAAATCAATCTGATTTAAGGCAGTGGCTCCCAACTGGTCCAGATTTCTCCTTGATCATTAGTTAGAGGTTGTGTGGACATGTCATCAAGTCCGTTTGCTGCCTCTGTGATGTAGCTGTCCGTTAGTCACTCACTCTACAGCAGGAAACAGCACTTCAAAGTAAAAGCTCTGTGCTGGAAATACACTGTACTTAAAATAAAGTGTTTTTACAAACTTGACACGTTTGTCCATTCAGAATGGACTTGCAACCCACTTTTGGACCTCGACCCATCAGTTGGGAACCACTGTTGTTAGGAATAAAATGTTCCCTATGTGAGACTATGATATATGAATAAACCTTCAGAATACAGACAGGAATAAAACTGTTTGCTGAAGGCGTGATTTGGCTCCGAGTCTCACTGAAAAACTCATTTGTTTTTAGATCAAAAATCAGACACTAGGGTAAAATATTTTAACAGATACCACCATGAAACTTCCTCAGCTGATGACTTACATCAAGACGCTACAAATTTTCTGAAATTGTGTGTTTAAATATACAAGTGAGTGATTATTTAATTCAAAATGTGCTGATTCACAAACATTTCCAGAACAGAAATCTGAACTAAAATAAACTTAAATGTGCATTTTGGACTTTTTCTTTCCACTAGTCTGAATGAAGACGTGACTGACCAGTGCACAGAAAATATTCATTCACCATATTTCATTTTCACAGTCAGATATTGTCAAGTTCTGCTTAATTAAAAGAAAGATACACTTAAAACTATTAATCCCAAATGTAAACTACGTGTTACGTGACCCTCGTCTCCATCATCATGACTGTATGAAAATGTCGCCGTTGATCAAACTCAGCATGATTCTGATTGTCCACTGACATTTTATTGAAAAAGAACAATATAATATCATGTACAATAATAATAATAATAATAATATTAATACAAAAATCTGTACATTCCGCGGTTTTGCAGTACATTTGGAAGACTGATACAAAACAACTGCAACAGGGAGGGAGGTATGTACACATGTAGGATGTATGGAGCCAGTGGCCTTCAGTCACTGTGTTTCTGTCTTTAAAAAAAGAAATAAAATACAGGATATAAATTTGTGTTGATGCAAACTCTTGTGCAGTACACCTTCATATGCCGGGGTTACAGTACATGTGGCTTTGAACTTCTTAATTCTTACATTCTCAAGTAAAAGTAAAGCATTCGGACAGAGAATGGAAACTCAAGTAGTGTTGATAAAGAAGAAGCTGCACACAGCAACAAAAAGGGAACGTGGCATTGAAAATGTTTTACATGGAGATCTGATATTTTTGCAAGACATGTTTTTCTACAATCTCCAATTGTAACACTGCGTCAGACAGCAGGAAGGAGTTTGCAAAGTTCGTCACATTCCACTTTGTGTTTTAAAACCCTTTCAAGCAAGTTTGGGTTTAAAGATCTGGGTTCAAGTCGACGCCTAAAACATCGGAGTTCTTGTTTCAGTTCAGCGAACACTACAGAAGCTGTGATTCCTGTTTACTGTCCTCTGCAGTAAAGCCTTTGCCACTTGGGTAGATTTATACATCTTCACTTTCCCCCTTTTTTCAGATTAAGGCTTGATGAAGTGGCTCAAGATGATTGACATTAAAAACAAACTGTACACACATTCTTGAAAAACAAAACCTTAGTTAAACTTTCTAAAATTTCTTTGTACCAAATCTAAGCAGGTGTTGTTTTTAAGAAACACATAACTATGATAATAATACTCTTTGGTATTCTTTTATCAATCGTAAAAAAAAAAAAAAAAAAAAAAAAGAAGCAACATCATAGCAGCACTTTTAAGAACATTCAGATTCTCGTTTTACCCCGGTCTCTGTTTAAATTAATGATTTCTCTCTGTCAGTTTGATGCCGTTAATACTCCCCCGCTCCATCTCTTGACATGAGCAGGCATGTTTCTATCAGTCTGACCAGCAATGAACCGTCTCTCAGATCAACAACTGCAAAGGGTTAAAGCAGAAGATCAGAAAATCAGTGCTGTCGAGTCCCTAAAGTTTTTGTTGCATACAGAAAGTTTTTATGTCGACTCCTGTGATGTCTGCGATGAGACCAGCTCGTGAACAAATACTCTACTTGTACCTTCGT
This sequence comes from Epinephelus cyanopodus, assembly GCA_026686955.1. Lineage (NCBI taxonomy): Eukaryota > Metazoa > Chordata > Actinopteri > Perciformes > Serranidae > Epinephelus > Epinephelus cyanopodus. The sequence goes on along the minus strand of CM048933.1, from coordinate 1,801,764 downwards.
TGTTCCAGACATCTACCCTTTGTGTACTCTTTGGTTCTACAAGAAAGTTTGACTTTCACTATTTTCTAGCAGCACTTGAGAACATGTTCTAACTATAAAAACCACCTTCCTGAAAGCGTCTTGTTCATGCCGGACAGAGAAACCGAGACATGCCTGCAGGTTTCAAGTCATCTCAACAACCTTCCTCTCTGTCACCTTGCAGTCACCAGACACTGAGCGCACATTCATGGGGACTTAGTGGAGAATTCTTCCTGCAATATGCACGTGGTTCATAGTGCTGTGTTTTGTCATACTGTATGTACTCAAAAGTTCTTACATACAAAGTCCTTTGCCGCTTCCCACAGCAGTACCTTTCGGCTTGTCCTCTACCCAAGGCCCAGCTCGGCTCGTTGTGCCTTTCGGAGCAGAGAGGTGATTTTAATAAATCCCTCACATGAGGTCTGACGTCTCAACAGTCATATTTCTGATTCTCGTCTCAGAGGCCGGGGCTCCAGCGGCACCGTCGCTTGGCTGTGCTCAGTCTCTGAGATGTTGTCTGTCTGGGTGCCGTCGGGCCCAACGCTGCCCCCGTTCCCCTCGTCCGTGTCCTCTTTGTTCTCCAGTGCCATCTCGTTTTCGTAGCAGAAGGAGTTGGAGTTTGAGAGAATGTATTTTTTCTCTGCGAGGTCTCTGGCGCTGCACAGCGGGGTGCTCGGCACCTCGTATGTCTTATGGAAGCGGGAGTAGTCCACCTTGTAGTAGTTCTTCTCCTCAAAGAGCACGGGCTCGAACCGATGGCCCCAGAGGATCTCACCAGCGACGTAGGAGCTGCGGCACTGCGTGGTCATGGCGGTCGCCTCGACCATGCCCTCCAAGATGACCACGATTTCAAACTCTGAGTTCTCAAGGTCCTGTTTGCTCATGTCGTAGAAGGGGCTGTCCTCGTCGATCTCGTGGACGATGGTGATTGGAGAGACCAGGAAGATGCGGTCGACTCCGCTGTCGAAGCCCACATCTATGTCCATCTGGTCGAGGGGGATGTACTCCCCCTCTGCTGTCATCCGGGACTTTAGAAGTTGTGCCCGGACGTGTGCCTCGACCAGGTGGCTCTTCCTCAAGTTGCCCACACGCCACATCAGGCAGAGCTTGTTGTCCCTCATGGCCACTGTGGCGTTATGGCTGAAAACCAAAGTCTCATTCCTCTTCTTGGGTTTCGCCATTTTCGCCATGACAGCGCCGATGATGAAAGCATCGATAATGCAGCCAACGATGCTTTGGAAAACCACCATGAAGACGGCGACAGGACACTCGTCTGTCACGTATCTGTAGCCGTAGCCAATAGTGGTTTGAGTCTCAATGGAGAACAGGAAGGCAGCGGTGAAGCTGCTGACGTTGGAGACGCACTTCTGGGCGCCATTCTCTAAGTCCCCGTGGAAGATGGCCACCAGCCAGAAGACGCAGCCAAAGAACAGCCACGACAGCAGGAAGGCGAGGCAGAAGATGATGAACATCCACCTCCAGCGGATGTCCACGCACGTTGTGAAGATGTCAGCCAAGTACCGCTGACCTTTCTCGCTCACGTTGATGAACTGCACGTTGCAGTGACCGTCTTTCTTTACAAATCTGCTCTGTGGCTGGTGCCTCGTGTGCACCTTGCTCTTGCCGTTCCCGTAGCCGTTGGGTACTGCCATAGTGGCAAGCTTCATGCCGTCCTCCTCTGATGACACAATGCTGTAGCGACTGGCTCGCACGCTTCCCATCACCTCAGTCTGGGAGGGCTGTGCTGCTTCTGCTTTGGAAAACAGTCTGAGTTTCTGGAAAAAGCGTTGGAGAAACAGTTTTGAAACACTTTCGGGGGACCAACTCGGAGAGGAAATGGTGACAGTATGAGGCGGGCTGAAGGGACGCCTCTTCAGCCTCACTGGCCCCTAGATGGAGTGCAACAAGAGGAGGATGAAGCGGTCACTCCCCTTTCATCAGCTGACTGGACCTCATCAAGATCATCTGCTGCAAGAAAACAGAGACAGAAGACGTCGGTTAGTCAAACCCAGATAGAGCAGATAAACTTCCATGAAATCACGTTCAGGGAAAAAATGTTTTAACGATTCAACATTTGAGCAATTACTTGTTGAAGACGACATGTCAGAACTGATAAATTCATTGAGTCAGACGTGCGTGCAGCCTGAGAAAAACCATCAGAAACTTTCTACCCCGGTTCAGCGAAGCTCGCCTCCGTGTGCCAACAATATTTCATCCAGTTATGACAAACAACAACAGTGATATTTAACCCTCATCTAACATTTCAGCTTTCACTGAGAGAGGCCACCCTGTAATTGCACTCAGGTCCCGTTGTTGGTCACTTACAAAGTCGACTTGTTTTTCTTGGCTGCCCTGCGCTGACTCGATCAGTTCTTGCTGGATTGTGGGTTACAGTGTTTCTACAGGATCCCATGGACTGATGGTTTCGTGCAGCTGACGGATCAAATTAAAAACTTCAACTGAGAAATTTTAAATATACATACCGTTGTCATCGCTTGAATAATATACTGCAAGAAACTATAAATGCTCCGCAAGTTATGTAAGTTGAACCACAGCAGTCTGGATTTCAAGCTGGATTCTTTATCACATCATTTACAAACATCTAAATTATTGCTAAATGGTGCTTTTTAAATGCACAATTTCACATGTAATGCCTGTTTTAAATGTCGCCCTCAGCATCCAACTTCTAACTTTAACTTTCCAAATTGTCCTGATATGATTGCGAAGCAGTTTTAATCAGTCATCTGCGACAGAAAAGAGCTTAAGTTTGCAGAACAGGAGCAGCAGTTTGTAAGTGACATGCCCGCCTGCAGATTTAGTGAACTTGGTCTGTTATTTAAAGAAGCTTCAGGCTACGTGTTTGGCTGTACAGGAGAGATGAACAGCTTGTTGACTCTCGGAGAGCCCTCGGGGGATTTCTCCTCTCTGCCGCAATAATGGCCGTCCTGTGAGGATTCTCCCAGCACCACTAAAGCACCACTCATTAGTTTTCGCTGTCCTGGCAACGTCTCAATCGACCTGCTGTAGCCTCGCTGTGTTATCTCTTTAAAGTTTGAAAGATTTCTCTGAGAGTTAAGGACGAGGAGAAGCTTGTGGTTAGAGAGTTCTCCAGGCCTGGAGGGTTAGTGACACATGCTGCATTTACATACATAGCTGCTGGTCACTGAGTCATACTGAATGTTGACAAACTGGCTGATGCAATTTGTCTTGTTTACTCACGACAGAAAACTGCAAATTAAGTTCCCAAACAGCTGTACAAACATGCATCAATGTCCATGTGCAAATGAGCCTAATGACTGAGGATGCTGTGTTGCTAAGCAATGTGTATTTAAGATTTAATTTTAATGCAGCAGGTTTTCTGAAGAGTAAAGACACACAGCCAAAGTTTCAGAATGAGCAGAGAGGCTGAAGGAGAAGAGGAGAGAATCCCCTGAATAACACAATAATAGGAGTTCATATTATACTCTGTAGTCTTGCGTTTTACAGGGTATTATTAGACAGTGCGTGTCTGTGAGGAGGGAGGCAGAGCTGCTCTCAGAATGCACCAAATGCCAGCGACAAATGTTAACAGGTGCGGGGGAAAAAAGGAACTGACTTCTGATGCAATCATCCACACACACCCCTCAGACTGAGGAGCACGCTTCATTTCCAACCCCTGCCATCAGAAACGATCCCAAAACGCTTCAGTAAGAGGCGAGAAGAAATGTGAGCGGATAAAGTGAAACTTTTGGCGGGTCATCTGACCGCTGTGGCGGCGCAAGTCGTGCGTAAAAGCCAGGAAGTCGGCGCGTCATAAAGAACAAACCATCACAACTTGGCGGTTGTTTGCCAGAAGTTAACAGTTGAAACATGCGCACAGGACTTGGTAACAGCATCACATGTGATATGAAAGCACAAGAGGAGCAGTTGTGTGAAAGACTCGTGTTTCCTCTACCTGTTGCTCATTTGTGGACCGGTTGGTTTCAGATCGCTGAAATATAATCCAGTCGTTTGGGGGGGGGGAGGGGGCTCCGCTATCCGCAGCGTCTGTCCCGCGCGCTTTGTTGTGTCTTTTGGATCGAACAAGATCAAGTGCGAACTTTGCCTCACATCTCTGGAGGACCGGTCTGGATAATGTGCTTCGCGACGAGTTCACCCAAAGCGTTTTAAACAGCACGCACCGGCACGGCCCGCCCCCGCTCCGCGCCCCGGCCAATGGAGAGCAGGCGGGGAGCGCGCACTGTGAGCCCGGCGCGGTCAGGCTCTGTTTTTGTGTCAGTTTATGTGTTTGAGTGATGTGAACAGAACACAACATGGAAGTAATGAGAGCTAATTGAGCGATGCCACTTTAATCTCAATCAGGGGTTAAATAAAGAAACAGGAGGAGGTACAAGGTGGAATATAAACAAAATCAAACAGCAGGAAAACATCAGGTTGGGACTTTTTTTTATTGAGGACTTAAACCTGGTTCATGTCACTGCTGTTTGATGATCTGCAACAAGCACACAGGTGACATGTTCACGTGCTTCTGCTCTGCAGAAACTTCAAATTACCAGAAAGTTTTGCAACAAGAAAACAAATATCCTGTAACTCCCACATGTGAAACAAAATTAAAAATGAAATTTCCTTCCAGAGATTCATGCCCAAACAGTGATCTGTGTCTTCTGTGCTGAGGCGATGAATCAGCCTGGTGTCCTTGTTACCACCTGCTGCGGACAGCGTCCACCCATCAGCCTCATTTCTGTGATATCCGTTGTTTTTATAGATCTTATTTTTTAATGTGGGTATGGAAAATGTGTTCTGTCGGAAAGAATGACTCACTCAATAAAGGCCTACATGCCTGTATTATGATATGACTGTCTTTCTCCACTAAGCTATCAAGTTGCTTCGGATGTTTAGACTATGCATCTGTTGCCCTATAATTTTAGGTCAGGCTGCAGCCGTGTTGTCTTAAAGCCATTGACTAAATCATTCTTCCTGCTTACTAATTCATCATAAACATTAACCCGCAGCGGGGTGTTTATCACAGAGGCTTCTGGACTGCTCTGGGGTTTTTTGTTTTGTTTTTTTAATCTGAGGAGTCTGAGATTTATTTTTAGTCGTGGTTATTTATAGCAGCACATATATTTAGCCCAAACCACCTGTGTCAGTGAACTGTGCACGTTGTGTGTGAGTGTGTGTGTTTGCTTTCCATGCCCAATTTCCAGCAATAAAGAGAGCGATGCATGCAGGAGCCAGTGCTGCGTGTGGACCACAAGGTGGAGAGCTGGAGACTGGAATTAACCAGTGATTGGCTCTCACACACACACACACACACACACACACACACACACACACCGCTGTATTGTGAGCAGATGGCAGCACAAGACAGAGGAGGGGGGTTAATGAATGTGAACTTTTCCTACAGTTTATGTCACAGCATCTAGAGGCGTAATGAAATATGTAAACTGTTATATAATGACAATAAAACTAACTGTAAGATGCAGACATTTTACATCTTAGCACAAATTAGCCGACTAAACTGTGAGACTACTAAATTGATGTTTTACACAACCAACAAATTAGTTATAATAATAAAAAACTTTTCATACAATAGATGCAGCACAAAGTGTTTTACAATGATCGTGTTATAATCACCGAGTGCTTCACATGAAAACAGACAAACAAGACAGTTCAATATAGAAGGACACTTATTAAAAACAGTTTAAAACACGGATTATGTGACCATAAATCTTAAGATCAAAAAGAAATCATGACATTAAACGAATCCTAAAAAGTCATAAAACCATGACATCATAAAAGCACAAGATTGTTAAACCACAAATCATAAAATCAAGTATGATACAACATTTTAAACGAGTTGCAGCAGCGTGAAGCGTGAAAAGAGTTTCAGACCTGTATCATAAAAATCACAGCGAGTTAAAGGGGAACTAATGTGTTTTCCAACCTGGGCCCTATTTTCTGATCTCCTTTTGTCTAAATGAGTGACAGGATGTTCAATATGTGGCATTTCTCCAGTATGAAGCTAGAGCTGACCTGCCTGCAGCCCGTGAGCACGCACTATATTAAATAATAGGGCACTCAGACAGCGTCAAACAACGTCAAAATACGTCCACTAAAAGTGCATTTTTTTCACACAGATAGGCTCAGATTGTTAGTATACTTATCTTGGTTGGTTAGCAGACGTAGGTGGTGACAGCAGTCACACTGTCAGAATTTTATCCCAGGCTGTCTTTGATCGACCGGGACGACAGCCATCTTTAAACCTGTCTCACTGTGCGACGTAGGACCACCGTTTTAGAGCCACGACCAAAGATATCGCCACATTTCTTTCACGTTGGTCATCTGGGCGGCTGTGGCTCAGAGGCAGAGCGGGTCGTCCACTACTCAGAAGATCAACGGTTTGATCCCCAGCTCTTCCAGCTTGTATGTCGAAGTGTCCTGAAGATACTGAACCCTAAATTGCTCCTGGTGGTTGTTGCGTCGGTGTGTAAGTGCGAGTGATTGGTTACTGAGTAGCAGGTGGCACCTTGTATAGTAGCCTCGGCCACCAGTGTGTGAATGTGACCAAGTATTACAAAGTATTAAAGCGCTCTGAGTAGCTGTAAGTCTAAGGTCATGGTTCAGTTTGAGGCGACTGTTTTTAGAAGAGCATAATGAGGTCTGTGTGCTGGGTGACTGGCTGTGGTCTCTGTAACAGGGTCAGCCGGTCGGTGAACGGACAGATAGAAATAAGGGCGTCACAGTAAATCAACACTGTCATGATCTGCTGCCTGAAGAACATCAGGAGCTTTGGATTGATCTATTTAGATACACGATGGTTTTAACCAGATCACACAGAGATGCAAATCAAAGCAGCAGGTTAGAAAGCAGCATCTGGTCACTTTCGTCCATCTGGTCAGCTGACGTCAAAGAGAACTTCCCGATCAGAGCGTTTGTTCTTCCACAACAAACACCATCCACCTTAGACAGACACATGATCATCAGAGGAAGAGAAGATGCAAAACAGACATTTAAACACCACTTTATTGAAATTGTTGACACTGGCGTCGTCTTGATATTTTATAAAATCTGCTTGATGAAGCTTCATAACAACATTTACAACACAGTCGGTCTCTGTTACATCAGATCAGCAAATTCTTTTGTTCATAAGACGTTGGAAGATATAAAATATCTGTCATTTACAAAATCTAAGACAAGAAACAGGGTTCACTTATTTTTGTGTAAAAAGTTTCGATGAAATGATTTTGAGCCATGACTTCCTGTTAATTACTAAACAGTGTTCCACCACCACAAACATAAAGAAAACAAAATGTTTTACGTTTTTCATATAAACTCTGCTGACTTTACACATAAACAGGAACAATGCTGTCATCAGCCTGTGACCTCTGTTTATTTACAACGCTCAGCAACAAGATTCAGGGATAGTCAAAGTCTCCTTAAGGTGCAGACGCACCAAACCGACATCAAAGAACTCTGAGCAAGGAAGGGACAGAAACTTTGTGGTGGTTGCCCTGTTGCTGCGTAGGATACATTCTTTTAATGTGTGATTGGTTGTCCTTTTGTGAGCCTGTGAGGTGAGGACACCCAGTGGAAACTGAATGAACTGCTGACTGTGAAAGTGTTGTCACTCTGCTGATGGAAGGTTGAGGCAGATTCACGTCATCACTGCTTCATTTTTCCGTTATTTTCAATCCTAGTGCTGTGATCACTTTATTTCTGGTCTTAATGCGTTAGGAGTGAAATGTGTGCGTACTCCTCATGAGATCAAGCACACATACATATCTACACCATCAAATAGGAGGCATTTCATTGACTCATTGTCATTCAGTGTTTGGAGAACATTTCTCCGACCTCTTTGCGTTTACACCATTTTCTCCTCTGATTCAGAACCTCTTAAAAGTCTTCCTTCCTGCTCCTAACAGTTTTTCACCTGAGGAGCTCTTTTAAGGTCTGAGATGCTTTGTGAATAACTTTTATTTAACAAGGACCTAGTCTTGACTTTAAGGGAAAGTTCTAAGTATTTTTCTTTCATCACTAGGAGCAACTCTTTGTACTAAGAAGCTTTGTGAATACAGTCCAGTCTTTTTCTTAACGTTTCCTAAAGTATTTACGCTTTTCACCTTGTCTTGGTCTTATACTTAAGGAATCCCTAGACCGTTGCACAAAAATTCTTAGCAACCAAAGCAAGGTTAAAAAAAAAAAAAAAATACTTAAAGTACCTCTAACTCTCTTAACTGCAACAGGACCGAGTTCATGGTAGTAAATGTAAAAGGCGAACACACCCCGAGTGTTCTGCGACCAGGAGAGCCCAGTAGTTCCCCTTTGATTTTATACTTTAGCTTTGACTTAATTAATTTTTGTGCCTCTTTGTACTTTCCTTTTCTGTTTTCTGGTATTTGGGATCAAATTCACTTTGTAGTTTGTGCTTTTTATGATTGTATTCCTCCAGAAGTTTAATCTTGTCCTACTCTGACCAAGATGGTTTCCTTGCCTTCTTTTGTTCTGCCATTTTTTCTCTATTTAACGATGAGACAACTTTGTGAGACAATAACAGGCGTCACCAGTACGAGTCCAAGCAAACAAACAATCTCCAAGGAAACTTGTAATCCCTTTAAAGGGGTTCTGTGCAACTGAGGACGTCCCTTAGCTAAGGAGAAATTGAGCCTATAGTTAAGGTAAAAACTTTTCTGCCACTGGTCCTTTCTTTTTAAATACGTAACTTAAGTTGGGGTTTTTTTGTTCACATTTGTCACAACAGTCTCACCAAAGGTTTCACTTTGTAGCCGTTCTGGAGCTTTCTGACTGTAGTGCATGATCTTCCTCAGCAGCTCATTCGTTGTCCATGTTGACTCAAAGGTTGAGATTTAAGGCTAAAAACAGCAGTTAATGAAACAGTCTTAACACAAGGCCTATATAAAATATAAAAACAAATTTCCACCCACTTAGATATACAGTACACCCTGACCTTCATCATTTACCCTTAAGTCCACAATCACCTTATCTGAATATAACATTAACCATATAAAGATTTTATTAAAATGTATTTATAGTTCAAATAGCGAGTCTCTGTACATTAAAGGCTTTGTATTCTGATGTTGTTGCATTTATACTTACTGTTGTAAGTATTTATGTTTTGTGTATCAAATGCAGACTACCTGTAGGCTTGAAAGACGGCTGTAAAAAGTTTGTAGTTTCATCGCTTGAGGACTACAGCTGCATTTTCAGTCTGAATTGCTGTAGAAGTTTACAGCTTAGGGTCAACTCATGTGTCTGCATTTATATGGGTTAGCTGAAATGACTTGCACATGGAAGAGTACGTCTTAACGTGGATATCTGCTGGCTGCACCAGATCAGCATCAAATATTGACCAAAAAGTAACCTACAAACCTTAAGATGTAATTCCACATTTGAGCCATGATATCAAATTGGCCTCAGGCCCGACACTGTTCCTGGGGTTTGGTCTTTAGCATGAGTAGGTGGGGCTTTTTGAAGTAGTCTTTGGAGATACTCAAGGGACTGCTGCCATCTGCAAGGCGATGGTCACATGATCGATGGAGGCAGCATAAGTACTTTCTGGGCGTATTCTTCCTGGCTGCCTGTAAGAAGTGTAAAGCCTGTTCTGATTTGAAAACCACAGCTAAGGATCCTTCAGTAGCCTTCATGCAGTGCTGGATGAGCAGCTCTCGTTGAAATGGGCGCCATCTTTCAAGCCTACAAGGGTAAAGTCTTTGATACTCAAAACACAGATTTGTGCTTGCAAAAAAATGGCATGTTAAAAAAACAGAAGCCAGAACTCTTAACATTGTTAGAGTAAATGAGATCCAGTAGCATCCTCAGTATTCCTCTGTAGCAGCGGCTTCCTTGAAGGAACGGACGATCAGCACAACGTCTTAATGAATAAAACATGGCTCTGCTTTTATATTTCTGTATTTGTCAGGTCATTTGGCAAAGTCAACGTGTCTTGATGTTGATTTTCTGCTGATGTTGAAACCGTTGGTTCAGGGTTACTGTCATTCACCATCTCCACAGTTACTGTCGGAGGTGTCAGAAGTTTTTCTTGATGGTTTTGCTGCTGTATTGGAGAGGGGCGTGGGGAGGATCGAGGCGAATGTCGTGGGGAACATCGAGGTGAATGTCGAGGGGAATGTCTTAGAGAAGGCCGCAGGAGCTTCTGGCGTTCGTACTCCTCAGCGCTGACCACAGGCACCAGCACCTTAGCAGTGTGATTGAACAAGGTATAATCCACCGTGTAGTGTCTCCTGGTGACCCTGATCATCTCCTGGAACAGGTGGCCCCAGAGAATTTCAGGTGGAGTGTACGAGGTTCGGGTCTGGTGCAGAATACCTGTGGAGTCGTCCGTGTAGGTGAAAGACACCACTAACTCAAAGTCTGACTTCCGCAGATCCTCCAAACTCATCTTGTACAGCGGGCTGCCAGGTTGGATCCTGTGGAAGATGGTGGTAGGTGTGGCCAGGATAATGTCCCTCTGCTGGATGACCAGATCTTCGTATGTCACGTCCCTTTTCCCTGTGGCGTGCACCGTGGTGCGGACGATCTGAGCGCAAGCTGTCCCCTCCACCAGGTGGTGTCTGCGAAAGTCCCCAACTCTCCAGGACAGACACAGGTAACCATCGCGTAGATTGATGACAGCGCTGTTGCTGAAGCCCACCGTCTGCGCCCTCTTCCTGGCAGAGGCCATTTTGGCGACAACAATTCCGATGACAAACGTGTCGATGAAGCAGCTGATGACGTCCTGTATAGTGACAATGATGATGGCAATCATGCAGTTCTCGGACATTCCTCTGAAACCATAGCCAATGGTCGTTTGAGTTTCAAGCGAGAAGAGGAAGGCAGCTGTGAAGCTGCGCACCTCATACACGCAGTGTTCTTCTGAGGGCCTTCTGGCATCACCATGAGTGAGAGCAATGACCCAGAAGAGGATGCCAAAGAAGAGCCAGGACAGGATGTAAGACAGGGCAAAGATCAGGAACATCACCCTCCATCTGATCTCCACCAGGGTGGTGAAGATGTCGGTCACAAACAGCAGCCACTCCTCAGGAACATGGCGGAACACAACGTTACAGCTGCCTTCTTTGCGTACGTAGCGGTGTTTCTTTGGTTGAGGTCCATTCTCAGTCTTCACAGTGATGTCATCGGAGGGGCTCACTGATTTATATTGTTTCTGCATCTTCCAGGGTCTGTAGAGAAGATAGAAAAAAACCTTTAGCAGCTTTATTCATGAATGAGACTTTAATGTCTGACTTTGAGCCTTTACATTAAAGCCACTGAGCAGGATGTTACCACCACAGTTTGAAATCTTTACATTCATGGTGGCTTAGAGTACAAAAAATAACCTCTTTGGAGAAGATGTGAAGGCGGCTGAATACTCATTCAACACCCTCAGTGCTCCGTTTAGTAACAGGAACTTCAGAGTTTCAGGTTTGTTGAGATTTAGGTTTGGAAGGATGCCTTGCCTTTTATTTATTTATTTTTGTTGGCTATGCTAACAGATAGCTGGCTAGCTGCGTTCACTGCAGAGAATGTTGAATGCCCACCTTCCAGTCCCTAGTGGTTAGCTAACGTTAGCATTGGCACTAAACTGAAGAGTAGTAAAAATGAACCTATTGGTTGACATGGTTGACATGGGGATACTCAGCGGTTAACTGATGAATGGTTCACTGTTGACATCCCTACCATCAACCTTGCAGACCAGGTTTCAAATAAACCCTGAGTTCCATATCGGCAGCTTTCTAACATTTGTCACCGGACTAGTTTGTAGGTTGATGTTTTGTACAGCTGACCCAAAACATGTAGAGAAAGTCGTTAGAGTAATGCAGGTCATGGCTGCAGGAGCAGACACAGCTCTGCTAATGAGACCAAACAGCCACTGAAAGCTGTCTGACTCTGACCCACATGAGGACGCGACACAAATCTGACATGGAAACCTAGATGTTGAGTCTATAAGGGAGCTTCTGAACCAATTTAGAGTACTGTAAAAATACCTATTTCATACATTTTAAAAATAAATAAATGTGATCTCTTTAAAGCAAAATGAAGCGTAAGATTGCAAATGTGCTGCATGAGTGTGAGTGTAAATCCAAAGTTTCATCACATTATGATATTATATTGAATTTTTGGACAATGATATGATACTTGCTCACATCACAAAGTCTGCCACGATTCAATTTTGACTCTGTTCAAATAAATCCAGGGGCGTGTGGTCGATGGCGGACAATATCAGTAAATATTGTCATTGTCTTTTTCTTAGATGCTGACCATGATCTGACCAGTGTTGGGCCTTCAGCACTGTTCGAATGTTTAGAAAGGAGGTGCTTTGATATAAATGGTGACCAAGATGTGCCATGGCAATTTCAAAATGAAGGAGTATCTTAAAGATGACGATATAATGTTTTCACTTTGCATGGATAATACTGGATCATTAATCACTGAATTGATAGATCTATTGAGATTTATGTGTCGTGACACCTCTGATAAACACAGACTCAGTGAGAGAGTAGTCAGTCAGTATGCAGTCTGCAGTCCAGTGTTTCTGCTGCCGATTATTAATTTTGCGCACGTGTTTTCACAGTTGAAGAAGGAATTGTGAGCCTAAAACAAGCAGAAGAATTCATAAAATCTTGATAGATGTGATAACACGAATACAGTAAACAAAAATCAGTTTAATTACGAAATGTTTTGATGCTGCATCGTTCACACAGATCAGTCAGAATATTCCCAAAGGGCTTTCCCTGTTGCTCTGATACAGAAAACAGCCATTTACTTAAACCCGTCTTGCCCATTTTCCGACTTTTCTTTCCAGCTATTGTTGGAGGAAACGATTAACAACGGAGTCTTCCATGTATCACAAACATTGGCTGATCACTGGAAATCTCCAGCCTCTTGCTCTCCCTCCTGTAGCATCTAATAAACATACGTAATGAGCAGCACTTTGTTGACAACCAGAACAGTGACACAGGACAAAAAAAAAAAAAAAAAAAATCATTGACGAGAAAAAGAGTCTGTTGTGTTGCCCGTTTTTTTTTTTTCCATTATGGGTTAAAGTTATAATTTCATTCACATGTTTTCTTTCATATTTTGTCTCCCACTTCGTCGTCTTGTCTGAGCTTTGATTGCTCTGGAGGTCTATTTTTAAGACAGCAATCTGGGAATGTTTACCATGTATGATTTTCTTTTTCCTGTCTCTTTGTTCTGTGTCAATACGTTTAATCACAGTGGGGCAGTTGCCTGGAGATACAAAGCCCTCTGCAACAGTTATTGCTCAGGCTGCTGCTTTACGCCACTGACTTTTTTTTTCTCGTACAATAAACCAAAGACAGCTAAGATGTGGTACATACCTGTACTCCAGAGACTGCTAGCAGTCTAACAAAAAAAACCCAACAACTTCATGGTGCGTTTAATTTGGCTGTTCTCATGCACTGTTCGTATGTATAACTTAGAAAGATAAAGCACCAGAATTGATACACGGCCCACGTAGTTGTGAAGGTTGCGATCACCCAATAAATGTGCTAAATCGGAGTAAAGAAGGAAGCATTATAAAGATTTTTAAATTTTACGTTAAGTACATAACATGAGGACGCCCAACAATGATTCTTTCGCTAAACCAGACCTGCTTAACTTTATGTTAACTACATAACATGATAATACCCAACCATGTTTCGTTTCCGACTCCTAACCACTGTTACGTTACATTTAGCACATAAGTTTGTATTAAGTATGTAAGTTTACGTTAAGTACGTAACATGACGATGCCCAACCTTGTTTCTTTTCCAAAACGTAACTTAACTCTCCTCAACGCAACCTACATAACTTTCTGTTTACATAACTTTATGTTGAGTATTTAATGTGACGATAATCAACCAGAATTCTTTTCCTACAGCTTAGCTACGTAACTTTATGTTTAGTATGTAAGTTTACGTTAAGTACGTAACCTGACCATGCCAAACCATTTTCTTTTCCAAAAACGTGACTTTTCTTTCCTAAACCTAATTTACATAACTTTACGTTGAGTACGTGACGTAATGACAACCTACCGTGAATCTTTTCCTGAACCTAACCTACAAAATGTTTAGTACGTAACTTCTTTAGGTGAAGATGCTCCACCACACCTCTGTGTAACTTTACTCTCTTAAACCAAGCCTACATAACTTTATGTTTAGCATGTAACTTTACATTAATTTTGTAATGTGAAGACAACCAGTCTTGATCTTTTTCCTTGACCTAACCATCGGGGGCGTTAATCTGTTGGACATACAAACAGGATATGGTGGTTTGATGCAACTCTGCTGATGGATTTTATAAATTCGTTTTGGGCAAAGCATTATGCTGCGATCACATGGAATCAGTAGACAGCAAACTGGATAATTTAGTGGATAAGAAAAAGACGGTAAAATTCGGTGAGGCTGGCAGAGAATGCTGGCAGTGGTGAGGGTAGAGGGCACTGCCATTCAAAGCTAAATTATTTTACCTTTTTGTTGTCCTCCTTGATGACATTTAAAACCTGATGTTACGTAGCTCCTCATGCAAGGAGAACACACAGGTGATCCGGACAATTACTGGACACAAGTAGAAACAAAATTATTTTATTTAATATATTTCAATCCATTCTTTGTAAGCTACACAGCATCACTATCGCAAAATCTCGTCACGCATGTCTCGTGTTACTGTCCTGCCATTTCATCAGGCTGTTTGTTTTTTCTTTTCAAGAAGGTGTTGTCCTTTCTGCTGTCCACCGTCTGCCTGATGCCATGTGAACGCAGCATTGGTTGATTAAAACGGCTTAAAATCTTTAAATGCATCACATGGCGTAGGTACAGGGGAAATTTTGCTCTTTAATTCTACTTAATATAATGTGTTTAGTGACCAGTAGTCTGTTGCCACACCACAGTAGGATGTCTTCTGCCGCAGTAACGTTACACCCTCTGTAAACATACAGTAATGTTTCCATGCAAAGGTTTGCTGTTGTCCAAAGCAATGGCCCAGGACCTTTTTTTGTTTGTTTTTCTGGGTGGAGGTCAAAGAACTGTCAGAGGGCCAATAAAGGAAGCGCCACGGGACTGAACTGGTCTAAGTTAGCAGGGGAAAAATGAATGTGGAAACTGGAATAGTGTCATGGTGCGATCACGGGCAGAGGAAGGATCAATCACAGCCAAACCACTGAGAGCATCCTCTACGCCCAAAACAAATGGGGTTTGAATCACCGCTATCTGACTGAGTGAACTGGGCTCCAGTCACAGACTCCACTTTCTCCTGGCTACAGCAAACGTCCCCACTGCCAGACTATGGAGCTCACTCCATGAGGTCATAGGAATAACGTCCTATTAGCTTCCCATAATCCCTTCCTAACTACCCTGATATGGACGAAAGGAGAAAAACGCAGCATCCTACTGGAAAACCAAGAGACGCTGAGGGACTGTAGTATTCAGGGGTTATCAGTCTGAACTCAAACCTCTGTCTGACCTGCAGAAATCATTTTGTAGAGGAATAAAAAGTGCAAAGACGTGCAGATAACTTCCTCAGTAGCAGCACACAGGTGTGTGGAAAAAGTTGCTGCTTTATCCTGCTGCTTTTTTTCTGCTTTCATAACTTTGAATGGTTGTAAATATCAGTGTTGGTCGTGTATCAGAGCTGCAATCATCAGTCAGTCCACAGAAAATGATTTGGCAACTTTTTTCATTATCAAACACTTGCTTAGGTCATTTTTGGCTCTCGACGGTTGGTTGATCTGTCGGTCGGTGCAACACTTTAATCCAGACTGAAATATCTCTGAAGCCTTTGCATGGATTGCCATACAGTTGTCTGCACACATCCATGCTCCTCACAGGACTTTTGTGATCCTCTTACTTTTCCTCTGGCCATGAGGTTCCTCACCATGAGGTTGACTTTTGTAGTTTTGAGTGAAATATTTTGACACTTATTGGATGGACTATATAGGGGTACCAGTACCCTTAAAGTGACACTGATACCAGCAGCGTTCCTGATTAAATAACAATAATGTACTACCAACTCCGTCGGTGCATCGTGCTTGACTTCAGCACACTGCAGACTGTTTGTGTTGTAGCTGCTGCGGGCGTGTGGGCTCTGCCGCTCACACACAGTGACAGGGCTAACTGTTAGCATCACACAGCTAACAATTACAAGCTTTTCTAACCACGGAGTCGAGCTGTTTCGTTGTCAGTGTGAGTTTGTTAGGACTGTTCAGCGGCTCTGTGTTGGATGTTTGCCGCTGCTGCTGTTTTAGCTTGTGCTAAACTTGCAGGCGTTGAACTACCACGAGCACATTGGCTCCAGAGATGCCTGCAACAGCAAGTTTGCTGATGCAGCAAGGAGTGGGACAGTCTGGGACGCCAGCTTGAAAAGGACTGAATGCAGGTAAATGTTTGACTGGAGACTAGACGTGTCAAAGGTTAACTGATAATTAGTTAATTGCAGAGAATATTTTTGACAAATTACGCATTGTGCTCCCCATAAATTGGCCTGGTTGATTTAACGGCTAATTTTTGAGCCACACAGCGAGGCCCCCGGGACGTACACCAGGCTGTAAAACCAGTCTTTGTAGTGGCCAAACAGTGGTACTGCAGTTCCCAGGATCAGTCACGTGATGCCATTGGGCCCAAAAAGACTTTTTCCCATAGACTTGCAATGGGATTTACATTTTGAGCTTTACAACTTCCGTGAAATGACTCATTCCACTATCAAGATTTAATCCATTCAGTCTGAGAACATTTGGAAAGGCTAAAACAGCCAAATTATTTTAACCCCATTCAAACTAGTGGAGCGCGGAAATAAAGCACTTTGAACTTCATGTGCTGCTGGAATAAATGGTGCCCCGCCATCACTGCTATATCCAGGTCTCCTAATACATCCATGCACAAACCCCTTTTAGCTTTGCTACTGTTAGCTCTGTTAGCACAGGGTGACCACCATGCTTCTGCAGCAATGCTGTACCACGGGACAGCATCACAAGTGGTAATCACTGAATGAGTGGCGCTGCTTTTATGAACTGCTGTTAAACTTATATTATATATATATACATATTTATGTTCCTCTCAGGATAAACTGTAATTCAGTCCCAAATACTAACATCACTTAGTTCAAGCTTCGCTGTTGAACATTATTATGAACTTAATATCTTTCTGAATCTTGGCTATTGGTCACCTCAGGCTGTGTGGGGCATTTTTCACAATTGTCTGACATTCTGTAAACCAAGTGATGAATTGCTATATTAAGAAAATAATCAGCAGATTAACTGATAATGAAAATTAGAATTAGTTGCAGCCCTCCTACTTACTAACTGCTAATGTGTAAAATACGAAGTTGGACATAAAGAATACCTTCATTTAGCAGATCATTTAATTGTTACTTGATATATTTCACTTGGTCTATATTTTTACAAAAAAAGTAAAATTAAGTAAATATTTCTAAAGTATTTCATAATTCAATGATGAGCTTCTGTTCACACAGTAGTTGCAGTGATTTTATCTCGCTGCACCGCACAGTCAAGACTAACGAGGTGTAATGAAGATGAATGCTCAGACTTTTTCTAACGAAGAGAAATAAATGAATGAAGTCTGAGCTCTTAAAGTGTTTTAACACACACACACACACACACACACATACACACACACACACACAGGCATGAAAATGAACTTCAGATACTCCTATCTTGTTTCATGTGGTCAGCTAATAAACTCAACCTCAAGAGATGCAATTAATCCACTATTAATTCTACATTTTTTAACGTGATGTAACGGTTGTCGGAGTGATTTTGACCTTAATAGCGTCTGGAGTATCGGGCCATGAAAAGACTTTTTAATCAACACTGAATGTTTTTTAAATGGTTCAAGATACTGAGGAGGAGTTTCCACCACTTGCAGTCGTCTCAATATGCTGTGTACTACTGTAATATGTGAGATTATTTTATTCCTTAAAGAAATTATGGACCATTGTCGTGCTGAGCTTTAAAAAGCTTTTCTAATTGAGTTATTTGTGTTTTCAGTGTGTTGTGGTTTCACCCACTGAGCAGTGCATCAGCCCCGATGGCTCTCTGTGTTGTGTTGACCCACTAGGTTGAGCTGTTTTCTCCACATTCACTCTGCGGAGCTTATGACCTGAAACAAGCATCTCTGTGTACAAAACACGACATGACACAGAACAACCTCCTACAACCACAACACATCCTGACCTTTGGCATAAAGTTTCCACTGCACTTTCTACGAACAAAGCTGTGACACTCGATATTTCTGAGGTTTAAATTGTTGTTTTTTACAACAACAAGAGCGTCCTTTTGTATTCTAAAGTTAGACTAAAGGTCCGTCATCCACTGCTGACAATCGAGGGATGAACTCTGGAAACAACTTAGGCAATTGGCTTGTTTCCTCTCCTGCTCGGGGCACTTACAACTCCATTACATGCTCACTTACTGCAAATGACATTGTGCCACCCATCTGTGGTTCACTGGAACAGAACCGTGTACACGGGTGGCTAGTCTCAGCTCTGCCCCGCAGCTTTCTGTCACCTCTAATGACCTTCAAAACCCCAGTGCTGAAAAATATTTCCATCTTAACAAGTCACTTAATCTCTCAGCTATGTGTCAGATGAAGTGTCTGGCAGCGGTGGTGAGACCACTTCACTGTTTCAGGAATATTTCAAGAAAGTGTCAGATCTGTTGACACCGATGTGCTCTGGGAGTTCTCCTGATGTCTAAAGGTTTGTTGCAAAGTTTAAAGGTCAGAGTGCTGAGATTTCATAAGACGTTTCTACATGACGAAGTCACGATTTGTGACTGAAGGTTAATGGTTTATCCAGGTTTAAAAGTGGCAAGTGGACCAGAGCACGTGTTTGATTTTAGTTTGCTTAATTAGAAATAGCTTAAAGGAATACTTTACCCTCTAACTGTGTATCATTTACACACAACTTGTTTTGTGTTGAATTTGTGAAGAAAACTAAACTGTTTTTCTTACATGCCTCAGTGGTGAACGAAGAATCCAAAAACTGAGAAAAATCTTGATGAATTGAAGTTATATTTAAAGTCCCATTTATCCAGTGGGATGCTCAGTATCTCCCAAACATTTTCCAAGTGACAAATTTCCAGGGCAGAAAAATGAAGCCAATGCGAAAGTGCCAAAACCGCAGTTCCTCTAATGACCACTTGAGGCTGGCTCCAACAGCGAGTCAGTCCCCACAGACCTTCATGTTAAAGTGCCCGACGTTACAGCAGAAATAAACATGTTTACAGCCTGGTACAAAAAAATGTTTTCGTTTCTAAAGCTAATTTCAACATTCATGTTAACTTTACAATGAATTTTTATGTTACTCGCCCATTTGCCTTTTATTAAGGCTTAAAATTACACATAATTACGGTGTTTCTGCTTTAAGTGACCGACTGTCTGTGAGGAGTCACCACAGTCTACAGCCCCTTTCACACTGCCAGATTTTCAGCGAATGTTGGGTTGTTTGCCGACAAGCTGCGAGTGTTTAGACACACAGAGCCGGATTGGCGAGTTGATCCGAGGTGCCCAATTTTCCGCCTCGTAGGGTAGACATATTGGTGGAACCTTTTGGTTTAAACAGAACGAGGTGGCCTTCTGCAACAGGAGGAGCTGTTGATGATGCCGCACGTGCGAGCCACTGGCGGTGGATAAACAGGAAACAGCTGATAGCAGGAATTAGCGAGCAACTAGTAGCAAGAGGGAAACACAAACCTGACAGACACTGTAAAGATGAGCAACTGGGGAGACAAGGAATTGACCAGCCGCGGCTTCCCTCCCACGTCACTGTTTACATCACACGCTGAGCTACACGTTTTGTTACTTGCTCACGCCCCCCATTGCCCCGAAAAAGGCACATTCTGTATAAACAAAAGTAGGCAGGCAGCATTTTGCTGCACTCCCCGATTTTGTTTTTATACTGCCAATGCTGAAAACACACTGATTGGGCTTTCCTGCAAATTTGCACATTTCCTATCTAGAAGAGTCTCGCTCCTCCACCGCTCCACCTTCATCCAAATATGGTCACTTCTGGCTCCAAAAAATAGAAGATGGCAGCGGCCAAAATCCTGAATTCAAGCCTTCAAAACGGGAGTCCATCCATCCAACCATCTTCCCATATTCAAAGCAACACAGGGTGAGTAACTGATAAACAAATGATCATTTTACGTGTCCCTAAATGTTCCTTTAAGATTTACCCGGATGAGCCCAGATACCGATCAGTGCTGACAGTGTTCCTCAACTTCTGACGCTCATAAACACGATTGTCTGTTTAGAAATACACTACCGGCAAGTTTTAATGCTCATTTGGAGGCTGAAGTATTCATTTAAAGTTGATTTTAAAGAGAGAGAACGCAGAGTTTAACCTCTTAGTCGTAGATCTCTGTCGATTCAGTGTCCACATTTTTTTTCTGTCTCCGCAGGGTGTATGTTTGGTTTTAGACCTGTGCTACTGAATTTAAATGAGACGTGTTGGTCTGTGGCTGTTTCATGTCAGCCGTCTGTACTGTAGGATTTCTCTTGAAGACCAAAGTGACCTCTGGGATTACAAGTCCTGCATGTTTCACTGTTTAAAAGATCAATAGCCTCATATTTATGAAACAGAGTTAGTCCTGTTGTGTCAGCAGTGACGCAGCCTCACATTCACACACAGTCAACTCTGCTCTTCAAACATATCCGCATACGTTATTCTCTCAGCAAAAAATCTGTTTTAATACATCCCATATTAACCTATTTCAGATTTCTCTGTGAAACCTGATAACAAACATGACTTATCACCTTGACCACATCTTGTTTTGTTTTGTAACCATTCAGGCATTGTGTTACGGCTCTTAATACTGCGGCTCAGATTACTGACTGTTCCTCTGTCCACAAGCTTTACTTTCTTGTTGCATCAGATTTGTTTCAGCTCAGTTTGACACCTTCAAACAACCAGCAACTTGTAATAATAATAATAATGATAATAATAATCATACAGTATGCATTTATTATTCATCAGCCAAGTGAAGTAGTTTTAAGTCTTTTTAAGAGCATGCAGTATTTTACAGAGCATTTATTTTGATGGAAACCTAAAAGAAGCAGATTTTAATATCCAAATACCACAATGTTTTATAGTTTATATAAATAACCTATAAATATACACCCCAATATATTCAGATTGCACATCCCCTTTCACTGAAATTGAATTCAACAGTCTGACATCAGGATTTCTGCAGTGTATATGAACAGATGATTCCTACCTTTTTGTAAAGATGTGCGCTGAACCAGTCACAGGTGTGTCTGCACCTGAGGTGAGAAGCTCTCCGAGCGGCTGAACAGTAGCTCAGCAGTCACCTGCTGGAATGAACCAGCCCACTTGTCTCTGCGAAAACTAAAGATTAACACCTCCCTTCAGCATCACATGGTGGCACACACACAGGTGAATGTTTCTGAATGTGTGCCTGTGCAGGTCGACATCAGTATGCATGTGTGTGTGTGTGTGTGTGTGTGTGTGTGTGTGTGTGTGTGTGTGTGTTTGCGCGCGTGTGTGTGTGCGCGCGTGTGTGTGTGTGTTGTGGGTGAGGATGCATAGATGGACAAGATTTAAAATACATATACTCCAATCCAATACTTATATATATACCTAAATAATAATAAGCTGCAGTCTAATGAATTTGACACCCATTATTTTTCATAACCATCTTAATCCATTAAAGTAATATTAAACTGATAAGCTTAAATTTAGGGCCGCTCCCGACTAAGAATTTTCCTACATTACGGAGAAATACAAACCGTACTAATGAACCTTCATTAATATAGGCCTATATTTTCTCTCCAAGTGCACGTCACACACTGAGCGAGCCGCCTGTTAATGACGCTGTGGGCTAATGGGCATGTAGCTACTTCCATGTTTCACATGATACGTCATGTTTGTAGTCGACCAATGAAGATGAGTTTACATATCACCTTGGGTTTGTCCTTCACCTTCTCAAAATGATCCCACACTGATTCAACACTGGGAAGAATATTCATGCCTTTACCATGTGTCGTCTCCAAGTTTGGTGACGTGACCGCGTTATCTGGGGCTCTGCCGGTGAGGGCTCGGTGGAGAAATCTTCTGCACACACGGGTCGTAACGCAGTTGGCGAGACTCCTGCTGACAGAAACACACGTCACCAGGTATGAACACTCAAAAGGTTACGATAGTCTCTGCGACACAAAATCCGGGTGAAAATCGTGTAATGTCAACTAGGCTTTAGGGCCGAACACATGCCGTGTCCCGAGCCGCCTGGAAAACACGTCAGGCGCCTTTTTTTGTCCCAGCTTTCAAAAGTGTGGTGGCATATATCTGAGGTTGTGATTGGTCGACCCTCGTCACATGACGTGGTGCGCGCTGCTGTGTTCCAAAAGTTGAACTCTGTTTATCTCAGAGCACAGCCATTGCGCCCTGAGAAGTAGGCGCTCGGGAACGTGCTCTGGCGTTTAAGCACATCTGCTGCGCGTCTACATTGAAAACAATGAATTTGAAGGCGCAATAAATGCGGCATGTGTGCGTCCTGTTACTCACCAGGGAGACCAGAGGATGGGCACAATGTTTGTTTAATGTGCCAGTTTTTTGTCAAACAAAACAATTTGAGGACATCAGCTTCAAAACAATTGTGATGTGCATATTTTTTAAAAAAAGACAATCATTGATCATTTAACTGAGCAGATAACTGACAGCTTAATCAGTCATGAAACAGCCTCATGTTCACATAATCCGATCAGCTGTGCACAGGGAGGTTTCAGGATTTTAAATTAAAAAAGAAAGAGAGAGACAGAATTGAAACTGATTCTTGACATCGGCCAGCACTCTGAGTTTAGGTATCAGAGAGAACAAGTTCTGAAAAGAGGTGACATTGCTTTTACTTTTTATTTTTAATGTCAGTCTCTCCAACAAGCCTCTTTATATGGCAACACATACAACAACATTAAAGTAATTGTTGGTCCATAAGAATTCGATCTGCTCTCACAGCCTCAGCTCACACACCTTCATTCACAGCAACAAATTGGTGAACACTCTCCCTCCTTTGTGCCTCTTTTTCAAAGACTTGACCAAAATCCCTTATTCCCAGCCTGAAACTCCTTAGAGAGCTTAACTCACTTAATAACTGCTCTGCAACCAAACTCTATCCATTGTCCCGAGCAAAAAGCCCAACTCAGGTTTCAAACATTGAAATCTATTGACGGTCAGCAGGCTCTCGGTGCAGAGGAAAGACTGGCAGGTCTGACATATTGTGATAACAGAGGCTGTCTTTTTTATGTACCCACAAACAGATCTGGGACGATTGAAATGGGAGACTGCTGTCACGTCAACGTGACTTTTCCATCCTGCTGGTGTAAATGTTTATTGTATGAATAGTTGTAGATGACGGAGCTGCTGAGCAGTGTTGTGTAAGGGCCTTCTGTGCCCTTAACTGTACGTGTCATTTGAGCTGGCCTCAAATGAGGATGGCGAGGGAAGCAGTACAAACTGGACACAGGTACACATTCACAAATGTTAAAATAGAGCAGAGGTCACGTTAACTCAGTATTTTACATGATTAACTGGATTTTTGACATCGTCCATTGACGAGATGTCATTATCCATCACACATTTCATTCTCAACCAAATATTTAAACATGCTGATGGCGCGAGAGGAAAAGTCTGGGGGTGGGACTAAAATGTAAACTCTGGCCTGAGGGGGCGGCAGCAGATAAAAGGCCATGTTGTTACATAATCCAAAGGGGTTCATCTTGTTTATGGTGGCCCTTTTAGGACATTTCAGATTCAGTTTGCAAGGCTCAGTTCTACACAGGTTTGAGCACTGTTCACATTTGGACCGGTTCCAGTTCCAGTACCTGTAATATACCGTTTCAGAACGTTGGAGCGGTGTGAACTGGCCGGTCTAAGCTTGACTCAAGGTGGCCAATGTCACCTGCAACTCAGCTGGTCAAATGGCCGGCGGCTGATTTTAGAACGTAAAGCACGTCACTTGTTGACTAGAGATGATACGCCGTCTCATGGTGGTCACTTCCTGTCAACCAGCAGCTTTTTACAATACTGCAGAAAGGTGCTTTGCAAGAAGTTGTCTGTTTCAACTCTCGTCACCAATCTTTGGTCTGAACTGAGCTTAAGAAGCAACAGTGGAGCTGTGTAGCCATCTTTGATGTGCTACAACCTCCTGTCTGAGGTTGAACTCAGCTTGCAGAACTGCTTTGAAACTCTGGCTGGCCAAGTACCAACATTTGGCACAGATCAATTCATTGTGAATCAGTACTCTGCAGTACTGACGTAATACAGTTGCTGCCCTTAAAAGTTCGGTACCCAGCCCTAGTTCTACACTTTCAGACATGGCTCATTGCACTTGACAATGCTGTAAGGTATCCTGTCAGGAACTGCATCGTTAAACGTGAAATTTTTCACACGTTGGTAACGCTATATAAGTTTGAATGTAATCAGGTGAGTGAGTCATTAAGGTTTAACCTCTGAAGACCACCAATGTCCATACCAAGTTTCATGACTATAATTGTAGAGATCTGACTCTGGACCATAATGTTGGACTGAGCATGAACCAGAATCACAGTCTCCTGTCAATGTAGCTAAACTCATGTTTGAGAGGTTGATGAGATTTTGTGGGTCATTGAATCATGAATCCTTCCAGAGTTTTGCTGTGACTGCACTAAACACTCACTGGCTCCTGCAGCAGGAAAACAAAGTCATGCAAGCTATTTTGACACCTTTGTAAAATCTGCAGACTAAGAGGGCAAGGCATATGAAATGACTCAATGGTTTTATTTTTCTGCTTGGAGCACAGTGGGGGGTCCTCACAGTAAATACCTCTGGGTGTCTAAGAGTATGTCTGTGAAAGAACGCCAGTTTTTATGTTTATGAACCTGACTGCATTTTTTAAAAGTTAACGAATGTGCGTGTGTGTATGTGTGTCCGCATGTCTGCTTGTGTCTGTGTGCATGTAAATGCTCCATGTGCACACAGTTGGTGGGTTAACGGGGGTCTCAGCAGAAAGCGGACCCATAACAAATCACCTCATTTCCAGGAAAAAGAAATAATTTGTTCCCAATAAAAATGATCCACAAAAATACATGAGCACAATGTTGCTCTGATCAAACGTTCCAACACAAAGCCAAGGCACAAAATTAAAGAGGCCAGAAAGATTTCAGGGTGTGAAATGCAGACACGGGGCACTTTCTGAGCAAAGATTATTCCAGAACTTCAAGGAAAAGGAAGATGTTTCTAAAAACCAAAAGATCAGTCAGGATCAGATGCACCACAGGGAAGGTGAACTGAGGTAACGATCATTTTCTGTTTCTATGTACTTTAAGTAAATCTTTATTTTCCAAGTGAAGCCCTGCTGCCTTGACAAAATAAATAAATAAATAAAATTAACATATGCTTAAATTTTGCATGAGAACAGTCTGACCAGAAAGAGGCAGAGAAAAGTCATGCATGCATCCTGACATAACAGGCGGCGCAGTGATGACTTGTACTCTGTAATATGTTATAAAAATAGGAAGAGCAGAGTCGGGACAGATGGACGGTGCCTTTTCAGCAAGTTAGAAAGCAACTATTCCTTAAACTTTTGACTTTCACCCCAAAAGTGGAGACCTTCCATAAAAGTTTGGCTCTTTTATTTTTCATCTATTGTACTGTTTGTTCGTTTTGCTAGATAGAAAAACCATTTTGTTGGAAAGATGATTTCTGGCCTGTCAGCTGGTGCAAGTGTTAGCTGTCTGAGTTTCTGTTGGTAGCTCAGGCAGGAGTCCAAAGTGTCTGCTCTCCAGGGATGTTTGGGACAGTGTTGTTTTTAGTTCCTGCCTCGTTACAAATTAACAATAAGTGGAGAAAACAAGACGAAGGCTTCTCCTTATTGAGTAAGACTCTCTGTGAAGTCACTCACTGATTGTTTCCTGCATGAGCCTTATATCGACCTACACTTCAAACCCTGGACATGTTTGAATGTGCAGAGGTCAACTATGCAACTTCTTTTTTTAACCCTCAAGTTGCTGTTATTTACATTCTTTTTTCTTAACTGCTTATCCCGCTAGTTTTTTGCAAATTGAAACAAACTCAACAGCCTACATAATTCTATAGACGATGTAAAAAATTTCGAAGCAGTTTGATATTGAGCCAAACATCGGATCGAACCGGCATACCGAATTTTACCAGGTGTCGTCTTTCTCACGTTGAACATAATGTATTGTGTCCCAACAGCAAACGAGCAGCAGACTGTTGTGTCACATCACATTGACACTGGAGCTCTCTGTCCGCATTGAATCTATTAAATATGCTCCACCACCTGTTACTTCATGTAAACAAACCATGTGAATATCAGCTGTTTGCTGGAGATCAGACTGGAGACATCAACACCTTAAAGATGAGTCAGTAGCCTACTTGCTGTCTTCCTACTTTGTGATGTAGCCTAGTTTGTTATTAGCGAGTGTCATTTAGCTTACCAGAAACTTTTAGCTCCCAGTCAGCCTCCATCTTATTTAGGTTTTTGTAGCAAAAATAAAAAAGACGTGATAGATAATTCCTCATCTTAACGTCATGAATCGGCTGTTACTCGTCCTCTGTGGTGCTTTTGAATTGACCTGTGGCTAAGCCCCGCCCCCCTCCACTCACCTGGACAAACTATCAACACTCAGTGAGCGGCGCTATGGCAGGTGTCACAGTACACGACATTTCACAGGAGGCAGCTGATGATTTTTGGGGACATAACGATCAGATGTCATTGAGAAGTAACCAAAAGGGCCTAAACTACACATTGGAGGGATATATTCATCATTTTATTGTTGAGAAGCTCGATGAAAAGCTTAAATTACAAGCCAACATTTACAGGTCACAGTGTTACGCTTGTGAAGCGCATCTGGTTGGCGTCACCATCAAAGACAACAAGTTAAAGTGCCACTGAAGTTAAGGTTTTTGGCTCAGAATATGAGAAAAGGATAACGGCCTTTTTACCATCTTTACCAAGAGTGTCTCTCCGTTAGTTTGGTGCTACAGTATTTACACTGAATCATTCAGCATAACGTTTGCCAACCTTTGTTATCTCTGCCATTACAGATAAGTTAATGAAGCTAAGCTCCAGAAGTTAACGTCAGCTTAACTAGAGCCCTTTGGACAACAGCTAACAATGATGTACCATCACCAAAGTACAAAACTAGAACAAAAGAGGCTGAAATAGGTCAGAATCAACACTGTCTCAGTATATTGTTTGACCACTCTGCCGGGGCCCTCTGCCTCGCTGGCCCCCTGGGAGTCCACTCAGGAAGCTGGTGGTCAATCCGTCCGTGTCCCTATCCCACATTTGTTTCCTGTGTTTGCGTGTGTCTAACTCTTGGCCATCTGTGCAGCGCGTGTGTGTAGGAGTGATGGCATGCATGTAGTGTGTATTCCTCGATCAGGAGGTTTGTGCAGTCAACATGAAATGATTCAGAGTGTGTCTTCTCCTAAAAGGCAGAACATAAGCAAACAAACAGCTTTAAAGTAGGAAGCTTGTCGGCTGTTTAACAGCTGCTGCCGGGTTTCGGTTCACTACAGTTCAGCTGCCTGATAATGGCTCTGAACACTGTACTGTACTCGCTGCTTCTGGTTTCACCTGGTTCACACCGGACTGCCTTTTATGTCCATGACACAGGACACAGCTTCTCCCCTCGACTCCAGGCCTGTCACGATAACTACCTCTGCTGGACGACATGTTGTCTGAAGCTGCAGCTAATGATTATTGTCATTATCAGTTAATCTGCCAATTCAGTTCACGATTAATCGATCCATTCTTTATTCTATAGAGTATAAAAGAAATATGAAAAATGCTCATCATACACTCCCAGAGCCCAAAGTGACGTCTTCAGATTACGTCTTCCGTCCAACCAACAGTCCAAACCCGAAGACTTTTATTTAGCGTCATAAAAAACAAAGAAAGGGCTGCAGCGGCCCGGACTCAACTCCTGCCTGTGGCCCTTTGCTGCATGTCACTCCCTCTCTCTCTCCCTCTCTCTCTCCCCCTTTCACACTTGTCTGTTCTATCAAATAAAAGCTAAAAATGCCCCCCAAAAAATACAAAAATAAATAAGTAAATGACAAAGAAAAGCAGCAAATTCCCACATTTTAGAAGCTGAATGCCGCAAATGTTTGACTTTGTGCCTGAAAAAACACTAAAATAATTATAATTTAAATAGTTGACAGTTAATTTCCTTTTGATGAAGTAATCAAACAATTGACTAATCATTGCAGCTCTAATATTGTCCCAGAAATAATTTCAATAAATGATATTATGGTCACTTTGAGACCATTTTATGTCACTGATGTAATGATAACAGCATAATAATTCAAGCACACCCTTCCAAAGGGCAATGAACTATAGATTCTTCAAAATATTCAGAAGTGTAATATGATTTTTTTTTTTTTTTTTTTACATTTAAAAAATAAATAAATAAATAACACCTGCTAATCTATACAAAAAAGGTGCAGAGAAAATTAGGGCTGGCCATTAAATCAATATTAATCTGGTATGTAGTGAAAAATATATATGATATTTAATTTTGATCACCCGGCTTTATATATAATTAAAATGCCTTTAAAGGAGCAGCCCAAAATAGATCAGTTTGAGACTAAAAACAAAACCAAGTGTTCCTCTTGCAAGAAACACAAGAGCTCAGTGAAGCTCTGGACACGCCACATTTACCGCCATGATCCAGTCAGTGTGCTGCAGGCGGCTCCCGCGCCGTCTATCCCCAGGAGCTGGGCAGTTTACTGGTGGATTTACAGAGTGGAGGACAAAGTTGTTGGAGGGTAAAACTCCAAACGATGGACAAGTAAACGACTATCAGGACTGTGTCTTTTCCACTCCAAAAGTGTAGCTGTAGGCTACCGGTAAGCTGCACTGTGTCATCTTTGTTCTGATACAAGATGCCAGTCACAGGAATCCCTCCGACACTCCCTGAATACTCGATCCAGAATCGACCAGTCGGCTTGTCTAAGCACTGATCTGATATAATATATTTAATTAATAAACTTAAAGCTACTCTTAGATTGTATTTCTCACAGCACTTAGAAAACATTTGAACATCCACAACTCCTGCCTCCCTCCAAAGTCCCACGCCCCTCCTCCTGCAACTCCACCTTCCTCCAAACCTTACTCTCCCTCCTCCAGAACGTCCTTGTTACAACTATGTTTGACGTAGGCATTGGCAAGGTAACGTTAAATACACGGAAGAGGAGAGCGAGTGTAACGTTACAACCGCAATGCCGGCGTTTTAAAACTCACCCGGAGTCAGTGATGACTGATGAGTTTCAGAATAAGGTTACAGTGCTAACGTTAGATAGTAGCGTTAACGTTACTAGTAAGTGGAAACGCACAGGGAAGATAACGTTAATGTTTCAGAGGCTACGCTACAGTAGGCCAACGTTAGCCATTAGCAACTGGATGCTGTGTTGTCATATATAAATGTTATATGTTATATTAGAAGCAAATTAAACATAACGTTGCCTGTCTTGCACAGTCAAACACAACCCCGAGTTTTGAAACTTATCCCGGGTCAGTGATGACTGATGAGTTTTATAATATAACGTAAACGCTAATGTTAGATAGTACTGGTGACTGGCAACAAATATCAGCTACAGTGGTCTAACCGTTAGTAACTGGATGCTGTGTTGTCATATATAACGTTATAGCCTATGTTACATTAGAGGCAAACTAAAAATACGTGTCCAGCAGAAACTCTGCGACCATCTCGTCCCTTTTTAGCTCAGGATGAAGCTGCATCAGTCTTCGCCATCGCTCCAAAGCAGAG
Organism: Epinephelus cyanopodus; assembly: GCA_026686955.1. Lineage (NCBI taxonomy): Eukaryota > Metazoa > Chordata > Actinopteri > Perciformes > Serranidae > Epinephelus > Epinephelus cyanopodus. The sequence goes on along the minus strand of CM048933.1, from coordinate 1,771,948 downwards.
CCGATGTTGACCCGAGTTTTGGCTTTTGCAGCATCGAGTTCTCTCTCAGGGTTAGCTTTTTCTGCTTTATTCTTTCTTTTGCCAACTGATTTCCCTGTTGGAGCGGCTGGAGGTGGAAGCAGTGGTGGTCCACATTTGTCTGCCGTTGTTACAGAGAAAAGTTTATATCCACAAGCGGCCCTGTTACTAGCGTATTTGTTGTCTCACAGACTGGGAGGCGTTGCTTTAACAGTAGTTTCACACTGGGATAAAACAGCATAATTGGGGGAATTATTTTTTCTTTGCTGCTTTAAAACAGTTGCCTACAAAACAAGTTGCACTGTGCAGCCACTGTTTGGGTGTGACAAAAAGAATTGACAAATATAGTGAAAAGTTTAAGATGTGCCGTTTGCAAAATGTCAACAATATTAGCCACATTTTACTCTGGACAGTTCCACCAGTAAACACGCGACACGTATAGTATGCAAGACTTCACTTCCAGGGTTAGCAGTCTACAGCTGATTCGCAAATTCTCGTATCCACGTCAGTATCAGCAAGTCAAAACTGGTTTCAGAAAACCTCAAGATTGTTTTTTTCTGACTCATGCAAGTTTGTGAGGGTTGGAGAGAAAGAAAAAGGGAGAATCGCTTCGCCCACGTCTTAAAATGGTCGGGAGAACCCTGCTGTTTATTCTGGTCACATGTTGGCTGAAATATCGGTGATCTGTAAAGACACATGCATTAAACACAACGGGCAATACCAAGGTCAGCAATATGATCAAAGTCATGTCTATATATCATACAGTGAGTCCATAACATAGCTATTGTTACAGGCCTACTGGAGTCGCCATTGACGGCAGCAACTGTACATTTATGACAGAGTTTGGAGGGTTTTCTCAGCAGGTAGAGAAACGCCTGAAAGGAGACGTTTAAAGCCCCTAATGGACAATAAACAGCAGAGATGGACACAAATTTCCCACAATAGGATTCGGAGCACAGGACCAGGCGTCTAGTTTCTTCCACCTCTTGTGTGGCATCTCATACTCATTCTCTGTAGTTGGTTTTGCTGGGAGCCAGATGTATAATTGTCACCCTGCTCGTCTTTGTTCTCTTTATTCCCTTCACCACTTACTCTCGTGTGTGTTCGGGCCTTGTTTGGATTACAGAAGATTTAGGTTAGCCCTTGTTACTCGATTGTATGGGAAACAGCTGAAATTTCAAAATGCTGTTGTTTAAATCTCAAAGTTCCTAAGTAAGAGAGCACACACACACACACACACACACACACACACACACACACACACACATGCACAGACCAAAAAAGCGATAAATTGGTCTGGAGGGAATTTCGGGCTCACTGCACTGGCCGGGGATCCGTGAGGCTCCAGTAATTTCACTGTGTCTCTTGTTTCATTCAGAAGCAACTGCTGTGTGTGTGTGTGTGTGTGTGTGTTAGAGAGAGAGAGTGTGTGTGTGTGTGTGTGTGTGTGTGTGTGTGTGTGTGTGTGAGAGTGTGTGCGCGAGTTTCATACGCATTCTTATGTCACGGCTCATGATGCTGTGATGTGACGCTAATCTAGCTGAGCACCACCAGGGGAGACAGCTACTTTATACTGGCTCCCAACCACAGCGGACCATTTGGCGAACGCTGCAGGTTTCCATCTTCAGTTATTGTTCCTCTCGCTGCTTTTCTGCTCCTCCAACTATCTTTAATTTATCTTATTTTCAATATTGCTTTCCTCTACCAAAACTGTCACAACTCGAGCTAGAGTCAGACGGGAGTCACAAATTTGATGACTTTAGTCTTGACTTGCAATGAACCACCAGTGACTCGGGACTTCACTCGGACTTGAGCCTTTTGACTTGAAAATACTTGATACCTTTCATTAAGCTCAGGGATTAAAAAGTTATTTTAAAACGTGTGCCACAAATCAGTTAGCTCCCATAAAGAGGACATTAGCTCCCATGAAAGCTGTAAAACCATCTGTGGGAGTCTCTAACAAAACATTAACAACCACTATTTTATCACAAATGATGTATTTTTCAATGTAATGAGTATTATTTACGATAGCGAGATAAATAACTAGTCCAAAATAAGCAAATGTTTTCCAAAAGAACGACGATATTCTCCGGTGAATGACAGGCCTTTAACTGCCATTACAGCACCAAGACACCATGGGGCGCTGTAGAACAGGCTGCTGTTCTGCCATGAGTTGACTTTGACAGTGTGGGAAAACTGACGTTCATAAAAAAATGTATTACTTATCGTCAGGCGAGTTAGCCTGTATTTCCAAACTATAACTACGTCATGCTGCTGAAAAAAAGGCTGCTTCAAGGTTTGAGTCTTGAACGTTTTGTTTTTTTTCTCAAAAAACCCACAAGTGAAGAACCTGTTACGGCTAACGATAGCAGCACCAAAGCTAGCTCGGCTGCTAACGTTGCTGAGGACTCTACCAGGCCTGAATGTGAGACCACACGTGGTAACGTCAGACTCTCTTGTGACCGCTTTGGTCTGTTTTGTCCCCGTGAAGGTAAGATGATGGCTTTTACTTTTTACGAGCCTATTTTTTTTTTTCGTGCGAGGTCGGGTGTCGGGCGCTACTTTCGTGCCTTTTTTGCAACAGCTGATTCCCTCTGTGACCTCTGCCCGCTTAGCGTGAGCTAACACAGCACAGCCACAGACTGTAAAAAATAATGAATGTAGCCACCGTGACGTCACTCATTGGTTTGTGGACTCTGTTTTTGAGCCTCAAGTTTGACATTTCAGCTGTTGCCATCTTGGTTCTTTGCAGCCAGTTGTGACCATATTTGGACGAAACACTGTCTATACAAACAGGAAAGCTGGAAGGACGAGTGTGATATTTTGATGACGTGTCATGCTCATGACCCACAGCGGGAGATTGAAAGAGTAGCTGTTAGCAGTTAGTGGCTAACTCAAAGGAGAAGAGCAGCGACCAAAACGTCCTCAAATTGGGAAGACAAAGAGGTCCGGGAGCTTTTTACCCTCCGAGCATAAATGATTGTTACTGCCATGTTATGTCAGAGACGTTGTTTAGAAGCGCTGCTGATGCATATACGTCACACTAGAGGCTGACGCTGTTGAGTTACATTGTACATCTGTCACACCTCTTCTGATACCATGATGCTGGAATGCAGTCTATAATCACACATGGAGCAGTATGATGCTGCTGTCATTTGGTTCTGTGTCTAAATGTTGGATCACTGTGACCTGCCTGCACCCAGCTGTCCCCCTTCAAATAAAAGGGGAGGATCTGCTGATATAATCCTGACTCAAACCCTGTTATCTTCAGAGAATGTGCCGTCTCAGCCTCATGATACCTCTATTATTGCTTTAAGATGTTAATTTGATCACACAGACTCATAAAAGATTAAAATCTCCATTAACCTATTTGGTTTTAATCACAGATTATATGGTTAATAAACCCTGTTTATGGTGCCATGCTTAGAGTTTGGATCTATAAAATCAAGGTGTCTGAAACTTACCGACACAAAAACAATTTCCTTTGTCTATTTTTGCTGTTTACTGGCGATTATACAGGCAGCGTAAACAGCCTCTTAGGTACCTCAATAAAACCAGGCCTGTGTTTACTCGGCTCATACTATACTGTCAAAGAGGGCAACGTTTGGAAGCAGGAGCTACCGCAACATCCTATTATGTCTTCACTGCCTGACTCTGTTCTGATTTGGTGTTTCTTTTGTAACGTATCTGCTCCCTCTCTTGCACAATTATGTCATTTCTTTTTAAGTTCAAGAAACACGATCGGTGATATAACATCCAGTCTTTGATCTGCCAAACTTCATGTCTTTGTCTGTGCTGGACAAATGATTCAGCCTCTCAGAGTCTCTTGGAAATATTTTTGTTTAAACAATCTCATTCCAGCTGCACTAAAAATATCATCGACTCCGAGCGTTGTCTTGCGGTCTGCATCAGTTCGGTTCGGACATCAACTGCAAAGTTTCCAATCAGATTGACAGCATTCTGCGGGGCGAGTGTTCAGATCTTAGCATGAGGTCGAAATTCAATGATTTGACTACAGTTTTCTTATTTAGCCTCAAATTCATCCACAATCTCCATCAAGACAGCCTTGGCTTCAGTTTTCTTTCTGTGCTGAGGTAAAAATAGTCCTCGACACAGCCAGAGAGTTCACAGTCAGGCAAACTGCACTGTTTAGAGAGCTTAATGAGACCTGAAGCTCATTCACAAACTGATGCTCAGAGAGAAGAAACAGTCGGACACCGATGTGTTTCTTTATCTTGTGCAGACACATAGTCCTGCTGTAATGTGTGTGAGACAATCACTTACTTTTGCGAGGTGTTCAACTCCAAGAACTGTGAAAACAGACACCGAGGCTCTGATGCTTTTTTCAAGGTTTGTTCTAAAATTTTACAACTGAACTCTAATGCCAAAAATTAAATCCTACCAAAGAAAGCTGTGCTCCCTGCTTCGAGTCCATTTTGGCTGTGAGTGTTGTCTTGCTTCTAAAAACATAAAATATGAACCTGGAAACTTTCATTGTACATTAAACACCTCTTCAGAGATGACTGACTTGATGGCATGTGGGGACAAAGTCCCGTCTGACCACAGAGGCCCAATAAACATTTTTTTAATCATTAGTTTTTAAAACTACTGAGAGTGTAGCTCAGAGATGTCAGAGAAAGTTGGGTGGAAAATAGGTGGAAAAAAGTGGAGGTATCGGTGTCAGTTATCAGTCAAATGAGTTGTTAGATTTCAGCATACCGGATATCAGCAAAAAATCCAATACTGTGCATCCCTAAAAGAGATTACATTATATTTGACGTTATGGTGTAATATTCAAAAGTAGCGTTATACAGCACAGTCACCCACTCCTCATAATGATAGTAATAAACTGCTGTTAAAGGGATAGTGCACCCAAAAAAGAAAATTCAGCCATTCAGCGCCCCAGATTCAAACGTCCAAAGACACATAATTGAAACCACAAAATATCTCCATACTGCTCGTCCGTAGTGATCCAAGTGTCCTGAAGCCCCGACATAAAAAGCTGTTTGGAAAAACCTCATTTGAACTCTTTGTTTGTAGCCTCATTGCAGCCTGTAGCTCTGATGCCTCTCTGGACACCGCGCTGAGTTCAAATGGCTAAAAACAGAGTTCAAATGAGGTTTTTCCAAACAGCTTTTTATGTCGGGGCTTCAGGACACTTGGATCACTACGGACGAGCAGTATGGAGATATTTTGTGGTTTCAATTATGTGTTTTTGGACGTTTGAATCTGGGGCGCCGTCAGCCTCCATTAGGTGGAGTTGTGTTGCTACCTCCTCTCCCCTTGGATCTCTGCAAGTGATGTGAGGACTCTAAAACTTCACCTGAGCCTCCCTCGACATATGGCTGAGTAGATAATGGCTGCGTTTTTATTTTTGGCTGCACTATCCCTTTAAGTTACATCTCCCAGTGAAGCTACAGCTAACGTTAGCTGCTGCATCACTTCTCAGATGTGATGCCGTCATGATAAATCTTTACAAAGCATGAAAACACTGGATAACCCACTTCACTCTGTGCTATTTTTAGACTTTCTTTAACATTATGCAACAGTTGACCTCAGGCTGGAAGCGACGTTCTTCTAATGGAGATGACATTATGAATGAGTTTTTTTTTCTGTCCCCATATGTGCTCTTTCAGCCGCAGTCCATACAATTTGTCATGCACCTCTGCAGAGCTCACACCAGTCTCTGGCGGACTCACAGGGGAGGTTTAACATCGTGTGGATGTAAATGCACATAGCATGAGAAAGACAAATTAAAGGTCAGTTTTTCTTTCCCCCAATCTCCTTCTCTTCTTTTCACTTCTACACAGCTTTGGAAAATTCTCTGGAGTTTATTTGTAGATTGAAACAGTGGAGGAGAATGGCTTGTAAGTGTTTCCAGCCATTTGGGTTTTTCCACGGTTTCCACTCACTTTTTAGTCGAGTCAGCATCTTTAGGACATATACCTTTTTTGGTTGTCGACTACAGATTCAGGTTCTGTGCTCATGCTGGCTTTTAAAAACAGATTGTAAAACTTCAGATATTGTCCACTATGACTAATTATCGCCACCCTCAAACGGCCACAGTGATAACAAACAGATAGGTCCGGGCTAAGAGACAGATAATGGTTATTTGTTCTGGACAATGAGCAGCACAACATCAAAAGCCGGATTAGGAATTGGGTAGGAGAGGATCTGACAAGAAGCACAGTAAGATGAGAGGTACTGTGGGACTTGAAGCATTAGGCAGCTGGATAACAAGCAAGAGAAACTCTGTGAACCCGGACACTTGAGTCCCAGTCAAGTTAAAAACAGAATTAAAGAGAATATATCTTCCGATTCTGGAACCGCTGAAGTGGGTGTTGAGTCATTCGACTGAAAAGTGGATGAGGAAATGTCGAGAAACTGTGCCTGTGTGAATACACGTCCCTCGAGGGAATAGTAATAAAGACTTTGCTGAAAGGCCTGTAGATTTATGAGCCATGGACAACTGATCAGCCCCGAGATGCTCAGCTGTAGGAAAGAGGAGACAGAGAGTGGAAACTAGGCTGCTGCAGCCACTGTCCCAGTGGATAAAACCACTGCAGGCAGCGCTGTCACTGAGTCCCTCGCCAGTGTGTGGTGGTCTGGCAGGAGTCGGCGGGGCTTGACCTGGGGCGAACCACGAACGGGAAAAGCAGGGCAGCTGTCAGGCCAGCACAGTACAGAACACCACAGCAAAGACAAGCTGTTTTTACTGTCGCTTCCTCCTTATGTCACTGAGCTGCACTCTGCTGCACCGAATGACAGCAAGATGCAACTGTAGGCCTGAATTCTCACCAAATCAGGTCCTCCCATTAATCTGAGTCGTGCAACTAGGCTGCGACGGCGGGGCCGCACGGGGCGGTGACACAAAAACGCAGCGGCCTGAATTTAAAAGTTGCAACAAAATCAGTTTTTAGAGAAACGCAACCAAACTTCACATTGGCCTCACGTGATCAACTCATCGTACAATATAAAGACATGAGCTCGGCCATGTTGCTGACCTCAGTATTGCCCTTTGTGTTTACATCCATGTTTGTTTGGAGAGTTATTAAAGAATGTCACCAACATTTTAGCGGGATTTATTCCTCTGCATTGACACAGAGCTGATGCCATACCGTACGCCGTAGCCTGACGTGCGTGGGTAAAAGAAATAAAGTATTAACAGTCTGTGTGTGCTGCCCTACAAAGGAAAGCACTTTGTTTGCATGTGCTACATGTGTCTTGTGGCAGTGAAGATTATATAGTAATAATCAAGTATTCTACAGATCTTTTAAGGCAACATAAACACTACAAATAGTCACTGAGATGGAAAAATTGTCTTTCTATAGTTGGTCTCTGCACTGCACCTCCCCTCAAATGGGCCATTTAGGTAAAACTACTACACCAGCACACAAGCCTGATTTGGTGTGAATGCAGCCCGAGTGTTATGAGGCGAGGCTGTTTTAACATGGAAAGTTTTTAACTTGACATTTTTTTGTAACTTTATGGTTTTTAAAACCACAGCCCTTTGTCCTACTTGGCTTGTGGAGGTGATTAAGAGGTAAACCGGCACTGAGAGTTCTCTGAACCGAACAGTTTTCTGTCATCAGGGCTGTAACTAATGATTATAGTCATGATTTACAGCCATGTTAGAGGCATGGCTCTGGGGATGGCAGTGTTGGTCAGTCCACCACTTTGGTCCAGACCCAAAACCCAACCAAACCCAACCCAAAAAACTATTGGATGGATCTCATGAAACTTTGCAAAGACATTTACAGTCCACAGAATCCTAATGGCTTTGGTGATCCCCTGGGCCCAGTTGTTAAAAGGTAATCTGATCGGTCTTTCGGCCATCAGATTGGCTCCAATCTTGAAAATGAGTTCTTCAAAAGAAAAAAAGGATTCTGAAATTGGATAAGTTCATGTAATCCAGTCCAGGTTTTGATCTGAATCAAACCATTAATATGTGTCATCAAAGCTTTTCAGTAGGATTTGGACACCTTTGATCCAAAAACATTAAGATTATCTTGAGCCAAGCAGAAGGCTGGATTCAGGGTCAATTTCAGGAACAAAATGTAGTTAAACTTTTGAATTGGTCACATATAAATGTGTGTGTGTGTGTGTGTGTGTGTGTGTGTGTGTTGTGCACTTTGTTTGATATTTACTTTGATAAGCAAGATAAAGTAAACATTAGGCTACCGATCAACCCAGTCATTTAAAAAAGAATGTTCACATAAAATAATCCCAAAAAATAGCTGCCAAAATCACACAAAAATTATTGTTTATAATTACACTCACTGTTGTTGGCGACATCTGTAGCGAAAAGTGAAAATTGCAGTGTGTTTGTCGGCAGACTGTCGACATTTAGAGCTCTGGTTATCTACATTTGGTGTTGAAAGGTTTGTATCTGGGTCAGGGTGATCCAATCCAATGTTGCTTTGAAAAACTGGTGCAAAAGTATGATGGATTCGTTGATCCTTAGCAGCAAAACACAGGATTTCCAAATCTGGAACATTTGGATCCAGATTAAATATTTTGAACAGCTGGGCCCTGACGTTTCCTCCAGTGCCACCGTGAGGTTGACAGTTTTAATCCAGAGTGAAATGTTCAGGTGACTATTGGATGGACTAGAGTGACATTCGCTTCAGATATTCAGGGTCCCTACAGGACGGACCCCTCTGACTGTCCCGACTCTTCCTCTGGTGCCACCAGCAGCGCAGCATTGTTGGTTATTGTCTCAACAGTTGTTGAATGGATGCTTGTGAAATTTGGTTGAGACATTCATGGTCCCAAGAGGATGAACTGCAAGAACTTTGATCACCTGAATTATCCTTTCGTGCCATCATCAGGTCAACAGTTTGATTCGTCCGATACTTTACTTTATGACCAAATATCTGCAGTACTTATAACAGCCTCAGCTGTGTAGATATTAGCATGCTAACACGCTCAGCTAACATGGTGAACGTATTTAACATACCTGCTGAACATCACCATGCTAGCATTGTCATTGGGACATACCTCGAGAACGAGATGCTGCATCTCAAGGGGCTATCCTACAGAAATATAAATTGAAATTGTCATTGTGAGCATGTTAGCATTTAGCTCAAAGCACCACTGTGGCAAAGCATAGTCGCTAACATGGCTGTAGACTCTTGTTTTTAATTAATCCCCAGTGTGACCATGTGTCGGACCTGCAGCCTCAACTCTGTGCTCATTTCAGTACAGCGCACTTTATATGGTCGATGTATTTTTATGTATCAGCCGGAGTCGAGCAGTAAGTCATCGTTAAAGTGAACAACAGTTGAGGCCTTCTTTTTGTCACTAAGGAGTCACTGTACTGCAGTCACATGTCAACATGTCCACTTGATCATGGAGCGGGCCCTCAGGCATGGCCCGGATGGGGCTTCATTCTGAACACTGCTGGTTCCTCCAGCTGGGCCCACAACCTCGACAGCATCACACACTCTGCCCCACCTGTGACAATAAACAGCTTTATTACCTCCTCCCGTCCGCTGACGCCATTTAATGCTTTCACTGGGATCATCCTGGGGACACATCCACCCCGACATGTACTGCTCTCCCATGCATTTACATAAAGCTGACCTGGTACAGACACTGTCATACATTTGAGTCCATGTGGAGTTTTAGCAGTGTAGTCAGCTCTGCTTACTGTATGTACATGATGTGAATCTTTTCATTGGTTCATACATTTGATTTATGAATTTTACCTCAATTTGATGCCAGTGTACCAAACACCTTTCTGAGCAGAGTCTGAGACCTGTAACTACACTCAAGTCACTACTGCTGCTGAATGAAGTCACATACCTATTTCATCACTACCACGTCTTCACCCATACTACGACCCACTGATCCCGAGGCCAATCTGACACAGATTTTGTCTTCTTTAATAACTTTTAATAAACCATCAAATGCATATTGCTTGAAGTGTGCACACACTGTGATCTGCAATGAATAAATACATGCATTTTCTGCTGTGCTAAAATGTACGTCGGCCCTAAAAGCGTCTGTTTTGGCTGGTAGAAAATATGCATGGCTGGTAATTTTTTTCCATCTCCCATTCCCTTTGGCCAGTGAGTCAGAAAGTTTATTTCAGACACTGTTTAAAAGTCTAAATATATCACATTTCCCTCTAATATTATTTTTTTTATACCGCTGTGAAAACATCAAAAAATTTCTCTTTCAAACTCTTTCTGTGCTTATTCAAGTTTCTAAACAAAAACTACATTTTACAAGATTACATGTGAACACATCATGGTTGTACATACCAGCTCCCATAGCAGCTCTTTTCTCTGCTCCTGTGGCAGCTCAGCTCCTCTCCTCAATACTGATGTATAAAGAGAACTCTGTAGCTGTTCTTGTCTCATGTGTGATGAAGAATGGATGAGGAGAGACTCGAGAAATATTAATATATTTAATAATAATACATTTTGTTTGTTAGCACTTTTACAAATGCTCAAAGAAAATATTACATTTTTTAAAAAATCATAAAATAGAGCTAAGTCAGAATAAAAACAGCAATAAAACAGTATTAAACACACGAACTTATACATTAAAAGCTGATTTAAAAAGGGGAGTTGTGAGCATGGTCTTGAATGTTGGGAGGTCTGTGCAGATACGGATGGTGAGGCCAGTGTAGGTTTTGTAGGACGGGGTGATGTGTTCTCAGGAGGTTTAGGTTGGATGTATTGAAGTGTATTGAGGAGTTTGAATGATGAGCCATAGAGGATGCTATTGCAATTGTCCAGTCTGGATGTGATAATGCATGGATGATGTTTTAGAGGTGGAAGAAGGCAGTCCTGGTGATGTGACTGATGTGGTGGTCAAACCTTAGCTGGCTGTCGAAGATGATTCCTGGGTTGCGGGTGTGTGGTGAGGGAGACAGAGTGCAGTTATCGAAGGTGAGGCAGAGGTTGTGGGTGGCTCTGGTGCAGGATGTGGGGTCAGTGATGATTATGTCTGATTTGACACTGTTCAGTTGGAGATAGTTGGTTTGCATCCATGATTTTATTTCAGTGAGACAGCTGGTGAGTGTGGAGCGGGTGGTGCTGGTGATGGCTTTGGTGGAGATGTACAGTTGGATGTCGTCGGCGTAGCAGTGGAACTGGAGGCCGTGATATTTAGAGCTAAATGACCCACGATCCCGTCATTTCAAAGACAATGGCCCAAAAGATATTGCCGGGTGAGTCATAGCTCTGGAGAACGGTTCTTCAGGTGAGAGGTCCCCATTTACCAATCCACGCCAACGTCTTCAACCCTCCAACCCAATTTGGAAGGACCCCCCGCCCACTGACGTTGATGCCCTGTCTGCCTGCGTGACTGAATAGGAATCTAAAGATGCCCCAAACAAACATCTAGTGTCAGACTGACTCAACCAGTCTCTGGCACCAACCTCCCGAGGAGACAGTGGTTCACCTTGAACAGATTCAGGACTGGTCAAGGTCCCTGCTTGGCCAGCCCTCACAGATGGGGGAGCAGCCTGAGCCCACTGTGTGCTTGTGGAGAGGAGCAGACCATTAAGCGTATTATTGAAACCTGCCCTCTCCGAAGACTAAAAGGAGGTCTGGTCTCCCTCCGCAGTATAGATCAAGAGGTTACTGCTTGGCTTGAGAATAAATAAATAAATTAGGGGCTCTACACACATGATTTTAAGCTAATGCAAAGATGGAGGAAGTTCAAGTCTTTCAGTAGAAGTAGTAATAACTCTAAGTGGTCATCTGTTGACGAGCTGCAGTGCGACGCATCTGGTGTGTGCAAGGGGCCGCACATGACGCAGAGTGCTGTGGCAGCGCCGGTTTGTTTTCAGTATAACTCAATGCAACCTCTGTGAGAGGTTAGTTGCGGCTACAGACTGCTAACAGCTAACAGCTAACATTAATTAGGTCTCCTTCCACAAATGTCAATGTAGATTTGTTTTTTACTGAGTCACTGGAGCAGCGGAGCAAAAGGAAAAGCAGCTTCTTATTTCACGTCTTGAGTTTTTTCATTTAAAAATGAACTGGTGTGTTAGCGGCTGATTGGTGTGAGGCAATCAAAAACAGAATTACCTGAAGCAGACATCCCTAATTCAGACCCAGACTTCACCATGTTGATTATGTAAGATGCAGTGAGTGTTCAGCATACATCAGGTCCTCCATACGTGCACTCAGACAGCCTCCTGTGCTCAGTACAGTAGCTCCGAACTCCATCTACCTTTTGAGTTCATTGAGAAGTAAATGAATGGTGAGACAGATTAATTGATCTCAGATGTGTGAATGGTTCCAGTCCTGGTGAGAAAGTTAGTTCTTGCTCTCTGTTTTACAGCCTCTGGCTCATTCGTGCATTTATATATTTGTATTTTTTTTTGTGGGACCATGTTCTGCCCAGTCCTCATAACTCCTTTAAGTCACACAGACTCATTAAAGTGATTGATTGGCTGCTCGGGGCTTCACTTTTTCCACACTTTATTTACCTGTTTTGGAGCGTGTTCAGCTTTGCACCAGCGGTCGGTAATACGATCTCTTTTTTTTTTTTTCCGTGGAAGAATTTATACGACATATGTCACTGTGTACTGTAGCTGGAGTTACATGTTCTGATTGCCCACCGGCTTTTTTCCGGTGCAGCGTAAAAGACAGCTCTGTAGGTTAAGGAGTGTTAAAGAGCCACACACATGGTTTTCCTAAGCTGTAAATTTTATGGATAATTTCTGATGTGGTTACAGATTTATACCCCCCCAACTAAGCGCAGCAGCTGCAGGTAATTACTCACTCAGCCGCCTGACTCTACCTCTGCTCGTTCACTCTCTGTGTCTCTTCGTCTCTCTTTGACTCCACTGTGGCCTTTGATTCATTCACATCATGTGCTGAGATGAGTGACACACATTTATCTGCTGACGTGAAGGTACTGAGACACCAGAGCAGATCAGAACAGTGAGCAAACTTTGATTGGTGGTGAAAGTACTGTACCTTTACCTCAGCACAATTTTAAGGTCTCAGTACTTAAAGGAACATTTCACCCCAAAATCAAAAATACATATTTCATCTCTTACCTGTAGAGCTGTTTTCATTGTAGATAGTCTGGTCTGAGTTGCTGAAAGATATCAGCTGTAGAGATTTCTGCCTTCTCTCTAATATAATGGAAATCATGACCCGGTTACTGAAGATAATCCACAGATCTTGTTGTGAGCAGTTTCATGTAGGAACTTTTTTCTGTCTACTGAAACAAAACAGTATACACCAGCTGTGAGATTTTCTCCATGATAATAATTTATTTGAGGAATTACAGTCAGGATTTAGAGCGCATCATAGCACTGAGACAGCACTAGTTAAAATTACAAATGACCTTCTGATTGCTTCACACAAAGGACTCGTCTCTGTACTTGTTTTATTAGATCTTAGTGCGGCGTTTGACACAATTGACCATGAAATTCTGCTACAGAGACTGGAACACATAATTGGCCTAAAAGGTTCTGCACTAAGCTGGTTTAAATCTGAAAATTTATCTGATCGTTTTCAGTTTGTTCACGTTCATAATGAATCATCCTTACGTACTAAAGTTTGTTTTGGAGTTCCGCAAGGTTCTGTGCTCAGACCAATCCTATTTACTCTATATATGCTTCCTTTAGGCAACATCATTAGAAATCACTCTATAAATTTCCATTGTTATGCGGATGATACACAGCTGTATTTATCGATGAAGCCAGAAGAAAGTAATCAATTAACTAAACTTCATAATTGTCTTAAAGACATAAAAACCTGGATGAGCACCAATTTCCTGATGTTAAATTCAGACAAAACTGAAGTTATTGTTCTTGGCCCCAAACAACTCAGAGACTCTTTATCTGATGACATAGTTTCTCTCGATGGCATTGCTCTGGCCTCTAGCACTACCGTAAGAAACCTCGGAGTAACATTTGATCAAGATCTGTCTTTCAGTTCTCATTTAAAACAAACCTCACGGACTGCATTTTTTCATCTGCGTAATATTGTGAAAATTAGGCCTATCCTGACCCAAAAAGAAAAATTGGTCCACACTTTTGTTACCTCAAGGCTGGATTACTGTAACTCTCTATTATCAGGTAGCTCTAGTAAATCATTCAACTCTCCAGCTAATTCAGAATGCAGCAGCACGTGTACTAACAGGAACTAAGAAACAAAATCATATTTCTCCTGTTTTAGCTTCTCTGCACTGGCTCCCTGTAAAATCCAGAATTGAATTTAAAATCCTACTGTTAACTTATAAAGCTCTGAAAAAAAAAAAAGAGTGATACAAGCACTTTGGAGGCAGAACTTAACATCAACGGCCATTTTGAGAAAGTGGCAACCAGTTCTTGGCCCACTTTTTAAGATAAAAAACAGGGACAGCAAATCATATGTTAGTGATATTTCAGTAAGCTGTTACAGTCAAAACCAGGAACCAGACAATGCTGCACAGGCATCTACTGATGTATTGTTTACCAGGAAATTAAGGTGGACACGTTAATGAATCACACTTCATACTCTGTAACGTACCAGACAAAGCAAAAAAAATTTGATCTGGTCCTCTTGTAAATGCTGCCGTGAGAACACGAACCAACTCTAGACAATTATACAACTTTGGAACAACATGAGTCCCTGATTCAGACCAGAGGAGACACTCTAGGACTGACAGCAGCCTAAACATTCTTTTATGTCCCAATTTAGTCATTGAGCTGACCTATTAAAGCATGGTGTCTTAATTACTCAGAACATAAAGTGACTAGAAATGGTAGCCATATCTTCAGTTTTGGCAAACAACATGATGCCTTGTCGTCAGCCTGGCAACGATTAAACCTGTATCCAGACACGTATAATAAAGTTAGTGATTAATCCAAGTAATACACCTCAACAAGTGTTTCCAGTATGAAGGAGTTGATTTATGTAATGTTATTAATTAATTAACACTTACTGACAGACTGAAGGTTCAGACAGTTTCCAACAATATGTTAATATGAAAAAATATATTTGGTTTCACAAAAAAATGAACAGAATTCAAAGTGCTGTTCCACTTAAACGGTAAAGGATGTGACTACTTCCTGCAAACTGCCCGTGGTCAGGTCACGGCACTCGCCTACTAACCTGTGTCACATCCGTCTCATCAGCCGACAGTTGCGGGCGGATAAATCAGTCAGAACAGGACCTTGGCAGGCCGCGGCGTTAGGTGCACTCAGTACACTCTCCCAGGCTGCACTGGGGTGAGGTCCCACCATGCGCTCATGCCCATAACTCAACTGCAGCCAAACCAACTCATTAGTGAAACAATCCTCACCACGCACTGGTGTGTGTGTGTGTGTGTGTGTGTGTGTGTGTGTGTGTGTGTGTGTGTGTGTCTGAATGAGCAAATGAGAGAGTAAAGGGTGAGATTTCATGTTGTTCTGGAAGATTTGTCATCACAAGCTCAGAATGCATTATATTGTTACCATATCTCTCGTATTCCAACTACCTGTAACATTTTCCGATTTGCTAATATTTTCCATGATATTTTCCCACATTCGCTCAATCACTCCCAACACATTATCCACACATTATCCAGTCTTTGCTTGCACAATATTTATTCATGTTACACAATATTCCAAATGAGTGCCCCTATTTAATGTGCTTATTAACCTTTATAAAAACAGACATGTTACGAATGTGTGTGTAGAAGCAACACCTCAAAGCCGACTGTGAAGACTTTAATGAGGAGCGCTAGCCGCTCACTGAGCTCTTTGGCAAACGCGCTTTAGTAATCCATTTATACACACTTTGCCTCTCTGACGGAGCTCGTCGTTAAATCATTAAAACGTGTGGATGTTGCAGCTTCAGCGCTGTGTGACAAAGTGCTCGTTAACATCCACAGGTTTTCGTCCTGAACGCCCTCTGATTAATGTACTGAATCACATGATATGAATGTTTTCAGCTGGGGAGTAAATACAGCTTGACAATAATATATTAGTTCAACAGTGGTGAGCAGATCTTTTACTTAAGCAGAAATACTCTGTTACAAAGACAAGTTTCACATTCCAAATTTGTACTCAAGTAACACACTCAAAGCGGCAAAAGTAAAGGTGCATGTGGTGCAATATGGCCAATTCCACAGTAGGTTCGGCTCCTCCAAGTACGTTCATTGTGAGCCTAAAAAGTGACAATTCTGATTTAACAACGGTGCAGATTGATTTTACAAACCAGGGCTGGATATTAACTTTTTTGTCCACGTGCCACTGTGGCAGGTGGATTCCAAGATCTAGCAACCACTCAATAGATTACCATTGTTTTTCTGGCTGGTGAGTGAAGCAAATCTAGCAGCCATTTGCATAAATAACCAGCATTTCGGCTGGTGGCTTGTGCTAATATCCAACCCTGGTACAAACATTTAGGCCCCTCAGGGCTGGTGAATATATATGTGACAGAGTGTCAGCCACAGAAATGAAGAATGGGTTTATTCTGTTAAGCTCCTTGTGCTTGATTTATGAAAAGAAAAACAGGCTATTTAATCACACCATTTACCACCTAGTGAAAGTAAATTAAGTCTGAAATCTACCTGCTTTAGTAAATCAGCGGGTGAGTTTGGCTGAAGGGACGAAAGGTAAGGAAAGGCCAGATGAGGTTCCTTGAGATTTACCCCTTCACATGAAGCATGGGATCAGATGATTTGAGCTCAGTGAAGTAATTTAACTTACGGCCGGTGTTCACCTGTTACAGATACGGCTGCGCCTCAAGTTTCCAACAGATCATTGCTGACTAAGTAGCGTTGTGATAGTTGGAAATATGGCATCAGAATCCAGGTTCCCCCTCAAAGCTCGGGTCCTCTACTAGACGCCTGGGAGGTTGAGGGTTCTGCGCAGTATCTTATCTGTTCCTAGGACTGCACTCTTCTGGACGGAGATCTCAGATGTTGTACCTGGAATCTGCTGGGGCCACTCTCCCAGTTTGGGGGTCCCAGTGCTCCCATTAACACTGGCACCACCTTTACTCCCCACATCTTTTCGTGTTCCTTCTTCCTGATGTTGCTGTCGCTCGGGATAACTCCTTCTGTCACTACTGCCGTCTTGAATCAACACAATGTCTGGTTGGTTTGTCAGTCTTGATCTGAGAGTCTCACAGGATCATAGCTTTGTTGATACTTAGGAGGTGTCTTCCATTCTGACCCTGAGACTTCCAGCCCATATTCAGAGCAGATGTTCCTGCACACTGGCGTCCCATGTACGCTCTTCCTGCCTGCATCTTACACCCTGCTGTAATGTGCCGAACTCAAGATGGGGCCATCTTGACAAAGAAGGACACATTTCAAAAAGCTTCATGGTATTCGTCAGTTTTATATAGTTTATTTCTATAATGGCGTCACATTTGGCAAAGAGCGCATTGTGACTTGTTTAGGACTTGAAACTCAAAGTTCAGTTTGGGACTTGTCTTGACTTGGGACTTCAATGCAAAGACTGCAAAGCAATGACTTGATCCCACTGTAGCTTAGAACTATCAGATATCCCAAAACCTTAATGTCTGAGACGTACACCAGATGTGAGAGCTTCAAGGTCAAAGAATTGAGCTTTACAGACATCGACACTGGCACCGTAACACCTGATACGTAGGTCCGCTGGTTACGTGAAACGACGATCCAGATTTCATCAGTAAGATTTCAGACCCTTGTTTCCATGAGCTCCAGTTCGACACCTTATCTTTAGATAGAACAGCCTTACAGCCTTACCTCTGGAAAAAAAACATTTTATTATCTCCAGTTCCTTTTTTACTTTTATGGGATGTGAGGTGCGGAACAGTCAGGACCTCACTTTGAATGTCTTCCAGTTCTTCTCTTATTATTTTGAAGCTATAAAGGCAATAAGCAGAGTGAAATCAAGTCGTAACAAGGGTACAGTTCACTTCTCCTGTCCTGTCTACATGAAGAATTTACTGCTACGACTTTGAACTAACAACCAAATAGTAAATCTTTCCCACCAGAACAAAGCTGAGGAACGCTGCAGGCAAGAAGCAAAGTGTTCATCTCATTATAAAGAGCTTATTAGGTTGTGTTTCTTGTTAGGCCGCAGACACATTACTGTGTGGAGTATTATTCATAAGGGTGCATTTTAATTGAATCCTTGCCTTCTGTTGTAGCTTTATATTCAATGATTATAGATGTTTCAGTTTATAAATCACTTCAGCTTTCTCTCCTTCCCTCTCGCGCTCACACACACACTCGGGGCTGGACTCAATTATTTGGCCCAGTTGGGTTGATTTTGATTGTTGGACAAGCAAATGAGACATGACATGGAAAAACATATCCCTTTTTTATATGAACCTGAAACTGCTTTAAGTGTGAGCTCTGCCTGCCCATTTGACTTGATGTATTCTTTGGGAAATTGATACAACCTTTTTATTCTTTTAAAAGTCATCTGAGCTTCCTCTCCCTCCCCCTCTTTAGTCATTGTTATGTATTTCTTGGCGTCAGCAGAAATACCTTGTTGATATAGTCACCAGGCAAATAAAAGCACACCAACAGAATAATGAAATGATTTCTGCTGATGGCTACAGTCTGCACAGGCCACTTTCATTGATCTGCTGGGATGCTGTGAGAGTCACTCGCCATGTAACACATTCAAAAGAATTTACAGCTGTCTGTGTGTGCGCACATTTTACAATTTCATATGGCGTAGGTTTGTATGCGTAATATATTCTATTATTAGAGAGTTTGGAGAAGAGTACCAGGTGCGTTGGAAGGATATTGGTGGTGAAAAGCGCACTCTGGGTTGTTCTGGGTCTCCTCATCAGCCAATCCAAACACCAGTCAGATGCCGGGACACTTTTAGATTCAGTTTATACAGTCTGCATGACAGCTGACGGCTCAGTTTGGTCAAACAGAGCCCCGACTTCCTCTGCTGTCCTGTTAAGCTGCTACAAGTGCTGTACTTGAACATGAATGTATCCTCCAGCTAATAGTTAACAGGGCTGAACTAACAACAGCAGTGCTGACGCTTCATTCACACCTTGTGGGATGGACGGTAGCCAACTGATTGCCATGGTTACAGCTTGCAGGGGTTTGCACAACCCAATCAGCAGAATAAATGTTGGTTTGTGTGTTTCTGTAAACTTCTGTTAGATTTGCACATTATTATGTAGCGGATATGTTGAAACTCTCTGTTTCAACAATGCTGTGGTTAACGTGTGGTTACGTTTCGGCACAAGGAACACTTGGATATGGTTCGGAAAAGATCATGTTTTTGGATAAGATACCTCGTTTTGATGGCACTATCCCCGCTTGAAAAACAGCAACTGGGTCAGAAAAGTTGTGGTTGTGTGGGGCTAAAAACAAGAGAACATTTACCAAATTAGAAGTTAATTAGGGTACAGTATCCTTGATTAATCAGCTTGATAAGAGCCATCTATACCCTGCTCAATTCTGTGCTCATGTGATCTGGTATTGATGGTAGAAATCTTGGATAACAAAACAGTTATTACTGGAGAGTTCTTTGTGTGATAATTGAAAATACTTTGCAGTGACAGTAAAGCACTACCTTGAACCAACACGTTCTCACTCCAACTTCGTTCGTATTGACGTTTGGTCATGGACTTCCATGTTCAAATACACCGTCCACGGTACCCTGGGCACCATTTCAAGCTCTGCCTGTTACATGCATTGTCTTCTTTCAAAATACACTTTACCGTTTAACGTTTACATACAGTCTCTTTCAAAGTAAAAGCACTATGTCGGTACAACACCACAAATTGTCTTTTTTTCCCTCAACAACAAAAACATGTGGATAGGTGACCCATCCACCACCACTCCCGCCCGAGTCAGACTTTAGCTGCCTTAACTTTTGTCCTTGTCCCGCCGTGTTTCCCCCTGACGCTGCCAGACGCTGTTAAACTATAACGGCATCTGGCAGCGTATCATGCTGACGTTAAAGGACGCCTTTTTTTCGTTGGTTTCTGACGCAACAAGTCACTGCTGAAGCGCTTTTCAAACACTTTTGTATTTTTACACGCCAAGTTGTTGATTACAACTACAGTAATTGTGACATTAATGTCGGTACAGGTTGGAATTATGTGTTATTGTAATTACGACAAGCAGTATAAGTGTCACATATGTGAGTCATGTATTGTATATGAAGCTTTTAGAGGATTCACCGTCACAGTTAGGCATTGATGTGAATGGCAAATCGGAAACTAGTAAATTCTACGTAGCCAGGACAAGCTAACTGAGCGCAGAGCTAGCATTATGCTGTTACAAGCAGTCCAAGATAAAGTGAAAAAATCTGAACAGAATTAAGATATCAGCACAAAAGATAAGGAAGAATGACATCAGTCTTGGATCAGCTATCGGTCCGATGACAGTCTAGTCTCTGGAGGCTGCGGCCAACATTTCAGGGGATTTGGTGTAGCCAGTTGATACCTAGATAACAAATAACTGGGCCAGGACCGTTCAGTTAGCAACTTGACATGATAGTTACACAAAGTCATGACGCTCAACACTGTAAACAGATACATTCTTATGAATGCAGAGTGATTTAGATAAAGCTAATAACAAGCTAAATAATCATCAGAAAATAACCACTGGGTTAGAAAACTTCACGTCAGCCAATGTGTTCCTGCGTTCTGCAACTTTTGCTCTCCACGCAGACTGTTTACCTGTGAGCAACTAAAGCTGGTTTAAACATGATCGGTTGATACTGCTAACACAAACCAGAATGTTTCTGACACCAGCATCTTGTCCCGTCGTCCACAGATGCCTGTTTATAGAGATTAGAATAACAACAGCAGGGCTAAGCTAAGACATAAAGCATACCGTACCTGGGGCTGAGTTACCTTTCATCCAACATCAGATGAAGCATGAAGCTATCACACCAATAGTTGGATGCATCAGCTAACAGAGCATGTTAGCTAACAGGCAACCAGCAAGCTTAAAATAAGTATAATAAACCATTTCAAGTGTTCAACTTGATACAAATGAATTCCTGTTAATCAAGCAGGAACTTAGGCCATTTGAGTTACTGTAATAATCTTGACCTGCAGATGTGCGTTCACAATTGACCAAAGAAACAATGGTAATGACCTACTGCCAACAAACCCAGCCAGTTTCCAGTCAGCCAGGCCTGGTGCAGAGTGCTGCCAGTCTCTGAGACCAAATCAAACTGGTAATTATAACAAGAGGTGGTGACCTCAGTCCTTCGACGGATACTCCAAACCATCATGATCTGACCTCGGGACAGCAGATCTCAGACTGAGCTGGGTCCCAGCGCAGCTCTGGTCACTACTGGCTTCTTGGCAAGTGTTGCTGAGAAGCTCATAATGTGATGGAAATGTGCCAGCGATCCTGAGAGAGCTGACACAGAGAAAAATAGAGCAGTGAATGTTTTGGTTTTCTTTTTACTCACTCAACCTCTCAGAGTCCTTCAGTCTGTCTGTTAAATGACCGATTTGATTGATTGATACGTTCTAATTTATGATTTCTGGATTTAGAAAAAGTAATTATTTCTTGCTTCCTCCGTCTATCCTTCACTTGATCTGTCAGTCCGTTGAAGAGGCAGAGATGCTGGTGAACAGACTGAAGCAGCTCTTGAGCCTGGGTGCTGTCCAGGCAGAACAAAACTTGTGGTTTTCTATTCGCATGAAGTGGAGCTGGTCCACATTCTGGTGGGTAAAAATAATGAGAGGCTGACCGGGACAGAGTGTGCGGTGAAGATGCTGAGGTGAGGAAGGGAGGAGCGAGGGAAGCAGGGAAGGAGACAGGGAGCGTGGAAAAGGGAGTGGCAGAGAAAAAAGGTCACAGGGTGACGGACGGGCCACACACTCACCATGACGTAAGGAGTGAAGATGTGCAGCGAAACAGAAGCTAAAGGTGTCGGTTTATTCTCTGGAAGAATAAGAATGTGTCTGCAGGATAGATACTGATAATTCACCAAGCACTGAAACAATTAGCAAATTAATTGACTCACATAGCTCACATCAGCTACATCAGCTGATCTCAAACAGCCCAATTAACTAATGGATCAGCTGATTGATGAAGGGAGTCAGCTGATAGATCACATGATTCCTGTCTCATTCAGGGCCCTATTTAAACTGCTCTGCCCTGCCTGCTGTTGCTGCTTCCTCTGCAAGCTGCTTTGCAAGCTGCCTCCACCCCAGCTCCTCCTTTTCATGCTGTTCCTGACTCATCAATGTCATTTCTGTTCGTCATTAATGCTGCTCTGCTCTGATCCTAAGGGGTCTTTGCTGCTGCTTTCTCCACCTTAGGCTTTCCATGTAGGCGCATGGAAGGGCAGGGAGGTTTGCTCCCTCTGCCTCAAGGCCCCCCGTCTCCTCCTGCTGCTTTCTTAACAGGGACAAACTCATAGCATCACCAACCCTACTGCCACCGCTGATAACTGGTCTCCACACACCCAACCTAGAGTTAAACACCATCGCACGTATTGCTGCCTCAGTAGAACAGGACGTCACACACCTGCTCAATCACCACCTGACCCCACGGCCCTCCAGGGGCAGGTACAGAGAGCTTTGGGAAGAGCTTGGGACCAGGTGCACAAAACACCTTAAGTTTATTCCGTAAGTAGGACACAATTTCGTCTTAGCTGAGGGACTTAACAGTTGCACAGAATTCCCTAAACGGTTTCCGTAGTTCAGGAAAAATGTGAACTAACTTACTGCGTTGAAAGGTAAAAGTTTCCATGGAGACTGTTTGCTTGGACTCAAGATACAATTTATTGTCTCACAAAGTTGGCTTATGGTTAGATAGAGAAAATATGGCAGAAGAAAAGAAGACAAGAAAATCTTATTGGTCAGAGGAGGAAGAGATTAAACATCTGGAGGAATACAATCATATAGAGCACAAAGTACAAAGTACATTTGATCCCAAATACCAGAAAACAGAAAACGACTTTCAGAAGAAGCAACGAAAGTGAGTCGAAACTATAGTGTAAAATCAAAACTGTGGGGTGTGTTAACGTTTTTCATTCATCACCATAAACTCGGTCATGTTGCAGTGAGGACAGAGTCAGAGGTACCTTCAGTGTTTTCTTGTTTGTTTTTTACCTTGCTTTGGTTGCTAAGGTCTTTTGTGCAACGCTCTAGGAATTCCTTAAGTCTAAGACCAAGACAAGGCAAAAAACGTAAATACTTAAGTGAACATTTTAAGGAAAACCTTTTGAAGAAAGGTTTTCCTTCCTTTTGAAGAAACCTTAACCAGGACTTTAAGGAAAAAAACATAAAGGTGTCATCCATGTTGGGGGATGAGCGGGTCATCCGGTTTGATCCAGCCCAGCTCCTCCAGTCCGCGTGTCGAAGTATCCTTAGGCAAGATACTGATCCCCAAATGCCGTGTACGGCAGCCTCGGCCACCAGTGTGTCAATGTGTGTGTGAATCTGTGAATGTGATGTAGTGTAAAAAAGCTCTGCGAGTGGTTTGAAGTTAGAAGTACAGGTGCAGCCCATTTACCACGTTGTCACTGTGTGCTGTGCATCTGCTGCTGTCTGATAACGTACAGTACTGGGGAAATAATCTCCCCTCGAGGAAATAAGGTCCGGTCAACCAGAAAAATAATCAACAGATTAAATGGTGATGAAAATATTTGTCAGTCGCAGACACACACACGACACGTTACTTAGTCAGCTGCTGAGATTTCTACCTTACAGAACTATTTGGCTCGTGTTCTATTTTGGAACAAAACCGCTTTTCCCGCTGACACTTCAAGACGCCTCGGATCTCCTCTGCCTCCTCCCCCCTCGTTCTCAAAAGATATAAACAAATGAAAGTAACAGTATTTTTTTTATATTTGAGATGTGAAAGTCATGAGGTGTTCTGAGGTCGTAACTGTCCCTTTCAGAGACGCTATGATACAGCACGGATGATGAATAGATGTAAAGGTGACCTAGATAGGAGGGTCGACAAGCTGAGCGCACCTGGACAATCCAGGCCAATTAATGTGCTGACCTCAACGTCTGATGTGTAAATGTATCGTACCCCATCGCCGTGCCACAAACTAACAGCCCCGCTCCCCCGCAGAGGAAGGCTGGACTCTGCATAGTTTCCACTCACTCGTTCACTTACACTTACACAAATAATTAAAGGGCATGTTTTTAAGGGGCTCCGGAGTGGTCCTGATGTCTTCTTGCCGGAGCCTGCTGTCTGATCGCAGCTGGGCTCTAATCAGAGGGCCCACCGAGTCAGGTCACTAACTGTTAAAGGAACAAACAGTGCTGACCCCGTTGCGATAGAGGCCACTAGTTTGGATCGGACCCTGTCGAGGGAAAAGGCATTAGATTCCAAGATGTTACGAGCAGGGAAACTTTGTCAGATGCTGTTTCAAGATGATGGGAAAGTAATTTTCTTTGTTTTCATTCAGAATTTTTTTCATTAGTTTGGAATTGTGATCACAGGGCCAACTGTTTACAAACTGCTGTTATGTCTGTGCTGTATAACGTGCAGATGTCACAGCACAGGGAGGATTTGTCTGCAGAGCATCATGGCCTAGTTTAAGAACCAATTATACTGCAGATCACTGACTCCCTCACAAATACCTGCACCCATTGGGAACACATTAGGAAGCAATGTGTTCATTCTTTCCGAACAGGGGTGATGCACTCGTCTGGTATGGGCGGTTGTGTTTGGTGGGCGGCCTCGGCCAAACCCTTTTAGAAGGGGAGAGAAGGAGAGCTCTGCTACTAGTTAGCATACATCTGTAGCTCCGGTGGACAAGAGCCGGACCTCAGAGGCCACAGCGCGGGCAGATAAATGTTGAAAAATGAAATACAGCAGCCACTTACAGAAACACACACGCACGTCCAGGCATGCAGACGTACATCGCAGTGAGGCCAGCGAGCCGGTCGGCATCCGTTTGCGTGTCTGGTTTCTCCTACTTTCATAAACTTGTGCGAGCGAGCCAAGGCGCGTTGCTGCCATGTGTTCTCCCTCCATGCCACACATTAATGAGCGAAGATATCAGCGGCTGGGAGGCCACGCAACTGCGTCTGAGTCACAGAAATGTTTAACCCAGCTAACCTGGCCCCGGCTGGCGTTCCTGCGTCTGTTTACATGTGCTCCTACTGACAGCAGTGAACTCGGTAATTGAATTTTATTCTCCAGTTCAACACATGGGAAAAGACGGCTACTTTACCCACAAATATTTTTCTGTCTCCGCCGAGCGTCTTGTTTTGGAGGAGGACAGTTTTCAATTTAAATTTGTTTTCACTCCTCTCACGTCTTCCAATTTGCCATCTAGAACAAACATCGGCGTCATCGCTTCCGAACATGTTGTGTTGTTCTTTGTCATCTTCTCACCTTGTGTTTTTCCAACAAGGCGTGTCTTTATATACGAGCGCCGCTTTGATCTACGAGCTCCCTTCAGGATCCTTATATAACTGGAACTCCCCAGAGAGCCGTACAGATGGACAACTTACAGATGTCCTTATGTCACAGCGCTTCCATTAACCATGCGAACACACCAGGCTCCTCTGCTGTGCACCACCACACACTGTATGACCACACAACCAGGCGGTTCACTGGGAAATGCTGATCAAATCCAGATGCCTTTGCATCTCATTCTGTCTCTCTCTTTCTCTCTCACACGTACACTGAAGCATACACGCTCTCACACACATATGTAATAATGTGCACTTAAATGTTTCCATTTTACCTCATGTTTAGATCTGTGTAGTGCAGACAGACTTAAAAAAAACTTTTTCTATCAGGCTGCATCATTTCCAGGCTCAGCTTAGATCCTCTGAAAGCCACGTTATCAAATATTTTATCACTTATTGGAATTTCAGTCGAGTAGCATGAGATGTTTCACGCACGAAACGTCTTTATTTTGTCCACCTGCAATGTGCATTTCAGATTAAAGCATGAGAAGATTCTGTAGATTGATATTTGTTTCTTGTTGGCTCAACATAGCATTGCAAAGCATTGCTTAACCAGTGTTTTTCCTTTTTTCTCCCTGCAAGTGCTTCTTGGCCTGTGAGGTGTGCAGCCATGGAAAGTGTTTAAAACTGCCTGCTGGGAGCTAGTTAGCCATAGACACTAATTACATGGCAGACAGCATGTTAAAAGCCCTTAGAACTCTTGTTAAAAACACACACACACGCAGTTGAGCGCTGTGAAATAAAGAGACCGCACTCCGGCGGAGCCAAACTCCGTCTCAGCAGCTTGTGTCTTGTTCAACATCCATCCGATTACGAGAGCAGTTTTTAAAAAATGTAAAGGACGACCTCGCCGCTGACGGCAGGATGTTTGACTGCGATCTATTTCAGCAGCTGGAGCTCCATTTTGATTGGCAACAGGATTGTTTTCCCTTTTATTGTGAGCAGGCTTATTTTAGTGCAGAGAATTTCTCATGAAAGAAAATTAGCCGCTAACTTGCTCAGGTTTCTTTAAATGAATCGAATTTGTGGAATAAATTGAAAAGCACAAGTGGAACCAGGGGATGTGGGGGAGGCAATAAATGCAGAATTTACTTCCCTGGCTCTGAAATATGCTGTTCGTCCCGTAGCAGTGATTACACAACCAGACTATTATCTTACAGCACTGACGGACGAGTCTCTCTGCAGCGTTTAGCCTCACCTGCTCTCATCTTCGCCAGGTTGGACCACGTGTGCAGCATGTCAGGCGTCGCTCTGCAGCGGTCAGCGTGGAGACGGTGTTTTCACAGCTGTCCGGGGCTGCGTGCGCTCGCAAACCCCACACGCAGACAATCCACTCACGCACACTCTCTCACACAGTCTGAGCTTCCTGCCAAAGTTTCCCAGTGTACACAGCAGAGAGCGGAACTGCAGCGACGACGGAGAGTCGATTACAGACCTCCACCTGCAGACGCACGAGTGGAAACAACTACAGAAATTTCACTGAATGTTGATGAGTGTCTGTGTCAGAGGTAAAAACCACCACAAGGTTTTATGTTACTGTGATGAGATTAATATTCAGTGATTACATCACAGCTTCAGGTACAACAGATACATCAATTTATAAAGTATGCAAATACATAAAAAGGAAATTACTGGCATCAGATGTAAAATCAGCTTAAAGGACAAGTGTGCAGTTTTTAAGACTGTGACACTATATTCATCTGTCATATGTGTCGCGCTCTGCCACAGCTCAGTTTTACATAAACTTAGATGGATCGAACAAACTGTGGGAGGAGGCTGTTTGTGTGAAAACAAAAGCCAATTTTAAATAACAAGGTGGTGTGCCAGTATGTGTAGCCTACTACTTTCTTATTGTTTGCCAAACATGATTTTTTTTAACTTACTTACAAAATGATCTTGAAAAAACACTGTTTGCATTTAGTGAGTGGAGGCTATACACTTACACTTTGCTTGTTTCATCCATCTATCCATTTTCATCCACTTACCCGGGGCCACGTCATGTTGGTAGCAGGTTGGGCATCACTCGCCCCAGCAACACTTTCCAGCTCCTCCTGGAGGACCTGAGGTGTTCCCAGGCCAAATGAGAGATATAATCCCTCCAGCGTGTTCTGGGTCTGCCCCGGGGCCTCCTACCAGTCGGACGTCTCCAAACATGCATGTAACAAGAGTAAATTAGCATGCTGTC
Source organism: Epinephelus cyanopodus (assembly GCA_026686955.1). Lineage (NCBI taxonomy): Eukaryota > Metazoa > Chordata > Actinopteri > Perciformes > Serranidae > Epinephelus > Epinephelus cyanopodus. Next base: position 1,744,423 of record CM048933.1, on the reverse strand, counting down.
CCTGAGTGTCCCCTACCCCTACTGCGTGTAGGGGTAGGGGACATAACGAGGGTCAGTGGGTATGAAACTAGCCCTTCGGAGCGAGGGATTTCAGATGCTGACTTGCCAGCGAGGGGTAGATGTCATCATGGCTACCACCGAGCAAGAGACGGGGAAAAAAGTTCATACATGTACGTAAATAAACATGGAACTTTTGTAAAAACGTTTTCGAATAACTGTGTACAACAATTTTTTGTTGCATTCACAATGTCTAGATTGTAGTTGACAGAAAGCTAGCCAATGTTAGTGAGGTTGCTTGTTAGCTAGCTAGCGAGCTTGCACTATCTGGCGTCTGTCATCTGTCCTGTTTTGTAAAATTGTCGGATTTTTCACATTGCGATAACACGCCAGCTAGTATGCTGCCTTGTAATGTTAGCTAGCTAGCAGAAGTCCCCTGTCTTGCATATCTTATTACTCTAATAGCAATCAAAATAGTGGCTTATGTTACCGTTAGTAATCACAGTAGGATGAATGAGACTTCATTGTAGGTGTTGGTTGGAAATGTAGATGGCTCGCAGCTTCCTGTTTAAAATAGTTACAATTCCTAGGGAAAGATTTCAACCCCTACCCCTCGTTGCTTCATTTCTAGGGCCAAGGGGTAGTGGGCGGGGGGGGGGGGGTATTGGGATTGGGCCTTGGCGTCAGTATTTGAAGAGTGGGAAGTGAGAATGTGTTGACGATGTCGTAACAAGGCAAGGTCTAGGACAGTGGGTTTTCATCTGATTTCAATTAAACAAAATCTTGGCTTTCAGAATATTAAAACCTCTTCAAACACTTGAGCTAACTGAGTTCTAAGCAGCTTCACATTGCGCATCAAAATGTGAAGGTTTAACGTTAAACGTAAGTCAGTATGGACATGCTACACATCGTTCACCCGGTAAGATTCTTCAAACTTCAATCGTTCAGTTATACTCACTGAAAACAGGAGCACCAAAATAATTAATTTAGGTTTACAGTCATAGTAAACTAGAGAGACGATAAAGCTGAAAACACACCAGTGCCACCTCTTGCACACACGGGGCGCGTAGCACTGCAGCTCATCAACAGATGACCACACAGAGTTGTTACTACTTTTACCGAAAGAGCTGTTCCTCTACCACTTCTGCATTAGCTTAGAATCATGTGTGGACAGGCGCTAATTAAAGATGATTTCTCACCTGAAGAGCTGATCTCCAGAGCTGTGACTCGCCAGGCAATACCTTTTTTTTTGCCTTTGTCTTTATAATGACAAATCGTGGGTTGTTTAGCTCGGGATATTTCTTGACCTCAATAAAGAGTCTCTCATCATCCGCTCTTTGTCACACAGGAGACACAGCAACATCTACAGAGTTCTCTTTATGCATCCATGGTGAGGAGAGGAGTCGAGCTGCTGTAGGAGCAGAGAAGTAGAGCTGCTACAGGAGCTGGTTTGTATAAGCAGAGAGCAAATACATTGAACTCTGAGGGCGGCGGGACTGGAGACAGGACAGTGGTGTAAAGTGCTGCGGGGCAGCGCATCCAGGAGAACTACCGCTCGTCTAGCCACCGCCGGTGTGAGGTGATACGTTGAAAATAGAACTTTTTGACCCGCAGTGTTTATAAACCATTTTTAACCTAAAGTTTAATCCAAGTTGTGAATATTGTCATGGGAAGTCCATTGCTAACTGTTAATTCGTTTTCTCAACATAAACAATATTTTCTCGTCTTCCTGCACCGTGTTTTGTTGGGTGTGCTTGTTTCTGTTTCCTTCCTGGCTACAAAATAAAAGCGTCCACCACCTTTTCTGTGTATTTTGCACCCTGGAGCACAGCAGGTACGCTGTCATGTATCTTTGCAGCCATCATACGACAAACTTTGAAGGCCTTTTTCTCAAAATCATCGCTCGGTGACCGACATCGTTTCATGGACGTATTGTGCTTAATATTTGGAGGACACAAACAACACGGATATCATCAGAAAGCTCAGAATCTCTTCTTTCCAACAGTGTATATAACTGTAAACAGAATCATTCCTGAATCACCAAGACTGAAAGAAAACAGGATGAAATCAAGGCTATAGGCTGGAGGAAGGTCGAGAGGCACCTGACTCACTGGCGACAGTAGAGCCTGTTCGTGGTGCTAAGTGTTGACCTGTTTGTTTTAAGCTCCAGTACAACCATGAAGCCACATTCCAGGGAGCGGCCTGGTTTAATTTTGGACATTTATAAGCAATTTGATTGAGAACAGAAAGCGAACGGATGAGGGACATTGTATCCTGCCATGCGAGTTGTATTTGTCACAGTGTTATTTCATGCTCCTGACTGGAATGATGTTGAAAAAAAAAAAGTCTTTGATGTCTTGACCCAGCGTTTTCATGGACTGTTATGGCTGGGTGGCCAAAGCCACTCTGTGGGGAAAGTCTCCATGTAAACACAGTGAATCACAACCACACATCCAACTGTAGAAAGTTCTCAAGCACATCCTGAGATGAATCTGGAAATGCTGTCTTTGATGTCACTTTGGGAAGAGATAAGGAATTCCACGTTGTGACATTTACAACCTCTGAATTCACCAGAACTGATGAAATCAAGATCACCTCCCCTCACCTCCGCTCATAGGTGTGTTTTTGTGCATGTGTGTGTGGGTGTGTGGTGTCCACTGTGTGCCGAATGCAGGAATAGCTCTGGAACTCAAGCCTCACTTGTAGGAATGTGGCTTCAATTAGGTCTGTCTGATTTAGTCCACAATGCTGCATGAGTCAGGAGCGCTCGGCCTTCTGATAACTATTGTTTTGACCCCAAATTCTTTCCTTTGAATTCAGTGTTAAATGTGGCAGGCAGTGAATCTGCACAAAAGCATTGCGCAATTCGGACTTCTCCCACCAGAGGAAGTCTTTACCTGCAGGTCAGGTGCAGGAATCTACATCCGAGTTCGGTTCCTGGGCCCCAAAAGTGTTCCCGAGGTACTTTCCTACCAGGAAACATCTGAGAGGAGTTTACAGTCCTGAACAGAGCCGACTGGTCAACCACAAGCCTCGAGACTGCAACACTGTTTTGTTGAATTCATTCAGACTGCAAACAAATACTGTTGTCACCAGGATCAGCGTCAGGGTTCGGAGTGGGAGTTTCTTTTTTTAATGTTTTTGACATTTAAACAGAAGTTGTGTTGCCAACATGCCTCAAACACTTGTGGTCATTGTTTTGTATATGAGCCCGGACACCATCACAGGTTGACGTGTGTTGTTGCGTCAACACAGCCACTGTCATTTATTTTCCCAGTGTCGACGTGTTGACGCTGTGGAAAAGCAACAGTTTTTATTACATTTGTTTCCTGGATTGGCACATCCCAGCTACCGTACATTCATTATTTATTTGGCGTGTCTGATGTGTGCCAAGGGCGTCAAATAATGCAGGGCATTCAAGAGAGGGACAAAAGTGAAGCCGACCTGTATTTTTCTTTTTAGGTAATGTAGAAAACAAGAAGTAAAAACATTCAGCAGCAGAGTATCTCTGCGTTTGGAAACCAGTTGCTCTTCTTTTTGTTATTTTCAATCTCTCTGCACGTCATGCTCACAGTCAAGGCTGAATACATTAGAACTTATAATGCTGTTTGTTTTTTCTGGCATCACCGCCTCCCAGAGCCTGTTTAAACCTGGTTTCAGTGATTCAAACACAGCCGAGACACATATGTGTCTATCAGGTGTCTCTAGCTGACCGCATGTGTTCAGATTTCGTTGCTGCCCACGTCACTTAAGCCCAGTTCAGACCAAAGATTTGCGATGAGATGAGACCAATTTAGAATGAAGAGATGAGAAAAGTTGGCTGGCCGGTCTGAGCTCGACTCAACCCAGCTGATGGCGTCACCTGCAACTCAACTGGTCAAATCGCAGGCGGCTGGTTTTAAAGCACGTCACCTGTTTCTACAGCCAATCAGCTTGTAGTCAAGTCAGCTGGTCAAGTCAAACTGACCATAGACGACGTGTTTGCTTGCTGCAGCAGGTGCTCCGTCCTCGCAGAGCCCTCTGTTTGTGTCCTCATGGTGTGCCAGTGTAGGCTATATGTGCTTATGCCCCCAGTTTGCTCACCAGAAACTGGTGAACTCCCTCCAGCCAGCTTCCATCTCACTGTGTTGTTTTGTCATGAAATAAGAAGGTATTGGATAATAACTCATCTTATTATGAATCAGCTTATCCTCGTCCATTGACACGCTTTCAAGGGCTAAATGTTAGCACTGTTGCTCCGCCGCTCCCATCTCCTGAAACATGATTTCCTTCATGGCGCCAACACCAGCCTTGGCTCACGGCCCGTCAGACACCAGTTGCTCCATTCGTCCATTTCTAAACAATATTACGTTGATCACATTGTCATATGGCTTTTTATTAAGGCAATACGTGTTGGATTTAACGCTGTAACACCGTCGACACCCTTCGCCAATTTGGACTACTTTGTAATTTGCCACGAATGCTGGTTCAGCCAGTTTGCAAAATATTAAACCAGTTTGCGCTCGTATGCCGGACCAGATCAGCAAAACTGGAAATCAACCCAATTATTTACTGGATATTATGACCAGGAAGATGTTGGACTTTGACTGATATTCCTGATCAGAGACCAGATATCGGAAACCCTGAGCACAGCAGCGCAGATGATGAAGCTGTTGCTGCTGTGTTTGAGAGAGACAGACGGGAAGAGAAGGTGGAAGGTGGACTATTGCACAATGTTTCTGTAAGTTATTAATAACTTACACAGACCACCACTCTGTCACTTACTGACTGAAACCTGGGATATTTTCGAACAAGCTTAGCCGAGCCACACGACCCGTTGTCCAGCGGTATGACTTGTGCATCACTAATCGCTAGCTAAATGACATTTATGAAAAATGGCGACAAGGGTAGAGCAGGTCGATGCAGCAGCACAAGTTGTTGTGAGCTGACGAACAGAATGCTGAGTCAGCATATTTCAGTGATTGACCAGAAAAACTAGTCAGTTGCTCTTTGCAGCAGTTACTGCAGCGTCCATGTTGGTTCAAACAAAACAAAGCAACCCCCCTTCGCAACAAGAAAACATGATCAGTCAGGACACAGCAGTGGCTCCTTTGTTTCAGTGTGCTGCAGAGCTGACAGGCCTGGAGTTGAGATACTCGGTTTCACCGCCATTATTCTTCTAATATTGTTTCCTATGGCAACCCGACAACCAAACCTCAAAAAATGATACAACTCATTTGCCTCTCACCAAAGCAATGACCGGTCAAGTGCACTGAGACATGAAGGAGCGCTCTGAAAGGAAAATGATCTAATCCACTTCCCTCAGCAATGCCTCACAAGACAATATTTAGTAATTTGCAGAATCGATACCGCTGGCAGAAGATGACAAAAAGGAGGATTTTTCATCCAAAAATTACACTCCATTTACATTTTCTCCATCCAAACATCAACACTGTGTGACAGGCCAACGCTACGACCAGCCTCTCATGGCAGCGGCCCCAGTGTGGATGCGGAGACCTCTGCATGACCGCACTCTGGGCCCGTCTGCATGCAAAGACCTCCGTCTCTCACCTCAACGTAATCCCACACAGCTGAATCCAGTCACCGGGAGACCTCTGATAACACCGATGCACCGAGCTAAAAATAATTCCAGAGGATTAAATCTGGACTGTTATAAAATCAAGATGGGTCTGTGACTTTGGGCATGTCTTCAGCTGTCCATTTTTAATCACCGCAATCAAAACAAGCAGCGGTGTGAAGTCGACTTCAAGAGTGCACTTTCTGACCCTCCTTTCATGTCTCCTCTTGCCTTGTTTTCCATCATCCAGTCTCACTTGATCGGAATAATTTCGGCACTTTTTCCTGTTTCCTGTTTGGATATCTGGCCTGCTGCGTTAACCACTACAATTACTCAAAGAGTGTTGTTGAGAATGTATTGGAAAAGCTTGTGGAGGATGAGAGCAGGAGGAGGGGGAATGGCTGATAGCATGACGGAGGTGCGTAAACGGATGATTCTGTTGTTGCCTGGGAAAGTACAACAAACAAACCCGTGGAAAAAGATGTTGTTTACACTCACGGACAAAAACCTTTTTTTTTTCGTGTCTTTTGTTCGAAATACCAGCAGAAGTGTTCTATGACAAAAGGTGTTAAACCTTGGATTTCCTGGTAGAAGGAATATTTGGAAAGTGGACATGGAAAATGGGCCGTTTTTTCCACTCAGCTATCACACCTGATTTATTTGAGATATTCCTGGAAAGTCTTGCCACTGCTGCTGTCTCTGCCTACCCACGCGAAGGCCGGACTTCAGGCTCGCCAGGCGCCCTTAATCACACACCACGCAAACACTTCTGAGTGATCTGAGGCCGCGGGAGTGTATTTCCAGATATTAACATAACCGTAAGAGGAGGAAACAGTTATGATTAAAAAATAATAATAAAATTTACAGAAGAGGGGAAAAAAGCAGCCAAATTAGACCCAGCTGGAATGTCAGTGGTGTAGTCCACAGTCGGCTGCTGCTGTGCAGGCAGTGTGGTCAGGGAGGGGGGGGGTGTACGGTGCCTGAACCCTGTGTGCAACTCAGCCCTGTTACTCTCAACTGCACACTATCACTGATACATTACAGTTTTAGTCCTGTTTGTTTGTGGTAAGCATCTTAAAACTTAAAAACTCACACGCTCAAGTCACACCCCTGACAAATGATCAGCTCGTAAAGTTTTTACTTTTCCAGCAGACACAGAGCAACACTGTTACTTCATGAGTCATGTCTAAATCCAAGTGTGGAATGTGAGTCCAAAGTTTATGCTCCTTTTAGCTCTGGTTTGGTCTCCACCAACGACTGGGAAAAATATCTGACTCTTTTGCTGGCAGATGTTCTGCTTTCTTCACCTTCTAGCCCCGATCACACGTGCACTGCAAACCTGAAATTATCTTGGCTTCACCTGGAGGAGCTGTATGTGAGAATGTAAACCTCCAAATCAGTTGAATTAGACATCTAACAGACTTTACCCAGCCAGCTCCCCAGTACAAAGTCCAGAAAAAGTCAGATTGAGCTCATGCCTGAGTAGAGCAGGTAATTGTCTGCAGAATTCACCGTGAGCGAGTGGGTGTGTTAAAGACGTTTCTGTTATGTCAAGCTCGCAAAACTGGTGGAAAACAAACATCTGAGGGTGAAGAAGAAAGGTCATTTACACAAAGATGAAAATGTCAAACTGGAGAGATGACGAGATTCAGGAACCTCCAGTCTGCTCTCATTCCGAACTGACTCATTACCGGGCAGCATCAAACGGCGTCAGTTTGAAACACAAGTGGTTACAGCCTACGAAAAGGAGCTGGAAAGTTCCGATCGGGCAGGTGGATTATAAGCCAAACTATGTTGGGGCTTTTCTAAACCTAACCACGTGCTTTCTTTGTTTAAGAAAGTAAACGTATAAACGAGGCGTTTGACCACTGTTGTAACGGTGTTAATTTCATTGATGAAAACTATGCTGGAAATTTTTCGTCAATAACCGTTTTTCCAATAATGAATGTGAAAAGATGACAAGCTAAAGCATAGGATAAGACAAAATCTGTGTTTCATTTTGATTGATGCGACGAGATGGACGAAAATGTTAGTGGTGGACTGTCAGACGTTGAAAGCCGAGAACGGCCGTGCTTGTGATTATCTTCAAATGCACCAGGATGTTTCAGTAGCCAGTCGAAAGAGAGAGAGAAGTCAGAGCGGAGCAGCGTCAGCCGTTGGTGCGAGTTGTTAGCTGTAATTCAGCAGTAAATAATCAGCTGTGTGTCTGACTGTGGATGCTGGAGCTGCTGAATGGATTTGTAGTTTGTTTGTTAATTGGAGTTTTTTAGAAAGAGAAAAAAAAAAGTTGGAGTGGTGGCTGTTAGCAGCTAGCTCCGCTTATTAGCCGCTGAACGGCAGTGGAGCCAGCGGCCGCTGCACTTCACAGCTTCACCCTGCAGGACTCCACTCAGTCCGGACTGGAGAAGGTTTCTGGGTTGATGGTGTTTGACAGGCAGGTAGGAGGCTCAGTTATCTGTGAGTGTAGCTGTGCTGTAAGTAAACTTTTCGTCTCAAGACACAGACTAAATCTGAAATATCTGTCAGAATTAACACTGCATTGTAAGTTTATTTTGAAAAAGACTGTTTGCATCTAACGAGCAGAAACTGTGAGGTTTCCTGTGAATACAGAAGTGTATTTTGAAAGGACACGAGGCATGTGACATGCGTTAACTGGCACGTCATCCCGGAACACCAACAACAGACAGAGGAGGCTTCCTAGCATGTAAAATGTAGACGTGAAAGGCCACTGACAAGCAGCGATATGTGACGAGTTGGGATGAGAGTGTGTTGGAACTTCAGACAAATGAAAAGAACGGCCAGAAACGTGACAGTGGTGTAATCTGTATCATGTCCTGCGTCCTGCGTGCTCTACCCAGGTTTCCTCCTTGAGGTGTCTGGGCTCAGCCGTAGACGTAGGGTGAGAAGCTCGGACCTCAGGTGGGAGCTCAGAGTAGAGCCGCTGCTGCTTCGTGTGGAAAGGGGTCAGTTGAGGTGGTTCAACATCCTCCTGGGCAGGAGGTGTTTTGGGCACGTCCCACTGGTAGGAGGCCCCGGGGCAGGCCCAGAACACACTGGACGGATTATGTGAACACCTCAGGGTCCCCCGGGAGGAGCTGGAGAGCGTTGGTGGGGAGATGGGCGTCTGGAATATTTGCTCAGCCTGCTGCTCCTGCGACCTGGCTTTGATTAATCAGTTGAAAAGAGAGTATTTTGGGGGCTGCACAGTTTGCCGTACATGCAACACATGTTCTTTTAACAATAGAAAATTACATTTCAATGCATCACAACACACACTGATACACGTGTCACATTTTTCACTGTTGAAGCGGACGTGAACGACGGCCGTCCTCACTGCATTTGGAGAGCAAAGTGTGTCGGGTCAATTAGAGGTGACGCTCAACACGTCTATTTAAAGAAGCTTTGTGAAGACCTGAGTAATGTGTCGTCCCTCCTAATCCACCTCAGGCGTTATCAATCTTCTCAGTCACACACACACAGAAAGTTTTCCTTTGATGACTGTCCAGGTTTCACACAAGACTTTTGTCTCTTCCCGTCCCAATGTGTATTTTAGGAACAAGGTCTGCAAAATGAAATTATCAAGTTTTTTTATTTGTGCACACACTAGAGATGTGAGTTTGATGTGGATTTAAAAGAATGTGTGGACCATGTCGTGGGCTGAAACCCTGAAAATGTTCTGAATGTTTCAGGATGAGTCACAGTGAGTTATTCATCATCTGAGCCAAAGGTTATAAATGCATAATTAGCTGCACGCTTTATTGTTACAGGAGGGAGGGACTGGTCACTCTTTGGGTGTTAACTTTTCTTTGTTGGTTTCCCTTCAGCATTCGCCAAGGAAGGAAGCAGTTTGGTGGTATCAGATGGTCAGTTATGCCCTTTTGACTTCTTAGGAAATAAAAAAAAACTATGGGCATTGATTCCCAGGCATCTGATTGGTGCAGCACTGCACTGCACCCTGGGAAGTTGCCAGTGGTCCATTGTCCTGATAGATGAGTTGGTTCCTGAACAACATGACCTCATTCCCTCTCTGGGGAGAGGTCGCTAGCAGAACGGTGGGGTGTTGAAAACACACCTTACTGCGCCTGATGTGTAATAATGAGTCGAGTCATCATAAATAACAGAAGTGAACACAATGTTCAAAGGGTTGTGTTATTTTTCAGCTTCCTGTCGCTGCCCAGAGACGATGTGAAGACTGACAGATGAGGACTCCAGCAGGACGACACACAGATGGTTCTGCTCTCGGCTTTTAAAGCACATCGATTGGACCAACGTGGTCAATTAAAGATCACAGCCAATGAGGAGTCCAGCAGGCCCACATGCAGTCTGAGCGAGGCCGTGCTGAGTGGAGCGGGCGGTGAGTGCTGTGTGTTCAGTGCTGAACATTATCGCCTTTGGCCCCGGGGACTGGGTCATTGACCTGCTGTGCCATCTCTCAGGGGTTAAACCTGTTCAGGAGCTCCGTGACATCCCGGGAGGACGAATGGCATGTGCTGCTGAGGACACGTGTCGGCCACATAAGCACCTTTTAGACGTGCACTGACACATTTACATGCTGATTTCATGTTCATGTCATCTCAGCGCAGTCACCAGAAGGAAATATTGGCATTGTACGTTTCTGCCAACCATGAATATCTTGCAGTTGCTTGTTTCACATGAATCATATCCACGTTTCTAAGATGATTTTGTCATCGGGCGGTGGAGGTGATGGTGGGTGGTGAGTCAGTAAGGCGAGACGCCTGCCAAGCTGCAGACCGCTGTTCAACACCCACAAACAACAAAAGCAGTTTTGATTCAGTGAATCATTGCTGTTTTATGAGGGACTTTTAGGCACCAAACTTGGGTGTTTGTAGCGACCCGTCACACGGGATAGTGCCACCAGTACAGAGTGCGTTAAGCCAAAACATGATCTTTTCCTATCCATAACCAATTGGTATTTCTGTCTAAACCTAAACACACTGTAACCACAGCGTTGTTTAAGTGGAAAGTTTAAATGTATCCGCTACATAACAATGTGCAAACCTAACATATCCATGGCTTGCAGAAAAGTAAATGCCAGCATTTTTCTGATGATTGCAGGGTGTCTGCAGGTCCTTAGAAAGTCTTACACTCAGTGTTACAATAATAAGGCCTTAAAAATCATTAGATAGTCCTAAATTTGAATTTGTGAGGTCTTAACTGCTACAAACATTTTGTGAAAATGAGTGAAGCCTTTCTATGTAAATGTAAATCTTTTACAAATCTTTAAAAAACTGACCTGTTGTCAAAATGTAGATTGACCTGACTCACACTGATGCCAGATTTCTACATATCACTTACCTCTGCACAGACCATGTTTTGTCCAAAATCTGTCCTACATTTGGTTCAGACGTGTCTTGAACGGGTCTAAAAAGCATTAACTTTAACTCTCTGACACCTGGAAACACCCTGCATTAGACTGGCCAACGTCATGTTCAACCAGATTTTTCTGTCAGTTTAATGTGCTGTTTGATGCTGTGGTCAGGTGACAAACAGGGGAAACAAACTTAAAGGGACAGTTCACCCCCAAATCAAAAATGCATATGTCTTACCTGCAGTGCCATTTGTCAGTCTAGATCATTTTGGTGTGAGTTGCTGAGTGTTGGAGACTGTAGAGATATCGGCCTTCTCTCCAGTATCCTCTTGACACTCGAACTTTTCTTTGATTTGCATTTTTATTTTCTTTTAGCTATTTGGGATCAGTAGGACCTGATAAGTATAAAAAAACTAAACATTGTCATTGATAATAGGATCCCTATATCCTCAAACAAGACGATAATTAAGTCCCAGTGTCCTTCAACGAGATAATGATAAATTGCTTTAGTCTTCAAACTAGTACTTCCTAATAAGCAGTGTCTTTATGAAATCTGTTGACATATCAAAACTAAAAACTTTAATAATTATAAACTAGTCAGTATCCATTATGTACAACATACCATGACTTAGTCATACCAAACATTAGAAACACCAACATTGGTCCACAGGGGGAGCCACAGCCATCGGTCGCATTTTAGCCATTTTGAAGCATTTTTCTGTTGTTATAGCGCCACCCAGTTGCCAATTAGAGTTAAATTTCTCCAGTCACCTTGAGGCGTCCTGTTCTACATATCTACCAAGTTTAGTAAAAATCCATGTGGCGGTGAGGACACGGTTCTAAGTTAATGAGAATGAAGCGTACAGTCCAGTAAACTCAAAACGTGACGTCCTTGTTTGAGGACAAAGGGTCTCAGGAGGATATAAGGGAACTAGATGGCACTCAGCCTGTGGTGCTCAAAGTGCAAAAATAAATTAAGTCAATATCAAGGCCTGTTTCAGGAAATCATGACCTGGTTACTCAAGATAATCCACAGACCTTGTTGTGAGCAGTTTCATATAGGAACTATTTTCTTTCTACCGAGCTACATCCACCAACCGTATCATCGGGCAGAAGGAAAAGTGCATCTACTGCTAGCTCACGTTTCAGCTCAGCCGAGGAGGACGCCACTAATGTTTACATCTCACGCTGTCACAAGCCCCTCGTCCACGAGTAGAAAATGTGTATTCAGAACATAAGATCTGAACTTGTCTGAGGGGCGTCAGTGAGGCAGAGATCCGGCCTCTGGTCTGATAACAACCCAGTTAATACAGAGAGTGTAAAGAGAATTTAACTGTGATGTCAATGAGTTTGAGATTCAGTGATTAACAGGGTTGTACCTGTGCCATGTTTGCAACAGTATACACAAACAAAAAAAAATAATTTCTAATATATAAGGAATGCTGAAATAAAGCAATATATGCAACACAACAAAAAATCACTCAAATATTAAATAGTATTAATGAATGAATTTGTCAGTAGCCATCTGAGTCAGCAGAGCTCTGCACTGTGTGAGCTTCAGTGTGCCACACACCGTCCCTCCTCGCCCGACCCGACGTGCTGTTTTCAATAAGTTGAGAGGGAAAAGAGTTGACTTCACTGAAGCAGCTACGTGGTATCAAAAACATGATTCATGTTGTCCATACGCACGGTTAACGACACACAGCAGCGGCCAAGCGGAAAAAGCTGCCCTTGTTTTCCAGATCAAAAAAGGAAATCAACTTACGACCTTTAACAGCGGAGGGAAAGAAAATAAAGACGAGGAGGAGAGGAACAACACAAATAAACAAAGCAACAACTGTAGGAACAGTGACATGTGTGGTCGTGTGACGTTACAGAGTCATCTCAAAGAGCGGGTCTTTATCACCGATGATGGATGTCTTCATGTGTCGTCCAGGATGACGGTCCATCATGTTTGTAACGGCACGAAGGTGAGAAATCGTCTGCAAATACTGACAGGATTTAAGTTCTCGGAGCACTTTTTAAAATCTGAACTGGAGCCTTGAGAGAAACAATTGTAGTTTTCTTGAGAGTCTGCAGTCCTGTTAGCCGCTCTGTGAGGCTTCATGTTGGACAGATATAGCGTGAGGGGAGGGGAGGTGACGTGCAGCAGAGGGCTGTGGGTTGGAGTCGAATCCGCAGCAGCTTCAGCAAGGACAGCCTTTTGTTCATGGGGCTCTTGCTCTGCCAGGTGAGCTTGTGGGCGCCTTGTACCTTTAATCTGAGCATGTTCACAGTGACAACGCTAACATGCTGATGAGGGCTGGGAGACATGGCCGCCACAGGATTCCACCAATTTGTGACATCATGATAGCTATGTCCAGCATTTTTAGCTCATGCTCTCTGCTCAGTCTGTTTCAGAAACTCTGCGTCCAGCCCGCTAAGCATCTTGGCTCCACCTGGAGTTAACATGCTGCAGAGATGCTGCTCTCTGCAGCCTCAGGCACAACATTACTAACAACAAAGCAGAGCACGCTGCTCCCCGTCATTTTGTTACTCTCATACAGGCAGGAGACTGTCGGGTGCTTTCAAGTTACCTCATCAATTTAAGTAAAAAGATCATTTTGTTTTTAGTGTAGTAAAGACAGTGGTGAATGGTTTGCTGTGCTGCAAAGTCCACGGGAGCAAGAGACTGAAAACTGTGCCCTCTTTTTTTAATTCATTCAAATGAGAAACAAATCATGAGGTTGCTCTGTGTGGCGTGCTGTGTGCAGACGTTTATAACAGTGCATGCTCTCATCTGATTGGCCCTGTTTGATCAGAGGGACGTTCAGCATCCACAACACTTCACAAGTGTTTCACAAACAGCCGGCAGCAGGGTTCATGAATCAGACTGTGAGGACATTCAGAGACTTTAACTCTCTGTGTCTTTGACATGTTGTTACTATTAAGTGCCGTCAGCTGATGATTGCTTTTGAGTGTTTGTCATCAGGACATTTGTGGAGTGTTTGTGTTGGAATGGAGTTTTACGTTTATGACTTTAAGATTCTGATCTGTCATTATTGTCTGTAACCCGTCTCTTCAGTCAGGAGTCTTGTTTCAAATCCAGCAGCAGAGCAGGTAACTTTTACAAAGTATCCACACTTATGTAATTGTGTTAAATTCCTCAGAATAACAGCGGGCATGTGCTTGGACTCTGATCTGATTTAAACTGATTTATTGGAAGTGAGCAATGACTCAGTTTTTCCTTCATGTGTGAGAGATCTACAGTACTTCCTCTGCAGAAGGGTGGTCTTGTGTGTTGTGCAAATCCATTTGATTGGTGAGAAGGTTCCATGGCGTCCGCCCAGATATAGTTGGATTTATTCCTCTGTTTGAACATAATTATTATGATGTAAAGTCTGCTCAGCGGGAGCAAAGCAACATGTCGACACTCTGCAGATCTCAGGTGATGCTCCTCCCAATGTGGTCACATGTCTGGGCCGCTTCCAGGGAGACGTTCAGGGGCGACATCAGATCAAACAGGCGCCCTTGCAGCAGGTAAATAATCATCGTCCATTTGCAGGATACAGGCCAGTAGGATATGACCAGCAGGACTGGGACTGGACTCTGAGTTCAGCTGTGAGGGCCCCGACCTCTTCAGTCAGGGGGGAGGTGAACAGGGAAGAAGGTCAGTGCCGGGGGCCGAATCCATTTCTCTGCCCCTCTCTTCAGGGGCTGTTGTCGAGCCTCAGGGTAGGCAACTGTATCAACACGATCTGGGGCTCCGTGTGGTCTCGTTCACACAGACCCCTCTGAACAGTCACCAAAGCCGACTGTGCACATCGAGCAAACACGGGGACAAACAGCAGACGCTGAATAACTATCGCCCTCGGGGGGCAGCTTTTTGGGGTTGCGAATGAAGTTCAGAATTGGCCTGAAAGAATGCTTCAAATGCAGGACTGCACACGTGCAGGCTCGGGGTGTATTTTGGCAATCGTGCAAATATAATCAAAGATGATAATAGAGAGAGAGAGAGAGAGAGAGAGAGAGAGAGAGAGCACACAATACAGTTAGAATTCAAACTTCAAAGACATCAAATGTTTAAGGGGAAACCTGGATCCAAATTTCACACTTTCATGTCTGGTTGACTCGTAGGAACAACAGTTTGGCTCCAGTATTGACGCCACTCTGTGCATAAATGTAAATCTAATAAAAGTGCTTGTATTTGTCACTAACAGGCTCAGGCTGTTGTTATGAGTATCAGACAACATTCTTCAGTCCAAGTGGACGTTTGTGCCAAATTTGAAGATATTCCCTCAAGGCGTTGCTGTCTGCAGCACAGTGGCAACAAAAGGACGCTACACAGAAATTTAAAGTTTTTCCATATCTCTCACTTCCTCCAGTCTCATTAACAAGAGGCTTTTTTTTCCACAGACCTTTTCACATTGTCAAAATCAGCAAATAATAAACCATTGCTGGCAGTCCTCTCGTTCTCATCTCAAGGTTGCCAAATACTAATTCATCATCTTACCCTTTGGCGTGTGATGACAACACCAAAGGCTCCGTCTTATGTGTGACGAACCAGGCTTTCAGCTCCAGTGTAAATCCATTACCATGTAATTTATTAATAAACATTATAGTGGTTTGACACCCACAAAAACAGCAGCTACCCAGAAATCAATTCTTCCTCGCTGCTCTAAAACAGTAGCCTATACAGCAAGTTGCACTACGCAGCCACAGGCAACTACTGTGAATTTTGGTAAATAGTGGAACGTTAGCTGCAATATTTTACTGCGGATAAAAGAAAATTCTATGGCATTTATTCTCTGTATTTCTTCATGTAAAGGTTTAACTTGAGCCACACCAAACAGCAACGACAGTAATCATTTCACGTCTATAAAGGTGCAGACACACCAAGCCGACATCAAAGAACTAGCGGCGACGAAAGCCAACTGTTGCGTCGTCTACGTGGCCTCACGTCGCCCTGTGTCAGTCGCATTTGAACACACTACACGGACTTGGTGTGTCAGGGCCTTAAAGGCTTAGTGGTATGCAACCGTAATTTTTTTTTACTTATGATTTTTTTAAATGCTATGGTATCAGCAGTTCAGGTTTCATAATCTGTATTTGGAAAGGAAAATGGTATAGGAACATCTTTACATAGAAACATGAGAAAATAGGATCCAGGTTGAAAAATATCGGAGTTCGCCCCTTAAGAAGTGTGTAAGAAAGACAGGACGTAGCATTTTGGCTCCTTAAAGCCATTGACATTGGAAATGTGTCTTGATATCTGTTGAACTATGAGATGTTTTTTAAAGTGCTACAAATTCACCCCCCGGCACGGCTGACATGCTCTCTCAACGTGTTCCTTTGTTATTGACCCATTCAAGTATTTGATGTCAGGTTGACACAACATCAGCAGAAGGAGGTGTTTCCATTGTTAGCCTTACTGTTGTAGCTCCATACGTTCAAAAGAAAGTCCGTCATTGTTCGCAGTATGGTGACAATAGACACGGCATGTTGGCCTTTGCTGGTGTACACACAGTGAGACATGACAGGCACTTCGTGTGTTATGGCAACACACATGTCAACATACAGCATTGGTCACCTTAAACTGCAGATATATTTTGGAAACCCTCATATGATGATTCACAGTGTGTAGTGTAATATGTCTGTACAGCACAGAGGAATGATTTGTGCAGGAGCTGAATTAAGTACCTGCATTTATTGTTGATTTATGATGGGACGGTGGCAAAATATCGTCTGCTCCAGTGATTTTACTCTGAAAGGCCAAATCTACTCTTCACATGCTCCATAGAGAGGACCTTAAATGTCAGTAAAAAAATGTTAAAAATGTGTGTTTAAAGTCTTTAGCGGAGGGAAAACAATACATTATTTTATGTATTGCAGTTTTTCTTTCCACAATTTTTTATTCAATCTTTCTCGAGCTTTAATCGATATGACTTAAATGCAGAGGTGGACACAACTTGCCGCTTTTATTGTTGTAATCTACGAGTAACGGGATGTCATATCCATTTCAAGAAAAACAAATCCAAAGCTAAAAAGCAGAAAACAGCCCATGGTCTGAGGACGCCCATCTTCATCTGCTTGAATAGCCAGCCGAGCATTAACTCCTCACCAGATGAGCAAACTTTCTGTTGCTGCCGTTACACAGATGAGACCCAGACCATTGTAACTGCGTATTTCTGATATTTTTCTGTACAGAGACACAACAAAGAAGAAGAGGGCACAGAGAAATGTGCACAGAGCCTCCGTGTTCACATCATTTGATTCCAGCTATTAGTTGCATAACTACGAACCACGTTAGCAGTTTGTTAGCACAGCTGTAAGGGGTGAATATTCATTCATTCATGCGAGAAATCTGAGGTGAATATTTGTGCCGCATTATGCCCGTTACACACTACACAACTTTTCTATCCGTTCACAGTCACTACAGTATGTCACATTAGGCAATTGTGGAGTCATAAAATCGTGCCGTGACTTTGCCATGTGTGATGTCATTGGGTCACTCTTGTCCTAATTTTATTATTATTACTATTAATTCAGTCACTGTGTCTGTTCATGTGCAGCCGAAATGTTACTGTAGTGAAGTGTAGAGTGTCACCAGATGGGCGGAGCTACATTTGAAGTACCGTACGCAAAACATGCAAGTCACTGAGTCCTCCACAGGAAGTACCTGCAAATGTTTCAGAATAAGTAAAAGCCACTATTTTTTAATTTTATTCATTTCTATCCTCCATTATGAAGAAAGAACATTGTTTGCTAGCTTGATGCTAATGGCAGGACTCAGCGGGTTGATAAAGTGCCTCTGCTGTTTCCTTTTATTCTCTGTGTGCTAACGTCCCTACAGGAAATATCTAAAAGGCTGGACTGTTGTTGTCGCACAGTTTCCACGGCAGCAGATCGCTCTGTGTTCCTATTGGTCAAAGTAACGGCTGTGATGAGCAGTTGTGAACGACAAAAAGAAAATCAGACATGCTAGACTTTCTGTTGGGACGTCGTGAGGCGTCCCAGACGTGGCGTTGGTTGACGTCTGCTACGACACACAGATAAAACGACGGACTATCGTGTGCGACACTCCTGGTCATTGACGATCCATGCCGACACCGTATGACGCTGCGTCAGGCTGAGAGCGTGTAGTGTGAACGAAGGCATGAGGTGTGTTTACATAGCTAAGCCAAAGTCCTTCCTTCGTGTTGGGCTAATAGGTATATGTTTCAGGTGTTGGCTGTGAGGCCTGTATTAAAATGTAAAAAGATTATTTCTTTATTGTTTTTGGGACATTTGCAGGACAAAATTTTGAGACTTGTTTTTGTTTTGAGGCAGTCGAGGTTGCTGACTCTTCATGTTTGTGACCTGAAAGCAGTTCCCAGGTCTACGGCGCTACCTCACACCCCTCAGCTCTCCAGGCTGCACTTGGCAGAGCTTGGTATGAGTGTGCCACCGCGTGCGATAGACTTCCTACCGTTCATGTCTCAGGTCACGAATCGGCAGCCGTGATCCTGTCCAGCCTCGGGGATCTGTCATTACCAGTAGCTCTTGTGTTTGAGAGCGTCTCGTTTAAGTCTCAGACCTCGGATGGATCGGGGCCCAGAGGCCTGCCGTGACCCCAGGATGTACAGCAGGAGTTGCAGCAGAGGGTTTTGGCAGGGCCTGCGGTTCCCGTGCAACTGTTTGCTAATGACCTGCACAGCTGTGAGATCAGGAGGAAATGTGTTGAATAACGTAACATGGCAGGCCAGACTTTCTCTCTCTGACTAAGATCCAAAACATTCTCTTCTAAGTATTTTATTTTTTATTGTCTCATTGTCGGAGTGTCTTTCAAAGCTTCTCTGCGTGTAATAGATCATACTCTGTGCTTATTTTTACGACTTCCCATAGCCCGCCTTGGACATGACAAAAACCTGGCCAAAAATCAGGCCTTTTCTTGGCAGCTGTACACAGACATAACATTTACATGGACTGTAATATTTCCAGTATTAACTTGATTAAGACAACACCCTGAATGAGAAACTCATGCAAACAGCATTTTCTGATTATACGGACCTGACAAAGGTTCTAACTGAATTAAGATTTGGAGTATTTTAACTTTTACATCAATGAGGGGCGGTTTTAGAAATGCAAACATTCCTAATCAAACAATAAATCATTGACGTTTTTAATGGTGTTCCAGATCAAATACAGCAAAGCACCTGCTGCCAGATTTGTTGGTTCAGGCATTTTTGGTCATGTTGCACAGACGTTGAAGAAGGCTCCTTTTATCTGCGTTACATCTGTACACACCTGGCTGCTCTCTGCGTCATGGGACAGGTTGTGTGAGCGGTTTTAGGTCAGGAAACCAAAGTGTGAATACTGTTGTGAATCAACACCACCCTTATGGAACAGGTCAAACCACAGAGCGCAAAGAGACACCGAGTGGTGCACCACGATGGCAGAAGTGACAAAAACTGTGTTTAATACTGGAACATTTTAACGTCCTTACACCACTTACAAACCATAGAAACAGCTTCACTCAGATACTGTTTGGAAATGTACAGTAAGATCAGTTAGAGTCAGGTCAACAGTCAGATCATAAAATAAAGTTTATGGCTCACGCTCTGAGTTGTGTGGACCGTTTGATGCTCACTGCCTTGATGACTGCGTGAGCTCTGAGGTAAGCTCTGGGCAAGGAAACTCTTATTACAGTGTATCATGGTTGACCTGAGCTGATCCAGTCAAGTGGATCATTCAGGGAATAAAACACAGATCTGTGCGGCACCAAAGGGAGAAAACTAATTGTAACAGCACCACAGTAATATCAGTATCTCTGCTCCGCGCTGTTGCCACGAATACACTTTGTTTTTTCATAGTAATGCATCCAGTCTAAAAGATATCTATCACAGGTTGTGCATTTATGAGACGTATCCCAGTTATGATCATACTCAGGATATAGTGTTTATATGATCACAGGAAAGATTCAAGATTCAAGATTAACTTAATATGTCCCACAGAGCAGGGCCGGGCCATATGGACCAAAAGTCATATCTCCATATTTACAGGCTGACTTGCGATACACGATATATGTCTCTGTGTTTTCTACGAAATGGGCTGCATGTTTTCAGCTGCACATCAAAGCCACATTTGAGATGTCACAAGCAGTTTTATAAAAACACACTGTGTTTAGAATAAAATGCAAAGACAGAGATTTTATTCCCTTGTTTGGAAATATGTAGCTGCACAACAGTTACACCTCAGAAACACTGGTTGACGGCGGAGGTTTCTGTGAAGTGCTGTAAAGTTTAGTTGATTCAAAACACACATTAAACACACATTAAACATGGCTTAATAGACAAACCACTCAGCTTCACTATAACTGGCAGCATTCACAGACAAACACTTGTCTTTATCTGGACACATTTTCCCCACAAACACAACATGCTAACGTTATTAGCACAAGTCTATGGCATTTTACATTGTATAAATTAGCCTAGCAGCTAGCAGACTTTTCCTCTACTCATATTTCAGCCAGGATAAATCACACACAAGACTTAAAATGCTATTTTTGTGGAGGCTTTACTGTCTTACTACTAGAGCCCAACGAGCCAGTATCATTATCAGAATTTTTAACCTCTAATATTCACAAAGAGAACATTCACACTGTCTGTGCTGTCTACTGCGTGACCTTTATACGAGGATCAAAGATCTGCATTTCATCAACAACTCCAGCTCGGAGCTTTGACTGTAGCCAGTGCCCTGTAGTTTCTAACTGTACAGAGCTATGAACACGTATCTTTAACCACATGCCCTGTTAAGAGGAAATATAGCTCAAGATATCTAACACCTCACTCATGGTTCAAAACATGAAGCAGCACCAAAAGGTCACAGTTAGCTGCAAATTAGTTTGTGAAATTCATGGCTGGAAAGTTACTAAACAACGATTCCTACTTTTCATTTTTCAGTAAAACTCTAAATTATAAAGTAAATATCACTAAACTGTGAGGGAAGTGTTTTTATTCTTTGATTTTTGGTTTGCTAGGGTAACCAAATTAAACACATAATACCTGACACAATTATGAATAATACAAGTATAAATTAAACTTTAGGTCGCCTACTGGAGTAATAAAATGAGTTGCTTTTTCTCCACACTAGATACATTTTGCTGCTGCAAAAAATGATTGAAGTCACATGAACAAACTGGAAACTTTATCTTATTGGATAAAACAAGTTGTTTTTTATTTGGTGACATAATTTACAATTGAAATAAGCCAATATATCACAATATATTTTATTGCAATACTAAAATCGTAATAATATTGCACGTGGATCTTCTGGAGACAAAAATCTGTATAAATGTAGAAATATTCCAAAGTTAAAGTCCCAGATTTCTACCTTGAAATCTGAAACTCACACCACACTTATTCTGAAGATCAGACATTTTTATTTGAACGATGAATTTTGTCAGATGTGTCCTAGTCAGAGATGGGGGACTCGAGTCACATGACTTGCCTCGAGTCGCAAATATGATGACTTGAGACTTGCTTGACTAACATTGATAAAAGACTTGGCTTTGACTTTGTATTCATGACTTGAGACTTGACTTTGACTTGAGACAGATGACTCGAAAGGACTTGGCTTTAATTCATTATTAAAGGCACGCTTAGCACCGCTGGGCGTCACTTCTGTTTACGTTCAACAATGTTATCAAACACAACGGAGCCAACTCGCCATCCCGCCTCGTCCTCCGTGACTCTGTCATGAACGAGCGATAGCTGCTAGTTACCCTGGATTTACACACCTGTTCAAGGGATAGTGCACCCGAAAATGAAAGTTCAGCCATTATCTACTCAGCCATATGCCGAGGGAGGCTCAGGTGAAGTTTTAGAGTCCTCACATCACTTGCAGAGATCCAAGGGGAGAGGAGGTAGCAACACAACTCCACCTAATGGAGGCTGACGGCGCCCCAGATTCAAACGTCCAAAAACACATAATTGAAACCACAAAATATCTCCATACTGCTCGTCCGTAGTGATCCAAGTGTCCTGAAGCCCCGACATAAAAAGCTGTTTGGAAAAACCTCATTTGAACTCTTTGTTTGTAGCCTCATTGTAGCCTGTAGCTCTGATGCCTCTCTGGGCACCGCGCTCAGACCTCTGGGTCCTCAGATGACGAACATTTCTTAAATGACCCTCTTGAAAAGGTTGGCATTATTTGCAAATATCCAGCAACCTGTTGATATCCAAGACTTTAGTAATATTTAGAGGTCGGTGTGTTTCTTCTACTGACTAGCAATGTGGGCTTTTCTTTTGGGGTCCATCTTTACCCCACTGCCTTGCACTTTGTGGCGAGTTGGTTTTTGTGCAATCCACAGAGCTGACCATGAACAGGCAGGAGGCCATGTGTCCCAAACTGCCATAAAAACCCAGCTGAGATGCATATTTTGTGCACTGTACACATGTTTGAAGAATGCAACTGAAACCTGACTAATACCTGCACATCCCACATGTCTCAATAGGAAAATGATACATAGGGAAAAAGGCCTTAAACAGAATAAGATGTTCACATTAACTGCATCAAATTCAGATTATTGTAATTATATAGTGGATTATTAGTGCACATGTAAACACAGCCACCGTCTGATATTCACCTGCACTGCTTAAAAAAAGAAAAGTTTAAGTGATAAAAACATTTCATGACAACTTGTTTGTCTGGGATCTCAACTTGGAATTAATGAAGCTGGAACAGGGTTTTCACTGGAGCTCGTATCACACCAGACAGCATCAGGGCGTAGACACACACTGACCTAATTGCTCAGATATGGTGTTTTTTTTGTAACCTGTGTTGTTGCTTCACCTCTTGGCTTCCTGTACGGACAGAGATGATCCTGCGGGCGGCTCGGGGAGACGGAGAAAAAAAGAAATCTTTGAAATAAACAGTGAAAATTGTAGAAAGTCGTGTTCTGTGTTTGATTATCCTGATCACAATAACATGAAAACGATCAAAGTGCAGCTGTGATGAAACTAATCTAGCGAGGGAAACTGGAGGTGTGTGTGCTACTTGTGTCAGTTTGTCTTTTGTCTTCTGTTTTGGGGCTTTTATTCGGAGCCAGCAGCAGACACAGCAGCACCAGACATAATGCTTTTAGGTCAGGCTGCAGAAACACGATGCCCTGGAACAGTTGGAGGCATCGCATGTGTTAGCTCCACTTTCACGTCTCTGCTCACTTCTGTGTCTTTGCTCTGCGACGATTACATCTTCAGGGAGAGGAAACCGACCACCTTGCTGTGAAAAAAAGGAAACTAGGAATGGAATTCAACACAACAGGAAGACAAAAGGACAGCGAGGGGTCAGGCAGAGATTAAGGGCAAAAACAGGTGTATCACTGCCCTGTTTAGTAAATAGTGAGATCCAATCTCTGAGCCTTCCCGTTCCGCTGTCTGTTTGAGGGTAAATACCACCATGTGGCCCCGCAGAATAAATAAAGAAATGACAGAGCACTTTTGCCCCGAGAGCAGGACTACTGTAATAACAATCCAAAATTAGAGCTCCCATTGGTCGATATGAAATATCCTGTAGTCCACAATCTATCATCGTACCTCATTATGGAGAAATCCAAACAGCCAAGCACCCGATGTTTGGGTGTTTTTACACCACCAATCTTGGACTCACAGATGTGTACGCTTTGAGCGCCTGGTTGCATGCAAAATGACATAACGTTGACAGCACATGCTCTTGCGTTACGCTCGTGTGTTTGGGAGTGTTTTTCACTGAAGTAGATTACACTTATTTTCCATGCTGCTCATCCCTGTGATGTATTATCCACCTAATTCAACTGATTATGAAGCTTGTTTAATGTATTTAATCACTGACTTAAGATAAGTCTGATTCCACTTTGTGTCTCTCGCTGGGTTGCTTTTTGCTAGGAATCCACTTTGAAGTGGAAAGCCTCTTTCCTGAGTGCACCTTGCAGAGCAGCGCCGGTGGAGGGGACAGTGTTTTAGTGACAACAAAGGACAAACATGACATAAACACACAGTCACGCTGCAACTGATTTACTGCACCTAGGAAAGAGTGTGCGTTTCATTAAGGCTATTTGCTCATCGCGCTTCTTAGATTTTCCTAAAGTCAGAGAAAGAAAGGGGTCATGTGCGGATTCGGGTTAGGATGCTGAATTAATCTCCGTAGGGAGTTTGCTCAGAGGTTAACCCTCGCAGCCTCCAAAGGATGAGCTTTGTGCAGACATGTACAACACA
This sequence comes from Epinephelus cyanopodus, assembly GCA_026686955.1. NCBI lineage: Eukaryota > Metazoa > Chordata > Actinopteri > Perciformes > Serranidae > Epinephelus > Epinephelus cyanopodus. Next base: position 1,720,329 of record CM048933.1, on the reverse strand, counting down.
GTGTGAAACAGCAGCCCAAAGCTTTTTCCCACCCAGAGGGGGGGGCGGATCGGAAAAGGAGGCTATTTTACCTGACCTCCACGTCGAAATGATTCCCTCCTGAGAGGAAAAGAGGGAAACATGGAAAACTCCTGCAATGGAAATAAAAATATATGTTCACATGAAGTCACCCGCTGAATTAACATGTTTGGATTTAACTTAAAGGACAGTTTTGATTGAGTTGCCATTCACTGCTGATGCGACTGGAACTTTGTTGTCTCCAGTCGAAAGCTCGTTTCTAATTCAATTTAGCCGCTGCAGCTCGGCTTTACAAGCTGACATTTATACGAATTCAGCAGGAGAAATCCCCATGCAGGAGGGTGATTACGTTACATTAGTAAGAAAATGTCATCACTAACCAACTAACTGCTCTCAGAGAACATCATCGGATTAATCGGGGTCAGCTCCACAGAGGAGCTTCAGGGGTGGATAGTGAAGAGACAGGAAGTGCATCAGTCTTTCTGTTTTCCTACAAACGTAACTACAACAAGTCGTTGTCACAGTCGTACGACTCTTCGCCTCTCCTGTTTGTGACGAGGCCAAATGCTGAGGGAGGCACTGGCTGGCTGATAGTAATATTTTTATGTTGTTGTTATTTATTGCACCTTTGTGCCAGGGAAACAAAGAAATGTTTAATTTTTAAAGTCTTCTTTATTACACCACCTTTGAGTCAGCCAGTATCTCACTATCACTATCCTCATTCAGATTTTAAGAAGCTACAAATTATATTCAGACACAAAGTAAGTCTGAAAAGCTGCAAATCAGATCAGAAGTGCAGAGAGTTGTACATCGTGGTCACTTCCTATGAACTAACACCAACGTTGCTGAATGGCACATTGTTATAACTGTTATAATCTCATCACGAATCTTTGGTCTGAACTGGGCTTTAGAAAACCTACAACTTCCAGAATGCACTGTGCTGCACTGGACCAATAAACCTCATGGGAGCTTGTCTGTTTTGACAAAGAAAACAATATGGCGACCGGCTGGTAACAATCAGGCATAACAGTTAAACTGCGCTAAAATATGTTCCTGAAGGCGTCTGAGGTGAGGAAGAGACAACGCAGTCACAGAATCTTGATTCATATTTGATCAGTGCTGCCTAGTTCACAGTTTGATTCAGATCATGAGCAGCGATTGACATGACTGACAGCTGCGTTAGAAACTCCACGATTCTGATTGGTTGTTTTTGTTCACGTGCAGTAAGGCCATCAGAAGCACTACGAGGAGGCAGAGGAACAGAATTGTAACTCGTCTGTCTCACGTACTGCTGTGTGGACATAGACATCAAAGTTACCAACTACAGTTTTCAAACCACACAACTGGTGCGAAAACCAGTCTTTGTAGGAACACAGTCGGTTTCCGTTTCTGTACCTTGTTTCCTTTCTCTTGCCTCCACATGCTTTGAGTCCGTGTAGAGAGTCAGGGGGAGCAGGTCCTGCAGGAGAGAGATAGACTAAGCACAATTAGGGGGCTTGCATTCCTCTCGTTTTTCTATAAATACCCTGCACATTTCCTCTCTTCTGTCTGTGATTCTCATTAAACCAGTGGAAAATCTGCCTGCCTTGCGTGGCAGAGAGAGCCCCTTTATTTCTCTCGGCCTCTTAGAGGGGACATACTGGGTGGCAGTGCTGGTGGGGCAGGCAGGCATGTGGGAAGGATCATGGAGCCCTTATAGGCAGCATTAGAGGTAGTGCATTCAAAAAGAATATATAGCTATTTTAATTCACCTGCCTCGTGTGGGGTTTGCAGACTTGCCTTGATCAAACAGTGGTGCTGCTCGGTCAGGCTACGACTCCTGAGTTCACTGAGTTCATGTGAACTTACAGAGCTGTGGTGTCACTGTCCTGTAAATGAAGGGGTATGTTCTTAAGACACCGTCCTCCCAGGAAAACTAACAATGGTTGTTTCAACACGTGTCCCAACATGACATCTGTTTAGTGGCCGTAGTAAGTATGATTTTATTTTTGGTTGAAATGCTCCGAACTGATCAAAATTTGCTGCGTGAACAGGAAGAGAAGCAGCTCTGTGTTACGACTGGCTGACTCTGTCCCTCTGAAGCCCGGGCCACACTGCCTGTGTGAGCAGTGCGTGATGGTTCCCTCGCTGGACTGCTGCGCCTCACATGAGTGCAGTGTCGCACACAGACAGTGTTGCTGCAGTTGCCTGCTGCTATAATTACTCTACCTCCACAATTAAAAGCCAGTACTCCACACATTCATGGAGCTGTGCAGCCACTGCATCGTAAACAACATGGTCCTGCAAATATTTCACAGTAAAAGCATCGTGTTAACAAATGAAGGGATTCTGCAAACACAAATGTTGTTAGAGGGCTTTTATTTTCAAACAGAGACCTGAAGCATTGAGTTAAAAATGTTGTTGTTTTCCATGTCTGTGACAGATGTGAACATTGAAACTGAAGTAAAAGGTGGTGTAATGTGAACATGATTATCAAAAGACAATATTCGCTGCATATTTTCGCAGAAAACTCGTGAGTGCCACACTGAGAGAATGTGTGTGCCTGAGTAGTCCTGCTCACGTGGGCAGTGTGGCTGCTCTACGCTGTTAACACAGGTACAAAAAAAAACCCTGTCAAAAAATGCGTTCCTATTATTTTCAATGTACTGAGGTTCAACTGTCCTATTTCCAGCCTCGCTGCCTCAGGTGTTAAGTGCTTTTTTCTCCCACTCGCTCTCTGCACGTAGACACCAGCTCTCGTAGCAGCTCGACTCCTCTCCTCACCATAGATGTATGAAGAGAATTCTGAAGCTGTTGCTGTGTCTCGTGTGTGACAAAGAATGGATGAGGAGAGACTCGTTGAAATATCCCGAGCTAAATGACCCACAGTCACAGCTCTGGATCGGCTCGTCAAATGAGAAATCAGCTTTAATTAGCGGCTGTCTACACATGATTTTAAGCTAACGCAGAGGTGGAGGAAGTTCAGTAGCCTGAAAGTAGTAATAACTCTGTGTGGTCGCCTGTTGACGAGCTGCAGCGCGCTGAGTCTGGTGTGTAGGGCGGCACTTGACACACGTCACATGACATGTCGCTCCTTGGTGGCGCCAGTGTGTTTTCAGCTTCATCCTAATCAGTGTCACTCTTACCTAAACTTAACCATCCCAACCTACAAAGGCAACAAGTACTAGCCAGTCAGAGGAGGGCGGGTCATGCCTTCAACATCCAAGGAGAGGAAAAAGGTTGTTATATGTTCTAGAATATATTTCCTATTTTGTGTGCCGAGGACTTTGTCTTCTCTTGCCTTGGTATCAAAAGAGGTGTCAGGTATCATTTTGTTTTGCTTTTTCCGCACTAGTAGTATGTTGAAATTTAAAATTCTGGTATTGCTACAGCATTGGTGACTCAAAGGTTTAAGGTTTATACTCACTGCAGTTAGTCATCAGTTGTGTATACAGAAGCAGAAAAGAGAGTTTTGGGTTACACTTCATTTTGCTCAAAGGTCACAACAGAGCAGCACCTGAGCTGACAGGAGCAGCACCTGGGCCAAGCTGGGGGTCAGCTGGGTTGATCACAGAGGACGTGTGGGAGGCGTGTGGCTGTGCAGTATGGAAATGAAGCGTGGAGGTGTCCCATTAGTGCACAGAAATTAAGTAATGTGATGGGGGAAAGGGAAACATCAGTGCCCTCTTGAGACGAGCATGCAACACTGGTGAAGCTGTGATGCAACTGGGACTGCAGTTCATTTATTCTCCTGGCATTATTGGGGTTTTTTTGCATTTCTTACCCCAATTATACATTCTGATATTTTGTGAAGATGCAGATTCAACATCTGGCTCTGCGCTCTCATGTACAAGTTAAATGTAATTCAACATTTAAAGTACGACAGACAGCACTACCTGTTAATCAAAGCATCCCGGACTCTTGTGACTCTTGTGCATGATGAAAGAAATCCTGCTCTAGATGCCTTTGTTGTTCTCCTTTATCAGCCTAAACCATTAAATCCGTAGTAAAATCAGAGGTACACACTCCAAGGAAGAGGTCCAAATAATTTCAGTGTGTGTGAGCTCTGTTAAAAACATAATGTTCTCTGTCACTTTGAAACCAAAAGGTATTCATAGACTGGAAATATTTTTATGGTCCAAGCAGCGGAAATGTCTGACTCAGGTCAGTCTCTTTCCCCGAAACACAAATCTGGAGCCATATGGACACAATAATAAATGCATACAAGCAAACACTTGATAGCACATCATCAGGCTCAAGTGTATCGTAAACCCTTGGACATGAGACGGTAATAATGAGATGAGGAGAGAATGATCGATCCGCCCTGGTGATATGAGGTTCAGCGCTTGCTGCTCTGACGTCAAGAGGAAACGGAGCCGGTTCTCTGCAGGTCCTGTGGTTTCGGCACTTGAAAGGGACGGTGCAGAGTCCACACGAAATCCCCTCGGAGAAGCTCTGCTGCTGCTCCTTCGGTTCTGGCTGTCCTCTGTGTAGCTGCGCTGAACTCTCTCAAACCTGATCACACACCCATGGGAAGAGCTTTGTTTCAGCAACAGATAGTAAGACATCTGACAACGAATGTAACTGGATGGAGGGATAGTAAACAAACAAGGAATAAACATAAATAGCTGAGTCTGAAACAAACCTGTACTGAAATATATTCTGATGATGAAGTGATGGTGCAGGTATTAATAGATAGACAATTTTGCTAATCGATTAACAGTTAATTAATTTTCTTTACGTTCTTTACGTTAGCCTCTAAGTGTGAGGATGTGCTGCTTTATTCAATAGAGATGAGACTTTGTTTATCATAATTGTGAGTTGTATATTTTTGGGTTTCAGTTGGCAGTGTTGGGCTCGTTACGCTATATATTTCTCATTACGTTACTTATTACTCCCTGCCAGCAGTAGTTCGTTACACCACTCGTTATATAACTTTTCCATTACACCCTATAAAATTGGTAATTGCGTAGCTCCCCAAAATTCAGATGTGTGCGTCTGTGTGAATCTCAGGGTGATCACCGGTAAGTGTAGCTAAGGCTAGAAATCATGCAAATGATCTTCAGTTGAAAGACGGAGAGTCACTTGTGGAGCAGCATTTGACACATCGAGCCACGAGCTTCATCACTTCTTTGAAACCTGAATCAGTCGAAGAGTAAAATCCAATTTCAGTTGTTCAGCTAGTGTAGAGCGACAGCAGACCTCTGCAGCCAAGAAGGGCTAACCTTTGGTGGCGTGTATTTCCTGGAGCTTTGCATTGTTGTGCTGTTGCTTGTAGTAGTCGAGGTGTTTCAGACCAGAGGTTTTTTTACGACGTGTTTTTTGCAGTGGCAAAAGTTTTTATGGGACTACGTGCAGCAACAGTGTTCTTGTCATCTTTCCACCCGACAAAATGAAAGTTAAAGTAATATTTACATCCGTTAAGGTAAGCGTTTCCATCTTCCAAATTGTCATGCTGCCTTTTAGCATGCTTGCATAGCATGATGATTATGAAAAGTAATCTGCTGATGTGATTGTTGTATTTCAAGTCAGTAGTGATGCGATAACAAAAGTAACGTTATAAGGAGTTGTTTGGTTTTCTGGAATATTATTACTGTAAATTTATAAGTAAATAGTTATTCTACTAGCGAGTAGAATTGTTGCACACTGCACAGTCACTCAGCCCCTCTTTGCCTGTTTATTAGACCACAAATGAAACAAGAAATAGCTGCTAGCCACCCCACAGTCCCTCCGCCTCGCTCCCCGCCGCTGTGGACTGCCTCTCTGGAGAAGAGCCGGCAGCAGCTCTGGAGACGGACTTTCAGTCAGTGGCTGTAGTGGCTTGGATACAGGCAGCGTAAACCCCCCAGTGGTGGGTGCCACATCAGGCTGGTGGCCAACAGCAGCAATGGGTCTAACCTGTGTAACGGCAGCAACAGAAAGTTTGCTGATCCGGCGTAGAATCGGGGCGCTGGCTGTACTGCTGCCTGCTCTCCTCCCGGCGACACAGTTTGGACACACTGTGATTTGAGGCTATCGAACTAACGCTAGCTACATGAACATGAAGTTGAGGATGCATCTATTAGCCTTTAGCTCCAGTTAGCAGAAGGCTAAACTATCAGCAACATTTAGCAAAAAAACACATTTGTGTCAGACTCTCTTTAATCAGTCCGTCTTCCTGTTTTTACGTTGCTTTGCAGTGTAGTTGTTGCCGACGCTGGAATAGCAATGTTCTCTGCAGGACTCTCTGACACTGAATGAGGCTTTCACCTTCTGAAGGGACTTGCATGCTATCTGCATTTGTAGAACAGCCAATCAGAACACACTCTCTCTGTCATGACCTGTGATTGGCCAAAGTCTCCAGTCACAGGCTGGATTTTCTCCAGCCTGAAAACAGAGACAAGAGGAGGTACAGAAGTCTAGTTTTCTCTCAGAACACTTGAATTTAAGTATATGCCCAGAGTTTATTGTGGTGTTTTGTCCAATGACGCCAAAAGTAAACTTCCTCCTCCAGCTTTGAGACACTGACAGCTAACCCCTGAAATGCTGTGAAATGAGGGTTATGCTGTGTGTAACCTCGATATCTAAAACAAAATGTTGGAGCTTTAAGCCTGAAGTCTTTTGACCTCACCTAAACTCTGCTCACTGTGCTGCCTTTCTCAAGGTGACGTGGCAGCTGTTTCTAAACGTTGTCCTAAGAGGTCCCCATCTCACCTGCCACAGCTGCACACACTGTGGACCAGAGGCCATCTTCTCCCCAGTCGAGGTCATTAGGCCTCAATTTTCCAAAATGTGTCCTTTGAACTCAAGATGCCACAGCCTGAGGGCTTCGGTCTGATTGCTAAGTATTCCTCTGCCTCCCGAACCCATCGCCAACTGATGAAGCCTCACGCCTTCTCGTCAGAACACACCTGCACTCATGTCATCAGGACCTGGAAAGGCTCACTCGCACGGCAGGCTGCTTTTAGTTCATTACCCGTCGTCCTCCAGTCTTTTTACTTCCTGTAAGACCCCATTTGCCACACTTACAGCACAGACTCCCACAGGCCTCCGAGGGGACTCGGCAAAAAGGCCCCGATGCTCTAATTGCACTAAAATCAGGGCAGTGCAGTTCCAGGCCGCCTGAATATCACCCAGAGGTCAGTGGATGTAGCTGGAAGTGAAGAGAGAAGTGATGTAATGTGTGTTGATGTTTCTCTTGTCTTAGTTCTGGAGGGGAAAATGGAGGCCATGTGCAAAATAAGGATAAGGGAGCACGTCATCGTCAATGTAAGACGCATTCTCACACAACGTCATCTTCTGCTTAGTCCTATACATTTACACCAGGACTGTCAGCTTCATGAACACCCATGAGCCAGTTGCTAACCAGTTAATTTTTAAGGAAACAAAAGCAGAATAATGTGAAATACACGAGGCCTTTCCTTTTAGTCTGGCGCTCCAATGAGTCAGTGAACTTTAGCACCACATTTCAAAACACTATCCATTCAGAGGGGTTTAAATTCTTATATTTTGTGATGCCTTACTTAACCTGGGGGGCAAGTCACAGCAAAGTTGCAGGGTGGGGAAAATGTTTCCACAGCCGCACCACCTTGGGTTGAGACAACATTACCAGCGGTAACTGCAGAATGAGCGGTGACACCAGCTAGCTCCCAGCAGGCCTGGGTGTTGCACAGTGCAGAGTGGCCGTGGCGCTAGCTAGCCAGTGTAGCATAAATATCTCATAGCTTTGTTGTGGTACTGCAAAGTATTGGTAGGCTACTACTGCTAAACTGAAGAGTAGCAAAATGAATTAGCTGGTTAGCAGTAGTGGGAGCTAATCAATAGCGCGGACAGACTGAAAAAGATCAAAATATTGTCAGGACAGTTTTTGAGCTGTTTTTTAGACCGATGAAAGGGCTCGGGCGTGAGGAACTTCCACTGCTGGGTTTGATGGTGAGGTCTTAGAGACGTTAATGATGGAGCAGCAGACAAGCAGACTTAATGTTATAGATGCCCAGAGGACGTGAGTGGTTTCAGCCAACGGATGACTGGATGTCAGGCACCATTCAGAAGGAAAAATTGTTGCATTTTGGCACATGCAGTGCAGAGAGAAAAGGCCTGAGCTGAATGGGCGCACATTCTTTGGACTAACTGAACCACCGATGTAAGTACGTTCATGTGATTATGTTTAGGCAAAACACTTGATTATGGTTAGAAACAGGTCATGTTTTGGCATAAAATACACGCTTTTGGCGGCACAATCATGGTTTCAATTGTGACTGATGTTATGCAGAAAAAATATACTGTTTTGTTGTTTGCTAGTCTTGAACAGCAGCTGCAGCTGGCAGCCGTCTAACCTAACACATGCACATATGACACTACGGCATGAGTAACAAGTTTGTTTCGATCTCTCGCCTCTTCACTTTAGTCTTTTGTTTACTTTCCTCACTTGTGTTTCTCCTCTCATACATGGAGCTGAACTGCCAATCACAGTGATTTCTCCCACTGATGAGCTCCACCCGCTCAGACACTGATTCACTGTGTTGAATTGGCCAAAAAAAGGAGACAGGGGGCAACTCGTGCCAACAGTGTGGGAAACACCACAGAAACCAGGACGACACACGCTCACTGTGACGGTCCGACGTTAACCAACGGCTGACCATCAGCTTGGTGTGTCCGGGCCCTTAGTTTCACATGTGATGCTATTAGCTGTTTAGCAGTAAACAAAAAGTGCAGCTGGGGCTGATGGGACTGTCCGAGTTTGCAGGTATTTAATCAAAGTATTGGACTCATAATGTTTTGAGAAACTGATCAGCAGGCAGATGTTGATCTGTTTTGGTGATGCAGATTCTTCCAGTTGCAGAGTTGCTGCTGCTGAGCACTGACACCAGACTGCCCGGCCAGACAGAGTCCGCTGGCAGAATGAAGCAGCTACCGCTCCTTTTTATGAGTCTCCACTGCTGCTTAGCTCCAGTCTGCTAGAATCATTTTGGTGTATTATTACTAAGTGTGTGCATGTGCAGTACATGTGTGTGCTGTAATATTTAAGTAGCTAAAAGAAAAAGGTCTCCACGGCCTTACAAATCACAGCTTTCAATGGGATGAAGGAGGTTTGACAGTTGGCTGACTTTTCACGCTGTAGGAGTCGGAAGTCGAGACATTTAGGTTGTATTTGAAATATGTCTCCATTAAGGGCGACGCTCTGATTGGTTTCTTTATTTTCTAGAGGAGCATTGAGGTTGTGATCAATTCAGGGCAGCACATCACTGCAGCCCCTGTTTGTGAACCTGGAGACGATCAAAATGAGAGGAAAATGTGACATCATGAGGCATACCATAAGTCAAGACAGAACGTTTGTGGTTGGACATGTTTTTCAGTAGTTACAGAAGCCTGAGTCGCGTGTGCCTGCCTCCTCTGTGAATCATCTCGATGTGACAATATTCATTTTCTCTTTTACAGTTTCTGTTTTGCTGGAGCATTTTAGTTGATTTTGTTGCAGCTTTTTTTTGCAGTTGGTTTTGTTTTGTTTTTTCCACTTGTACCAGATCTTGTGGTTTTCGCATGACGAAAGTCCGCAAGCACAACCTTTTCCGGAACGGGGTGAACAGACTCGGCCAATAGGTCCTTGAGTTTCCACCGCATAACAACAATGTTTCAATTTGTCTAATCGGGGGTATTTAGGCTAAGTAAACTATCACTCTTCAGGATTTCATCTGCAGCCACAGCCCAGTCATGCAGACCTCTTATTCAAACCATTTGTGTGCGGTCGAGAGTGGGAGTGGGGAGGGCAGCCAGTGGAGATGACAGGGGGATTGGATAACTCAGAGAGAAAGTCTGGGACGCAGAGAGTGAGAGGTCTTGGCAAGGAGCTGGAAACCACACGCAGCTTGCGTGATTGTGGTTCTCTCACAGACTTCTCTGCTTTTCCCTCTTTACTTCCTCTTGCAGCTCTCTGAAGCACCTGCATGCCTCGATGCTTGACCTTTGTGACCTTTGAACTTGGTCAGAGAGACAGTTCAGATGTTACGTCACCTCACCAGTGCAGTTTGGTCTGTGAGTATTTGGACAGAGATGGATTATTTTATATTCTGGCTCCACTCCAGCGTATTAGATTTGAGATAAATGACTGTGAGGACTGAAGTGACGTCTTTCAGTGACAAGTGACGAACTCTTTTTACAGTTCATAATCAAGTCAACTGTGTTTACAGATTGTAGCCCAAAATCACAAACCAACAACTGCCAGCAAGCCTCTGAAAGTCTGACACCCTCTCATACAGAAAGACAATGTGAGGTTTTGATCACAGATTTGTAAAGACTGGGGATCCTGCAGGGTCACTGTTTACAAGACTACAACTAGATTCCTTTTGAGATTATTTCCCATCATGCTCGTGGTGGAAAATATTACACCAAATTCCATTTAAGAAATATGACATTTAACAATTCCTTTCAAGTCTGCAAAAGTACAGCTCTAGAAACACAAGATGACACGCACCGTTTTAATCTCTGAACTTTTACTTTACTTTCAGTACAGTTTGCTGATGACAGACTCTTTTACTGTTAGTGAACAGTATGAAGTTTTTGGTGGGCGGGGCTTAGCTGGAGGCAAATCAATTCTCCACAGACATTAGCTGGCGCGAGCTAACAAGTTCTGTTGTCTTGTTTTAGACAATGGAGGAAGAGGATGTGAGTGGTGCGTTCAGAAACACTCACTCTGGGTTTCTGAGCTCACTGTGACACAAACTGGAGCGTTGTCATTTTAGTGTAGAGCGTCAGACTGAATGTACCAACGCACCATGTCAGGTCACTCACTCTCCGGGACGCCAGTGTTACTTGAATAAGTAAACACTGAGCAACGGGACCAGACTGGCCGACCCGTATGCTCTCACTCAGTGGATGGATGATGTCACAGGAAGCCAATCTTACAAAGGAGGACCACACTTGTTTGTTTTGCTATGGAAGCTAACGCTAGCTAATGTGCTAAAAAGTTAGCGTTGCAGAGAAATCCAATATTCCTCTTAATCCCTCCCCAGTTTCTGATGAGGTGGACATGATAACCCTTAATACACATAACGTTATTCATCCCTACAACAGGAAATACTTTTTCCCTAACCTGATATGAAGTGTGCGCTGCACATGTGAGCATTTTTGATGATGGCCTCCGTCCAGTCCTTTGGTCTTATCACATTTAACCATAGTTGTCTTTGTTTTTGTTGACGGGCAGTGGCGGCTGGTTTTGAGCCATGACTCCTTCTATTCTGGCTCCAATAACACAACAAGACAAACACATGTTAACACTCCTGTGGAGCCCTGAAAGGCTCGATATGTACTTCTACATCAGCAACATTTTCTATGCAGGAATTTTATGTTTAAAGTTTGATATTTGTATTTTTACTCCAGTAAAGGCTCTGAATACTTCCTGCAGCACTTCCATTTCCACCGTGCCGTATCCAACACAACCAACAACCTCACTGTAGATACGTGTACCCGCAGCACCAGGCCTCGAGGTTGAACAGTACAATATGCGATGGTGCAAATAGCCACACAATCACCAACACTACCTTTTATTCGTGAGGTCATGGCACCGCTTACCTTACCCAACTCCTCCATCTCAGTTTCCTGCATCGATTTAGGATCATAACTGGCCTCATAAAAGTTTGAGAGGGGACGTGAGAGCCAAAATCCAGACCCAGCCAGCAAGTTTTAATGGTACAGGTTTATAATGAAACACTCCTTGAGCCTTTCTCCCAAAGCGCTGACGTTATCCACTGGACACACGCGCATATTAAAAGCGCACGCTATTTATAAAGTGTGGGACTATCAGCGAGGCAAGGCGGCGGGGAGTTGAGAGGATGTGGAAGGCATTGTGTGTATATGTGTGTGTGTGTGTGTGTGTGTGTGTGTGTGTGTGTGAGTGTGAGAGAGAGAGTAAGAGAAAAAGTGCTCCAAAATGACCGCTACCCAGAGGTTTATCTGCCTCAGCTCCACAGTGGAGTTTTGTCATGAGGGCTTTGGCCGTTTGAGCGGATGAGCGGAGCGCTGTGTTGTTGTAAAGAGCAGATGTTTTGAGGTCACTGCTTCTCGATCTGCCTCCCTGCAAGTGTTGACACTCGTGTGTAGGAGTCATACTTAATGAGGGAATCATGATGTGTGGGTTGTGGCCCATAGGAAACACAGAATGAGCGCCACGCCACGCCGTTCACATCCTCAAGCTCCGATGATTAGCCAGAGCAGCACCCTGCAGTTCCCAGCGTCTAATCAATGCAACCTCTTGTTTGACGCTTTGTGCGGTGACATTTCTCTCACGGCGGCGTTTCTATTTCAGGTGCATCCATGTTGATCATCCCGTGGCCACCTGCCCGCCGCACACACGCTCTAATGAATTCTTCTGTCTGAAGTTCAAATATTCCCATGTGTGGTCACCTCCAGCCTGCGGCGTCTGGTTACCGCTCTCACCCAGCAGGCCACTTTCAACATTCCTGCACTGCCCGGCCAATGAGCACACAGCTATGATGTCATTTCCTGCTCCAGGGACTCCTGCTCTTTCCTTCGTGGTTAGCAGGAAGTTTTTTCAGTGCAGCAGACGGTATCTCAAACATGACTCAGGTTAGTCTTGATCTGATACCTCTGAGCGTTACCTCCTGAAACGATAGTCATAGAATATCTCTCAAATTGACTTTCAGTCTCTCTCAGAGCCTAAAATTACACTCTGATGAATTATGTTTGATGCACGCGATGCGTCGACAGCTGCCAACCGGCCCCTGACTTTAATCTTGTGTCATTTCATACGCTTCATCGGCTTCAACAAAACGCTCTCAGAGGAGCGTCGTGCAGAGATGGTCGTCATTTGTCAGTTGTAACTGTTATCTCGAACCGGCAGGACTGACACATGGAAAACCCAATGACTTAATGCATCACAGAGGCTTCAAGGGCCCTTCTGATTGGTCGACGCAGAGACAGGAGTAAACATGAAGCAGCATCTGTAGAGGCAACATCCACTGATGAACTCTGTGTGTGTGTGTGTGTGTGTGTGTGTGTGTGTGTGTGTGAGAGCCACAGCAGGAACTCATGGACACAGTCAGGTGCTCGTTCATTGTGCTTCTGCTGCCATCTGCTGGTCGGCAGGAGAAATATCCTGTTGTAGCAAAAATTCATTTGGTTTAACAAACTTCTGAAATAACAAATATTTCAGAAGCTTTAAAGAAGCACTTTACCACCATAATTAATTAAAACATGTTGCTAAACACAGCACACGTCTTGCCTCAATAACAATAATAATCTTTATTTATAAAGCGCTTTTCAAAACAGAGCTACAAAGTTCTTTACGTGTCAGTAATTAAAACAGACAAGACATGAAAACAACAACTTTTAAAAGAACTGATAAAAACACTTAAGTGTTCAAAAAACAGACAAAATTAAAGACAGTTTAATGAACTTAAAACTCAGGTAAAATCAGGAAAGACTCTCCGAAAGAAGTCCGTTATAAGAAGGGACTGAAAAGAGATCACAGACTCGGCCGACCTGATCTCCTCTGGCAGGCTGTTCCAGAGCCTCGAGGCCCTGACAGCAAACACTCTGTCCTCTTTAGTTTTCAGCCTCTGGAACAGTCTGACGTCGATTAATAGATAGAATACACTGGAGCAGGAAGACTCACCTGCCGGTTCCCTGTGTGTCAGTCAGCTGCAGCAACACCAGAGAGAGAGTTATGAATAAGGACAGGACGGTGTGCCGGCGTTGCTCTGCAGTTGTAGGAGATGTTAATGGAAACACATGCAACTTAACCTCTGAGACTCTGTGTCCTCATATGAGGACGTCACATTTTGAGTTTACTGCACCTTACACTTCATTCGGCTCACTTTAGACCCGATGTCCTCGTCCAGGGACACTTTTGTGCCATCTAGTGGCAGTAAGAGCACAACACACTAATCAGTGTAAAAACAAGATGGCAGCCATCTCTGCCGAGTCAGTCTGTAGCCGATCCTGACATAAAAGTGGACAAGGTCTAAAACCTGATAACATTTAATGGTTGAAACTTGTTTATTTATGATTGCTAATGTTTGCAGTTTGATATGGCAACATTTGACCAACTTTAGCAACAGTAACAAGCAAAGACGCTGTTAATTGGAAAGTACTCGTTTGAAGACGTTGAGACTTTATAATCATTGTCAGTGTTTAGTTTTTAATACTAATCAGGTCCTATTGATCCCAAATAGCTCAGAGAGGATATACTGACATCACTCAGATGTGTCGATGACCAGGATGAGGACAAAACAAACCGGAGGTCAGTGTGGATGAATGAAAAATGAACTTATTGGGTTAAACATAATGTGACATTGTAAATGTAATATTACCCAAAAACTCGTTGGGTCCTGTTAGTGCCAAAGTGTACTATATTATGTGTTATATTACCAGCACTGTCATTAGGTCACCTTAGATACCACGTAACAAAACAACAATACCGCCCTGTATTTTAAGATAGATTTTACAAAATACAATATTTAGTCTGAGCGGATAAAAGAGAAATATTAATGGCCATAGATAAATCATTAATTGGCCAAAATCTCCCGTCACCGTCAAACAAGGAAAAAAAATATATAAAAAAAAGAATCAATATTAACACAGTAAAAGTCTAAAAAGGGGGAAATTAACCAAAGTTAAAACTAGAGAAACACCACAAATTATCACATTGAATCATCATGTGCTATAATGTGGGAACTGTAATTATCAGATCCTGTGAACACAACTTGTTGAACTTCCTCGACCTCCAGGATGTTTGATTGTGGAGTAATTCAGAGTCTCAGAGGGAAACGAGAGGAGCGAGGCTGCTGCTTCCTCCTGGATAAAAAAAGCAACCTGTTAAATTTAGCACAGTGTGTGTGTGTGTGTGTGTGTGTGTGTGTGTGTGTGTGTGTGTGTGTGTGTGCGCTCTGTGAGAGTATGTTTTGAGTCAGAAGAAGATGATGAAGGAGCTGAGGGGGGGGGGGGGGGGGGGGGGTCACAGTGGTGGATGTGCTGCAGCAGGCAGACTAATCACAGCTCAGTGAAGCCCAGAGGAGTCCTGCTAACGGTGCTCAACATTAACGTCCAACTATATTTAATATCAGATCTTATAACTCACTCTCGTACATGACTGCCTTCCTCTCTTTGTACTGTGTCTTTTTAACTCTGCACATGGCACCAGGCAGCAGCGTGGCTCTTTGGGACGGTTGGTTCGATACTTTGGTCTCGACTGAAGTTTCCCACTTTGTGTCCTCCTCAGGTTAAAGTGCTGTGACTCTGGTGATCCTCTGACTTTGCATGTAGCGCCATCATCAGGTCAAACTTTGTCCAACACATTCATTTATAAGCAAACAGCCATGAGCCTCAGCTGTGCTTTGTGTTTAGTGCTAATTAGCTCAGCATGCTAACATAACTGTTTGATTTTGGCTGTCGTAAAGCACTTTGTAACATCAGTATTAGAAGCAGTAATGACATTAACAATAATTAAATAAATAAAAAAGGCTGTCGTGAGACGATCAGACTGAAAACTTTGACTTATTAGATAAAACAGATGCTGACAAAGTTTTTCTTTGGGGACATCATTTACAGTAAGGTAATAAATCACAGTGTATTTTATGCAATGCTCAGCACATTGCAACATATTTAAACTCACAGTAATATTGTATCATGGATCGTCTGATTCCCACCAGAGATTATTTATGTCCTAAAATGTCCATGTGGCTCAATGTATGTGGTGAGATGAGACTGAACATTTCCTCGATCACAGCCGCTCTACACCACACGCACATATAAATTAACACGCTGTTGCAACACAGACTTAATGAATGAAGAGCAAGATCTGACTTTGATCGTCTTGTTGTGATCAACTGCTGTTTCTCTCCTGATGTTTTTGACCACAAGATGGTGCTATAACGGTAGAAATGAAAAGGGAAGAACAACAGCAGAGGTGGTAGAGCTGATGGTTTGATGTCATAAAGGAGTGAACACTGAGTAAATGAGGGAGGAGCAGGAATCTCTCAGGTGGTCTCTCAGCTTTGTGACGATGCATTTTTCAGCTGATCCAGGAGGGTTTTTATGTATTTCCACCTTCTTATGTAGCTTAAGAATTCTCTCAGCACATACAGGAACACTTCACAAACACTCAGCACACACACACACACACACACACACACACACACACACACACACACACACACACACACACACATACATGGTTTTCACTGAACAGGAAGGATGAACTAACTAAAGCTGTCAGATAATTGTAGTAAGACGTGCAGTACGTACCTCTGAGACATTTTAGAGAAGAAGTATTAAGTTGAATGAAATGAAAATATTAAAGTAAATCACCAGTACTGTACCAGTTTTCCATGAAATCGTTCTGCCTCGTCTGTTTGTGCTGTTACGCCTTTTCTTTGTATTTTCACAGCGTCGTAAATGAAATCAGGAAACCCAGAGGCGTTAAATAATTAAAGGGTGTGTCATCATTTGTGGTTAGTTTTCAGAGCGTCGACGTGATTTATTTTACAGTAAGTTTTTGATTTATTTATGACACACATTTGCACAGCTCGTTTATTTAACAGTTATTTTCAATGTGTCATTTGAAATGTACAAAATATAAAACATACAAAATGGTGCAAAATAAACATCAGAGCTTCACTGCAGAGAATCAGACGTTCTTAAAAAAAACTCCCATGACTATCCAATGAGCACATGCTAGTTAAATAAAATCCATATCTGCATTAAGAACATGAAGACAGTGAAGATAAATGCAAGGTTTTAAATACAAATATATTAACCCCAAACTACGATAGTTAACAGTATATATGTAGCTGTGATTACCTCCAACTTTAAGGAAGTGCAGTACTGTATTTCTTTTAATTTATAACCTTAAAAATGTGGAAAAATTCTGTAGTTTTTTTTAATTGAAGGCAACAATATGAACAAAAATCCATTTACAAAAAGCCTCATGAAGAAAATCTACAAAAATGATCTAAAAAATATAAAAATAAATCTGTAAATAAAACATCTTTTTTTTTTTTTTTTTTTTTAAACATAAGAAAGAATCATCAGGAAATACCAAATACCACAGAACAGCTGTATACATGTAAAATCCCCTGACACATTATATTTATGGAAATAAACTTTTGGTAAAGGAAACAAAGCTTAAAGAAATAGGTCAACGCAGTTTAACTACGGATCATTTTTCATTACTAAATGGAAACCAGCGGCTTCCTGGAATGGAAGGAAAAATAAATCCATCCAAACAAATCTAAACACAGCAGCATGCATGTCCGCAACATGTTGGAAATGGATATAATGCATCTCTCTCATTTTTAACAAATTTCATGAAAAGACCAAAACCAACGACACATTAAAAGATGTATGTCTCTTAATACTTTTTCTTTACCCTGTCTGTGGCTCAAACACTTTGGGTTCAAGATCTTTGAAAACAGCTCACAAATGTAAAGTTTTACATTTTAAAAAAGCTCGGAAATTTCCTAAAAAGGCTGCTAAACGCTACTCTAAGAGAAGGAAACAGTGCATGTGTTGGGGACGACTTTGAGCGGTGGATGAATCCACATTTGTTGCTCTAGAGGGCAGCAGGGAGGTAACATTTCCAGTAGCCTCAGCTGTACTTTGTGTTTAGTGCTTATTAGCATGCTAACACGATAATACCGATATTAAACTCAACAGTAGCATTGCAAAAAATTTAGTGCGAGTGAATTCATGCAAAGTCAATGTAAAGGTGCGATTAAACAATAATTCCCACCAGGTGGCGCAATGGATGCGATGGACACAACGCACATGACGCAAATTAAGCAAGTAGCGCAATTTCGAGGAAAATCTGAAATCCAGTGACCAATACACAACACGATCAGCATTAAGATCCTCTAAAACGTATGACACCAAGGATGGACAGGCAGAAGTTCATTCGTGATTTCACGTGCGTATAACGTGAGTTATTTGCACGTATGAAGCAAGTCAACACAAAAAATTCTAGTGTTCAAATATGCGTGAGTAAAGCAACGTGAAAATTTGCATGACATTTAATGTAAACACAACATTAGGCGTAATCCCAATAAACCCCATGCTGCTATCATTTAGCCCCACCTCTGCGTGTTCACGACTCGGAGTTAAGTGTCCTGATTCATGTTGGGATAAAGCGGTAGAGTGAAGTGTTCGGGCTAAATGGCTCTTTGACAGAGGTTTTTCAGAGACACACTTCAGACCGAGTCAGAAGTCATCGGAGACGTCTGCAGAGGCAACGAAGGAAACCCACAAATATATTTTCTTCGTTAATAAAGATTTAAAGACTACGATGAACATTGTATTATTGTAGTTCAATGTTGTTTTTCCTTTATCACATGCATAACAAGAACAAACAGCGAGTAACATGCTGATGTTTCGGTAGCGAACAAGCTATTTAGCTAATGTTACATCGCTGTTGCTGATTTGTGCGTGACAGTCCAGCAGTTTGACATATTTCTTTGTCGCATTCTCTGTGATGGTGCATGACACCTGAAACAAGACTTCAACAGCGAAGTTGCTGCACTTGTTAGTGCTCCTCTGAAATCAGTGTTGCTAACATAACAACAGAACACCGCTAGTGGCCTGGTAATGAAGCTGTTCTTTTTTATTTCATGATTAATTTGATCGATTGATCGTGTTGTGAACAAAATGAGAGCGTTCATGCTTTACTATCTCCATCAAATAAATGGCTAATATCACTGTGATAAAACCGTAAAAACTTTCATATTCGCGTCTGTTCATGTTATGCCATTTAAGACGTATCAGTGTCTTGAAAGGTTTCCAATTTCACAGGGAAAGAATTTATCCACTACCTCTTGTTACTGTGCTCCTAATAAGTGGTAGGGATGGACATAAGAACAGGACTGAGTCTTGTCAGTAGTTTTTTGAACATGGATCGACACAATACTTGATGGTTTTCTTGGTTTTGGTGTTTTCATTTGATTTGTTAAGAAAAGTCTAAGATATTGCAGCGGTGTCCTTTTAGGCCACAGAGAAGATAAGAAAACAGCAGCAGAAACAGTTCTTATCCTCACGCTTCACTTCTGAGGGAACATGTAGCCGGCAGCGATGGATGGCAGCCCCGTCGTCTCTGCTATCCACTGGTTGTAATTGGTCACTGTGGTATAAACGCCGGGTCGATTCTCCTTCGCACAGCCGTCCCCCCAGCTGATGACTCCGAACAGGAAGAGCCTGCTGCCGACCTTGCACACCAGAGGCCCTCCTGAGTCTCCCTGTGCGGGAGAGACGAGCAGCGTTAATGGAAATCAACAAGCCGATCTGTGAAAGGCTGATCGAGTTTGGACTTGTGGTGAATACCTCGCAGGCGTCCTGGCTCCAGTCGGGGCGACCGGCACAAAACATGTTATCACTGATCAAGTTTCCATAATAGTCCTCTTGTCGACAGACATCATCTGCGAGGAGGTTTACCTGAGCCTCTCTGAGGAACTGAGACTTATACCACAAACCTGCAGAGAAGAAAAGCTGTTACTGTACAACCTATTATGGTTCATCAAATACACGCCATTAGAGGCAGAAACTAATTACAGTCACTTAGGTGCAGTTTCCATTTTACAACACTTTACTTTTCCTCCACCACATTTATCTGATGGTTGGAGCTAATCTGCAGTTTGAAATTTCACTCTGTTACATAGGTGATAATAGTGCTTATTAGTGTTATAGATACACTGATAGTATCTTCATCCATAATCACCGTCTTTAATGGCTGTTGGCAAAAATTGGCAAAGATTCAAGATAAAGATAGGTATAACGCTGTCGTTATGTGTAGACACAAAAATCAGTCTTGGGCTTCAAGTACCTGCATTTGATGTCATAAACGCAGCTGGAAATACAGCGATATGTTGCTAAAAAACTGTCAACGTTCAGGAGGATAAATTGTCGCTGGAAACACTGATGACACGCTGCAAAGTGTCCCTAAAAATTGCTGGAAACGTTGCAATGTGTTGCTAAAGATCACTTGTTTTGGGGCACAAATGGCACTGAAATGCTGTGATTTGTTGTTAAAAAATACCCATGTGTGTGGCCAGAAATGCAGCAGCAAATGCCATAATGTATCACTAAAAAGTACCCATGTTAAGGCACAAAAATCCCGCTGCAAATACCTTGATGTGTCGCTAAAAATCATCCATGTTTGGGGGCACAAACACCACTGGAAATGGCATGATGTATCTCGTAAAATCACCGTGTTTGTGGGCAACACTGCTGGAAATACCTTGACAAACGGTGCTGGAAACACTGTGATTTGTCACCAAAAACATCCACGTTTGGAAGCACAAATGCTGCTGAAAACTTCTCAATATGTCACTAAAACACACCCATATTTAGGGGCACAAACGGCACTGGCCTAATTTGATGTGTAGCTACAAAACATCCACGTCTGGGGACTCAAACTTTGCTGGAAACACTTTGACGTCTTGCTCATAAACAACCAGTGTTGTAATTTTTTGGTCTTGGACAGTGGTCTGCAGCTTGTCCCCCCATCCACCCTCCCCTCCGGCCCTGATGACAAAGTCAGCTCAGATACATGTCGCTGCTTATCAAGACATGTGGCCATTTAATGGCTGGTCCTGTGAGGTGTAATTATCTCGACTCAAGGATAAAGAACCAACTTTGTGGCACCAATTTTGGAAAGACAATTTAGTTTTGCTCCTTTTAATATTCATGGTTTCTGTCCAGCTGTCACATCTGTGTGTTCATGTACTTTCTGCTTTATGTCCACACAGTCAGACGGGACTTTCCTCACCTTGTTTTTCCTTCCCAAATCCGGCGATCTCACAGGTGGCTCCGGCCTGGAGTCTCTGCAGAGGTGGCGGCAGACAGACAGTCCTCACTGACTTGGTCTCCTTCGCACACCTCCCATTTTTAGCCTTCAGCTTCAGCAGGGCTGCGAGACATTTATCAAGGAATTACTGCTTCGGTTACAAAACGTTACCGACACTGAAGCATCTACAGACGTGTTCATACCGATGTCGTTGTTGTAGTCTCCATCACTGTTGTCGAACCCGTCATGGATGATGACTTTTTCCACCTTGAATGTTTGCTCCACAGTGTGGTCCGTCTCATTCATCATGTTCTTCCCCAGGACGACGGAGAAGCGGCGCGGCTTGTTGTGGGAGCTGAAACACATGTACAAGAAAAGTCCAGTCAACTTCCTGTCACATTTATTCCTGAGCACCTGCTGCTGTTCCAGTGAGTGATGTCACTTCCTACCTGTCAGGGAAGCAGTGGGCAGCTGAGAGGACCCAGCAGTTTGAGATCAGACTCCCCCCGCAGCGGAAAACCTTCTCCTTGGTTTTGCTGCGCCAAAATATGGCAGCAACCCACGGGTGGGATTCCACAGTGGCAACTGTTCCTCCCACGATCTTCATGAGCTTCCTCCTGGAGCGCTGGCCACATGTGGACTCTGCAGCTGGTGGGGACACACAGTTAGACAGTCGAGGGGAAACAGCATGAAAATGTGATACAGTGAGTTTAATGGTCGTGTCCAGATGGTAACCCCAGATTCAAGTTCATGTTTGAAAGTGATCACTTCAACCTAAATCCTCATCTTCTCCTCACCCTAACCACGTGTTTGTAGTGCCTAAACCTAACCCGACCGTAACCACAGTGCTGTCACAACATAGAACAGCGAGACAGGAACATTTTGAAGCATCTCACAGGATAACCATCAAGCCACAACTGAGCTGAGTGAGAAGTTACCTGGCTCTGCCTCTGGCTCTGGCTCAGTGGGGGCAGGCGTGGGTGGGGCAGGAGCTACAAGATCACAGAGTGTTTAACACTGATGAAACATGCAGTTTGGCTCAGATTTTATTGGAAGACTGTAAAGACAGAGAGTGTGCTTACGCGAGTCGGAACCACAACGCGGAATACGACAATACTCCCACATCAGCTTCTGTCTTTTCCACACGTAACACCACGGCCGCCGTTTGTAGTGAAGATTCCTGAAAAACACATCAACATTAATACTCAGAATTAGAACAAGTACCAGACACGTTTTACAGAGCCATATAACAGCCGACATTTAAATGGCAATAAATGACTTAAAATTAGGTTAAATGAAGAAGCGGTGACTAATCAGAGGGTTAGAGGCAAAGGAGTGCACCAAGTGTCGCCTTAAATCACCAAGCCCGCTATTTGCCATTGGGCTCGCCGTGGCAGAGTGAAGCATATCTCTGGTCTGTTCTACAAGGAGACCCGCGTGTGTTAAAGGTCTTCCATGAGAACTTGAGCCGTTCACCTAACTACACTGAGAACGCTAAGAGGAAGACTGTGACCGCCGTGGATGCAACGTAAGCTCCGAAGAGCAGCGACACACTCCGTATGGCTTTGGTGGATAAATAGACCCGTCTGTAATTAAACTCCTATAAAGTTATCTTGAAGTTGTTTTTGTCTTGACAATATATCTAATCGGTCACACAATATTAGGCTCTAAAATATGCTGTTGATGTTTTCATCTGTTAGATGACAGCACGTGATACCAGCCTAAAGTTAGCAGTGCCGGCTAACGTGAACTCTCTACATCTCCAACACTCAGCAACTCACACCAAAACTATCTAGACTGATAAACAGCACCACCGGTATTTTGAAACCAACAACATGGTTTCTCAGTCAGCTTCTTTCTCTGAGTATTGCCACATTTCAAACAGCTTAAACCTTAATTCTTACACAATTAGTAATGAATTTAATGTTATAAATAAATACTTGAAATGAAATACAAATAATAAGTATGTTTCCTTTAGTGTAAAATCACCTGGAAATAAGAAGTGTTGTGTTTTTATTACTTTAGAATGAGCTGTTTTTATCTACAGAGGGAGCAGGTCGTCTACGGAGATCGCCTTGTTGCACCGCCATGTTTCTACAGTAGCCCAAAACGGACAAACCAAACACTGGCTCAAGGTAGAGACATCTCGGCGTTGCCAAGTGGGAAATGTAGGATTATCGTACCAGAGACTCAAAATTTATCATATTTTGAGGGAAATTATCGTACATCCATCGTAACCAAAATAACAATCCTACTGATGCAATATAGGCAAATATAGTCACTCTAGTGTTTACTTTTTTGGTTTAATTTTTTTTTAATCTCATTCTCGCTCGACTTCCTAACGGGTCCTAGCGCCTTGTGGGGCGGGTACAGCTGACCATTCAGCCAATCACGCTCATTGTTCAGAGACAAATGTCACCCGTATCTCACGCTAAGCAAAGTGCAATTGGCTGGAAACATGTCACATGGGAACAGATGCCTTCAGGGCTAAAAAAAAACTCCAGCATACTGATTACAACCACACATTCATGAAATAGTTAAATTATCGTACATTACATTATTACATTATTGATCGTACATCGTACAGAGGGCCAAATTATCGTACAAATACAATAATTATCGTACACCTGGCAACACTGACGCCACTCCCCACACAGAAGTTGTGATCTATAAAAACAGACTTGGGAGAAACTTGGACACATTCTTACCAGTATTTTGGAGACAGGAAATTGGCGGCACAGATGGTGAGGTGGAGCCTGATTGCAGAAATTGTCAAATATTTTTTTTTGGTGTATGCTAATTTTGGCTTTTGTTTGTACATACATTTTTAGTGTGGATCCTACACTAAATTGTGTGTTTCAGAAAAGAGGAGATCTCTGTGGATAATTCTGCGCCTGATAAATGCACCTTGAACGTCTGCATCTTAAGTCATCAGAGAATAAAGGTGAGCACAAGTAAGCCAGTGAAGGCTGAAGGTCTGTCTCTGATGACCAGTGCTGGAAAAACGCTGATTTCTTACATTAAACTGTTCAGTGTCTTTACGGGTTTAAATCACCTGGTCTGTTTGTTTTGGAGAGGAAGAGACCTCTGTGGATAATTCGTCTCTCTCGAAAAACCTCCTGAACGATCACAGAGAAGGAATTTTAACCAGGAGAAGTTTAGGCTGTTTGCAATGTGCAATCTTCACCACTAGATGCCACTAAATCCCCGTTACTCCTTCACACTGTTCCTTTAAAGTTCAGTGAGTAAATGTTAATGTGCTACTGTCTCCATCATGTGAGCTACGGCCGCCCACACAGTAAGTGTTTCAATCCAAATCCACTTCAGTAGAGCTGAATATCTACAGGCTGTGTCTTACCTGCAGTAGTTGTGCCTCCCTGAGTTGGCATCTGAAGACATGTACCGCTGCCTGGTGTCTGAGTCCCACTCCACACACGTTCGTCCACTCTCTGATTTGGACACTTTGCCTCTGTAGTACAGTCCAACACCATCGTAACATTCACCTCCTGTCACTGGAGACGCAGCAGCAGCAGCAGCAGGGCTTTCTTTAAAAATGTAAAAACAACAGTGAATGCAGTTTGGTTCATTAGTTTAGGCTCTTACCTGTCTCACAGATTGTCCCCTCGAAACCATCAGGACACAGACAGAACATGTGTTCCCCAGTGGTCAAGGACGGGACGGACCTGCCTCCGTTAAGACAGATCCTCGCTGGAGAGAAATGAGATGATAGAGTTCAACACAGCCTGGTGTGAATGTACAGGACCAGAGAGCACTGAGGAATGTGGAGTTTCTCACCTGAACCTTCAAAGGAGGAGGAGAAGGAAGAGGAAAAAGAGGACGAAGAGGAAGAGGACGAAGAGGAGGAGGATGAGGAGGAGAAAGAGGACAAAGAGGAGCTGGGTGACGAGGAGCCGGAGGAAGAGAAGAAAGAAAATGCCATTTCTCTTTCTTCTTTCAATGAGCCCTGAAAGTACAAAAAAGTCTGATGAATCTCATGAAATTAAATTCAACATTTGAGTCCAGGTAATAAAAACTGTCCTCACAGCGTCAGTCGTCGTCAGAGCCGCCAGGATGCAGATTATAACACCCAGACCTGTGGTGGCTGTCATGTTGCCTCGCTGCCTCACTGCACAGACTGAAATCCTAACAGCATGAGCGAGCCTGCAGAGAGCTGTGCAGGAACGTCCTCAGGGTGACTCTGTTTTGTCTGGTGTGCAGGGAGGAGGGAGGGCTGTGATTGGCTGAGGAGCTCCTCTCTGATTTGGTGTAAAGAAGTGCCTGCAGGGCGAGTGGATGAGTAAGACGTGTTAATCCAGGAGGCGTATCGATAAGTTTGGAATGTCTGAAGCTCAGCTGTCAGGTCGGACACGCAGCTGTTTGTGTGGTGAATTTAACAGAATCTGATGAAGTAATGAAACACAGTGACACATATTTACAGCTGTCTGCATGTTGGCGTCCACACCCAGTGACACCACAACAACACCAGTTGGGTAACCGGTGCGATGTGCTAATACTGACCACATGAGGACGAAATGGTTTCAGTCCTCACAGGTCTGTGTGTGACGTAAAATCTTACTAAGTGTGTGTTCAGGTATTTCCAAAGAAAAACACTCCTCAAGAGACGTGGGCAGTATCAAGGTATCACACCCATGTCCTCCTGAGACCCCGTGTGACATCACATTTTTGGACTTGACATTACACTTTATTCTACTTAACTTTCACCTGTTGTCCTCGTTCGTGGACACTTTTTATGCCATGTAGTGGCAGTAAGAGCACGATACACTGATCTATTTTAAAACAAGATGGCAGCCATGTCTGCTGAGTCATTCTGCAGCTGATCCCAACACAAAACAGGACAAGGTCCAAAACCTGATCACAACAACAGTAACAAGCTGTTGGACATACTCATCTGAGGACATTGGGACTCAATTATCGTCTCATTTGGGACTTAATTATCGTCTGCTTTGAGGACATTGGGAGTTTATTACTGTTTCATTTGAGGACATTGGGACTCAATTATTGTCTCGTTTGAGGACATTGGAACTAAATTTTTGTCTCATTTGAGGACATTTGGACTTTATTATCATCTTGTTTGAGGACATTGGGACTCAATTATTGTCTCTTTTGAGAACATTGGGACTTTATTGTTGTGTCATTTGAGGACTTTATTGTTGGGTCATCTGAGGACATTGGGACTTTATTATCATCTCATTTGGGACTCAATTATCATCTCGTTTGAGGACATTGGGACTTTATTGTTGTGTCATTTTAGGGCTTTATTGTTGGGTCATCTGGTTTGAGGACATTGGGACTTTATTATCGTCTCGTTTGAGGACATTGGGACTTAATTATCGTCTCGTTTGAGGACGTTGGGACTTTATTATCATCTGGTTTGAGGAAATTGGGACTTTATTAACGTCTCGGGACTTAGTTCTCGTTGACAGTATTTAGTTTTATACTTCTCAGCTGCTGATCCCAAATAGCTCAGAGAAATGGGCACCAAACACAATTTTGGTTCACAGGAGGATATTTCAGAGCGTTTATAAGACAATGTGATTTTAATACAGTCAAAAGTATTTACACTTGTCTTTCTGTTAAACTGATATGTAGATGCTGTATTGAGGATAAGTACTGTAGTGCACAGCAGGCTCCACCAGAGGTCGCCCTCTGCTGGTGGGACAGCAGCTGAGCTGGGAGTGCTGGGATAACCTTACAGGACTGGTAAAAAGAAAAACCTGCTCTGCCTGTGTGGAAGTATTTGAGGTTTAATCACGAGGATCAATTTGAGCCAGTAAACACGGACAAAGTTCTGTGAGCTACTAACTTCAGGACGTTGTGTCACGTCAAACCTCATTCAGTCTGTTGTCAAGTTCAGTTTACTGTAACTGTCTGTTTACAGCAGCGTTCAGTGAACCGAATGTTGTTACGCAGGAATCCAGGTGCAGTACAGACCTTTAGCTAACAAGACAATGAACATGAGTATATTTAATCCATACGTAGCTAACGTGACGTAATCCCTCACAGCTGCTGGTTTTCCTACAAACATCTCCACACACACACACACACACACACACACACACACTTAAACCCAGAGACTTGTCTCAGTTGACTAACTGCATATTGACTAACTGCATATGAGACACGCAGCGTTAGAGGCTAGACAATGTCGTACATTTAGTTAGTAGTTGTGACAAACAGCTGCCTCTGAAACAAAGCAAATCTGAATTTGACTGAAAAAATGTTGAAAAAATTTGTTCACTTATTGCATATTACTCGTATTACTATTATTATTATTATTATCATCATCATTATTACTTTCATTATTATTGTTATTATTTTTGTCGTTATTATTATTGTTATTATTTTTGTCATTATTATTGTTATTATTTTTGTCGTTTTTATTATTATTATTATCGTTATTATTATTATTATTATTATTATTATTATTATTATTATTATTATTGTTGTTGTTATAATTATAGCAGCAGGTGAATATTTTAACTATAAAACCAGTGTTATAAATTCTCTTTTTTTCATATTCAAGTTCATATTTTCTTCCATCAGCAGTTTGCTGTCACGCTTATTCTTTCTTTGAAACTTAAGACACTTAAAAAAAACACACTTTAATTTAAACTAAAACCAAAATAATAATTAATGACATGTAAAGTTTATTAGAAACGCTGACGAGAGCTGTGTTGAAGCCTCTGCTGGATTCACTGGATGTCACTGTTGCTCTGTGAACATCAGAGCTCATTTATCCTGACTGTACCTGAAGTATCATGATGGCTCCATCCAGCCACTGTGTGACGTCACATGTCGTAAGAATCTGTACCTGGAGATAGAAAATAAAAACTACCATTAACTTCTTTTAATATTGATATTGATTGATATTGATTGATATGACACGAGGTCATATGATGATGATGATGATGATGATGATGATGATGTAATTGTTTCACATCTGTCACAGTCACATCTGACTCATTGTTGATTATAAATGAAGTCGCTTTTAACCAATGAGTAACGTTACTGAAAGTAAATATGTACTTTAGGATCCCGGAAGTCGCTCAGTCTGGATCCTGCTTGGTGTATGCTGCCTTCAGGGGCCGTCGGAATTTATACTTCTCTGAAGCAGAGGTAGAGCCACAGTTTGTTTAACACAAATACGCCATGTAGCGTTATTTCAGGTCATAGTTAAAGAAACAGTAACACAATTTGAACTCAGTTCCTTATTAAAAAGCCTTTTATTCATTTTAACCGAAAGTTTTATTTATTTTTCATTTCAGATTTATTTGTTCGTTTTGTTGTATTTTTCCATCCTTATCTCAGAGTGTTAGTAAATGTAATTTAATCTCTTTACCGTAATTTAACTGATTGTAACTAATTGAAATGCTGATTTTTTTATTTTTTTATTTTTTTTTTCCCATATAGGCCTATTAAGATTAAATAAATATACAAAAAAAAAAGATCATTTACACGTTTCATTTGAATATTTTCTCCTTTATTTTTCACATTTGCAGCACAAGAGAATGGTCATTTTTGTTGTTGATGTTTTTAATAAACTCAACCACTATTATTTTATTTTATTTTTTAAATGTTATTCATTTATTTAGTTATTTTATTTTATTTTTTAAATGTTATTCATTTATTTAGTTATTTTATTTCATTTTTTAAATGTTATTCATTTATTTAGTTATTTTATTTCATTTTTTAAATGTTATTCATTTATTTAGTTATTTTATTTTATTTTATTTTTTAAATGTTATTCATTTATTTAGTTATTCTATTTTATTTCATTTTTTAAATTGTATTCATTGATTTTACATTGTTTTATTTCTGTATTCATTTATTTATTTTTCTAATTTTTTTTTCTGCAAATCATTGAAACAATAAACAGCCACAAAGTCAGAGTGACCTCAGCTACAACCTGACAACAGCAGCAGCAGCTCTTTCTGACGCACATTCTCTCGTGTGTGTAGTTTCCGAGCGGGCCATGAACGCATCGTGAGCGCGGAGCGGCTGTCAGATGATGAAGAGGAGATTATCCTCCTTCACTCAGGCTCAGTGTGAACACGGATCCAGGCGGCTGCAGGTGCTTTGAGACACAACATGGGAAACGCCGACACCAAGCTTCACTTCAGGAAAGCGGTGATTCAGCTCACAACTAAAACTCAGGTGAGTTTTTACATGTAAACTGTGAGGAAACGCAGAAACACGGTGAGCGCGTCGCTTTGTGGCTTAAACTGCGGCTGTGGAGATAAAGTCAAAGTGCCAGATGGTGCCGTCAACTGCTGCCCAGATGACACTGAGCCGACAGGACGCTGCAGGCGCTTTACTGACAACACACAGAAACATCTCCTGGAATATTCACATTATTCTCAGTATTTGAATTATTGGTGATTTGTTTCTGTTTAAAAACACTGTAAACAGTCAGTTTGGCCTTTAATGACTTCAGTGCTCCGCATGACTGTTTATTTTGCAACGTGTGACCATGTTGAATTTAGTCAGTTTCACCTGCAGCAGCAGACATGTCAGCCTGCAGGTGAAACTGAAGGTGGAACCAACCAGATGAAGTTAATTTGAATGTACAGGAGCTGCTGATTATTGTGATAATAGGTTCATCTCTGGAGTCACTTCCCAAACACAAACACTCTATATTTAATATTTGTTCATACTAGTGAACCTCAGTGTCTTTGGGTTTGGGAGGAGACGTTTAACGTTTTTTGAAAACTAATTTCTGACGTTTTAAAACAAATTAACTGAGAAAATAACCGACAGATGAACTGAAAATGAAAAGTATCATTAGTTGCTGCCTTAAAGTGGGTTTTTACTATCCTACAACTCCTCATGGTGTCTGAACCTTACGAGTGCAGGTTTTAAAATCTGACAGTAAACCTTAAAGGTCCAGTGTGTCAGAGTTAGAGACATTTCATGGCGTCTGGTGAGGACTGCAGATTGTAACCAGCTGACACATCTGCTGATTAGAATCCTTTCAGTGTTTGTTGTTCAGGAGGTTTTTACCTGCAGCTGAA
The DNA here is from genome assembly GCA_026686955.1 of Epinephelus cyanopodus. NCBI lineage: Eukaryota > Metazoa > Chordata > Actinopteri > Perciformes > Serranidae > Epinephelus > Epinephelus cyanopodus. Next base: position 1,690,536 of record CM048933.1, on the reverse strand, counting down.
TTATCCACAGAGGCTCCTCGTCTCCAAAACCAACAGACCAGGTGATTTAAACCAGTAAAAACACTGAATGAATCAGTTTCACGTTACAAATCAGTGTTTCTGCAATGCTGCTTGGCATGAGAGAGAAAGACTGGATCAGCACCTGCTGATGTGTGCTCACCTTTTTTCTCTGATAACTTAAGATCCAGACGTTTAGGAGGTTTTTACCCGAAGCTGAATGATCCACAGAGGCTCCTGTTCTCCAAAACACATGGACCAAGTGATTTATACCAGTAAAAAACACTAAATGAAGAAATTTCATATTAAAAATCAGTGTTTTCCAGCGCTAAGAATACAAAGTGACATAAAATGGAAATACTCAAGTAAAGTACAAGTAAGAGAAAAGAGGAAATAATAAAACACTAATATTTAGAGAGTAATAATTCAAATTAAAGTTTTTATCTGACTTTATTTAGCAGCTGTGTTATAGATTATATATTTAATAACAGGTGCAGAATGACAGCTGCTGTGCTCATGTGGAGCTCAGCGACACACTGATGTGGCTGCTGTCGTCTGAGGTCATGTTAAACACATACATACTGTGTGTCCTCTCCTGCAGCCCGTAGAAGCCACCGACGACGCCTTCTGGGATCAGTTCTGGGCCGACACCTCCACCACCGTCCAGGACGTCTTCGCTCTGGTGCCGGCGGCCGAGATCAGAGCCGTCAGAGAGGAGTCTCCGTCCAACCTGGCAACCCTCTGCTACAAGGTGAGCTGCGTCCATGAGGCGGGTGTTGGTCCTGGATATAGTCAGAGTCAGAGGAATGCTGCTGTTTGTTGTTCCCACACTTTAAACGTTACACTCATCAGTGTTTGGAAAGGTCAAAGGTCATTTGAGTGAAGCACGATGAGATTTTTTTGTAGACCTGAAATGTTCCACAGAGGAGACAGCGAGACGTGAGGCCACACAGTTCTTGAAACAACAGATTTATAGTCGCTGTAAAACCGTCTTGAATACCTGAGCAGGTGCTCACCGAGTGTCAGACGTCACAAAATGTTTAAGACATTTCTTCATCAGTCTAAACACTGGTTTGATGGGTAAGATAAATAGAAACATATGGCAGGTGCAAATAACAGAACAAGGTAAATGGACATTTTTACCTGTATTGTAGGCGTATAATGTAAATGTCTTGTGCCTCATTTTAGACTCATTTCCCAAAATCCAGCCTGTTATATTTAAAATCTTTGCAAACTTAGAGAAACTGCTCCAAGAAAACACAACTAGAGTTTAAGACAAACTGTGTGTCTGAGCAGCATGAGTTGTAATGACAGACTCACCAGTGGCTCAGCGAGGATCCCTGTTTTATCTGTCGGTGAAAACCAAAACTAAGAAAACAAATATCATCTTTCTTCATGGGTTTAGACGCCTCAGCCTCTTCTCATCATCGTGCTCCCTGAACACACTGGATTTCCTCAGATATGTATCGTCACCACCGAGTCTCAGAGATACATTTCATTATTTCTACAGGACAATATGTGTTGCAAAACTGCTTAAAGGGAAATAAAGTTTTGTCTCATGTTCTTGTGTCTGAGTGACCAAATGGAACAGCAAATTCTGAAATTGTTCCAGTATTGAGAGAAAGCAGCGAGACAGGCTGCAATATAAACACTCACACATTCATGTCCACTGAAACGGTTTGTTTTTGCCACTGACAGGCTCAGAATGTTATTTTAAGTGTCTGACAACATTAATGGAAAGGATCCCTACAGAGATAGACGTTTTGTTTAATCAGAAACTGCCCCAAAATCACAACCCCCAAACCTGCCAGACTCCGTTTAAATAAACAGGAATTTTATCATTGTCAATAGACATCATTTAAAGTCTACAGAAACAAATTAAAACTGTGTTTCCACTGTTCCAACAATCACCAACTGAGTTTGACAAAGACAGTTCCAGGGCTGTTTCTGGTTAAACAAGAAGAACCGAACTCTCTGTGGGGATCCTTTTAGTGTTTAGCTCCCCAATGTTTTAACAGACTTAGTTTCCAGATAAACAAACTTAAAACATTAGGCTGGCCAGTAATAAGACTCATCAGTGCAGGGCAGACGCAGCAGCAGCAGCTCATCCGTGTATCAGTTCAGTGAGTCGGACTACGCAGTACAGTCAGGGCTCCTCCTGTCAGTGAACGAATCTTTTGAACGAATCTTTTTAATGAACTGATTCTAGTGATTCAGTAACGTCTAAAGAACTGCTTTGCCCGTCACTACATCCTTTCCATAATGTTGTCAGACACTTTGAAGAACAATCTGAGCCTGTCAGTGACAAAAATAAACACTTTTAATGGACATGAACTGACGGTGCAAACATCCCCTGAGTGGTTACATTGCAGCCTGTATTGCAGCTACTGAGTGCAGCACTCTCTACAATACTGGACCAGTTTCAGAAACCGTCTCCATAAGACACTGAAACACAAGGACATGGAAAAATACAGGCTGAAAAATACCCTTTGAGGTTGGTGGTGCAGGACAGAGAGGATATAAAGGTTGAAAATGGAATCTTATTGAGCTGTAAAATAAATCTGTGGACTTAAAATCATGAACTTGAAGCATTAAAGTCTTCATGTTTTCCCGCCAGGCGGTGGAGAGGTTGGTCCAGGGTGCAGACTCCGGCTGCCCTTCAGAGAAAGAGCGTCAAATCGTCCTGAACTGCACCCGCCTGCTCACCCGCATCCTGCCCTACATCTTTGAGGACGCCGACTGGAGAGGCTTCTTCTGGTCCACCGTGCCAGGAGCCGGCAGATCAGGGGTACGACTGTGACACTACATCTGTTACAGGAAGTAGAGGAGAGAGAAACACTTTATGTAGCTTTGCACTCTGGTTTCCTGTTTGACGCCATGATCAGATCATGGAACATGAGGAGTGTGAAGCTGCAGCTCTGTGAAGTCTTGAGGCTGGAAACTGTGTCAGTGGATCGTTAATGATTTCACACTAAAGAGCTCCTGATACTGTTCAGTCCTGTGAGTGGGCTGCGATAGAGAGGGAGTGTTTTAATGCAAGTTAAATTACAAACCAGCCTCCGTGTGTGTGTGTGTGTGTGTGTGTGTGTGTGTGTGATATTAGTGGTATTTTACTGTGAGGCCCGAGGCTGTCTCTTTCTTCTCATGTCTCATTTTCTAAATTACCTTTTGAATTATTTAATTGACAGGAAGTTGTTCACTGACAGTTACAGGCGGAGCTGTTTCCAGTTTAATGTGAAAACAAAGTGGTTGATGACATCACCATGTCAACACAGCCTCCAGCAAAACAAAGACAGAAAAGACAATCCTGTATGTTTTTTTCCCCATTTAAAGAACCAGTTCACCCAAATGACACAAAGACAAAAAACAAGACATGATGTTGTTCCCAAAAGGTATTAAAAAATAAAGTAGCCAGGAGGTGGAGCCTATTCCAGCTGACACTGGGTGAGAGGCAGGGTTCACCCTGGATAGGGCGACACACAAGCCCTTTTTAAACAGGAGTTGTGCAAATTTGCAGGAAAGCCCAATCAGTGTTTTTTCAGCATTGGCAGTATACAAACAAAATCAGGGAGTGCAGGAAAATGCCGCCTACCTACTTTTGTTTATACAGAATGTGTCTTTTTCGGGGCAATGGGGGGCGTGAGCAAGTAACAAAACATGTAGCTCAGCGTGTGACGTAAACAGTGACGTGGGAGGGAAGCCGCGGCTGGTCAGTCCTTCGGCGATTCTCTCGTAAGTCGGCCCGTCCTTCACCGTCCCCGTCATCTGACGGTTAATGGCCTCTTGGTTTGCGAGGACAAGGAGGGCGCGCAATTCCTTGTCTCCCCAGTTGCTCATCTTTACAGTGTCTGTCAGGTTTGTGTTTCCCTCTTGCTACTAGCTGCTCGCTAATTCCTGCTATCAGCTGTTTCCTGTTTATCCACCTCCAGTGGCTCACACGTACGGCGTCATCAACAGTAGGTTGATGTTGGTAGGATCTATCTGAATTTCTGTACAAAATCATCACCCTAACCCTCCTAACAGGTGTTGAGATATTTAAGATCAAATTAAAAAAAAATCCCAACTCAGTGTCCACTTACCCTTTTTCCAGAACTTTCAATCCCATCACCTGACTCTGAGATGCGATGAAAAGTTTTTAAAAAAGCCAGTAAGTGAACCTTGAGTTGTAGTCTGTTTTGTGAAACTATTATTTTCAAAGTAAAGTCTGAAATGTATATTTTAACGGGGATATTCCTTCTGTAAAGTTTTTATTTCCACCATGCGTATGGTCGTGTGTGAGTGTAGGAGTGTGTGCATCCATCTGTCTGCAGGTAAACTCACAAACTACTGGACCAATCAGTCTAGTTGTTGAAAAACCTGATTGTTTTATGTCGTCATTGACTGCAGACTCCTCACTCCTCTTAACTGGCCAGTGGGACGGCTCAGAACAACAAACCTTACTGTTACAGGACACATTTTGGAAGTTGTCCTGGCTCAAAGTCCGACATCCATAGAAAAGTTTAGAAAAGGAGCGTCTGCAGATTAAATCCATAAGTGATATGTTAGGATTTACTTAAGTTAGGCATAATTTGAGGGATGTTTTTGTTACGTTTGTTATGTTTTGTCACGATCGACTCGGGCAGCCGTCTGGCAGAGATCTACGCTCCACTGAGTGAGCTTCGGTTGTTGTTATTGGGATGTTTCAATGCTTTAATCACCAAAGATTAAAGGCACCATTAGTGTGTATCATTCAGTGTAAGCACAGCTTTAAATTTTAATTTGCAAAAACCTCAGCAGTGGAGGCCTCATTATTTAAAACTTGTGATTTGTCTCAACTGATCCTTAAAAAAAGGCTTTATTTTGCTTCTTTAATTTTATTTATTGGTTTATTTTAAAATAAATACAATTGTTTGAAGGAAACATGAGATTTTCCTCCAGTCTAATTCTCAGAGGTGGACGTGTGGACACTGAGACAACCTGCAGGACCATGAAACAGCAGACAGAGGAGTCCTGTCTCGTAGGGTTTAATCTGTCAGCAGCCTCTCAGCTCTGCAGACATCAGAGGATTTCAGGCCCTTTGAGATTAGCACGTATAATAATCCACAGCGGTTAGAAGTGATGGTGACTGAGAGCAGGATCTGGACTGTAAGATGAGACTGTTGCTGTTGTCGAGGTCACTGTCCGAAACCAACCCCCCTCCCTCCTCCCTCCTCCCTCCTCCCTCCTGCACCTCCTCCCTCCTGCACCTCCTCCCTCCTCCCTCCTCCCTCCTCCACCCTCCTGCACCTCCTGACGGCTGCTGGTTCTCTGGTTACCTGGTCGGCAGGGGACCCACCGTGCAAACACTGCCCATATTGTACCTCCCCCTCCTCCTGGCCAGCGGTTGAATTAAGGAGGGATTGAATGTCCCTTAATTAAAGTGTGGGACTGGAGTCAAACGCAGAGCTGCAGCAGTTGGAACAGACTGATGGGCTGTTTGTGGTCGGATGAATTCAGGCTCTGGTTCTGAAGGGAAGAAAAGAAACGAGTGAAACACGACATCTTGATTTGTACTGTATGAACTCAACTAACCATAATAGCTAATACGGCCGTGCAGAGTGTGAACACTAACATCCAGTAACACAGTGAACATGCTGCATGTGTTTATTTCTGTAGCACTGACTGTATAAAATAATGGATGTAGCTACCATGATGTCATCAGCTGGTTTGTAGCCTCAGATTTGCCTCAAATGGCATTTCAGCCGTTGCCATCTTGGATTTTTGGAGCCAGTAGTGACAATATATGGACAAGAGGATGTACAAGAAAAACCGAACATCCGACTCTTCAGAGGGTCTTTTAGAAAACTCAAAGACATTACTTTCAAAACTAAAAACAATCTTGTGTTTAGTGTGAACACAAATGAGGGTGTTCTGTGTGGCGCTAACATATTGAGTCTACAATGTCAGATGAACGTGATGTCTCCTCACTTGTCTCTTTATCCTCCAGCGTTTGGACGAAGATGGCGATGAGGATGAAGCGCGGCCGCTGGCTGAGTCGCTGCTGCTCGCCATCGCCGACCTCCTGTTCTGTCCGGATTTCACCGCTCAGAGCCACAAGAAGAGCAGCACGGTGAGTCCACACTGCACTGAGGTTCATGTGTGGCCTGATTATCCCTCAGTACAGCTGCAGGCAAACACCTGCCAATATTCTGCGTCTCATTAAGGATACTAACCTGAGCTTTGCCTCAAGTTCAGACGTTTCTGCAGCAGAACCAGAGTTAAAGGAGCAGTTCAACATTTTGTGACATATTTGCCTTTTTCTTGTGAGTGTGAAATGAGAAGATGGACATCAGTATCATGTCTATGAGTTAAATACGGAGCTGGAGTCTTGTTAGCCTATCTTAGCAACAAGATTGAAAGGCAGGGGAAACTGCTAGACGGGCTGTGTCCAAAATTTTCTGTAAATTCTACATTATTAGAGATAATAGCAGGAATATTATTTAATTTTGGTTGGAGTTAGACAGGCTAGCTGTTCCCACCTGCCTCCAGTGTTTATGCTAAGCTAAGCTAACCACAACCTGACTCTGGCCTCTTTGTACTTAAGGGGACATGTTCTGCTCATTTTTGGGTTCATGCTCATCTTTTGTATTTGTGTACCTGCTTTAATGTCATAAAAACACTGTACCGTCCTCACACTGTCTGTGTTGGATCACCTGTGTTTACTCTCTGTCTGAGACACTCTATTTTGGCACCTGTCTATTTAAGCCCCTCCCCCCCAAAAATCTCAGTCTCCTCTGATTGGTCAGTGTTTGCAGGTCTCATGTATCTCAGTGTTAAACACAAGTGGACGTGTTCCAGCAGGAATCTGATCCAATATCTGAGAGAATAACTTAATAACACTGGCAACCAAGATTGCATGTTCTCTTACGGGGCGATCACACAGAAATGAGACGCTAGAAACGCGGACGCTTCAAAGACGCTTGAAATGCTGGAAGCGCTTATTCAATGTGCGCTAGACAAAAAAAGCGGAGCAGGGGTGTGTGCACAACACACACTCACACACACCTCCTGTCATTTCCCTTTGTCTCCCCTTGAATGTAGTGTTTCCCTCAAAGACAGTAGAGACAGTAGCTTACATGAAACTATCACGAGTTATCAAATCAAATCCAACTTTGTTTATATTATCACTTTTCATACATAAAAATGCAGCACAAAAACTGTGAACTACGAAATAAAGTCACCAGCCCTCTCACATATCCCACTGTCTCAACTAGCTGCTACGACGATATCGTCATCGTCAATTACATTGTACTCACCAGACAAATTGGTTGTGCTGCTCGCACAGCTCCATGCGTGTCTCCACCTGTGTTTGTTTGAGTACTGAGGTGTGCGTGTGTTGAATAATTCTTAAAAATCAAATATTGTCAGGATAAATTTCTCATCTTCGGATTGCATTGTGTTGTTAAAGTTAAAGTTAAAATTATTTTAACTTTTCAGCGTCTACGCGCATCTAAAAGGCAGCATCTACAAAAACGTGCATCTAAAAAGATGCCAGAAAAACACCCGTCTAAAAAGAGACGCTTGAACGCCGGTCAGACACAGACATATTATAGGAAAACAATGGTTTTACTGGCGTCGCGTTTCTAGCGTTTCATCTCGGTGTGATCGCCCCCTTAAAATTAGCATGTAGCTACATGTACGTTCGCAGTGAACTTGCAGGCAGCGAAGAGAGTGCTGCCAGAATGAGTCCAAAAACCTGGAAGTGAGTTAGCATCTCAGCACTCCTGGTTTCCTCGTCTCAGGGTCCGTGGGTTTCTGATGTTAGCGTGTAGCCAAATGTACATTAGCAGTGAACTTTCAGCCGGGAAGACCTGTAACGGAGAACAGCTGCACTTTTACCATGAAAAAATCACAAAAAACCTGAACACAACCAGACATGTTCCAGCAGGAATAGTATCTGAAACTGGGAGAAATTTACAACGTGAACTAATATACATATTCCCCCTGATGTTAGCATGTAGCTAAATGTACATTAGCAGTGAACTTGCAGCGGAGGATCAGTAACGGAGAATCTGTCGTGAAAAATTACCAATAAACGCTTCACGTAGCAGCGTATGCTACGCACTATGAACACTTGCAGCATCGTGCCAGGATGATCACATAAAGAAATCTAGCACAACACGACTTCATGCTGTATTTACTCTACATATGTTTTTATTTGAAAGTGGCCACGTTTAACGGGAACAACCTTCATTGTAACACTAGCGCACAAAATATGAAAAAAGCATAACACGCCCTCACAGACTTGAGATTGATCTCAGTTTTCTCATCTAACTAGTAAACAAGTTTTTCTCCAACATTTTGAGCAAGTCTTTTTCCACACGAGAAGAAAACCAGCTTCCTTGTTGACTCAGTTTTGGCCCCGAAGCTACAACAGTGTCAATAATCCAAGAGAGGCAGGTCCGTGTTGCTCAGCCCTGCGGCCGCACCAGTTACTGCTGTTATCTCCTTCACACAACCTTCTCAGGCAGTAGCTCGAGTTAATGAGTTACTCCGCATGAGGCAGCGAGACGGAGGAGTGGCCATGTTTGTCAACTGGGTTGAGAGGAACAGGGCTGGACACGTCTTAATCGAGCTGAGCAAACATGAGTGGTGCTGCAGAGCATGGGAGGTGACAGGAGGGAGGCTGCCCTGCAGGTCGCGACCTCTCCATGATCACACTCACACTCACAGCCGCCCCGAGGAAGTGTTTAGCTCAGCCGAGCGCGTGAGTGATGAAGGTGGAAAATGACCAGCAGCTGTCGTTTGTTCCCACCTGCCTCTGTGACCTGTGTGACATGCACACACAGAAACATTAGAGAGCTGAGATTTCACTGGGCCTGGTCACACTGTGTCTGTGTTAAAGGCCCAAATCACCGGATCAGTGCTTCCTGTGCAGACGTTAGTGTGGCATGGCGCGGTGCCCTTCACTGCCAGTTTACTTATGAAGAACAACGGCAGCACCTCATCATGACGCTGCAGTTATCAGTGCCGAGGTGTCACATGCAGATATTGTCAGCTTGTTGAATCACATGGTGGAAGTAGGTGTGAACACCGTCCCACTGCTCTGCCAGCTGTGACAGCTACAGTTTTGTCCTTGTTGGAGACGCTTCCTTCACTTTCTTTACTTGTAACAGGAAGAACTTCACCTTGACATACAGAAAGTGTATTTTGTTTCGTGTGGTCTGAAGAATGTCAGAAAATCATGAATAGACTTTGATGCATTTGTAACACCGACGCTGGTTTGTCATTGTTCCCGTCTGTGCTGCAGGACACAGCCGAGGACATCCGATCCATAGACAGCTGCGAGTACATCTGGGAGGCTGGTGTCGGCTTCGCTCAGTCTCCTCCTCTAAACTACGTCCACGACATCAACAGGTGGGACAGACAGCCAGTCAGTGACTGTGGAGTGTGTGTTCGTTATCTTGTAAATGTCACTTTGAATGAATGAAGCCTAGAGAGGACGGAGATCAGGTCAGAACGCATGATTAGTTTGTGGTGCATGTGCAGATCTGATGGAGCCATTGTGTTGCTGCTTTATCATTTGGGTCGTGTGTACGCACCATTTTCTGCCCACACACATCAATGTTTTACATTTTTTGAAAATTTCTATGTATTTTAACCTGTTTTTCATATCTAACATGACTAAAAGCCCAAAAATAATTTATTGTGTTCTTTTTCCAATAACTGGTCACCAAATATTTGTGGCCTGTTTGCAGTTTGAGTGATCTGCATGAAACTGGGTGAACATAATCTAAAGTCAGGTCGTATCTTGGACACGTATCAGTCAGGCTGCAGTAGAGACTGTGTGACGTTCAGTAACACTGATCCATCCTGTGTTCCTGTTTGCTCAGGACGGAGCTGCTGAAGTTGCTCCTCACCTGTTTCTCTGAGGCCATGTACCTTCCTCCGTCCTCTGACAGCGGTTATCTCAACCCCTGGGTGTCTTTCTTCTGCTCCACAGAAAACAGGTAACACACACACTCACACACTCACAGATGTGCACAGGAGTTTAGATTATTGGCAACACACAGATCCTTAAATCTTCTTTACTGTAGTTTCCTGACTTTGTGAGAAATAATTTTTGTATTTGAGTCTTTACTACAGAAAGGACTGAGCTTTGTTGTCTTGACTGATGTTCATAGCATCATTTTATAGAAGATTATTAACTGTGAATATAAATATTACCTCCAAAAAATAAAGATTTTGATTAAAAGCTTGACCTGAAACAGTAAAAAAAGAGGGTGACAGTGGAAATCACTCTCTGCTGTGCATTAACCTCCACTGTGAGACACTGTGGCCCCTCTGAAGAGCCCCTCACCTCTGAACACATGGAAAACTCTGATAGCTCGCCATGCGTGACCACTCAGCACAGGCACACACTCATGCAGCGCCGACTGACCTCCACCTGTCTTTCACTGCTTCACCCAGACATGCGCTGCCTCTGTTCACGTCCCTGCTCAACGTGGTGTGTGCCTACGACCCCGTGGGCTACGGCTTCCCGTACAACCACCTGCTGTTCTCCGACCACCGGGAGCAGCTGGTGGAGCAGGCGCTACAGATCCTTGTCGTCACCCTGGAGCATGAGGCCGGGTCGGCCGCCAGCGCCGCCCTCCAGGCCCTGGACACCTCCGCATCGTCCTCAGCTGCGGAGGAGCAGGAGGTGAGAGGGAGTGGGAGTTTGTTATTACAACAAAAACACTGATTCAGAATTTAAAATAATTTCCTGTCTGTGTTTCAGCCAGCTGCACCTGATAACCTGTTTGTGAATTATCTCTCCAGGATACACAGAGAGGAGGTACTGAGACACTCAGGTCACCATTTAGCTTCCAATACTAATGATGCTTGTTAAAGGGACAGTTTGGATGTTTTGATGTGGGGTTGTATGAGGCACTTATCCTCAGTCAGTGTGTTGCCTACAGTGGATGATGGGCTGCAGGCCCCCAGTTTGGAGAAGCAGCCAGGACACAAGCTCAGCAATGTCCTGCTGTGGATGGAGGAAGCAGCAAAATGTATTTAAGCCACCTAAAAAAAACTATAACAGTTTAACTGCACATCATATTCAGAATATTTTCAGCATTTTACCTTGCTGTCAGACAGCCACTGCTCTCTTCACAGTCACCAGACTCCTTTGACAAAAACAGTGATTTTAGCTCACTGAACACAGGAGCTGCTGAGCTGCTGCTGCCTCCATCAGTTAGTTTGTGTTATTGTGTGACTTTGGTGAATCCACAGTAACCCTTAAAAACACCAGAATCACACACGAACATGAACAAACTAACTGATCGGAGCAGCAGTAGATCAGCAGCTCCTTTGTTCAGCAGCTTAAATTACTGTCTTTCTCAATGGAGTCTGGTGGCTTTGAGGAAGCCTAGTCTGGTTATTGTATATTTCATATATATCACATCAACATTTCTTAAGTGATGTGCTCTATGAGCCGACTTTGTCACCAGGAGGTGGAGGTGGAGGGGAAGGTGGACGGGGTGACACCTCGGTGAGACACCTCGGCGAGCTGCAGACCACTGTTTGAGACCAACAAATAACAAAACCAGCTGTTTTGATAATGAGTCACTGCTGCAGTTTTTGTGGTTTTTTAGCGACCAGATGTTAGTTTTCAATCGGGGGATAGTGCCATAAGAAGCGGTTGTTTATTACAGAAACATGGCTGCATTTCTTTCTGGGATTGTGCCACCAAAACTGTGTATTTTCAGGCCAAAACACGATCTTTTCTGAACCATAACCAAGTGGTTTTAGTGGTTAAACCTAACCACGTTAACCACAGCTGTGCAACATAAAGTTTCAGTATACCCTCCACATGATGACGTACAAATGTTACGTATCTGTGGTTTGCAGAAACGTACAATGCCCTCATTGTTTCTGGCAGTTGGGTTGTTGGAGGAGAGCGTACTGTAGGTATCAGCTTCAGTTTCCTGTCACTAATGTTGAATATTGTGCACACTTAAACTGATTTTTTTTTTTTTTTGAGGTGGCTAACGTGTTTAGCAGCCGCCCTCGTCCAAGCTTCTGTTGCCATATTCCTGCCTGCTTCTCCAAACTGGACGCGTGCCGACCGCCATCTACACACCGACTGTGGACTAGTTGCTTAAACAACCTCGCTCTAAAACACCCAAACTATCCCTTTAAAGTGTGTGTTCTCTCTCAGGACTTGAGCTTCATCCTGAAAGGTCTGGCACGGCTGATGAACAATCCTCTGATCCAGACTTACCTGCCTCGTTCCACCAAGAAGATCCAGTTCCACCAGGAGCTGCTGATCCTCTTCTGGAAGTTCTGCGACTTCAACAAGGTGAGCTCAGTTTTCTGAGAGTGGACAGGACGCAGCAGCCTCTGCTATTAAAAAACACCTCGTTACAGTGACACAGCTTTGTTTTAGAATAACTTAACTTGGAACCTGATAAATGCTCATGTATTTCGTCATGTGAGTGAAAATGAGCTGAAACATTAAACCTTCAACACTCTGTCTTGTTTGTGTGTTTCAGAAATTCTTGTTCTTCGTGCTGAAGAGCAGCGACGTGTTGGACATGCTGGTTCCCATCCTCTTCAGCCTGAACGATGCCAGAGCAGATCAGTGTGAGTCATGCGGATTAAATCTTTGTGCATGAGTAGTAACTTGCAAAGGCTGTTATCGCAAATCTCCAAAAAACATCCATTTTTTTGTTTGTGTGCAGCTCGTGTTGGTCTCATGCACATCGGCGTGTTCATCCTCCTGCTGCTGAGCGGAGAGAGGAACTTTGGCGTCCGTCTGAACAAGCCGTACACTCTGCGTGTCCCCATGGACATTCCTGTGTTCACGGGGACACACGCTGACCTGCTGATTGTGGTGAGAGGGCGTCTGATGTTACAAGATATTTTACAGTTTATCTTAAAAGCCTAAAAGAAAGAGTTGTGATGTTTGGATATTTACCCTGCTGCTGTTCTCTAACAGCTCAGACATCACTCTGCATATTATCTGTCATGTTTAGATCTTCCACAAGATCATCACCAGTGGACACCAGCGCCTGCAGCCTCTGTTTGACTGCCTGCTCACCATCATAGTGAACAGTGAGTATTACACATGAAATGTCGCTCCCTAGTGGCTGAATGTGAGACCTGACACCTCGCGCTCTCCACAGTCTCTCCCTATCTGAAGAGCCTGTCCATGGTGGCGGCCAACAAGCTGCTCCACCTGCTGGAGGCCTTCTCCACCCCCTGGTTCCTCTTCTCCGCCCCCCAGAACCACCACCTGGTCTTCTTCCTGCTGGAGGTTTTCAACAACATCATCCAGTATCAGTTCGATGGTGAGAACAAAGACATGAACTCAAGTCACATAAACACGGTTATAGTCCCAGCCTCTGACAGCTACTGAATCTCCCTCACAGGGAACTGCAACCTCGTGTACGCCATCATCCGAAAACGCAACGTGTTCCACCAGCTGGCCAACCTGCCGTCGGACACCGCGTCCATTCAGAGGGCGCTGCAGAAGAAGAAGAAGTCTGGGATATCCAGGACCAACTCTGCAGAGACAGAGTCCATGGAGGGCTCCAGACCAGCTGCATCTGCCGAGCCCGGCAGGCTCAAAGCCAGTTTAGAGGCCACTCCAGGTATCGAGTTCATATTAACCTAGTTTCATTATGATTGTTGAAGAAGTTTAAAGGTTCATTTACTGCAAACTTTCAGTAAATATAGAGTCGGTTAAATGAGTATGAACTCCATCAGAACTAGTTTGTGTGTAAATACTCCTTAAAGTTCATTTAGAAGGAGTTAGTGTTCACGTGATGATGAGCCCGTCCCTTTAACTGTAATTATGAGCCTGAGCCCGGTTTAAATGCGACATTTTTTGTAAGGACGAACGTGGACATTGAAGGCTGACTCTCGTCTTTCTTTCCATGCAAGCCTTCGTCATGTGCCTCTTAAGTGTCGAGGTCCCCGTCTTTTTGCTGTCATATACCAGCATCGTGCTGCACTTGGTGCACTCGACAAAGCCGACACACACATCAACAAACTCACATGTGCGCGGGCCAGTGGCAAACCCATCTCTGTCCATTTATTTTTTATTTTCTTGTAAATTGTCAGTAGCATCCATAATCATGCATCCATGCCATATCCTCACTTTGCTAATGAAGTGCAGTAGTGTTGCATGGAAGGAATTTATTCAGGTCTGAGGTTTGATCAGCTGCAGAGAAGTGTGCTGTGACAAGTTTCTGTAGATGTTTTTTTTCCCCATGAAAACCAGTGTGTCTGCTGTGACTCAGTCTGACAGCTGCAGATAAAACCTTTACACGACCACCTCTCATGTCTGCAGCGGGTAAAGATGATTTTTTGCTTCCTCTGCAGTTAACAAACGCTCCTCTTTCTTCCTTTAGGAATCGATAAGATAACAGAGAAGTCCCAGGTGAGCGTGGACGGTACGATGGTCGCTGTGCCACATTCAGACTCTCAACAGACGTCGGCTGACAGCAGCGCAGCAGCTGGAGCCAGCGACACAGAGTCCAACTCAGAGAGAGACCCCGAGGTACACGAGACTTCACATCGCTCATCCTCTCACTCTGGGTTTGTTTTATTTTGTTCTGTCTGCAGCTAAAGTGACACCTGCGCTTTTCACTCTGCTGTCAGGTTGATCACACAGAGTCAGAGGCGGCGAGGAGTCGGTTGTCAAGTGTGTCATCAGCAGTAGCAGCAGCAGCCTGGAGCGCCAACACAGACTGGGTCAGTAGAACTCTTCTCTGCTCTGTGTTTTATCCTCATGTGTTTATTTCCTGTCTGTTGTTCAATCTGCTGCCTGTGTGTTCTCAGGTGTTGGCGTGGAAGGCGAAGCTTCCCCTGCAAACCATCATGCGACTGTTACAAGTCCTGGTCCCTCAGGTGGAGAAGATCTGTATCGACAAGTAAGAAAATGAAAATGAATTATGACCTTTTTGTTAAGAGTTGAATGGTGCTGTTTATTCCAGAGATGAGTTTCCTGTTGTCTTTTTTCTGGGATGTTGTGTTCGATGAAGGAGACACTGTGTTTCTCCTGTTGGGTCATCGCAGCTCATATTAACGACCCAGGTATTGAAGGAAAAATAGAGAGTTCTGCTCTGGGTAACAAAACTTGTGTTGGCATTTTGAAATAGAAAATTAGGTGTTCTTCAAGAACAGGACAAGAAGTCAAGGAAGAATAACAAACAGCGACTGTCCAGCTTATTTTTAAGGGCAGTCCATGGTATATTTGGCAAACTGAAAAGCTTCAGAGGCTCTTTGAGTGCGAGCTAAAAATCTTTTATCAAGTACGAGATGATGCTCGACGAAGTGTCCATTATCAGGGATTATTGAACAGCAGCAGGGCCATTAATCACTGATTATCAACACCTTGAAGAGCATTTTCCTGCCTACACTATGGTCGTTTGACAAAGGAAAAAAACACAAATTTTCATTTATATTTTAATCCTTTTTGGAGTCACAAGCCATCACTCTGTTTCCTCGGCAGGCATGCAATAATCTTAAATTAGAATCTATGAGGTCTTAACTGCTACAAACATTTGATCTGATTTCATTTATCCATTTTTTAAATTTCTTTTTGTGAAAATGAGTGATGCCTTTCTATAAGATTCAATTTCTAATGTTACAGATCTTTAAAAAATATAACACTGACATTTTACTTCATATTTGCACTGACCTGTTGGCAAAATGTAGACTGACTTAACTCGCTGACTCTAGTAGCACTTACCTCTGCACAGGATCACGTATACACTACTTACCTGCGATGCTTAAATAAGTAAAATATGATTTGTCCAAATGCCACAGATCTGCAGTCTGATAACTGCCTCCTAATAATGTTTACAATCAGTTATTCCTTTATGAGCTCTTTGTGAAGTTTGATTATACTGGAGAGAAGTGAGACATCTCTACAGCTGATATCTCCAACACTCTGCAGCTCACACCAAAACTTTCTGAGTTGACAGAATGTGTTTTTGATTTTAATCGTTGAGCTCAGTTTCAGTGTTGTTGTTTTTCTCAGGGGTTTGACAGACGAGTCAGAAATCCTAAAGTTCCTTCAACACGGCACGCTGGTCGGCCTCCTGCCCGTCCCTCATCCCATCCTCATCAGGAAGTACCAAGCCAACGCCGGCACCGCCATGTGGTTCCGCACCTACATGTGGGGCGTCATCTACCTACGGTAAACAATTTCACGAGCCGTCTAATCTCAAACTGGCCCGACGAGTCTTGTCTCTTTAAAATCTTTTGGTCGTCACGGTTTGAGTTTTAACAATGACTTGTTTTTCTTCTCTGACGCTTGTTACCGCAGCAACGTGGATCCTCCAATCTGGTACGACACAGACATTCGGCTCTTTGAGATCCAGAGGATTTAGAGCAGCTGCCGAAGGTTCTCTTCACACACTCGCCGCCAACGAGATCTCGCAGCTGACCTGAGACCAGAGGAACGACTCTCTGGTGTTATTTAAAGAAAACAAGCAGTGACGATGTCGTGCTTCGTTCTTCCTGCCAACTTTCAGTGTTCAGACTAAAATGAAGGATGTTTAAATGTGTCAAACAGAAGTTACAGACCTGTGTCACCAGCGATGCCAAACAGTCATTAAATCTGACTTTACCATGAAATCTGATCATTTATTGAACATTAATTTATTCACATCAAGTTCCAAACACACTGGGAAATCATTTATTAATGGAGCTTTGTCACGCTGAAACAGGACAGAGACAAACCAAGCTGTTGACAGACAAACATTATTGTATTCTTTAACTGCATTTAAAGAAAACACACTATTAAAAAACAGCCTCAGACCCAAACTGTAGAAGGATGTCCTCACACTTTTGGCCATATAATGTATAAACTAATAAATATATACCATGTTGAGTTTTTCAACCACACATTTCTATAATATCTCCTTCAGTAGTCACATTGAGCTGCTGCTGCTCGTCACGCAGAGATGAGCAGCTCCATTAAAGCGCCCACAGAATGCATCCTGTAGAACACGCTGAGCGGCTGACTCAAGTTCACCAGAACGAACCAGACAGAGAAGCCGAAAAACTGTTTCCCGAGGCCGTTCTCAAACTGGGGGTGGACTCCAAACGCAGGGATGACCCACAGCTGCGAGAAGAGGGAACGTGGACGTGTTGCATGAAGGCAGGAAGAAAAAAGAAACTTTATTAACAAAAATCATTTGATTATTAGTTACTCTGTAAACCAGATAATAAAAACATGAGTTCACCATAATGTTGGCGAGAATGAGGAAAGCACAGATTTCTTGTATCGCTCTCTTGGTCCAGAGTTTTTTCCCATCATGCTCTTGTGCAGCAGCTGACATGTTCCCCTCCAGCAGTGAAGTATCCGTCTTCCTCTCCTCTTGTATCGGCACAGCAACCTTTTTCTTCAGCTGTAGAAACAAAACCTTTTAATCACCGACTTGTTTCAGTTTACAGAACATTCACATGAAACGCAGGTACCTTGAATATGCTGCTCCGCTGCCTCTCCTTCTTCTTGGCGAGGAGGTTGGGGTGCCTGTGGAGGCCTTCGATAATGAAGATGTTCTGGAGGATGAGCTCCAGCAGGCTGAGGAGGGAGTAGGACAGGTCGAGGTCCCCCAGAGGGCTGTCGGTCCCCAAAGCCAGGGCCGCCACCAGGGAGAAGTAGGAGAGGGCGAGCTGGCCCAGAGCTGCTGCGAGCAGGAGGAGCACATCCAGGCTGCGAGTCGGGTTGTGTCCCGATTCATTCGCCCTCCTCTCCAGTCTGTGGACCAGCATCCCGGCCAGGGAGCACAGAGACATGATGGGCATCACGGCCAAATGGTAGCCGTAAAATATGTGGAAGGCGGTGAGGCGGAACCGCTGCTGGCCCACCCAGACCTGGTAGAAAATGAAGACGGCCACTCCTGCTACGAGCACCAGGACGCCAAACACGAGGCCGTATATGACCCCGCCTTGATAGACGACACGAAAGGTCAGCTTCTGAGCGGCGTGGTGGGGACCTGGACTCATCCTGCGGCCCACGTTCTTCCACATCACATAGATCATGCAGCCTGCCATCAGGTAGTACTCCATGCTGAAGGGAAACAGGATTTCAAAGCCTTTCCTGAAGGTGAGGCAGGCTGCGCTCGCAGTGCACTGACAGAAGGTCGAATTCAGAATTCCTGAAAGACGGCGTGAAGAAAGACACGTAAGAAATTACACACTGATCAGCCAAAAGATAAAACACAGACAGGTGAAGTGAGTAACGTCCTGCAGGGAAACCCTCAGTCCTGGCGTTCATGTGGATGCTACTTGACACGCACCAGCCACCCAAACACCGTTACAGACCAGTCCCACTCCCAGATGGCAGTGCCCTCCAGCAGGACAATGCACCAGGCCACAACATAAAAACTGCTCAGGAAAGGCTTGAGGACTGTGACAAAGCCATCAAGGCGTTGATCTGGCTTCTAAATAACCCAGATGCCGATCCGATCAAGGGTTCACGGGACATGCCGGTACCCCAGAGGTCCTGTGTCCAAGCGTCGATAGGTCAAAGCCAGTCCGATCCACAATGAGGCCTCCGACCTGTCCAGGTATGAACACGGGACCTCTGGCAGTGTCCTACCGTGTCAGACATGGAGCCTTCGAGTCCTGTGGGTTGTGAGGTGGGGTACCAGCACGTCCTATCGGTGCTTGATCGAATTGAGATCTGGAGATTTTGTAGACCAGGTCGACAACTTGATCTCTTAATCTCCATCCTCTAGCCATTTTAGCAGTTTTTGCTGTATGGCTGGTCACTGCCTTCAGGATTGCTGCTGCCATGTGGGGGTGTACTCGGTCTGCAGTGGTGTTCAAGTGTGTGGTGCATGTGAGTTGGCGTCCACATGGCTGCCAGGACTGAAGGTTTTCCAGCAGAATATTGCATTGTAACAAGATGATCAGTGTTACTGACGTAACCTGTCAGTGGTTTAATGTTTTAGCCGATCAGTGTGTGTCATAATTTAGTTGCAGGCAGCGATTTCAGGGTTCAAGCCAACACAGACCGTTAGCAGTTAAAAGCTGTGGAGGATCAAGAGCTTTGACAGTTTCAGACACCTGCATTAATCAGGTTTAATGACAGTTGAATGGAGGCTCGTTCATTTACATCCATATCTCTGTCAGCCACACAAATAGGACCTTTGGTTTAGGCTGAGATATCCAAAAATACATGCATACATGGTTCAACATTGTTATGCTAGTTTTTTAATGATTGTACAAACAATGTCAGATTTATAGTCCGATTTGTGTCAGGCAAAGTCAATTTGAAGGAACCTTTCGGGGTATGTTTTAGGTATTTATGTGGACATTTCCTGCAACTTTGGTGAAGATTGAAATTCATTAGTAAGTATCTTTAAAGTGCAACGAGATAGCAACGAGCCTTTGATAATGTTTGATAAGTTTGGTTCAGCAATGATCCAAGAAAATTTGGTACAAGTCGGACCTACAGTTCAGGAGAAAAAATTCAAAATGGTGGAAAAAGTAGTCAGGCTGATTAAAGTGGTTCGTGGGGCAGATTTGTTGAGTGAGGATAGATGGATGTCTGTGCCAATTTTTGTGTAACTTGGACTCACAGCATAGTTTCAAAGTTGTCCTTTAATTGTAGCGCCCCCATCAGGCCAACTGGATGGATAATTGTTAAGCAGCATTTGGTCTCAACGTCCAACCATTGGTGTAAATGTCATGTGTCTACAATGTGCCAAAACCCCACAACAAGGTGGGTTTGATTTACACCCATCAGTTCATCTACCTGCTGCATCAGACGTGTCTCCTTCAGATGAGCTCGTGTTGCTCAAATAAAGCCCGTCTTGTTTTTCTATCTCGATCTCCTCGTGGATGGTGTCCTCCGTCACTGCGTTCAGCCACAGCAGCAGGTCGGCCGACAGGATCACCATCAGCCCCGACCTGTGTCGAACGCAGCATGCAAATATTCACACAGTCAAATAGGAAGGTTAAAAAATAACACGTACAAAAACAACACACACCTGAAGCTGGAAATGACAAACATATGGAGTGATGCACCTGGTGATGATCTTGTGTCGGTGGATGCAGTCTTTGGAGTGAGCCCACAGTAAATACGTCTGCCAAAGAAAAATAAACAGTTATCCAATAATAAACACGAAGAGTCCTGAGGACAAAACAGAAAGACTTTAAAGATTTACTGAGATGTTTTTAAATAGGGTTTGTTTGTTTTTTTGCATTTTTGGTTTGCAGTCAGCCGAGAAAATTTCTTATAGACTTTACACATAACTCCCAGCTCTCACATTAAGACTTTTAATAATTTAAGGTTTATTTTAGCAGCCTGTCCCTTAAACTTGCAGATTTGTATATAAATTTGAGGTTTTTATTTAAACAATGTGTTAGATTTAGATAGATTAGGTCAGGTGATGACACCCAGGCCGATTCCATACACTGATGAAGACCAAAATATGCAGCTGAAAACTTTTCAAAAAGCTGGTAAGTGGACCTACAGTATGAGTGAAGAATGTTTTGTTGCACAGACCCTGAGTTTAGTTGACAAGATGGATTGTACAGATTATGGGGTTATTAAGACATTTTTTAGATAATTTCCTTCCTCGCTACTCATCGGGTTTGTAAGCTCTAATTCTAGATAATTTTATGCCTTTGCATAGGTATATTTTTCATGTTATTCAAAATAGATCTAAAATTATAAAGATATTTTTTTGTGTGTGTAAATGTGACCAGTTATGGTGCCTAATATTAGCAAAATCTAGATAGATCTTTTTGTGTAACTGTCAGTCACAAACATGCTTGTGATGTCTCTGTGTTGCTGTATTAGAATTTAGCATTATCCATTATTTGCAAAAGCAGCGAAGGCTCACTCTATTTTCACGGCAAGATTGAGACATTGTATGACTGTTTATGCTTCTTCTTGAACTTAATTTAAAATGACTTGAGCTCCACTTATGACGGACTTTTGTCATTGATTTCTACATGTTATGACAGATATAAAACCGTTAATTAAAGGAATACTTCACCCCGAAAGTGACTATTTGTATATCAGATATACGCCTTGTGTTACGTTGAGTTTGTGGTGAAAACTTTGTTTTTCTCACATGCCTTCATGGTGAACGAAGAATCCAAAAACAGGGTATTTATTCTGATAAATAGAAGTCATTGGGGTCCACGTTCAACAACAGCAAAACTATATCAAAACACCTGTTTACAAGCTGTAACACAACTCATGCAGTATAGTCCAAGTCTCAGTTATCCAGTTGTTTGTGCAGTATAGGTCTGGACAATATGAAGATATTACATTGTTATCAAGATATGAGATTATATGTCATCTTATATTCTGGATATCGTTGTATCGTGATTTTTCAACCTACTTTACCAGATTTTTCTATTTGTCTTAACGCTCAACCCACTTAGTTGTTACATCCACATTATTGATGGTTATTGATCAAAAATCGCATAGTGTTAATATTTTCTGGAAAAAAAAAAAAAAAAAGTAATTCCTACAACTCTGTCGCATCATTTAAATGTATTCCAGAACATTTAAAAATATCGATTCAAAAAAACTGTGTCATAATTTTCAGGACATATCGCCCAGCCCACGCTCAGTACTTCCCAAACAGACAGACCCGGAAGTGAGCTTAAAACAAAACGTATCTCTGCTTTCTTCAAAGCCAGACTCCATTTATAAAAACAGTAATTTTACCTCCCTGAACACAGGAGCTGCTGGTCTACTGCTGCCTCCATCAGTTAGTTTGTTTGTGTTATTGTGTGACACTAAAGTCATGTCAAATTACTGTTTTTATAAATGGAGATCGATAACTTTTAATTTTAGTTCAGTATCCCATCTGAAAGATCTGTCTGTTTGAGAAGCACTGAGCATACCACTGGATAAATCAGACTTGAGCCCCTTTCACACTGTCAGATTTTCAGCGAATGTTGGGCCGTTTTGCCGGCAAGCTGCGAGCGTTTAGACACATTTTGCTGCACTCCCTGATTTTGTTTTTACACTGCCAATGCTGAAAAAACATTGATTGGGCTTTCCTGCAAATTTGCATAACTCCTATGAGCTGTGTGAGAGTTTGTAAATGGATGTTTTGATATAGTTTTGCTGTTGTTAAATGGACCCATGTGACTTTAAGTTTGTACACCAAGATTTTTTTTTTGTTTTGGATTCTTCGTGGTGAGTAATAGATCATATTTGGATGTGGAGTTTTCCTTTAAACCAGGTCATAAACACACAATATCACCAAAACGTTAGCAAGGATGTGGAGGGCACAGATTTCTTGTATCGCTCTTTGGCGCAGGACTTTTTTCCCATCATGCTCTTGAAAGTTTTCCCCTCCAGCAGAGAAGATAGTTCAACATATTCAGTGTAGCACAAGGTGAGTAACTGATATACAAACGATCATTGTGTTCCTTTAAAAACTGTGACTTGTGTTCTGGTTTCTGCTCTTGTCTCAGCTGAGTCGTTCTGTCTGCCAGAGTATAAATGCCATTACCTGCAGCAGGAGAAAAGAGCCCTCGATGAATGGAGAGAGAACTGTGGCGGCAGGTTTACACTCCCTCATGCTGATCAAATAACCAGCCCTGAAGATAAACAGCAGCAGACTGAACGCAGCAAACAGCATGAGGACGACTGCAGCAGAGAGGAGACATGTTTCATTATGTTGTGCAAACAAATCATGTTATACAGTTCAACACACAGCAGCTCACCAGTGACCGTGATTCCCCCGGCGTGGTGGTCTTTATGTGGGCAGATGCCGGGCTGCTTCCTGGCCCACAGCAGGTACCACAGAATCCAAACCAGACTGACCCCCATCAGCAGCAGCATGAACACCTGCGGCTCCTGGTGCTTCAGGCCGTCGGGGTTAAAAGCCTGTCCGGCCACCAGGGCCGCTCCCAGCAGCACCACGTTCAGACCCAGCAGACCAGAGATCAGACGCCTCCCACTGGGGGCCCAAACCAGCACTGGGTCCTGCTCCGGGTCCTGGATCTGATGGTCTGAGGTCTGAGCTGGGTCGTCACTTTGTGGGTTCCCGTGTGTCCTCTGAGAGGAATCCAGCTGATCTAGATCCATGTTCACCTTTTTCTTCTTCCTCTAAAAACACTCTTCACTTCCTGTCTTTCCCCGTCGTCTTCTTTCTTCTTCCATTCAGTTTGCAGCATTCACTTTCATGACTTCATCCTGCAGTTCAACATGTGAGGACACGCAGCTGAAAGACAGCAATCGTCTCGACTGCCCTCCCACACAGGTGTAGGTGTGGTCACGATCCAGAGCATTAATACCAGCACACCTTTCACCGGAAAACCAACAGGTATCGTGTTTACTTTTCATGTTGACCTTTGTTTTACCTGATGTGGCAACAAAGTTTGCGTCACGGCCCCAAATGACCTGAGCAGCATCTGCAGCCTGGTTTATCTTAAAGGAAAACCTCACCCATAACATGATCATTTGTATATCAATCAGTCACCCTGTGTCATGTTTAATGCTGCAGGAAAAGTTTGCTTTACTCACACACCTCCACAGTGAACAAAGAATCCAAACACAGAGAATATTCTTGATGAATTGAAGTCACTGGGGTGAAACACGCGAAACTATATCAAAACATCTGTTGACACCTCCTGCAGTAAAATCCAAGTCTCATTTAATCAGGCGTATGCTCAGAATTTCCCAAACAGACAGGCGTGTCTGATGGGAACTGAAAATACAGTGAAGCTCATCTTTGCTCTCTTCACTGCCTTCTCCATCAGTGAGACACTTTTCCACCAAAATTGGCTCTTTTTGTGGGTTTTTAAATGAGCGAAAACTCGTGAATAACAGGCGATAAAGTTCTTGACCATTGCCAGAGCCGTGATGTCTCACATTCAAGATTATGGATGCGTCTGAAAACGGATTAGTAAACAGTAGAAACAGCAGTGAAATTGGCACCTTGGTTACTTCTTTTTAACATCTTTTCAGTTGTTCTCTAAACTCCGACAGAATTTTGAGTGATGTTTAAGCACTGCTGGGACAGAGACAGACAGTATTTTGTAGCGGCCTGTCATTGCATGACGGCAGCAAAGGGGCTAAATTTAGCACGTCCATGTAGGTGTTATTTTTCCATAACTTGCAGCTGGAGCTGATAAATATCCGTGACAGAAAACAGAACCTCAATTGAAGGGAAGCTTTTCGGATCTGTCAACTGGATGCTGTAAAGCAGTGGTTCCCGACTGGTGGGTCGTGGTCCAAAAGTGGGTCGTGGGTCCATTCTGAATACACCACAAGTGACTTGCAAACATGTCAAGTTTGTCAAAAAACACACTTTAGTTTTAAGCAAAGTACATTTTGAGCACAGAGCTTTTATTTTGATTTGCTTTTTCCTGCTGTAAAGTCCTTCTCACTGAGGGCGAATAATTCGCGCGGATTATTCTCACGGAAAAATATAAAAGTTGATTTTCATGGGTTCTTATGGAAGTTTGCACACCGGGTCTGGACTTTCGTGCGGTGAAAAAAGTTTCCGCCCAGACTTTGACCCCTGCAGAATTCGCCAGTGGAACTTCACAGCTGGGCCAGTGAAATTGTTTGTTTATAGTCACGCAGACCTGGAGAGTCCGAAATCCAGCCAGGCAGGACAGTATGGGAGAAAGGTTGATAATTTCACAGCACCTCGTCCTTTTTGATAAAAGATTTTATGAACAATGAATTAAAGAACAACGTCTTAAAGTCCATTGTCCAGCTTGGTGGCTGCGCAGAGAGTGTAAGTGCTAAAGAAAGTTGAATGCTTGTTAAAAGTTAGCTTGCTAGCTCGCTGCTGCTGCTGCTCTCGTCCATGTTCACACACACCTGTTCACACTGCGCGGACTTGGAACACAACAACGCGAAATTCCACATCGCGTCCGTACCTCACCTGTGTGTATGGTTTAAACGTGGAAAAGGGCTGCGTGAATATTTCGCAAATCCGTCCTGCATTTCCGCATCGCGTCATTGAGAATGAACCTGCAGAGTGAGTGACTAGCAGACAGCTACTTGACAGAGACAGTAAACTAGCTGAACGACATATTTCCTGCTTTGCTTTCTATATTTTCAAAGTGCCTTGGTTGACTTCCTGTGTATGCTGTTGTTTCCTGTTCGCCATGAGCACCTGACACACTGTTCTGATGTATGTTTGATTTTACAGAGCAACCAGTCGTCTCTATTTCAATTGAAACTTTTACCATTCAATTAAAAAGCCAGGTGTTAAGTTAACTCTTTTATAACACCAGAGTCACACAATAAAAAACAACCTACCTGACTGAGGTAA
This sequence comes from Epinephelus cyanopodus, assembly GCA_026686955.1. Classification (NCBI taxonomy): domain Eukaryota; kingdom Metazoa; phylum Chordata; class Actinopteri; order Perciformes; family Serranidae; genus Epinephelus; species Epinephelus cyanopodus. The sequence goes on along the minus strand of CM048933.1, from coordinate 1,665,307 downwards.
CTGTCGATGTTTTGAAGAGAGCATGATACAAGTTTTACTGTATTTTATTGTAGATACTGAGCATACAGCAGCATAAATGAGACTTGGATTATGCTGCATGAGTTGTGTATTTGTTTGTAAACTGTTGTTCTGATATAATTCTGCTGCTGTTAATCGTGGACCCCAATGACTTCAATTCATCAATAATTTTCCCCATTTTTGGATTCTTTATTCACTGTGGAGGCGTGTGAGAAAACCAAAGTTTCCTTCATGAATTCAGCGTGACACAGGGTGTGTAACTGATATCAAAATGGACCTGTAGGGAGTGGAGTATTCCTTTAAAGTCAGTGAGGTTGTTTTACTTTGAAAGGGTTTATCAGCCACGTCTCTGCCACGTAGTTTCACTATTTGTGTTCAGTCTACACCAGGAACAAGCTTATTAATGCAACCACAGTCTTATCGCCGCAGCGCCTCAAGTAGCAGCTAATCGTCCCGTCACAGCTGATAACCTGCTGCAGCTGCGAGGTTAGTTTCAGTCTCGTGTTTAAACAAGAGTGCAGCTGGTTTTACATGTTTTAGCTCATTGAAAAAAAAGTGCACGTCAGATTTACCTCTTGTACATTATGTTGCTTTGTTTAAGAAATGTAAAGACTTTTTTTCTATTGTTTCAAACAGACGCTGGTTTCCATTCATTTCCCTTCTGCATGAACATCAGTCAGTGACAAACTCTGTCACAGTGAGCACCAAGTCTGAAAAACACAGTTTGGAAGTATGATTTAAAGTAAAGGAGCTGAAACTTACCTGTGTGGAGAGTTCAAGGGTCACAGTGGTTTTGCATGTTTGAGCCCATTTCCCACACTCTACATTTCCTAATGCAAACCATGTGATTTACATTGTAGACAAATGTTTGTATGAAACCTTAAAAGCAGACTCTTGAAACTCACTTTAATGACTGTGATGCTAAAAAATGATTTGTCTTTCACTCGAAGATGCAGGAGACGGAGAGAAACTAATCTTGGTTTTTGGGAGGTAGACTGATTTAAAGAGGTACCGATATAACTTTTGGGAAATATGTGTATTTGCTTTCTTGCAGAGAGTTAGAGAAGAAGATCGATAACACTCTCACATCTCTAAAGTAGATGTTTTTATTGGACTTTATTATCTGTAACCCACACAAGACAATCTACAAATGTGCACCATGATCCACAAACATGTCTTTTGACCTTTGATTTGAAGATGAGCAAAACTTATTCTGTAAACACTTTAATTCCACACAAAAATGGGACAGGGTTTGTCTGGTTCTGCACATTTGTGTAACGTTTCTTTTAAGTTTGCAGGTCATGTGACATTTGTGACTTTCCTCCTGTGTGTTTGCAAAATTGTGTGTAATTCCTACAACAGCAGGATCTGTACAAATATCTGTGTGAGGTGCAGTTACTCACCACATGCAGTTAAGTAGTGTTCAATAACGTCAAATACAAACTTCCATGGATGTGATGCTACAGGATGACTCCAGGAGGTCACTGCTCCCGCCCAAGAAATACACACAGACTAATCTCACACATTCGTTTTCATGTCTTTGGTGTAAAGTATTTAAATGTGTGGATTATTTGGTGTAACCAGGGTAATTTTCTTTAAAGACGTGTTGCTATTTGTTATTTTTGTTTTTATGTCTGAGATATGAGCGACTAAAGTAAGAAAATGTCCTTCTTTGAGTGAACTGACCCTTTGAATTACTTTGTGTACGAACTGTGCTCTACAAATAAACTTGCCTTGCCTTTACCCTTAAAGCCAGATTCATGCAAAGTGTCCGGGCTCGGAGCCAAAGTTACCCAACATGCAAAGCTGCAGCCAACAGAGAACCACTGTGTAAATCAGTTTATTGGTTTAGATTTTGTATAAATGTTGCAGCTGACATAAACTCTCTCATGTGTGAGTGTGATGAGTGAAGTCAGGTGGATTTAAAATGACTGATCATATCAGTTACTTTCAGTTTATTTCATTAAATTTATCAAACATGCTTAACACACGAGTCAGTTTGGAACATTTCAGCAGTTAATAACCTTCTGTATGAACTCTGAGTCTGTTCAGACCTGACAGGCTCTGAGGCTTTTATCTTTAGTTTTACATTCAGGAAGAAGCCACGATGAAACAATGATCAAATAAAATCAAGTTTTAGTTTAGTTTCCTTCGTTTCCACTCTCTTTACTGTACGTCTTACTGTTTTCTGTTCTATATCATGTTGTTCTGTATGACATTTTATTCTATTTTATTTTATTTTATTTCTATTTTATTAATCTATTCTAATTTATTTTATTTCATTTCTTTCTATTTTATTTTATCTTATTCTTTTTTTTATTCTATTCTATTTTATTATTTTATTATATTCGATTTTTTTATTTTATTCTTTTCTATGTTATTTTATTTTATTCTATTTTTTATTTTATTTTATTATTTTAATATTCAGTTCTATTTTATTTTATTGTATTGTAATTTATTTTATTTTATGTTACGATTTAATTCTAATTTAATTTATGTTGTTCTATTTTTGTTTTATTCTATTCTATGCTATTTTAATTTATTTAATTTAATTTAATTTTATCATTTTAATTTTATTCTATTTTAATTTATTTTTAATCTACTTTATCTTATTTTATTTTAATCTTTTTTATTCTATCCTTTTTTATTTTACTATTTTATTATTCAGTTCTTTTTGATTTTATTCTATTCTAATTTATTTTATTTTATTCTTTTATGTTTTATTTTATTCTTTTTATTCTATCCTATTAATTTAATTTAATTATTTAATTCTGCTCTATTTTATTTTATTCTGTTCTAATTTTTTTTGTTTTATTCTATTTTATTTTAATGTCATGTTATACTTCGTGTCTCTGCAGCTCCAGCTCATCATCATAGCTCCGCCCCCTCCTGACAACCAGCACGCCTGGTGCTCGTCTCCTAGCAACCGTCAGCCGCCCGCACGCGCCTCGGTCCCGGACTGACGGTCGGCTCAATACCGGAGGAGAAGCTCCAGGACCTCCAGGATCTCCAGGACCTCCAGGACCTCTATGGAGCCGAGCCTGAGCCGAGCCTGAGCCGGGCTGCCGCCGCCATGACGGAGCGGTACCACCGGGCGGCCCGGGACGGCTACCTGGACGTGCTGCGGGAGGCCACACGGAAGGACCTGAACGCACCGGACGAGGACGGGATGACACCGACTTTATGGGCCGCTTATCACGGAAACCTGGAGACGCTCCGGCTCATCGTGGGCAGAGGGTGAGTCCACCGGCCTCCGGTAACAACAGAACGGAACTGGTCTCCTTATATTATTATAACCACTGGAGGAGATTGATTCTCTCTGGTGTCACTCGGTTAACTTACATTTTTATTCTAGTAATTTGACTTTTTTTTTTTTTTTTTAGTTTAAAGTAAAATTTTACTGGAAATAAATGAATTTTCTTATTTCAGTCAAAAACATTCGTTTATTTCAAGAAGAAAACTTTAAATATGAAACTTTGAACAAACTAATACATAAAGAAAATATAATTAAGTCACAGCTGATTATTCTGTAAACAGAAAAATGTTAGATATGTAATTTTACAATAAGACAGATGCTCCAGATTAGTCTTGTTATTATGACATGTGTTAGGGACTGTTCTTTACTAATAGGGGAGGCTGGTGGGACTTTGTTTTTCTTTGTTTTTCTTTGTATTTGATTTTTAAATCTTTCCCTTTAATGTTTAAAATGTAAAAATAAGCCTCAGTTTTTCACTCTAGTCGTTCATGTTGGTTAGTTCAAGCAAACAGATTTTAAATGACATGTAGAACAAGGCGATTTTGACTAAATATAACTATTTTAAACTCAGATTTGGTCGCCACGTTTCCTTTTAAAAATCACCAGTGAAATAATAACAATAATAATAAGTGTGTGCTCCTCCCTGAACCCATAATAAAAACCACATCCCCCAGTGTTTAAAAAATGATTTGACATTGCTCCCCTTCTTTTTGCTCCACCTCCTCATAAATAATGAACAGTCCTTTATTACTGATGGGAACTTATTAAATCCTTCAGCCTCACAAAGACAAACATTACCTACAGTGGCCTTGACCAGCGGCGTAAACACTGTATACACTCACTGGTCACTTTATTAGGTACACCTGTTCAACTGCTCCTCAGCTAAAACAGCTCCCTGGTACCAGCGAGGTGTACCTAATAAAGTGGCCTCTGCGTGTGTATTGTATTGTGTGATAACTTCACCTCGCTGATGTGTGTCTGCTCATATTAGCGTGGATATAAAAACACTGCTGCTGCCTCCACCCCTGATGTAATCAGTGCTGCAGCTACATTTAACAGCCTGATGACAGAGAAAGGTCACACACAGCAGGATAAACACGTGCACACACACACACACACACACACACTATAGGGAGTAAAATGAGTGAAGCATGATAACGTTATATTTAATCTCACACATGAGGCGCAGGCTAATCCGTTACATAGAGCAGAGCTGCTGCAGCCACAGATACACAGTATAGAAGCCTTTGTAAACTCAACGATAGGATCTGAGCTGTGAGAGTCGCGTACACGCTGCGTATATGACAGAGACACTGAGATAATTATGAAAGGCTTCAGGAGTAAGTCTATATTCTGCTGAGATAAGTCGTAGCTGATGCATCGAGAAGTCTTTTGTCAGAGGTTTAGGAGGCAGAGCAGCCTGATATTCGGCGCCTGCTCCCTGACAGCAGGGTGCAGAGCAGTGTGTCATGGTGGCAGGTTTATAAGGCGAGCAGTGAAGTGGACGCAGTTTGAGTTTGATGCTGCGGAGCGACGGCACACACAGGAAAGGTCACAGTGATGGATAGAGTGTATTCCTCCCACATCAGACCCTGGAGGTTGCAGCTCAGAGCCCATATGAAGCAAAGCTTGACGACTGAAGCCGAGCTGCAGGTCAGAGTTCACAGCAAAAGGTAACGAGCAGCTCTGAGATTAATTTAACAGCAAATGTTTTATTTTTTCTCAGTGACTTTTCTGATTTTAAAATGTTTTGAAATGTAACAAAATAAAACAAACTTCTCAAGTAGCAGACGTAATGAATAAATTAGTAAATATACGATTATAGAATAAGTGAACATACCAAGTGTAAGTCATTACTTGTGAGGCTGATTACCAGTTTGACAAAATAGGCAAATGTCCCAAACGCCAACAATCCCAGGGTCCTCAAAGGCAACACGTTTATTTTATTTAATTTCTGCCACTGCGGCACAATATGAGCTACAACAGCTCATTTATTATTAACTGTAGTAATGAAAAAATGCCTCAACTACAAAATTAAAGTATTCAAGTCCTTGAACATTTTGTGTCAAACCTTTAATATTTCTGTGTGACGTTAAATATTTATGAGTAAATAAGCAGCAAACAAAGTTAGAAAAGAATAAAAAAAATAATTAAATCTGGTTTTATCAGATTTAATTAACAGAGACCAAACAGCCCGCAGCTTTCATCAGAACTCTTGATCGCTGTACACGAGAACAGAAACGTAATAAATCAGGAGGAAAAAATTCTGCTCTATTCTTATGACTGATGAAATAACTGTGTTGTTTCAGAAGAAAGAGAATTTACTAGATTATCTTCCCCCTTTTCTCGTCCGCAAGGACACAAACACACAGAGAGCTTGAAAATGGATGCAGAGAGATTTAACTCTGTTTTATCAAACGTGTGCTCAGTCCACAAGATTGTGGAAATGAAGGACTTACAGCGACTTGAGCCATTTTGTACCGCTACACATGTTTCTAGTCGGACTATGTTTACGAGCACAAGAGTTCAGCGAGCCACCGAAGGACCGTCCTGCGGATTTACTATTGGCTCTGCAAAGTAGAGAGTTTTTTAAACTCTCAAATTGTATCCGCCCATCTAAACACAAAATCAGGGAGAAAGACATCAGTCTTTAGCTAAGCAAAGCGTCTAAAGACTGACTTGTGAGTCTAGCAGCGAAGGGCCGTGAGCCAGATTCGAACCCACGACCACTCCAGCAAGGCGGTGCCTCTGTACATGGGGCGCCGGTACTGTCCACTACACTACTGACGCCCTTTCTTGCTGATTCTTTTATCAAAATTCTGAGATAATAAACTTGTTAATCCAGAAAAAGGTCAAATATGTGGCGGCCTTTAGCTCAGCGTAGACGGAGTCCTTTGCAGCAGGCTGGTTTGATCCCAACCTGCGTCCCTTTGCTGCGTTTCTCCCCCGTCGCTCTCTAGCTCCACTGTAATATGGGTAATAAAAGCCCAGAAATAGTATTTAAGAAAAGGGCAAATATTTTTTTGTTTTAATATATTTTTATTGAAGTTTTCAAAAAGACAAAACACCAGGTTTTGGCAGACACATTCCACACAACCGTGTGCAGAACAGACAGCAAACATCACCGTGAGGCGATCACACATGATACAGCCCTTCCCTCCTCCTGCCCACTGTTGTTCTCCTTCCTTTAAATATTTCTAAGGCACACTGTTGAGATTCAATGTGCCCAGTGGCGACATCACTGGAGTCAGATTCTACTTTTCTATATCAAGGGCTGAATTAGAGCACACTGAGAGCTGATGTTGTTTTGGTGTCACTGTGCAGAGGAGCCCAGCATCTCTTATTTTAGTCAGGACATTGCGTCTCGACGCCACTGGCCAGATGTGGGCGGGGCAGCCGCCTCCCATTTGAGCAAGATGGCGCGTCTGGCCAAGAGCAGAGCAGAAGTCAGTGTACGGTGCTCAGCAGGGGTCAGGTCGGGGTCAGGTCGTCTCAGACAGTGGTGCCAAACAGGAGCAACAACAGGGTCTAGACAGGGAGTGGAAGGGGACACAGCCAGAGCATATGGACCAGGGTCCATCGCTGTATGCTTACATCAGGGTCGGCTTCACCTTGGACATGTGGTGCTAAACATGTTTGTGGGGGGTCTGTGGGGAATGACTCGCTCTTGGAGCCTCAGCAGAAATAAACATGTTTACAGCCTGGCTGGCTTCCTCTGCTTCTCAGTCCAAACATGGTCACTTCTGGCTCCAAAGACCCAAGATGGCGGCGGCCAAAATGCTGAACTAAAGGCTTCAAAACAAGAGCACACAAACCAGTGAGTGACGTCACCGTGGCTACGGCCGTTATTTTTATACAGTCTGTGGAAACGACTTGAGAGACGGGTTAAAAATCCTTTTCGCTGCAGCAGACTTCTAATACACAAGAAGAAACAAACCACTGGAGCTAATGTCAGTGTGTCCTCATGTAACGGTTCGTGTGATATCTAATGAATCAGCATGTCTATTAGTTAGGTTTAGGAAACTACAGTTTTTGGCACTTCTGCATTTAAATGATTTTTTTTTCCTTAGAGGCCGCAGCTCCGTCATAAAATTTCAGTCAGACACTCTGGATTGAATTTAGCATTTTTATTGAGCATAAATATTTGCATGCTGAAGCACAGCGTGAATAGTTTAGTATGGCTGAAGCAAGATTGGCGTCAGGCTCTATCTCAATTTATTCATTCCCTGAAAATGATCTGTATGACAGACATTACAGGGAATGAATAGCAGACCCCCCGCTGGGGGTCCTCGAAACAGAGCCCACAGGTGGATGCTGGGGAGGTGGTGGATTTGAGAAGCTTCCTAAGCAGCACACAGCAGCGGCAGCAGCAGCAGCGAGAGCAGCAGAACCAGCAGGATCACCAGCAGAGCAGCAGAGCAGCAGAGGCAGCATGCAGCAGCAGCAGAGTAGCAAGGAATGATCAGGTAAGCACAGGGGGTTTAAATAGCCCGCTCTATCAGCTGAGGAGCATGTGACTGATCAGCTGATCAGGATTGGCGCACTTGAGTTGTCTGCCTGAACTAGCTCCGCAGGCTTCGCATCATGTATGGTGAGAGGACAGAATAAAATTTTGACCTGATGATGGCGCGAGAGGAAACGTCAGAGGATCACCAGAGTGTTTACATGTTTACAGCCTGGCTGGCTTCCTCTGCTTCTCAGTCCAAACATGGTCACTTCTGGCTCCAAAGACCCAAGATGGCGGCGGCCAAAATGCTGAACTAAAGGCTTCAAAACAAGAGCACACAAACCAGTGAGTGACGTCACCGTGGCTACGGCCGTTATTTTTATACAGTCTGTGGAAACGACTTGAGAGACGGGTTAAAAATCCTTTTCGCTGCAGCAGACTTCTAATACACAAGAAGAAACAAACCACTGGAGCTAATGTCAGTGTGTCCTCATGTAACGGTTCGTGTGATATCTAATGAATCAGCATGTCTATTAGTTAGGTTTAGGAAACTACAGTTTTTGGCACTTCTGCATTTAAATGATTTTTTTTCCTTAGAGGCCGCAGCTCCGTCATAAAATTTCAGTCAGACACTCTGGATTGAATTTAGCATTTTTATTGAGCATAAATATTTGCATGCTGAAGCACAGCGTGAATAGTTTAGTATGGCTGAAGCAAGATTGGCGTCAGGCTCTATCTCAATTTATTCATTCCCTGAAAATGATCTGTATGACAGACATTACAGGGAATGAATAGCAGACCCCCCGCTGGGGGTCCTCGAAACAGAGCCCACAGGTGGATGCTGGGGAGGTGGTGGGATTTGAGAAGCTTCCTAAGCAGCACACAGCAGCGGCAGCAGCAGCAGCAGCGAGAGCAGCAGAACCAGCAGGATCACCAGCAGAGCAGCAGAGCAGCAGAGGCAGCATGCAGCAGCAGCAGAGTAGCAAGGAATGATCAGGTAAGCACAGGGGGTTTAAATAGCCCGCTCTATCAGCTGAGGAGAGCATGTGACTGATCAGCTGATCAGGATTGGCGCACTTGAGTTGTCTGCCTGAACTAGCTCCGCAGGCTTCGCATCATGTATGGTGAGAGGACAGAATAAAATTTTGACCTGATGATGGCGCGAGAGGAAACGTCAGAGGATCACCAGAGTGTTTACATGTTTACAGCCTGGCTGGCTTCCTCTGCTTCTCAGTCCAAACATGGTCACTTCTGGCTCCAAAGACCCAAGATGGCGGCGGCCAAAATGCTGAACTAAAGGCTTCAAAACAAGAGCACACAAACCAGTGAGTGACGTCACCGTGGCTACGGCCGTTATTTTTATACAGTCTGTGGAAACGACTTGAGAGACGGGTTAAAAATCCTTTTCGCTGCAGCAGACTTCTAATACACAAGAAGAAACAAACCACTGGAGCTAATGTCAGTGTGTCCTCATGTAACGGTTCGTGTGATATCTAATGAATCAGCATGTCTATTAGTTAGGTTTAGGAAACTACAGTTTTTGGCACTTCTGCATTTAAATGATTTTTTTTCCTTAGAGGCCGCAGCTCCGTCATAAAATTTCAGTCAGACACTCTGGATTGAATTTAGCATTTTTATTGAGCATAAATATTTGCATGCTGAAGCACAGCGTGAATAGTTTAGTATGGCTGAAGCAAGATTGGCGTCAGGCTCTATCTCAATTTATTCATTCCCTGAAAATGATCTGTATGACAGACATTACAGGGAATGAATAGCAGACCCCCCTGGGGTCCTCGAAACAGAGCCCACAGGTGGATGCTGGGGAGGTGGTGGGATTTGAGAAGCTTCCTAAGCAGCACACAGCAGCGGCAGCAGCAGCAGCAGCGAGAGCAGCAGAACCAGCAGGATCACCAGCAGAGCAGCAGAGCAGCAGAGGCAGCATGCAGCAGCAGCAGAGTAGCAAGGAATGATCAGGTAAGCACAGGGGGTTTAAATAGCCCGCTCTATCAGCTGAGGAGAGCATGTGACTGATCAGCTGATCAGGATTGGCGCACTTGAGTTGTCTGCCTGAACTAGCTCCGCAGGCTTCGCATCATGTATGGTGAGAGGACAGAATAAAATTTTGACCTGATGATGGCGCGAGAGGAAACGTCAGAGGATCACCAGAGTCAGTGAGCCTTTCCCTCTGGGGATCATAAATGTCCACACATGACCCTGATGCCAAATAATTCAGCGGTTGTTGTGATATTTCAGTCCAGACCAAAGTGGTGTGGAGAGACTGACTGACACGTCTACACTGCAGGATTGTTTTCCAACAGTGGTGGTTGGTCTCTGGAGGTAATATAAACAGGGCGGGAGGTCCAGAGGCCTCCTGAGGCTGGGAATGAGAACTTGAGTTTTCTGTTTTCGGAAGTGTTGACACCCAGTCATACGTGTTGCTAGTAAACAGGTGGTTGTTTAGGTGTGTGTCATCTGTGAGTCCGAGCTGCTGGCAGAGCCGCCGATGGTCAAGTTTCTCTCTGAGACAGTTTGGAGTGATTCGTCCTTCGTGTCACTACAGTGACACATTTTGTGCCTGAAACTCTGGAACACGATCTGGTTGATTGCTCCATCAGCTGACAGGATGTGAGAGTAAAACATGATGCTCTGGACACAAAAATAAACCGTGCACTGTTTGTCCTGATATCAGATGAGATGTTCGTACACGTCGCCGCCAGGAGCTGAAATCAGGATCGGAGCTGATAAAGGTGGTGACCCTGCGGTGTGTGGTAACAGTGTCGCTGGGTGTCTGCAGAAAAAGGCTGCTGGTGTGTGGGATGAATTATGCAGAGTCACCTCTGTCATGTTTAACCTGCAGCGTTTCAATTATTGATCAGCGCTCAGCCGCGGCCCGGCCGTGTGGGTGGAGAGCAGACAGGAAGAGGAGGGACGGAGGAAGGGATGAGGTCCAACGCAAACACAGCTTGTTGACAAAGTGTGGATGAGTCAGCAGGCTGCAGGTGTGACGGTGGACTGTAATCAATCTGTTATCAAAAGACAAAGTCTAGTGTTTGTTGTTGTTATTGTTTGTGCTGCTGACGCTTGCACAGCATTCTGGGTAGTTTTCTGCTGATATCAGTTTTATCTCAGGTTGTGCTTATTCACTTGTTTGTCTGGAGGCGGCGGAAGGGACGGATTGGGAACCAAAGCATCACAAGTTCAAGTCCCTGTCCTGTTGTTGTGTGTATGAGGATTTCTGGCTTGTGTGTGTGTGTGTGTGTGTGTGTGTGTGTGTTTCATGTGTACGAAATAACAACAGAGTAAAAAAGTTACATTTCCCCTCAACAGACACATAAAGTTAGGGTTCTTCTGTATAACTCATGTAATCCTGATCCAGGACGCTGTGATCATGTGACCTGTGCACCGCAGGTCGTCCTCCCTCATATGATGGGAGCAAAAGAGGGAGTCAGGTGACGCAGTATCGAGAGCGGTGAAGTCCACAGCAGGGCGGCGATGGTGGTGGATGGGTCAAAGAAACACAGGACTTTGACTCAGGAGACTGTTTGTGTCCTGTGTGAAACCAAAAGTCAGCCACAAGTTATTTTAAGGAACATAAGTACATAACGTCACAAGACCCAACCATGTTTCTTTTCCTAAACCTAACCAGTTGTAAGATGTCTTACAAACTGTTGCATGAGGGTATATTTAATATTTGTTATTTAATATCTGATACTGACGACTAAGCGGTAGTAAAATTGTCACCCTCCAACAGCTGGTGCTCACCGTCAGCTAAGATTACTGCCGTTTGACAAGGATAGAAGTTTGCAAACTCCGTCATGGTGCACTGCCTATGAATGATGATTTCTTCAACACTGATTCATCTCCCACACATTGATTTATCTGTGGCAGCCTGCCATGATATCAACGTCTGGCGCCACATTTTGATTTTCTATTTCTGAAGCTGGGCCGTTTATTAGAAGCACTGATGTAATATACATACTGTTCAATTATTCACTGCACCGCACGCTGGGGGCGCAGAATGTTCTCTGGCACAGACGGAGCAGCAGAACACGAGGCAGTGAAAGTGACACTTAACCCTTTATTGCGCTGGTTCCAAACATTTGTTTTCACTTGCCTCTGCGGCAGCTGCTCCTCCAATTCTTCAATCTGATCTGATCAGCTCTGATCAGAGCAACTGATTCACCCGTAACTCAAATTCCACAAACTGCTGCTGCGGGGGAAAAAACTCGTGACGAGTTCTGCCTGGGCTGCGTTCACGGACCTGCAAATAAACCCAAATTGACAGATGGGACACAGAGTGATTCAAAGGGTCACAAAAAACTCCCAGAAGGTTTGACGGAGTGTTTTTAGTGTGTCCTGTGTTAGTGTTAGCGTTAGCTTGGCTGTCAGCAGCTAACACTGTCTCTGGATGGTGGCGTGTGAGGTGAGCCCTCGTGTTCGCAGTATTCTCAAAGTATTTTATTCTCATATGACACTGCTTGTAAATCATGTGACAAAATAAGTCCACACGTTTGATTTAAACACCGACTTCCTGCCATATGCCGCAGACACGACACGAAAAGTACACACGTGAATACGTGTTCACGTATTTCTGACCATGTAAGTGTGCATAAAGTAAATTGGTTTAAACACTGGTGTCAGTAACAGAAAACATATTGTATGTGTGAATCCAGTGATGCAGAGATCCAACATGGCGTCTTGTCTCCACATGTCTTCCAGAGGTGACCCGGACAGGTGTGACATCTGGGGCAACACGCCGCTTCACCTGGCAGCTGCCAACGGCCACCACAACTGCCTGTCCTTCCTGGTGGCTTTCGGTGCCAACGTGTGGTGTCTGGACAATGACTACCACACACCGCTGGACATGGCCGCCACCAAGGGACACATGGACTGTGTCCGCTACCTGGACTCCATCGCTGCCAAGCAGATCACCCTCAACCCGAAGCTGGTCGGCAAACTCAAGGACCGGGCGTTTCGTGCGGCGGAGCGCCGGATCAAAGACTGCGCAAAGCTCCAGAAGAAGCACCGTGAACATATGGAGAGGAAGTTCCTGAAGGAGGCGGCGGCTTTAGACAACCTGGATGCTATCAGCTTCTCCAGCTACACCAGCGGCAGCACGCTGAGCCGCAAGTTCAACACCGTCACCTCCAACATGCCATACTCACAGGTGGTGGTCGTTTGACTTTGTGTCAAAGGTCTAGTGTGTTGGAATCTGTCGGCAGAAATTAGATATAATTATGTTTTCATTGGTTTATTATCACCTGGATATAAGAATTATTGTGTTTTCGTTACCTCAGAATCAGCTGTTAATATCCTCATGTTGTGTTTCTACAGTAGCCCAGAGCGGACAAATCTAACACTGGCCCAAGATAGATCCCTTTGCATTTGTGTGTCAGCCATCGTAGTTGCTCACGGGACACACGAGAGAAGTTTCAGTTCTGTAACCTCACCATTAGAAAAAAGTATATATTTTGTTAGCATTTAACAAGTATGGAAGCGTATTGCATTCACTTGACAAATTTAACAAAAATCTGTTTTATTAAGTATTTTTTTCTGTTTTTCAGAGTAATTTTTTTATTTTTCTGTGTGATTTTTTGTTTTTCGTGGTAATTTTTTTATTTTTCTGTTTTTCAAGGTAATTTTTTCTGTTTTTCGAGGTATTTTCTGTTTTTCAAGGCAATTTTTTTATTTTTCTGTTTTTCGAGGTAATTTTTTATTTTTCTGTTTTTCAAGGCAATTTTTTTTTTTTTTTTCTGTTTTTTTAGGTATTTTTTTCTCTCTTTCAAGGCAGTTTTTTTATTTTTCTGTTTTTGGAGGCAATTTTTTTTTCGAGGTGATTTTTTTCTGTTTTTGGAGGCAATTTTTTTATTTTTCTGTTTTTTGGTGTAATTTTTTTTGTTTTTCTGAGTATTTTTTTATTTTTCTGTTTTTTGAGATAATTTTTTATTTTTCTGTTTTTCAAGGCAATTTTTTTTTTTATTTTTCTGTTTTTTTAGGTATTTTTTTCTCTCTTTCAAGGCAGTTTTTTTATTTTTCTGTTTTTGGAGGCAATTTTTTTTTTCGAGGTGATTTTTTTCTGTTTTTGGAGGCAATTTTTTTATTTTTCTGTTTTGTGGTGTAATTTTTTTTGTTTTTCTGAGTATTTTTTTCTGAGTTCAGAGAGCAATAGAACAACAGACGCTTTCATTCCTTTCTTGAGAGCTGGATATAATGGAAGCAAACATGACCCACTTGTTTAGTTTAATCCAGTTTTACTTTGTTTTGGGTTTGAGACGCTAGGAGATAATCTTGCCTTTAAGTCATATAGATGGCGTTATCATTAGTTTGTCGACTTTACGCAGGCACCTTACAAAACAAAGTAAAACTGGATTAAACTTAACAAGCGGGTCATGTTTGCTTCCATTATATCGAGCTCTCAAGAAAGGAATGAAAGCGTCTGCTGTTCTATTGCTCTCTTAACTCAGAAAAAAATACAAAGAAAAACAGAAAAAATTACCCCGAAAACCACAAAAATAAAACAGAAAAAATTACTCAATAAAACCGATTTTTTTTTTTATTTGTCAAGTGAATGCAATACGCTTCCGTAAACAAGCACCTCCTTTAAGTTTTAAACCAGTATTAACTCTTTTTTTTTGGCCACTTGGGGGAAGCAGAGCAGCCTGTAAACACAATATTAATATATTTTCACCTTCTGATGGCGGACACGTTAAAAAACAGTTGCCTGTTTACGTCCAGTGGAAACTCAGCATCATTAGCATTAGCAGATGAAACCACGCCCACTATCGCATGATGACAGCAGGCGACCAGATGTCAGGCCCAGTGATTGGCTGCCAGCCTGCTGCTGTGGCACACAACAAGTCAGGCCCTACGTGCAGGGCAGAAAATATAGTCCACAGCTGCAGATTCAGGGGTGTGTGGACACTGGAGGAAGGCAGACAGAGGGCCCTCAGCTGTGGGTGAACACCAGCCTTTCCAGAAAAACACTGAGGAACTCGCATCCCTCTCCTTTAAAGCAGGACATGGGGTTGTGATGCCCCCCTTCCTCCTTTATGTATCATGTCTTTGATAAATGTGTATGTCTACACTGTGTTCATTTGTTTTTACCAAGTCACCAGCTTAGTTTGACTTGCTACAGCTGTAATGGGAAACCTTGCCGATTTTCAACCAGCGCTCTTATCTTAGTGGGGATCTCGTCTGCTCCAGCACTGCACTCTTTACTATAAATACGACTTTATGTTTCAGCTTTTAAAAAAGTCTACTGTCTGCTGAGGGCTGCTTGAAAAGAGGACAAACTTTGACTATTTGAGTCGTAACAACAGTGATTGTTTAAATTCATGTGGGTTTATTCATTCAGTGGTCTGAATGGAGTCTTTTGATTGTTAATGTCTGTACTTTCCCATCAGGCCACGCTGCAGTCCACAGCCAAGGGCAAGGCCAAGATCCAGAAGAAGCTGGAGAAGAAGAAGCAGGGCGATGGAACGTTTAAGATCTACGAGGAAGGACGGAAAAGCGTGCGCTCTCTGTCCGGCCTGCAGCTCGGCAACGACGTCATGTTCCTCAAGCAGGGCACGTACGCTAATCCTAGGGAGCGGTCACGCCTCAACATCCGCGACATGTTCCCCCGTGACAATGATGACGACGCTGACACTGTCTCCCGTGCCATGAGCGACCCGGGCCTCCACGAGGCTGCGTATTCAGAGATCAGCGCCGACTCCGGACGCGACTCCCTGTTCACCCGACCCGGGCTCGGCACCATGGTGTTCAGGAGGAACTATATGAGCGGAGGCATGTTTGGGATCGGGGCGCGGGATGAAGGGAGCGTGGCAGGGAGTGAACCTGTGGGCCGGGCGCCTAATGTTCGTCTACGAGGACATCTGCCTCGACGCTCGCCCAGCTTTGATGAGGACAGTATCGGCAGCGCCTTGAGCCTGCAGGAGAGAAACCTTCAGGAGCTGCCGTGGGAGGAGGCTGATATTGGACTGGATGAGGACTTGGAGCCAGAGAACAGTCCTCTAGAAACCTTCCTGGCGTCTCAAAGCCTCAGTGAGTTCATGACGATTTTCAGGAGGGAGAAGATCGACCTGGAGGCTCTGCTGCTTTGTTCGGATCAGGATCTCACCAGCATTCACATCCCTCTGGGCCCCAGGAAGAAACTTCTGGACGCCTGTAAGAGACGTCTGGACACCATAGATGAGCCAGAGGCCATTGAAGACACTGAGCTCTGAAGGTCAGTATGAAGTCATCCTTGTTTTGGTTCAAATGGGAAGCACCACTCTGTCAGCAGATAAACCTTTGATGACTCTTAGAAGGTTCTGTTTCTGCATCAGCATATTGTTTAGATGACATTTACTGTGGATAAGAGACGTCAGTTAAGAGACGTAATGTTGACCCTGAATCTTGACCATGCTCCACAGTTTCCGCCCCGGGCTTTGACCCGGAAGTCCAATAGCATTAAATGTGTAAGAGAAGAAGAAGCCGGTAACAACATGGAGAAATCTACATCCAGAGCCGTGACTTTTTGGACGGACCAAATGTACAGAGCTGTAAAGTTGTCCACCATGGTAGCAGTTAGCAGCTAGCTAACCGTAGCTAACTGGTTTGTCCATTGTTTGGTCTGTGACGTAATAGGTCAACAGGAAAAAGGTCCACCTAGCACCACCTAGATTAAGAACTCTAATATGTTATTTCCATGACCCAGGAAAGTTCAATCAGTATTTGTGAACATGAGCGACTCTCTGTCAAAGCCTGAAACCAGAGAAGTAGGGCTGGGCCATATGGACAACAATTCATACCTTGGTATTTTCAGGCTATACACGATATATATATCTCGGTATTTCCTATGAAATGGGCTGCATGATCAGTTTCGAGTCAAAGCCACTTTTGGCGAGATGCACACGGGCGTGGCTTTTTGGAAGAATGCCGATATGACCCACAGAATGTTTGTTTCTCTTTTTATACCCAAATGATCATTATTCTGTCGTATCATTCTGTCGGCACTTCAAAATAAAAGCTGTCACAGTGTGGCTCAGGGTCTTTGAGTTTAGATACCAGAGCAAACTGTTAACATGGTGCAACCCAACTTCAACCTGAGCAGAGATGTAATGATCCAGAGTAACTGAGCACACCTGTGTACACTCACCTCAGAGCCTTTTTAACTGGCTGAATGGCGCCATCTAGTGTCAAGTTGTGATATAACAAGACTGGATTTTAGAGCTGGAGGCCTGACGAACATTTTAGTAACATGTTGATGTCATTATACATTTTTTATATCAGCGTACAATCATGCATTATGTTTTTATTTCTGTTTATTTACAGGATAAACACAGTGAAGATATTATGATGCTCCATGTCCTGTTATTAACCCCTGATCCAGTCAGTGGAGGCGACATGGAGACTGAAACAGAGAAGAAGTGATAAGCGTTTTATGGGAAAGCTTTGCCACATATACAGACACATGGACACACAGTCTGCACTGTGTTTATATGGATTCTCCTCCAGTGAAATCCAACCTGACATGTTACCTTTGCATACTGTATTAATTCATGTATCAATGAATGATTTATGTATCAGTGAATGTACTTAACCCTTCGAACATGTTGTTTATTACGTCTTCTTTGTACAGTTTTCTTACTTTATTTTACTCCACGGCACATACACTAAGGTGACTTACTATTAATGGAGTTATTTATGGATGAAAATAGCCGCAGACTGACCGTTGCTCTGCAAACACTGTTGCAATAGTAAAACAATGGGGTGTGAGGTTATGTGAGTGTGTTAGATAACACTGTTGTCTCAGGTTGCTCCGAGGCGGGTTTGGTTTCTCTGAAGGTCTGTCCGTCTGCGCACTTGAGAGGATGACTGTGCATGAATGTTCATTTTATGTTTTGTATCTGAAGATGTACCCACAACCATGATTATTATCTTTTATTAAAATAAAATCAAAATTATTATTTTTTTTGTGTGTGAATATATTTTGATTGAACCAACTGGTGTTTACTTAAAGGGACAGTTAACCCCTAAATCAAAAGGACAGATTTTTGAAGTGGAATAAGATTTAACTGTTCAGTACTCATTTTAATAGTAATATTAATAATAATAAAACATTTTATTCTTAGGCTCCTTTCAAGACACTCAAGGTCACCTTACAGTCAAAGATAAAAAAAGATAACAGAAAGATAAACTTAATGAGATAAAGTAGCATAAGAAAAAAATAATAACATAAATAAATAATAAGCAATTTTCAGTGTTAGAGAACAGATGAGTGAAATAAACACTGGCGAATGTTTGCCTCTCGTTCATCTCTAATCAGTCGAGCAGAGGGGTGAATACAACATTCACTTCCAGTTGCAAATTTGCATCCTAGCATCACATGGCGTCTAACTTCAGTGAACTTTGACCAGTGAAGTCTGAGCCTCAGCCAACAGCAAAGAGGAATGTGTGCGATTACATGGACACGAATAACCTGAATGAGGCTCATCATGGTTATGATCATATTCAGAATATGGTGTTAACATGAGCACAGAGAAATCAGGTTATTCATATTCCCCATGTTCATCCTGGTTTCTCTCAGAGTAGCCAACAAAATATGATATTTACATGATTGTTGATTTATTTAAAGAGGTATTAGGAAAAGAAGGATGCAGATACCTTTTAAATCAGTGTGACATGACCAGAGAAAACAGATTAAGGACTGTGGCATTCACATTTCTTAATTAGGTAGAAAACCTATGACTACCAGAATGCACCGCGCTCCCTCTTGCGGATGAGGTAACGTGGACCGCTCCGTGTGAAACAATGGCGGCCAGCAGGGAAACTAACGGTCTGGTATTACAGTCAAAAGTAAGATAAATCATGTTTCTGAAATCATTTGAGACGAGAATATGTAGCTAAGTAAGATAACCCTGGTTTATACTGAATCAACACCGCCTAGTTTTACAGTTTGAGCTCAGTTTTATCAACTTCTGTTTTCACTGTACAGGAAACAGTATGGCGTCCACTTACTGTTCGCAAACTGTCGCTTTTATAGCTAAAAAAAGTCACTAAAATGTGTTTCTACAAATATTGTAGAAGAGACATGCAGCGGGGTAATAACATATTGATGTATAGTCGATCAGCGCTGCCTGGTTTCACCGTTTTATCGGATTTTGGTCTGAGTTTGAGAGAACGAGAAGGAGCGGATACGTCTCTTATCTGCTGTAGACTTGCTGTGTCTCAAATCACGTACTTCTGTTCTTACACTTAATATTGTGAGGGCATAGGTGCATTCACACTGAGCAGTATGGAACATGCAGTGCACTATGGGTACCTGGATGGTGCACTCAAAACAATCAAGAAGTTGAGTGTGGAACGATGGACATTTCTCGCCCTCAATGGTTGCCATCTTGGCTACGTAGCAGAAGGGGAGGGACCACTTTTCAAACCGGAAATGGTGGCCGAGGACTGCGTGACCGTGAGTCTCTGCATTTTACAAACACATTTGTTTTGCACTAAGCACCACTATACTGTTGTCAGTTATAAGCCAGCAGTATGTTTACTGGGTTCATTTAGCAGCCTGTAATGATTTGGTACCACAAATGATAACGAGAATGCTAATGCTAGTTTGCTAACTAGCTGATTTGCGGTCGTCATTTCCAGTCCGTGCACAACAGCCCTGTTTCGTACCCTGTCGAAATTCGAGCACTACGCCAGTGAGTACACAGCACACATAGTGCACTACATGGAGGTGTGCTAACGGACGTGTGTGATTTGAGACACAGCATTTGAGTGGCGGGCAATACGGAATGTGGAAGTACCTCTTTAAAATAGATTTTATTGAACACACTGCACATATCACTAATTTTGACGGTAAGCTAGTTAGTTAGTTATAATAGTGATAGTGTTGTAATTGGTAGTTGAACTATTCCTGCATGTGTACACTCACTCGGACGCAAACTGGCCTTGGCACTCTGCGCATGCTCCACAGAGCGCCAAGTGGAGTGAATGTGTCATCAACTTAACCATTTATTAATTAACGCTAGCTAGCTCAGTTAGCGGTGCTACCTGTGCTAGCAGTAGATGCACACTTCCTTCTTTGCGGTGATACAGTGAGCGGGTGTAGTTCAGTAGACAGAAAGTAGTACATGAAACTTCTTGCAAAAAGATCTGTGGATTATCTTGAGTAACAGTGATAATAATGATGATAGTAGTATTTTGGCTGTATATGTGTTATATGCATACATTAATGATAATATATGTATGTAACAATAATAACAGTAGAAGTATGACTGGTAATAACAGCAGTAGTAGTCGGCATCAGGCACGACCACGGCAGCAGTGTAACAATGACCCACGACCCAAGACAAGTTACATCTGAATACTATTGAACAACTTAACATCAATGTCTCTTTCCAGGAATCATGATCGGTTTACTCAAGATAATCCACAGACCTTGTTGTGAGCAGTTTCATGTAGGAACTATTTTCTTTGTACTGAGCTAAACCCACCAACCGTATCACTGCGTGGAAGGAAGCGTGCATCTACTGCTAGCTCCTAGCACCACTGAGCTAGCTAATGTTACAGCTCAGCTAAATCTCACACTGTCGGGAGCACAAGCGTCTCGTTAATGAGTAGATGCACTCTTCCTTCTGTGCTGTGACACGGTTGGTGGGTGCAGTTTGGTAGACAGAAAATAGTTGCTAAGAGTTAAATACTATATAGTGAGCTGTGCCTTTAATGTGAGCTGTGCCTCTACACCCTTCGTGTGTCATTCTCTGGCAAACCCAGTGACACTGACGGACGATTAGTGTTTGTATAAATAAAAACAACGGGCTCCAGGCGGAGGGAGGATGTAAGTGGATCTGGCAGACGGCCTGGTGCTCTTATGTTCCCTCCTCTGCAGGATCTGCTGTCCTTCGGAGTAAAAAATACACAGACTGTAAGTTTCAAAGAGCACACTGCAGTCAGCATGGCCTCCAGCCCAGAACACTGGCCTGTCTCCAGAAGGGAAAAACGCAGCACTGACACCAGATATGTGCACGTAACTCACATGTACTCTCACCTGCGCCAACTCATAAACACACCCCGACTATCAGAGCACATTCCTGCACACCAGCATCTTCTGAACCTTTCCCCCAGTGAAGAAACAGGCGAGCAGGCGCTGTTAATCCACTCCTCGGCCCTCCTCTCTCCCCTCTCCTTTCCCAGGACGTTTGCCAAGGTTACAGAGATGGGAGGGAGCGGCGGGGAGGGGAGGGGAGCTGACACAAAGGAACACGGGGGGTGAGCGGCATGCAGAATGTATGAGACACCAGAGAGGAGGGAGACTCTGAGCTGAGCAGCTGCAGTGTTATGTGTGAGGATTTTTGAGGATTTCCATCACATCACAGGGCACCGTTACATCTTTGGGTCGTGGGATAATAAATTCCACTGCATCAGGAGTCAGCTGACGGAGGAGGAGAAAAAACCAGAGGAAACAGTGTAAGAGAGATGAGGAGGGTACACGAGGCTCTTGAAGCAGCAGGAAGGGGGCTGGGCCTCTCTGACAATGCCTCTCTCCAGTGAGGACTTTCGCAATGCTAACTTTGACCCGTGGACTTTATGCTCAGGCTGTAGCATTTAGGCAGCGCTCAGCACGGGCTGCTCTCAGGAGGACACAAGCCGCATGGTGAGTGTGTTCTGAGCTGGTCATCAGCAGCACAGGAGCTGACATGCAGAGTGTACCGGAGGAGTGGAGGGAAGGACGGGATGAGAGGACACAGGAGACGTTAGTCCAGAGGAAAGGGAGCTCAGACATGAAGAATGGAGGAGGTGTAGAGGAGGAGAAGGAGTCGCTGATGATGGAGCTGACGAGGCTGGTGCAGAAGATGGTGAAGGAGAGCAGCTGGTGGGAGAGAAGAGGGATCGACTGCAGCATCCTGGCAGCAGCATTCCTGTGTCTGCCGCCCGGTGAGAGTCTGCACACTGTGGGAACTTCACACAGCTTTAATCTGAGCATTTAAAACTCCTGCATGTTGTTAAAGAAGAGGATGTGAAGTTAATGTTTATGTTTGTGAATGACGTTATGGCATCGATCAGTTAGACTTCAACCTGCAGATAAAAAATAAACCAACACAATTATCTGTTTAACACTGAGGCGGCCGACAACCCAGCAATTCAGTTGCAACCCTCCTGAGGGGGTTTAAGACATTTTATAAATTTAACAGCTAAACTGAACATTTTAGAACATTTGGAAACTAAAATCTGAGATCAGAGATTTTTCAACCAACACGATAACCGACCATTTACATCTTCTTTTTAACTCAACTTTTTAATTTATCTTTTCAGTCAAATCTGAAGAAACTGATTCTGTTATTGGAACGTGTCCACAGGCGGCTGGTAGCTACATGTTCTTTGACCCAAAATAGTAATTCAGCACCACAGTGGTTCAACTAAACACCACAACGTTACAGTGCAACAGACATATTACCAAAAAAAAAGCCTCTTCTCATCGTTGACCCTAGTTAACACATGTTGATATGACACAATTTTGAACATAGATTCCCTCCATTTTACAAAAGCTGGAGGTGATGTACTCGTCCAGAATCTGAGGCTCACTCGAGCAGCTGCACCGACCCCTGCATTTATCACAAGGTCATATTTGAAAGTTGAAAGTTGAAATAATCTCAACTTTTGGGCGTCAGGCACCAGTAACACCATAGAACTCCGTCTTGGGTCCATTTTCAATGTTTTGATCGCCCGGTTGCGCACTAACCCCCGCTCTACAGACGCTCCCCGTAAGGGACACTCATTGAAAGGGCGTTTCAGGCATTTCAAGCGTCTTGAAGCAGCCGCGTCTCTAGCGCCACCTGTAGGTGTGATCGGCCCCTTACAGCTTCAGACAGGTTGAATTTAAGACTTGTAAGATGTTCTTTAATGTCACTCGGAATTAAATTCAAGACCAATTTAACAGGAACCAAAACAGACGAACAAAAAGCAAACCGACGTCAATAATTTAGGGTAAATGAAAATTTTGACCAAATGTTTATTTTACCATAAAACACGACTTTTTAATTGCACAGCCGAGACAAAGACAGAACTGGGAGATGTCTGGCATTTATTGGTGAGTTTTCTTGGCAATTTTGTTTCACCTTTTGTGAGCTTTGAGGTAAGACTTCTCCTGTAGCGAGACTTGGACACAAAACAGACCGAACAGAGGTCTGAAAAGACATTCAGTTTTTCTGTAAGATCCTTTCATAATGTTGTAAGACACTTAAAGAAACAATCTGAGCCTGTCAGTGTCAAAAACAAAAACTTTTAGCAGATGTAAATTGACGAGGTGCACCTGCCCCAAGTGCAGCTCTCTCTCAACACTGGACCAGTTTCAAAAGCTGTCAGTCATCAGTCACTCAGACACAAAAACATTAGAAAATAGTGTCCAGGCTGAAAAGGTCCGCTCTAATCATCTCTCCACTGACTCACCAGTTTAAGTTTGATATTGTACGTGGCCACTTATAAAATAAATAAATAAACATCTGATTATTTCAGGCCTAATTGTCTCAATAATTAATGCATGTCATCTGCAACATAATCATGGGGCACATACAAACAGCTCTGTCTCTCCACAGTCCAACACTGTTGTCATAACTGGTTTACACATTCACAGTGTCCCATGGTTCCCCTCTATCTGGGTCACTGGTGGTCAGCTACTGACCTCAATTAGGACGAGTGCCTATTGTGACTCGTGCCACTCGATCATTGGAGCTGACAGCTTTCAGCACCAACACAGGACACCTGCTTCAAGCTTGTAATCTAGATTTATAGGCGTGCAGTTAACAGATTAATTTATGCATTCTCCCGCAGCTTTTATCATATGTGAGTTTCCCTCAAAATAATTCAGACAGTATCTCCCTGACTGTGGCCTAAGGGTGAATAAATACTCACTACTGAATTGAATTTTGTCAGACAGCGCGCTGGAGGAGGCATCTGTCATTGTTTATCACAGCTTGGAACTTATCCCCTGGAAATAGTTTGCTTTGAAATAGGAGGTGCAGAATATTAGCACCATTTTATTGGGTTAGGGAGGAAATGTGTCACCTAAAACCCGATGTGAGAGCCAGCCAGACGGCCTCAGTGGCTGCTTCTGTTGCTGGGTGATTATAGGTTAAAAATCCTCAGTGCAACATTGATGCTGCACTGCATTAATTATTCATTGTGATCAGAGTGAGGTCATCTAACCGTCAAACTGAATTTGCTGACAGGAAGTTAGTATAAATATTTTGGTTTCTGCAGACCACAAATACTTTACTTGGTTGGTTTACTTTATGTTTCGTATGTTTCATATCAGTGTAAAGTGACGTAGTTTATGAGCTGCCTTTGTCATCAGGAGGTGGAGGGGATGATGGATGGCGTGTCACCTTGGCGAGGCGCCTGCCAAGCTGCAGACCACTGTTAGACAGCAACAAACAATAAATCTGTTGTGTTTTAGTGAGTCATCACTGTGCTCCCAGCAGCTTTTTAGCCCCCAAGTATGGGTGTTTTTTAGCAACCAGTCACTGTTTATCCAGCAGCTTTTAGGCTCCCAACATGGGTGTTTTGTAGCCACCTGTCATGGTGATCTCAGCAGCATTTCAGCCCCCAGTTATCGTTGTTTTGTAGTGACCCATCACTGTTTTTCAGCAGCTTTTAGGCCCAAAATATGGTGTTTTGTAGCCACCCGTCATGATGTTCCCAGCAGCTTTTTAGCCCCCAAATATTGGTGTTTTGTAGCAACGAGTCACTTTTTTTCCAACAACTTTTAGGCTCCCAACATGGGTGTTTTGTAGCCACTCGTCATGGTGATCCCAGCAGCATTTTAGCCCCCAGTCATTGCTGTTTTGTAGTGACCCATCACTGTTTTTCCAGCGTTTTTTTAGCCTACCAAACAGATGTTTTGTACTGACCATTCGCTGTTTTTCAGCAGGGTGTTTTGTAGCTATCAGTCACTGTTTTTCCAGCATCTTTTTCACCACCAAACAGGTGTTTTGTAGCAATCAAGTGGCTTTTGGCTCCAAATGTTGCTGACTTTTAACCTCCTGACGTGGGTGTTTTGTAGTGACCTGACGTTGTTTTTTTGGTGGATTTTAGGCTACAAATGTGTGTTTTGTAGCAACCCATCAGTGTGTTTCCAGCAGATTTTTAACCTCCAAACCTTGAGTGTTTTGTAGGGACCTGACGCTGTTTTGAGGTGACCCGTTGTTTTTCTCTGGTTGCATTGTAGTGTACCAAATGTAGATGTTTTGTAGCAACCTGTCAGTTTGTCTCCCAAACCCAAACATCACTGTTTGTAGTGACCCATCACTGTTTTTCCAGCAGACTTTTTGCCTGCAATTGTGGGTGTTGTAGCGATCTGTTGACTCTGTTGACGTTTTGAGGCAACCTGTCATTTTTTCTCCGTTAGCATTTTTCCAGCAGCTTTTTAAGCACCAAATGTGGGTTTTTGTAATGACCAGTTGCTATTTTTCCACTGGGGATAGACTTTGCTGCAGTTCCTGCAGGGATAGTGGCGGGAAAAGTAGCTGCTTTTTACTGAGACATTGTGGCTTTTCCAGCAGGGATTGTGCCCCCAAAACTGGATATTTTGAGCCAAAACATGATCTTTCTCTAACCACCACCAAGAGGTTTTGTGGTGAAATACAACCACACAGTTAACCACAGCTTTATTGAAATGTAAAGTTTCAGCTTATCCACCACGTGATAATGTGCACACATTTTTCTGGCAATTGAAAATGTTGATTCCTGCAAACAACATGTACATGTAAATATAAGAATACAGCGTGATGTCATCGTACGAGGAACTCCCTGTGTGATGACATGATGTCGCACACAAAGCAGCACAGTCAGCTGCAGCAGGGTAAAGTTTCCTGCTCTCACCTGATCCTCCTGCATGTCACAGCTGAAAGTCACACCGCTGCTGCAGAGGAGTGGCGGCAGGTGGAGGCTCTCAGGTGACAGATACAACAGTGTGTGGATGACAGTGTGGGCCTGTTGAGTCAGACGCCTTTTATTAATGCAGCAGTGTCTCTGTGTTGAGGTCCCTGCGCTGTGTCTTCCAGCCTTCCTGCTGCTGGGCTCCTCTCACGTCCTGTGGTTTGCAGCTGGTCTGCTGCTGATGGGCGTGGCGCACGCTGTCATCACCATCAAAGGGACACATCTGGCCAGCCACGGGTCGCTGAGCGAGTCGCAGGCCTGGGGGAAGTTCTGGGCCGTTTTCTTCATCGAGGTGAGATGTTCAGAAATAAACTGAAGAGTATCATTAAACACCTGCAGCAAAGCTTGTTCTCACATGACGCTCAGTGGCAGGGAGCTTAAAATAACACTGATGCAGACAAGACACAAGGAGAAAATGTCGGCAATGTACAATTCTGCAAACCATGAATGATGGCGTGATACCTATGCGAGACACCTACCAAGCTGCAGACCACTGTTTGAGACCAACAAATGACAAAACTGGCAGCAACCTGACGCTGTTTTTTTTTACAGAGAAATCACTGCATTTTGTGCCTGATTAGTGCCTCCAGAGCTGGGTATTTTAATCCAAAACATTTTAAAACTGAGTTTCAATGCATCTGCTACATAACGTGAAAATTAATGTGTCTGTGGTTTGCAAAACGTACATGTTTTTTCTTCTGATTGGGCTGACTGATGAAATGCCTTTACCTGAGGAAATTACATGAGAAGATTGATACCAGTCTCCTGCTGACTGAATGTAGCGTTGGGTTATCCAGAGCAGCGCACTCTCAGAGAGGCAGAGTGCACTCTGGACACACTCTGGAGCAGCAGAGAGCCGAGCGGAGTGAATGTGTGATTAACTTAACCGTTGGTTCATTCATGTAGAAATATAACGCTGCGTTTCTTCCACCAACAGGGCTCTCATTTTAGTGTAAAGCGTCAGATGTCACATGTGAGCATTTTTGATGATGGCCTCCGTCCAGTCCTTTGGTCTTATCACATTTAACCATAGTTGTCTTTGTTTTTGTTGACGGGCAGTGGCGGCTGGTTTTGAGCCATGACTCCTCCTTGTACAAATGAAACAAACAAGACATAAGTGTTGCAGGTTAGCGGGTTTGTTACCTGTGGATGGAGCTGTTTCCCTCTGTTTATAGTCTTTATGCTAAGCTAACTGTCTGCACCTTCAAATTCAGCATCCAGACATGAGAGTTGTACCAGTCTTCTAGCTCTGAGGAAAAGCACAGCTCCCAAAATGTCAAGCTGTTCCCATTAAAGTGGACCTGTTGTGCTTCCTCTTATTTTCTGTTCATGTTAAACGTGAGCAGAGTTTTATATAATGAGGTGAGCGTGTTGAAATAATCCTTGTGAGCAAACCCTCAGGCTTCAGATGCTTCTGTAAACTGTTTCCAACATTTTTTTCTTCTTTGGCTACAAGCTGACATAAGCCGGCCAATCAGAGCAGCCTGGGCTTTTTTGGGAGAGCAGCTAAACAGAGCGTCTCAGACATACAGTACGTGTGCTCCAGCACTGTTTGTTAACCATTAAAGCATGTAAACACATTCATGCACAAACACAAAGTACAAGTATGAAGTTGAAAATCATCAGAGTAGGTCGCTGACATGCAGCTGTTTGAGTGAAGCTGCTCGGAGGTCAGTTGCGTGCGGGACAGAGTGTGTGTGAGTGTGTGAATGTGAAGCAGGGCGAGGCCTCAGGCTCAGTGAACCTACACTGTGTAAACAGACAAGATAAAATACCCAGATCACTCAGAGCCAGCGCAGCCTGCATGACCCCAGAAACACTAATATTTACAGAAGTGACTGATGTGTTTGACACTGTGAATCTGGATATTAAAGCCGTGTTGAGTAACATTAACAACCTCAGTGCTTCAACAATCAATTCAGTGAACTGCTGAACCGGTCAGTTCGGATGTTTGCCAAGCGTCCTGCTGCTCTTTAGGAAAACAGAATGTCATCATTACCTCTGCTGTTCTTTGCCCTCAGACAGTTTTTGGCAGCTTATCAAATCAAACAGAAAATATAATAAAGCCGGTGCGAAGTCCGTCAATAACAAGATGGATTTTCCTGCTTGATAATTTTTGTGTTTGTTTTATGTGCTGCATCAGTGACAGTGTTTGGATGTTCATGAACCCATCTGTCCTTCATCACTCAGATCTGCGGCTCATTCTCAGCGCGAGCCGGCGTTCACGGCCACATTAAGATGCATCATGCTCATACTAATGTCATTGGACTGGGGGACTCCAGCGTTTGGAAGGTCCCCTTCCTGCCTCGCACTATCTACCTGTTCATAGCTCCCCTGGCCGTGCCCATCATCACTCCACTCGTTGCACTCGGTAAGAGGCGCCAGAGGACCAGAGAAGGCACAGACGCTTTATGAGTTTGCTCAAATACTTCAACATTTAACGTGACTGTCAGCATAACGTTGAGATAGATTTCTTACTGTCTGATCCTGTTCAAGTTCCCATGTTACCTCGCCTCTCTCACTCAGGTGTGACTTTATTCTCATGCGTGTGATTCTCTGGTTTGCAGCTCATCTCAAAGGACACTCTCTGGCTCTGGTGCTCAGGACCATGCTGATGGTAACACTGGGGCTGTATTCACAGTACTGGCTGCTGATCCACGTCTCCGGCTTCCAGTCGCCTCTCAGCGCTTTGCTGTGTATGCTTGTGTGCAGAGCGATGTTCTCCATGCCGTACATCCATGTCAACATTTTCCAGGTGAGAAATACCTGCAGCAGGCCTGCTGTGCTGTACCAGCTCAGTGTCCTCTTCATATGACACATGAAGGGTTTTATGTTCTCAGCAGTGTTTTTGGCCGTGGTCAAATGTTCAGTGTGTTTCCATGAGTCAGTATGTTGAAATCACCCCCTATGCCCTCAAATTTTCACATCAAGCAAGACGGTTTTATTGACAGATATCTCCACAGTGGCCAAACAGATTTTTACCATTCAAACTGCATTTGAAACGTCCATGTCCCTCCATTTTTTTGCATTTCAATTTTCACAGATAGCCCTTACCAATCTCTGTTAGTTTATATCAAGAAACACATGGTCAAAACTCAACACAAGGCTAGGCTGAGCCATTGGGAGCACAGGGACGACCCCCTTAGGAACATCAGTGCTTTGAGCTACATGCTAACATCAGCATGCTAACATTTGTTAAATTTTCTGTGACCGCTCATCCTGTTTGGGGCCCAGCTGACACTGGGTGAGAGGCAGGGTTCACCCTGGACAGGTCACCAGACTATCACAGGACTGACACATAGAGACAGACAACCATTCACACTCACATTCACACCTACGGACAATTTAGAGTCACCAGGGAGAACATGTCGGAGCACCTGGAGGAAACCCACGCTGACACAGGGAGAACATGTCGGAGCACCTGGAGGAAACCCACGCTGACACGGGGAGAACATGTCAGAGCACCTGGAGGAAACCCACGCTGACACGGGGAGAACATGTCAGAGCACCTGGAGGAAACCCACACTGACACGGGGAGAACATGTCAGAGCACCTGGAGGAAACCCACGCTGACACAGGGAGAACATGTCAGAGCACCTGGAGGAAACCCACGCTGACACAGGGAGAACATGTCAGAGCACCTGGAGGAAACCCACGCTGACACAGGGAGAACATGTCGGAGCACCTGGAGGAAACCCACGCTGACACAGGGAGAACATGTCAGAGCACCTGGAGGAAACCCACGCTGACACAGGGAGAACATGTCGGAGCACCTGGAGGAAACCCACGCTGATTTTGTGACAGTTCCCAAAATGCTAATAAAATATGTAGTTAAAAAAGTTAAAAGCTCCAGAACAGCTCCTAAATGGACCACTCCTACGCTTACCCTGAATCACCCAGACACAGCCGGGCTCATGTGCTCCCCTCTCACAGATTTGGTAAAGACTTCTGGCCAAACGGTCATGAGAGTGCCTCTTGTTACTCAGACTCAAAGCAGCATTGTGTCGTGGTCGATCAGACCAGCCGGTGAACTAAAGGGATAAAAAGGAACAATTCATGCATGATTTTCCCAGATGGAGTGTGAGTGCCGCAGGTCATTGTGCATTGTTCTGATCAAAGTGTGTGAAGGTGGATTAAACGCAGGTTCTTGACGTGGAGTCGAGGGTCCAGCAGGGGAAGTGTTTGTTCTCTCTGGGGGGTCACACTGAGAACCTGCTCTCCCCTGATCCTGCTGCTGTTGTTGGCCACTGTCCTATCTGTTGTCCCCTGAACTCAGTGTGCGTCAAGCTGAGGATTAACTTGACTCCAAACATCGTGTCGTAAAACTCCTCCGTTACATACAAGACAACAAGTTTCACATGTTAACACTCTCTATAGAACACACAGTGTCCTTCCTCTTTATTTTTTACTCTGTATTTTTACAAGCAGTTTTCTTGGTTTGGTCCTTTGACGTCAGTCAAATACTGAAATTCCAGGAAGTGAAGTCCAGTTTGGTCGAGCTGGTTCTGCCTCCCTGTGGCCTCAGGTTCACTGTGTGTCACTTTGTGTGTGGACATTTAAACAGGAGAAACCTGCACAACTAAACACAGTTTGAGCTGAAATGTTCAGGGGCCTAATGTGCTGCTTATTGTCCAGTCTTGTTTCAAAATATACTTAGTTTATAGCTAATATTTTACATGTTCCTAATTCAATCTGTGTTTTATCAAATAAGTTTATTTCACAAGGCAAACCTGAAACTAAGGGTGCGTTCAGGTGCGCACAAAGACCTTCTCATATTCAGTGTAACAGGGCGACTCATAAATGATCATTGTGTGGATGAAGTGCTCCTTTAACCAGTCTTGTCTCTAACTATGTGTCATTGGCAGCACATCGGCCTCCACATGTTCTCTCCAACCCGCCGTCCGAAGAGGATCTACCAGATGACCCACGGAGTCCTGAACCTGCCACGTAACCCCGTGCTGGACTGGGTGTTCGGACACTCGCTTATCAACTGCCACGTGGAGCACCATCTCTTCCCCTTCCTGTCTGATAACATGTGTCTGAAGGTGAGGTGCAGATCATTATATGTTATCAGCTTCCACGCGCTGAGTGGACTTTCACTGCAGCTCTGCTGGATTGTTTTCAGCACAAAGGGAGATTAATGCTTCGTGACATGAAACAGACGGAGAGGTGAAGGAGTTCAGAGGGTCGAACCAACAGGAGGAAACACTTTGAATTTAGAGGCAGTTTATAATGTACAGGTATTAAATAATGTCATAAATGAAACTCTCAGACTTAGTGAAAATGTGTTTAATCTAAAACTGAACTGAATCTTAAACTGAAGCTGCTTGATAAGCATGATAAGCAAATACAAAAGTCATGAGATCAAGAAAAATAAACAGACAAGCAAACAAAGGGTCAGTACGTGAACATAAGATCAGCAACATAAATCAAACATATAAAATAAATAAAACCAACATGGATGTAAACTGTCAGAGCTTTGACTGGTGCTCAGATGCAAACGACTGCAGGGACGTGATTCTAGTTCAGAGCATTTCCAACCCAACGGCCAGAAATAATGTTGGCATCACACGTCTCTGTAAACCATGTTACATTTGCATGTTCTCATGTTGTCAGTGTGTTGAAACTTTGCACTATGGGTAATGTGTGGTCATGTTTAACAACAGTCATTTGATTATAGTTCAGAAAAGGTCATGTTATGGCATAAAATACCTGTTTTTTGGGGGGCACTATCTCTGCAGGAAGTGCAGCAATGTCTCTCTTTTTTAGTTCCTAAAAGCCGCCGGAAACACAGCAATGACTCGCTTAATCACAGGAACATACAATGCCAAAAATGTTCTTCCAAGGACTGGGCTGGTATTTTAAGCAAACTCCATGTGCTGAAGAAGATCATGCAAAATGACTGAAAGCTCCAAAGAGCTACTAAACTAAACACTCGGCACAGCACAGTACACTTTGTACACACACACACACACACACACACACACACTCTTTTTACATGTGCCAATAATTATAATTTATTAATTAACTAGTTAAAAGTCGAACATTTTTAAGCCTCGAACGACATCCGTTTTTTTGTGCTGTGTTCAGGTACCTTTCAAAACCTGAAAAACACTGGAAAAACCTGGAGGGAGAAGGCAACGAGCTCTTTTAGAAAATTATAGGAAAACTAGGGAAATGTCAAGTTCTAAATACATATTTAAAGTGATATTACAGAAAATAGACATAGATTGTATTTCATTTAATTTTTAGCACTTTTTTCAGGTAATTTTTTTGTATTTATCAGGTAATTTCTCAGTTACTTAGATAAAAACTTAAAAATGTTTAATGTGCTTTAGCTCCATTTTATAAATTTCTCATTGCCTTCTTTTCCATATTTTTGAAAAAATTAAAGCCAATTCGTTCATGTTTCAAAGGGTTAATACTATTTCCTGTTTTGTTCTCTAAAATTTAGAGAACAACATTCTAATAAATATAATATAATATAATAAATATTCATATTTATGATGTTTTTAGTTCTTCATTTAATGAGGAACTAAAAACATCATAAATATTAATTCATTAGCTGCAGAAGCTGTTAATGCCCAAATACCTTGCAGATACTTTTTAATTATTGTAGTATTTCTGTGTCATTTTTTGGTTTTAGTTGACAGCATTATTTTTTGATAACTGAACAGCTGCTGTTTGTCTGGATCAATTATTTGTCTGTGATAAATACACTCATATATCACAGTGAAACAGTGAACATGATGGATCGACACTGATATTGATTTTTATTCTCTTTATTTTTCCATTAGTTGTGTCCTTAATGTGTGGAGGAGACTGTAACACACACACACACACACACACACACACACACACACACACACACACACACACACACACACACACACAGGTCTTAAAGGGGCACCCTGCGATTTCACACATGAGTGTCAGTTTACTCGCCGCGAGGTGAGTGTGAAAATAATGCTGTGAGATGTCGGCTGTGGCTCTGCAGGAAGTTTCTCAGCATCAGGGAAACTTTAGTTACAAAGTGAAGTGTGAAAGAGCGAAACATGAAGCAGATATTGAGACACTAATAAAAAATTCTACAGGGTTGCTTAATGGAAAATACAGGATTCAGTGTTTTTGAGATTGAATTGGAAAGAGTCGGGATGTGTGTCGGCCTCTGCTGCTTCAAGTTTGACCATCTTTCTTTTATGTCTCCTGTGAGTCTTTCATGAGAGAGAGACACTAAATCTCTGGAGTTGATATCTTAAAACAGCGTCCTCACCCCCCGAAAGTCAGAACAAACTTTTAAATTATGTGTTATAGATCTAATATGAAAGACGGATTAACTAGTTCGTCCATTTTTTCACCTCAGATCTGTTCAGAAGCAGATTTGTTTTGACTGCTGAGGTGAAATTACTGAACGTTCATATTTTCCCTGTTTCCAAATCAGGGGACAGGAGACATGCATCATGTGCAAAGGATTGTGGGTGCTTTAAGAGCGCTGAGGATGAAATCGGGCATCCTGGGGTTTTTATTTTAAATCCTTTTTTAAAGGTTACTTTTGCCTTTATTTGGTCGCACAGCTTCAGAGTGACAGGAGAGGGGAAGAGAGGGCGTGACACACAGTCGGTAGAATTTTAAGGATGACGTAGCTGATTATTTAAGTCTTATTATTTATGTCTGTGTGTGTTTGTATAACTGTGGCTGTGTGTGTGTGTGTCCTGTAGATGCTGTTGAGTGGTTTCCTAGTTTGTTAGAAACCTCATTTGACTTTTTACCGTGTGTCTGTCTCTCCAGGTGAAGCCTGTCGTGTCCAAATACCTGACGGAGAAGAAGCTCCCGTACCAGGAGGACAGCTACCTCTCTCGTCTGCACTTTTTCTTCCACAAATACCAGGAGCTGATGGTGTTCGCCCCGCCCATCACAGAGCTGGTGGGCGTGCAGTGATGAAGGAGACAAACTGTTGAGACTAATGTCTGCCGCTCCAAAGCACAAGCTTCAGTGTTTAAAGTGACACGTTAGAAACCCCACAGTCCAGGTCTGACCTGCCTCTGACACACAGAGTTTAATCAGTAACACAGTATGAATCATGTAGTTTGATTAAATTATTCCTTGTGATTGATTTTTAGGAAATATTGTGAGAGCTGAGTGAATATTCTGCACTATTAGAGGTAATTAGCACAAAGATAAGAGCTCCACCAGAAGCTCACCTGATTTAATGTGTGCTGCTGTTTCTCCACTGACCTGAGGTCTGTTTCATGAGACATGATTCCCACTGGGGCTTCATTCACCGCTGCAGTAAAAAATAATGATCCACTCTAGGGCTGGGCGATACGGACTGAAACTCATATCTCTGTATTTTCAGGCTGAACGGCGATACACAATATATATCTCAGTATTTTCTTCATGTTCAGCTGCAGGTCAAAGACACATTTGAGACGTCAGGAGCACTTTTATAAAAACAGACTGTGATCAGAATAAAAAGCAAAGACGGGATTTTTCTCCCTGTTTGAAAATAAACAGCTGCACAACATGGAAATGAAGAATGATATCAATTAAACAGCAGGGCTGCACGTTACCTCTGTGCACACAGCACTGCAGCTGCAGAGGTTTAAAGGTTTGCAGCACACGACACTAAACTATGACATGACTGTAAAAGTGTCAGGTAGGTTTGAAACAGTTAAAAATCTTCGTGGGCGGAGTTAAAGGATAACTTATGATAACGTATGATTCATAGGTACAACTCGTTCTAAAATTGGTTCAGTATTGAGGGAGGCAGGTGCAGCCGGGAGCCGCGAAACGAGCTAAAACAGTAAAAGTGCTAAAGGTATTAAAAGTGCTTTTTTCGCCACTGACCGGTTCAGATCGCCAGTGTTATCTCTGTAAATAGCACACTAAGCGTTTCCCTGACCTCTGGGCTGTGACGTCATCTCGCGAGAGCTTTGCTTGTCGCCAGAAGAAAACAGAGGAGCCATGCTGAGCGCCGCTCAGAGTGGAGCTGGTTGTCCCAGAGTACAGTTGATTTTTACTGCATCGATTGAAAACAATGGTTTGTGTTTGTGCTTATCAGAATCGCAAGAACAGGATGTCGCACAACACCCGTTTTAGCTTGTTTTGCGGCTGCAGGTTGCATCCGCCTCCCTCAATACTGAACCAGTTCTACAACGAGTTGTACCTATGAATCATACGCACACATACACATGGGGAAATAGAGCCCAGGTTGAAAAATACCAAAGTTGTCCTTTAAAGAGTTGTTTTCCATCTGTCGGCCTTTCAAATGAATCTAGTGCTGGAAAATGATTTAAATATTTTAATCTGCACAGAGCATCAGCAGAGAGGCCGAGGGAGGGACGGAGACAGAGACACTTTGTCCTCCTTGTGTGTGAAATGTCTGTCTCAGTGTCACACATCAGACTATAACGACCAAGACGAACGGCGATGCACTATGATCCACCTCACACACAAACTAGCAAACGCTCACCAGACACAATCAGGCAGCTCTGCCTCCCACACATGCAGCGCAGCGCTGTACTGCACGTGTGCTGCTGCGGTCATTTAATTCATCTCACAGACTGATGTAGTGCAGCACGTGCAGCACACAGACCGATGTCTCACTGTAGACTAATGGACAGATTAAACAGAGGAGCAGCTCAGTCTCTCTGAGTGTTGTTGGAGAAACTGTGCGAGTGTGTGAGGAGAGATGAACATTGGAATGTAACGCAGCTTGACCCTATATTGATGTAAGCGACGTCTAAATTTATATCTTGCTTGAAAATATATCGATACATCATACGTAGTCGTTATATCGCCCAGTCCTGATTCATTCATGTCAAAGTTATAACAGTATACTCAACACAGCGACAGAAACACAACACAGGAACTAAAGTTACAGCATCTTATAAACTATAAAACACTTGTCTTGCACAGTAAGAATCAATTTACACAGCTAGAAAACATGTTTCTTGTCATCATTATATAGCAATAATATTTCACCTGTACAGGAAGTTCATTTATGAGCAGTTTGTTTTTCACATTTGTTTCTCTGTGCTTCTAGTTTTTAGGTTAAGCTCAGCGAATCACCTGCAGGCTCCAAACACACACACACACAGAAACCACTGTCCACCAGATACTGTAGTTTTTACTCCACTACATTCACTTGATGACTTCATTTACTTTAAAAATTAATAATAATAGTTTCAGTTTCAGTTCATTTTTCATGCAAAAACATTGAACTGAGCTTTTTAAAATGAGAATTTGCTGCTTTTCTTAAAAAAAATGTAAATCAATTTAATAAATCAAAATAATTCAAATTTAATTTGATTTATTGAACTGATTTACATTTTTCTGCATTGAGTTTTTTTTACGTTTAATACTTTTATGTTTTCATGATTGTACTTACATGCTTTTACTTAAGCAACAGTTTCAATGCAGGACTTTTACCAGTGACAGAGTATTTTTACAGTGTGCTTTTATTTAAGTAAAGGATCTGAACACTGTCTGGAGATGAGTTTTTCATGGTTCCCTCGTCTCAGAGTCAGTATCAAATAAAGTCTGTGGTTGACACAAGCTGAAGATGCGTTCATGTTCTGCTCTGCGACACAGTGAATATCCCGCTGCTGAATGCTGAAGATTTTTACATGTCTTAAAAAAGGTGAGATAAACGAGATCACAGAATGTCGTCATGTTTAACACAGATTCAGAGTCTTGCTGCGACCATAGTATCGTTCTTATGGCCTAACGTTAGCTTATTATTTCTGGTAATTGCATTTTCTCAAATCATGAAAGTGGTGTTTATATGTGAAGATTTTCCTGCTGAACAAAACACAAACGTTTGTTTGCATCACAGCTTATTTTCCGGAATAATCCAATGGGAAAATCTCATCGGGTTTTTGACGAGGGAACCAGGGCGACGCTAACTTCCACGTCAGCTGACAGAAAAACGTCATCTCTCTGCAGCGCTGTATTTACAGCATCACACGTTTTTGTGCTGTTGTTGGGTTTTTGATTTTCCTGTAAAATCACATTTAATTTAAGTTTATTTAACAGTGCGTCAGTTTCACTACAGCTGATGTTCGTCTTCTTTCTTTTTTTTTTCATTAAGATTATTTTTTTGGGGCTTTTTGCCTTTGATGACAGGACAGAGAGAGAGAGTGGGGACTGACATGCAGCAAGGGGCTGCGAGCCAGATTCAAACCCGCGGCTGCTGTGGCGAGGCAGTGCCTCTGTACATGGGGCGCTGGCACTATCCACTACGCTACCGAAGCCCCGTTCTTCTTCTTCTTAAGCCCCGTTTCCACAAGTAGTAAGGTGAGGACAGATTAGAGTCTTTTCTGGTGACAAGTCTCCAAGTCTTGGGCACGTGTAACACCGTGTCAGGGTGACATGACACTGTCATAACTATGACATGACACGGTCATAAACGTTTATGACTGCTGTCATTAAGTGTCGTTCGGTTTTTGTAATGACAAGTTGACATTGTTGTTGTTGATTATGACAACTTGACATTAATCAAAGTGACATTACCAGAAGTTTCTTTGTCATGACAAGTTGACATTAACAAGAAATGTGCCTCTTTTTGTGTTTTGACAAGTTGACATAATGATTACTATTGTTATGACAAAGACGTCTTCTGGTTAATGTCACTTTAATTAATGTCAAGTTGTCATAATCAAGACAACCCAAACAATGTCAACTTGTCATTACAAAAACCGAATGACACTTAATGACAGCAGTCATAAATGTTTAAGACATGTACATAATGTTCACGACAGGTTCATGACAGTGTCATGTAGCCCTTATGTAGATACCTTCAAGTAAAGTGTTACCCCGTGTCCCAGCTGGATGTGAGCGTCAGACTGTCGCGCCACATCACGTTACATTGGCCGCTCTCTGTCCACAGTGGATCCGATAAATACAGACGTCCATCACGTGATTTAAAGGAACCACCTGGAGGCAGCTGTGTCTCAGAACGTGGCAGCGCTTGATGCTGTTATTCAGCAGTCTGATGGCCTGTGGGTAGAAGCCGTGTGTCAGTCTTGTCCTGGATTTCACGCTCCTGATGGCAGAAGTGTAAAGAGACTGTGCTTAATGATGTTGTGGGAATAATAATAGAAACACGTGTGCGACTGTGTCCTCACTGAACTTGTGTTACATGTCAGACAAAAGTTTAGCTCAAGATGGCAGCCAGTGTGCAGCTAGTTAGGACGGTGCAAAAGAAAACAATGCAATCAGACTGATTTAGTGGCTGACGCTCACTCACATCTCATCCAGTTAGGACATGGTGTGTAGGAGTATTTGCATACGGCACAACACCTGCTGTTTTATAGTGTTTAGGGGCCGTTGCTGGTGCTAATAGGTTACTTATGATCAAGTGGGATTCATCACTGAGCACAGCTGCAGATGAGCAGACTGGCAGGGTTTTGAAAATTAAGAGAAAGTTTCTGCATGAGGCCCGATGATCTTCTCATCAACTCTACTGCCTTTAATCAGATGTAAAGAGGAGTGTTCCTCAGTCATGTTACTATAACAAAACAGTCTCTTAAGTTTTAATGGAATAAAATGTGTGTGTGTTAAATACTGAACAAACAAAACCTCTCAAGTTAACTTCCTGTGTTAGTTAACCCTCTGTGTTTAATGCTGCTGCTGTAAATGTTCAGCTCTGACTTCACTGTAGCTGCAGCACATCAGCACAAAGAGGCGTCTCAGTGTGTTTGTTTTTCTGTTAATAAACTTCATAATTTCAGAAATGTTTTTTTGCCTTTATTGACACAAACGTCTGAGCTGCCTGTATGAGGTTCTTCTTTTAGTGACATTCCTCATTAAATAATTGTACATTTATTCATGTAAATTAAACTCTCCATGGTTTAATCAAAACGTATCGAGAGCTATATTTAAAATTGTGGATTTACGGGCACATAACAATAAAGCTTTTCATTAAATTTTGTTTGTGGTGTAAAAATACTTAAAGCAGTGTTAATAGATTTTTTTGTCCAGTGAGTGGCAGCAGAACAAACTTTAAACACTGAGTCTGAACACATTCATTGGTTATATTCACGCTCCTTTCACATTATGACCTCGTCATTTGATCCATTGACATTATCCACTCAGCGACCACTTTATTAGGTACACTCTGTTCAAAGCAACTGTTTGAACGCTGCTCAAACACACGTGTGTGCCCAGACAAAGTGTTTTGAAAAGTACGGTGTCAGTGAAATGGCATGTGTTTGTGTTTATAGGCTACAGATCACAGTGTAAAAGTGAACCAACAACCTTCATCTACACACACTGAGATGACACACAGCTGGTTGAAGTGTATATCAAATATTTCTGTGTGTTTTTGGACCTTTTGTTCACCGTGAAGTGAGAAAAACAAAGTTGTCTTCATGACAGCGTCACACGCAGTAAATGGGAACTTTGTGGGTGAAGTGTTCCTTTAAAATCCTTTTGGCCTTTGCAGAATAAAGTCACAAATAAAATGAATAATGTAAAGATTTTTTTAAACAAAAAAATGGGGCAGCCAGAGGTCAAACCCATGTCTCTGATTGGCAGAACACACATGTGATTAATCACATGATCACATGACAGCTGCCCTAAATGAGGAGGAAGACTGGAGTCACTTCACTTTTTCACACATGCGTTCCTCTTTAGTTTCTCTGCTGACGTCAGGCTGTGGTCACTTGGTGGCAGCATCTGCTCTCATTTACTTCACTCACTCTGTATTTACATTTTCACTGGATTTTCCATTTGAACTTTGGAGCAGTTTCAATGCTCACATGATGTAAGAGAGGAAGCAGACGAACAGACAGACAAATGGCTGCAGACATGATTTCCTTTGTTTCATCAGGACAGTTCAATCAGGCCGAGACAGAGACATCAGAGGAACACTGAGTCTGTGTGTGAGGTGAGATTAAAACAATCAACAATCAGTTTCAGTCCACACACAGTGCATGTTGGGGAATGCAACTCTACACCTCTGTGTTCCTGGTTTACAGTGCGGGCTCCACCCTGCGGCTTCTGTCTCCTCCAGGGAAGGGGAGGGCAGTGATTGTGCGTGGGGGTGTATCACTGCTGAGGGCTGAGGGGGCGGAGAGCTTTTAGACTGAAACTACGAGCCATGACTGTTCACATCCTCTAGGTGTGGCCTCCCAGGCTCCTCAGTGTGATCCAGGAACTACCAGCTGACAGAAGTGGCTGAGCCAGTTGTTCTCAGAGAGCATAAGAGGAGTGGAAGTGAGGCCGTGCCGACAGAGACAGACTGAAGACATGGCAGACACAGAGGCTCCCACCTCCAACCAGCAGCAGCTGTGTGGCATCTGCTCAGGTGCGCTCAGTGGAGACAAGCCGGCAGCCTGCAGTCACTCTGTTTGTGGCTCCTGTCTCGGGGACAAAAGCAAAGGATGTCCTCAGTGTCTCCAGAGCCCGGACAAGCCTGAGCCTGCAGACGCTCCTAAACAGAACGGAACAGAGGCTGAAGCTGTGATCAAGAGTAAAGAGGAGCAGAGTCCGGACCCTAAAGCTGCAGAGGAGACCAAAATCCAGGAGGACCTGAAGGAGTCTGAAGACCCCAAGAAGCCTGAGGTGGAGGAGAAGGAGCAGATAGATGGAGAGGTGAAAAACGGAGCAAAAGAAGAGGAGGTGAAGGAGGAACCTCTGGGCCCCGACGATGTGGTGTGCGACTCCTGCATTGAGAGCCCCTGCAGGGCCCTCAAGTCCTGCCTCACCTGCCTGGTGTCGTACTGCGAGGCTCACCTCCGGCCTCACCTGGAGAACCCCAAGTTCAACAACCACCGGCTGGTGGAGCCGCTCAGGGACATCGAGAGACGGACCTGCGAGAGCCACAACTGGCCCCTGGAGCTTTACTGCTGCGCTGACACCTGCTGCGTCTGTCAGGACTGTGTGACGGAGGAGCACAAGGGCCACAACACTGTGCCTGTGACGGAGGCTCGCAGTCGGATAGAGGCAAGTTTTTCTTAAATTTTCTGTCATTTCCCTTTCAGAAGTTCTGGTTTATAAATCTAAATATTCTAAATTATTAAAACAGACCGTCATCACAGGTTGTTTCTCAGCGTGGACACAAAGCAAAGATTCATTTTTTTCTTCACAGATTTATCCTCTTTGAAGGATTTTTAGAGGCCCGCAGAGGTCAGAGTAGCCACTATTTCACAGGAAACAAAACCTGAGAAGTGCGGGAAAAAAAAATCCCATACCTTTAATAATCTTGGATCCAGAAACTACAATCTGAAATCATTTATCAAGTGAAATGTCACAAATTCACTGGTTCCACATCACGTCTCTGCTTTACATCGTTGTAAATTAAATATCTTGGACAAAACCATAATTTACAGACAGAGTTTGTCATTTTATAAACTGAATTATTAATCAGACAGTAATTATTATGAATCATTCTTAGTTGCAGCAGTCTTTGCACACACTAGTCTCAGATTACACCTGGCCTCCAGAGTGGTTTGTTATCTGACATCTCCGTGTGTGTGTGTGTGTGTGTGTTTTCTGTTGCTATCGATTTTTCAATCTGTGGCAAAGAAGGTTGAGTCCATTACAGTGTGAGCGGTCATGAAGACTTAAATAACTGCCTTCAAGTAATAAATAAAGTTTTCCAACATCAAAACAAGTGCTGTTAATCTTAGTAGCTCTGAAATCATCGTTAAATCGTCCCCACTGCTGCTGTCACACTGGAGAGAGAGATATGTCAGACTGATGGATGTGACCTTCAGCACCACAGGAGAGGGATCTTCAAAATGCATCGCAGTTGTTCTCACATGTCCAACATTGCAGCTCTGATCACTTTAATCCCAATTAGGAGAGTAATTCTGATTTATATCCTCTGTAAAGGTCATCAAATCATGAGCTCGCTCTGTGTGATTAACGAGATATTTTGGCTTTCCGGCGCTCTGGAAACTCAACGCTTGGATCTATTTCTCCCCTCTGACGCACAGAAAAAGCTCGAGCTTCAGCTAAAGAGTCATTCGTCTCTCTTTCTGACAGTTCCTGACCCTCAGGTTCAACAGTCCACTCCAGATTCCTGCAGCTTTTAGCCTCCACCTGTTATTTGCCCAGTGTTTTGTTGCAAAACCTCAAAGTGCTTCATTAGAGCCGTAAAGCAAACAGAGTCGGGAGGCCTGTAGTGTCGGGAAGGTGTTTGGGAATGTAGGAGAAAATACCACAAACACCACTTTGAGTTCACGACCGCTGCTGTTGCTGACCTACATGAGGAAATCTGTGATTGTGTTTGAATAGAAAACAAGAAGGGAAATACTGAAGTGTATATGTAAATAGATTCCGCTGAAGAGGAAATCATCTCACTTTTTCAGCTCTTCCCGTTCAAAGAGGTTCATTTCCACAGAGCAGACATCAGACATGAAGACAATAGAGTGAGATGACTTCCTGTTCAGAGCTCACCTTCCACATTCACACACTAAAAATCCTCTTTTCATAGAGCTCATTATAACAACTGTGTTTCTACTGTGCGCTGCTGCTGTGGTTTCAGGGCATAAATCTGCTCCCTGTCAAACCAGGTACAACATTTCTGCAAATCACAGATATATTCATACATCATTATTTAGCGGACACGACCACGCTAATTTGTGGTTATGTTTAGGTAGAAACAGTTTGGAAAAGATTACGTATTTGCTTAGAAACCCACTTTTGGGCCACAATCCTGCTGGAAGATGCAGCAATGTCTCACTAAAAAACAACTGCTTTTGTTGTTTGTTGGTCTCAGGTCATGTTTACACGAAAACAATCCACTGAAAACAGAATCATTATTCATTTTCGTTTTGAAATTTTCCGCGTTTAGACGACAATGTTTTGATAACAATTGCTGTGCAGACAGATCCGCAAAAATGACCAAAAACACTGCAGTTTACATGCCAGGCCAGTAGTTGGCGGTGTGACGCTTACGCTTCCTTCTACAGAGCGGTGATGTATAAACAAACAAAATGGCAGCCACACGAACATTTGTCTGGACAGATGACAAGGTGGAGGTGCTACAGTAAATCTACACTATGATGGGGAAGCGCTGATAAATTCAATAGGATGAGCAGCATAATGAGCTGGAAGCGTAATGAGCATGTGCGAAAAGTCTCCGTTTTCAGAGGAACTGCAGGAAAAAATTGCAATCCGGAACCCAAAACTCAAAGCGTTGCGTTTTCAAGCACCCAAAATGCTGCTGTCGTGTAAACAATCGGCCAAAATGCAAAAAAAAGTTTACAGTTTTCAGTTGAAATCGCTGTCGTATAAACAGGACCCCAAAGGGCGGCCTGCAGCCTGGCAGGCGTCGTGCCAAGGTGTCACATCATCCACCATCCCCTCATCCTCCAGGTGACAGTCAGCTCATACACCCGGTCGCACTCCAAAGTCGTCGAAATCCGGTGCTTGGACAGTGA
Source organism: Epinephelus cyanopodus (assembly GCA_026686955.1). NCBI lineage: Eukaryota > Metazoa > Chordata > Actinopteri > Perciformes > Serranidae > Epinephelus > Epinephelus cyanopodus. Next base: position 1,622,271 of record CM048933.1, on the reverse strand, counting down.
CTCCTGGTGTCAGACCCAGACAAAACAAGCTTTTACGTTAGCAAATAGAGGTCTGATTATATAAAGATTATACAAGACAAGACAAATGTCCCTTAGCGGGACAGTAAAGTTTATTGTATCTAAAAATACGTTTCCTGTAAGATCATAAAGCCAAACCTGTTCTCTTTTCCTAATACGATCCACGTGTCCGTTAGCTAAACGTAACCACGAGCATTTGTAGTTGAAGAGGGAAAAAATATCAATTCACAGTGTTGTGCCAACGTAGTGCTTTTATTTTGAAAGAGACTGTATGCAAACTGTACATTTCCTGTGAACGTCAACAGCCAACACACCCAGGGTACCTTGGACGCCATATGTGGACGTGTGATCAATACGAATCCATACCAGGTTGAGTTAAGTTAAAATACTAAAATATTATTTATTAAAAACAAAGCAATAGTCAGTCATAAACAGGCCCACGTAAAAATGTGAAACGATAATTAAAACAATCAGCTGACCTTGGTCCAGTTATCTGGCAGCAGGCTCTTGCTAAAATGGTGTTGTGGTGCCGTTGCTGTTGTGGAGCTTATTCTTCCGCTCATCAGGCAACCTGTAACAAAGACAGTCGGCAGCCACTGGTCCACAGCACTATGACCCGCGACACCCATGTAATCGTGCAGGTCGAGCTCTCAACTCTGCTGAGAAACATCCACCTGCAGCGCCGGAGACCCACCACTATTTTAGACGTGCACATGCGCGAGTACCAGAAAACATGCACGATAAAACACACTGAAAAGATTAAACACAATAAAACTATCACTTCCACTTTGTGACATACATCAAAAGATCATCTGCAAACAAACTGATATTGATTTTTGCCTGTTTTGGCTGCATCGTGGACATTTGCCGCATAACTCGCATAACTCACTGACACTTTGTTGTAACACAGAGTCGAGTAAGGAGAGACAGTATCCCCGTCTTGTACCCCTCCCTATATGACATTCCTCAGACAATACATTTCAGCTGTAGGGTGTGTGTATATAATAATTTCGGGGATGTCAGATTGATAACAGGCATAGACGTGATGCCATGTCACAGTCTCAGCCAGTGGAGATGCAGTGTTCCCCTCAGGGTCTAAACTTCATGGAAAAGAATTTACCTTGACTCCAGCGTCAACACCGGAGTCGCCTGAACCTGCCCGAGGAATTCAGACAAGTCCACGCTCTGAAGTCTACAGATATCAGAGAGTAGCGTAGGATGTGTGACCCCCCTCCACCCTCCACCCTCCACCTCCTACAGAGAGGAGAGGAAACTAGGAAACAACGCCGTTTTCCTGCAGAAACAACCTAAATGTTTACATCTGCTGAATACATTCACTGTTAGGATCAGGCATATTTTCAGCATGACAGCGTGGTTGTGGTTTCTGTTCTGATCTGTGTTTGTTCACAGGGGGAGCTGAAGGAGAAGCAGACGGAGATGGTGAAGACGGTGACGGCGGCAGAAAACGCCATCAACAAACTTCAGCTCAACACAGTTTCTATTGAGGTAAAAACACCGGTGTGACTAATGTGAACTGAGCTCACCTGTGTCACAGGGATGTCACAATACTTAATGAAATAACAGCTGGCAGCAGCTATTCTTGTCTCAGATGACACCATCCTATAAGCCCTGCGGTGAGAAGCCACCTAAGCTGCACCGCCTGAGGTGTGGGAGGAAACCAGTGTTTTCAGGTGGTAGTGAAGCAACGAAGCGTTCCCCCGCTGAGCTGGCAGTTATGTCACATTATCATGTGACCTGCTGCATTCCTCACCTGTTACCTGTCGGAGCTTTTGATACACATCGCTTACTGACTCAGAGAGTAAAGAATGCTCCGCCCACACAGTGTGATCTGAAACTAAACGTTTTTAGGGGAGTTTTCCCATGTCTGAATCAAAGGTCTGAGCTGTACAAATAAAACTTGACTCTCCCGCAGCAATCTGTGACCGAGGTACGAGCGGTGATTGAGAGCCAGTTCGAGGAGCTGCAGGCGGTGGTGGAGAGGGCGAAGCGGGAGGTGACGGAGATCCTGGAGGGCGAGGAGAAGCAGGCGCTGAGGCAGGCCGAGGGCATCCGGGTCCACCTGGAGCAGAGGTGCACGGAGCTGAAGAAGACGCAGGGGCAGATGGAGAAGCTCTCCAAGAACAAAAATGATGTGGATTTCTTACAGGTAACAGAAACACCACCTGGGTCAGAGAGCATCGTCCGTTGGTTTGGTCATCTGAGCCTAAAAAACAAGAACAAGATCACTGGTGTTACTTTGAATAACCTTCAGCATCTGTGTGAAGAGAGGGTCACCTCTAAAGCGCAGACTCTCAGCATCCCCTCCATGTTGAGTTTCAGATGTTCCCATCAGGGTGGAGGTTTTGCCTTCCTAAAAGTAGCATTAAGCGTTACAGATCGTCCTTTGTCCCGTCTGTCCTGGTTTACCCCTGACAGTGTGTCATACTGGATAGTGTGTGTTATGTTATGTACTGTCTGTTTTGTTGTTCTCATGATGACTATCTGTATCTCAAATTGCCCCTCGAGGACTTTAAAGTTTACCTTACCTCACCTCACCTTACCTTACCTTACCTTAGGGTGAAGTCAGAGAGCCTGTTTACACCTGGTATTAACACACGTTTCAGTGATCCAAACACAAGCCAAGACACATCAGCGTTCACACCTGTGTCTATCATTCGTCTTCAGCTGATCACTTGTGTTCAGATTTTGTCGCTGCCTATGTCACTCACCTGAGCGAGTTAAGGGCCCAACACGCCTTTATTACGTCCACACTCTCACCAGAATGCTCACTAGTCACATTAGCACTTGGTTCAGTACAGCTGTCATATCGCTGTCAGCTGAATTCAACACGTCTCCTTCCTTAAGGCAACATGACGGACGATCACACAACACTTTGTCCAACTTGTCTTAAAATGGGGAAGTTATTGAGTGTTAGCATGCTGTCACCAAAACAACCACCATGTCCTGAGGTGATGATGTAAGCCTTGTCGGGGTCACATTAGGACACATAAGCGTCTTGTATTTCCCAGTGGTCACTCAAGTTATTGCAGAAAAAAAAAAAATCCCCCGCTGCCCAAAAAGCATTTTCCCCACAGACCACTGCTATAAAGAGACGTCATTATTATCAGCGAGGTCCATTATGACTCTGTCTGTTATGAATATTTGGTCCATGGAGGTTTTATATCTGTAAAACTGCATCAAGCCGAGAAACACAATGCTCAAAAAAATCTGTGACGCCATCAAAATGTAAAGACTATGAGATGCTCTGAGCCAGCTACAGAAACACTACTGCGCATATTCAGCGAGCCACATACCCTGAAAATAAACCTGGAGGCTAGAGACTTTATGGTCCTATGTGCCAGGTCACAGGTGGATTACTGAACGGGCACAGACTCAGGGCCCCCTGGCCTTCACTTACAAAATGTACCCCAAGTTAACACAAAATGACCAGGAAAAGACTCAAAACTATCACAAAGAGATGCAAAACATATAAAAAAGACACTCAAAATGATCAAAAGGGGAAAAAAAATATCCCAAAAATACACAAAATAACTACAAAAATAGGCAAAATAAACACCTAGAGACACGGAACGATCAAAAAAGACACAAAATTATCTCAAGGAGACACAGAACCACAAAAAAGTCTGTGTCTCTTGCTCCTGCATCATAATCTGCCTGTGACTGGATCATAATGTGTCTCGGTGGTCATTTAAACTTGCATTTCCTGCTGTCCACTTGTGATCCAATAACCCATGACACATGTAAATACTAGTTATAAACAGGCTCAGGGATACAAAGCCATAGTTTGTCTCAAAGCACAGAGTCATGGTTGCAGGCTGCAGAGATCCATCTCACTCCTGAATGTCTGTGTTTGTCCACAGGAGTACTCAGAGTGGAAGAAAGAAGCCACTGATATCTCTCTGCCTGGGATCTACATCGGCCTGACGGACCGTCTGAATTCCTTCAGCCGCGTGATCATCGGCTCCACAGAGGAGCTGTGTGCCATGCTCGTGTCCTCTTACATAGAGAAAGTTAAAGAGACCTGCAAGAATGGTAAGAAAAGCTAGCACAGGAAACAAAGCTGTGGGGCAGAGGTGTGGACTTAGGATTTGACTTGGGACTTGTGACCTATATAACGATGACTTGGTCCCACCTCTGCTGCTGGGTGGAATCACACATGTACAGATAGCTGTCTGAACATGTTCACACATGTGAGGAATGCTTTGCCTGTCGCAGCCGCTCAGCTCAGCTGAAGATAATAAATATACTAACAAACAACCCGAGTGCCTCTGACACACCTCTTCTGTGAGTCGCCCACAGAAGCTGAAAAACAGCACATACTTGTTTCTCTGTGATGCGGAGACAAATTTTATGCAAATGAAACCAGACTGTGTAACCAGAGACTGACGTGTGTTCTCTTTCATTGCAGATAAAATGGGAATAAAGACGACCGTTCATGAAATTGTTGCAGCCAAACAGAACATGTCCATACCAGATCCAAAGACACACGCAGACTTCCTCAAATGTAAGTGTTTTATGTTTGAATATGGGCGTGAGATACTGCGGTCATGGCTGTAGAGAAGCTTATAGAAACACTGAGGTAGTCCCTCCCCCCTCCTTCACTACAATAATGTGCCAAGTTTAATTTTACTGCAGTAACATTATCAAGAACGTCAGCAGTGGAAAAAATTGACATCCTCAACCAGAAAAAAACGGCATTGTACTCTTGTCCAAACCACAGATACATTTCTACATTATTATGTGGATATGTTGAAACTTTGCGTGTCGACGAGGCTGTGGTTAGGTTTAGTCACAAAATCACTTTATGGTCAGATAAAGATCATGTTTTGGCCTAACATGTTTGGTTTTGGGAGCACAACTCCAGCTGGAAGAGCAGCATGACTCAATAAAAAACAGTTGCTTTTTGTGGCACTATGTCCGTTGGAAAAACAACAACCGCTCGACAAAGAAAAACCTACGTTTGGTGTCTAACAAGCAGCTGGAAACAGAGTGAAGTCTCGCTAAAGAACAACCAGTTTTGTTGTTTACTGGTCCACAGCCGTGACTTTTTGGACGGACCAAATGTACAGAGCTGTAAAGTTGTCCACCATGGTAGCAGTTAGCTGCTAGCTAACCGTAGCTAACTTGTTTGTCCATTGTTTGGTCTGTGACGTAATAGGTCAACAGGAAAAAGGTCCAATACTAACAAGCTGAAAGGGGCATATCTCCACCTATCGTAGAGGAGTCGCACACACTGGGCTCAATAAATGGATTCCCCTCCCGTTGCTCACTGGTCTGTATAGTTAAGCCTTGGTCACTGAGTGTTGATCCTTTCTCTAGAGCACAAACTTCTTGTGTTTATTTGAACTTATATTATATTCCAAGTCTGCCAATACACCCTCTAACTCCTACACACTGGACCTTTAAATGAACTGCCACACTGCAGACATCCGAAACATGACATCACTGTGGTTTTGTACAGAGTCACGAGTCAGACTACTATGTTGTGACTATGGATATGACCCCAGTGACCTCGGTTGTGTTTGTCTGATTACAGTCTTTTGTCACACTTACAACATGAGTAAACATTCTTACAATCCTCCCCCAGACGCCGCCCAAGTGAGTTTCGACGCTGACACCGCTCACAAGTTCCTGCGGCTGACGGAGGAAAACAGGAAGGTGACCAACACCACGCCGTGGCAGCATCCTTACCCTGACGTACCGGAGAGGTTTGAGCACTGGCGCCAAGTTCTGGCAGCAGAGAGCTTCTATCTGGGGCGCCACTACTTCGAGGCAGACATCAGCGGCGAGGGCACGCACGTCGGTCTGACCTACAAGAGCATCGACCGCAAAGGCAGCGAGAGCAACAGCTGCATCACAGGAAACAACTTCTCCTGGTGCCTCCATTGGAACGGCCGCACCTTCTCCGCCTGGCACAGCGACGTGGAGACGCCTCTGAATGTGGAGAAGTTCACTCGTATCGGGGTGTACGTGGACTACTCGAGGGGCCTCCTGGCTTTCTACGGCGTGGATGAAACCATGACGCTCATCCACAGCTACCAGGCAGAGTTCCTGGAGCCAATTTACCCGGCGTTCTGGTTGTCCAAGAAGGAGAATGTTGTTGCCTTGGTGGCACCAGGGGAGCCATTACGGCTCAAAAGCCCGTCTCCTCCCACCTCACCTGCAAACGGAACTATCGTTTCAAAATCAGCAGCGTAACAATGAGTAGAGGTCAGTTTCTCCTGGATCATTAAGGGACAATTCCACAATATGGCACTGCTGTTTTTAAAATGTTTGCCTCCCAAAAATAGATTTATTATCTAAAACTTTAAAGGGATAGTTTGGGGGTTTTTTGAAGTGGGGTTGTATGAGCTTTCTTGTCAGAACTCCAGCCTGCTTCTCCAAACTGGGCCTGACATCTGCTGTAGGTAACACGCCGACTATGTGTAAGTACTTCATACAACCCAACTTCAAGAGATCCATTAAGGATCTCTTTAAGGAAAACATAAACCTGTTTACAGCAGCCTGATATTTTGTAAAGCTAATATAAGTTGTGAATGTTTATCTGGTGTATGTTTGGGTCTAAGTCGTATTTATACTCCTGTACCTTTGGGACTACTGTTACTTTTCATCCCACTGTGAATTTAGAGGTGTTCTATATTTTCTGTAGGCAAATAAAAATTTGTATCTTCATTTGCAAAAAAAAAAAAAAAGAAAGAAAAAAGGTGTCTGTTTTCATTCACAGTTTGAGTTTCCTTATTGCATCAACGGATGGAAACACTGGGAAGTAATTTTGTCTGTTGCAATCATCATAAATTCAGAGTCATGTCTGAAATGATTAAATACAGATGAGAGATGTTGTTGTCAGAGCCCACCAAACAAGACAGGATCACATATGTATGTAGTTAATGTAGAAGCTCAAGGTAGAATCGACTGAAACAAAACAGGCACATAAATGTGTAAAATACAGTAACGTTAAAGGATCGCTTTGGTATGTTTCAACCTGAACCCTATTATCTCATGTTGTTGTGTGATAGTGACTTATTGGAACAGCTGTGTCTTAAACTGATTCAGTATTGTGTGAGTGCTGCAGCCAGAAACAGACTTATATAATCCCTCAAAGGAATATTGCACCAAACTCTAACTCTAACAGCCCTGAAATCACTTTCACCAAAGCCACCAGAGTCCATTTAAATTAACAGTAATTTTATCATCGTATGACACACGCCATTCAAAGTTGACAGAAACAAAATAAATCTCATAAAAACTGTCTTGGTTCATCTTTCCACTGTTCCAACAACCCTCAGCTCTGGTTAGGTTGAAATAAATCCTTAATTCACCCAGTTAGCTGTGAAAATATTCTGCCTCTATACATGCTTAAATTACTATTTATTTAAATGCAGTCTGGTGAGTTTGACGATGATGATTTCAGGGCTGTTTCTGTTTAACCCTTTGAAACCTGAGCAGAATGACTCGATTTCTCACAAAATAAATGGGAAGAAGGCAATGAGCAACCAAAGAAAAAATGACACAAGAAATTGCAAGAAATAGTAAAAAGAGAAAATGAAAAAGAAACAAACAAGAAAATGACCTAAAAAATTCTAATAATTCTGTTCCATAATTTCACATTTGTAATAATAATAATAATCATTAATATATATTTTTCCTAGCCATTTCCCCAGTTTTTTTCTTTTCTTTTGATTTTTTTTCCCCCCAATATTTTTCAAAGAAATCGCACCAAATTGCTCAAACGTTCAAAGGTTTTACTTGTGAAAGGCGTCTGAAAGCAGCACAGGAAAAGTGATGTCGCCCCAGGTTTCAAAGGGTTAAACAAAAAGGATCTTGCTCTTTAACTAAAAGGTCTGTTTCTGTAGGGATCCTTTCAATTGTGTTGTCAATCACAAATAACAATCTGAGCCCGTCAGTGGCAAAAACAAACACTTTTAGTGGACATAGAAAATTGATGGTGCGCGTGTGCCAGTGTGGCCACATTGCAGTATATTTTGCGGTTGCTAACAGCAGCCTGGACCAATACAGACGTGATTGTTCACATTAGTCACTTACACACAAAAACAAAAATATGATCCAGATTGAAAAATACTAAAGTTGCCATTAAAGTTGTGTAACACAGCAAACTGATGGCAAGATTTAAGGTGACAATAAAGTACAGTCTCACACCACACTCGCTCCCCGGCCTCCCCTTGAGAAATGTCACCCAGATTAACACGTGCCAACCAGGAAGAGACTCAACTTGAAAACAAAGAAATGCAGAGAATCTGCAAAGAGACATAAAGTAACTCCAACAACAGGAAAAAGAATCACAAATGACTAAAAAAAGACACAAAACCACCACAAAGAGACGCCACAAAGTCTGTGTGACTTCAGAATCAGAGTCAGTACGTGTGCACATACAAGGAATGTGACTCCAGTAGACTTGCTCTCAATATACCAGAATTGACAGAAGTGCTCAAAATTACAGTGGAATATATGGAAATACAAATATACAAAAAATATTAAATATATACAATATACAAGGATGCAGTGTTTGTTGTTTGACCGGCCACTCTGTGACTGTCAGGAGTTCATCACAGCGACAGCCTGGAGGAAGAAACTGTCTTTGTGACGGGCTTTTTTGGCGAACGTGCTCTGTAGCGCTTAGCAGAGTGGAGGAGTTTAAACAGACTGTGTCCGGGGTGTGAGGGGTCTACACTGGTGCTTCCTGCCTGTTCCAGATGGAGATGGATGTGCAGCGGACAGGCTGGATTATGGCTGTGTAGAACATGATCAGCAGTTCTTGAGGCAGGTTGAGCTTCCTGAGCTGTCGCAGGAAGTACAGCCTCTGCTGGGCCTTTTCCAGGACAGTCTCTGTGTGGGACGTCCACTTCAAGTCCCGAGAGTTGACACTGTGCTGACTTGCTCCAGGAGGTGGTGGGGCCCTTTGCATACCTGTGCCCAGGGGCCCATTGTCTTACAATCCCCCGTTAGCTGTGTGAATAAATTAGTGTGGATACTTACATTTAGTCCTCCTGTGGAGTTTTTTCATACAAAGCCACACTAAAATCAAGTCCAGATTTTTTTGCCACCATATCTCATTTTTAAAAATGTCAACCTTAAAACTGTCTGTCCTGTTTTCTACAGAATCTACAAAATCCATCAGGAGGTACAAAACCTCTCGTAAAGCACAACAAATGTTTACAGGGCCTACAGGTAGCACATTAATACACCTGCAACAGTTTACATATCAGTGCGATATAACATAACGTAACGTGACGTGACGTAACGTGATATAACATAACACAACATAACATAACATAATATAACGTGACGTGACATGATATAATATAATATAATATAATATAATATAACATAACATAACATAACGTGACGCGACATGATATGATATAACATAACATAACGTAATATAATGTGACATGATGTGACATGATATAATATAACATGACATGACATGACATAACATAATATGACGTAACATAACACAATATAACATGATGTGACATGATATAATATAAAATAACATAACGTGACGCGACATGATATGATATAACATAACATAACGTAATATAATGTGACATGATGTGACATGATATAATATAACATGACATGACATAACATAATATGACGTAACATAACACAATATAACATGATGTGACATGATATAATATAACATAACATAACATAACATGACATGATATAATATAACATAACATAACATGACATGACATAATATAACATGAGGTAACATGAGGTAACATAACATAATATAATATAGCGTGACGTGACATAACAACATAACATAATATAATATAACATAACATAACATGACATGACATAATATGATGTAACATAACATAATGTAACATGACGTGACATGATATAATATAACATAACATAACATAACATGACATAATATAACATGACGTGACATGATATAACATAACATGAGATTACATAACATAATATGACGTAACATAACATACTATAACATGATGTGACATGATATAATATAACATAACATAACATAACATGACATGACATAATATAACATGACGTGACATGATATAACATAACATAATATGACGTAACATAACATAACATAACATGACATAACATAACATGACATAACATAATATGACGTAACATAACAATATAACATGACGCGACATGATATAATATAACATAACACGACATAATATAACATGCAGCGTGACGTGACGTGACATAATATAATATAATATAATATAATATAATATAATATAATATAATATAATATGAACACATCAGTTCTCGGGGGTATTATATAATAATCACGCGATATAAACACTCCAATTAAACTAATTATTAAACCACTAAAATAAAAACGCAACCTTTGCAATGACGTAACAATACACGTGGCGCGTTCCGGTCAGCTGACCGCCGTGTAGCGTGACGTGTATCCACCTGAGCATGTAACCACGGAGGATCCTGCGGAAACATCAACATGCTAACAGACGTAAGTGACTCGTTTTGCTGTTTACTAGTTATGTGCAGTGTGTAATATGTGCAGCAGCTGATGAGGCGTCATGCAGTGAGTCTAATAACATGAAGTCAGCGCGTCGACACGAAATATTCTCCAGCTGAGTTGAACATCTGTCGTGCTAATGTCGCTAAGTGCTTAGCTAGATGCTAGCTTAGCTTTGGTGGCTATTTACATGTACACACAGCGAACGTTAGCTTAGCTTCAGCTCTCAAACCTCATAGCGGCGAAGTTTTACTCTGATAAACAGTCACACGAGTGTTTAGTTCACGTTTGTGTGTCGTTACATGGATATAAACTTTGTAGCTAATAGTCAGCTAACGCTAGCAAGCAACACCAGTGTCAGCTAACGTCAGCTGTTAGCTTAGCTTAGCTACGTTGTTCCATTATTACAATGATGAAACAAAGATATAAACCAGCACCTTAAATCAACAGCGACTCTTCCGCTGTTTGTTCATTTGTTATGTGTAATTTTAAAGGAAAAGCCATTTTCTTGAAGTGTGGTTGTATCTACTCATCCAAACACTGTGTAATTTAATTTAATTATCTAATATATTCGGATACAGTTAATTGAATTCACTGTCTGAAATCATAATGGTGCTTTGGCAGCACGTTATGCTAATAAAGCTCAGTAAGTTGAACTGAAGTGACTGAAACCCAGTGTTGGGCACGTTACCCTCAAAATGTAAGAAATTACACATCATTAGATGCCTTCATTTGTAAGTAATCAGTTACTTTTTACACTACTTTTGAGATACCTTCACCAGAATGAGCTCAGAAGAACTAATGTTGATTTGAAACGGATGAGGGTCGTGTTGTTTCACAGCAGGTAATGAAGTCTGACCCCTTCATGTGTTCACACACACACACACACACACACTGGTTACACCTTTGTATAAAATCACCTGCTGATATTTATAGTTGCACGATGATATAAAACGATTAAACAGCCTCGACCTTTTAAAATAAATGAATCTTCTTGGACACAGGGAGGGTCAGGCACATGATCAGAGTCTGATAATTGTGAGATATGGACAGATATTTGTGGGCCCATGATGTGGAACAAATATTGAGGTTAGCACAACAAACAGAAGGGCGTGTGATCAAGTCACTGTGACGAGGGCAACGCCGGTTCCTCCTCATGTCCTGGAGCACCTTCCTTCTGGCTGAAGCCTGCGGGCTCACAGGTGTCATGGCTGTACGTCTCTGTAGCATCACACAGGCTAAATCAACACCTCATAAAGTCCCACCTAAAAGGTCAATATCAGTTTAAGTGTACACTATATAGAGACTATTTTACCTTAATGTCAGAGTGATTTCCAACAGGAAAAAGAAGGTGTTACGTTGCTCTCTTCCAAGCCAGACTCCATTGAGCAAAATATAAATTTAATATGTCTGATCACAGGAGCTGCTGGTCTGCTGCTGCCTCCATCAGCTAGTTTGTCTGAGCTATTGTGTGATTCAGGTGTTTTAAAGGGTTAGTTCGCATTTACCAAAGTCACACAATAAGACTAACTAACTAACTAACTAACTTGTCAAGGCAGCAGTAGACCACTTGCTTCTGTGTTCAGGGTGCTAAAATTACTGTTTTTGTTAATGGGGTTTGGTGACTTTAATGACCGTGTAAATGGTGAACTGTAGTTGTTAAAACTGAAGCAGTGAAAATACTCTCAATGTAGCGTACACTTAAACTGATATTGATTTTTTTTAGGTGGGGCTTTTTTTGTGTTGGCCAGAATACATTTTGTTGCTGAGCCCCATCCACAGCAGTACATTGCTTAGCTTTTGTGTCGGACTCTTTGGAAAACTTCTCCAAACTGGGGGTGTGCTGATTGACATGTACTGTATGTAACCTTAAAAAATCTGAGCTACACCTTTAAATAAGCAGTTGTCTTTTTTTTTTTTTTTTTTAAACTTGTAAATAATAAGAAAACAAAACAAGAATAACCAATAAATGCACAGTAAATATAAACTGCAAATTCTCAATAAACAAAATAGATAAATATAACATCTCCAAAAAGGAGTAGGAAGAAGAATACACATACATGGTCCTACTCGTTTTGAACTTATCGAATATACATAGGAATAATAACCTAAATATCTATCATATACAGTATAACATAACCATTTACTTTAACCTAGTTAATCAAATATAACTTAAATGTCCAGTGTGCAAGATTTAGGAGGATTTAGTGGCATCTAGCAGTGAAGGTTGCAACTAGCTAAAACTTGTCCAGCTAGAATTCCTTCAGTGTTTATTGTTCAGGAGGTTTTTATTGGGAGCCGGAAATCCACAGAGGTCTATTCCTCTATTTGTGGGTGATTATACACTAAAGAAAACATACTTATTATGTTCAGTTTCTGCCAATATATCATTGTATATCCTGCACACTGGATGTCGTTTTATATAGACATACATAATCACTGTGCAGGTGCCATCCAGCATAGATAGATAGATCGATAGAAAATGTTCCTCTGAGGTTAGAACCGCTTTCTCTGTCTGAGAGCATGTTACATTATTTGTGCCATCTTAAGTTCTACCAGATCCGTGAACTTTAAAGCCTGCGTCTTTAAAATCAACACGTGTGTCACATTGTTCACTATCCTTGTGGCTGTCAGCAATAAAAAAAAAAAGACACTTGTGAACTCATGAAATAGTTCCACGAATATTTGTCTTACTGAATACACAAGAAACACAAAGAATTTAAGAACCAGTAATGTTAGTAAAGACTGAAACATGTTGTTAGCGCTCAGCTCACATGACGACGACTGGTCCTTATGTAAACAGAGCTGAGGCTGTAGTTAAGATGGTTTGTTTACAGAGTCTCTCAGGATTCAGTCTCTTCCTTATTGATCCCTCAGGATACCAATGATGAAGACGTGTCTCTGTTTGACGCGGAGGAGGATGCAGGGAAAAGGTCAAAGAGGACCAATATTAAGTAAGTTAACAGAGCTGATGGACTATAAGTGTGTCTCAGTACTTACTGAACTACACATGATTTGTTTTAGTTGCTTTTCAAACAAGAAGATGCCAAATATGTTCTTGTTCCAGCTTTTAAATGTGAGGATCTGATTCTTGTTTTTGTCATGTGTGACTGGAACTATATATATACTGAGTTTTTGATTGTTGGTCGCACAACACAAGCAGTTTGAATCCATCATGGCTCGTTTTACGATGCAGGTAAAACATGCTCAACATTGTGTTAAACGTGTTCTGTCACCAGGCATCCAGTGGCCTCCTTCTTCCACCTCTTCTTCAGAGTTAGTGCCATCATCGTGTACCTGCTCTGTGGGATCTTCAGTAGCAGTTTCATCGGCTGCATGGTCACGATAATCCTCCTGCTGTCATGTGACTTCTGGACAGTAAAAGTATGTCCTTTACTTCTTTTTAAGATGCATATAGTCATTAACAGGAATTCTTTTCACAGTGCTGATGTTAACGTTGTTACAGAACATCACTGGGAGGCTGATGGTCGGTCTGAGGTGGTGGAACCAGGTGGATGATGATGGACGTAGTCACTGGGTCTTTGAGGCGAGGAAGGTAAGCTAGCTTCTTCCATGTCGCTGTGTGCGCTTTGGTGTCACAGTAGTTGTTGTGCGTCACATGACACTGACCTCGTGGACTGTATGGAGCTGAGAAATGAGCTCTTTGACTTGTCAGCAGGCTTTATGCTCTTTGCAGATGTCCCAGTTGTGAGAATATCCTGTTTTCTTTCAGGGAACTGGGAAGCAACAGGCGTCAGATTCTGAGTCCCGAATCTTCTGGATCGGACTGGTTGTCTGTCCGGTCCTCTGGGTCATCTTTGCTTTCAGCACCCTTTTTTCCTTCAGGATTAAATGGGTGGTAAGTCCTCAACTTTAAAGGATAAAACTGCTGCCATTTTTATGTTGTCTTATTGTCAACAAATCCTTAAAAAAGACTGTCATTGTGTTAGCCCATTTCTGAATACTCTGACCTTTCTGCCCTGTCTGAGGCACTCAGCACCAAGCCTACAGGTGAACCCCACCCCAGGGTATTTCAGCATTTCAAGATGTTTCATCTTCTCAAAATTACTTCCTGACAGTGTTGATTAGCCACACTGTTCGCCACATATTTGTTTGACAAATAGTTTCAGTTTAAAAGAGTTTGAAAGAAGAGTGTTATTGCTAAAACAGGAAGATAGAGTATGATCATAGCAGAAGCTGCAGGTCAAAGGTCATCCTCTTAGCTTGCCCAGGTGCTCTCATGCCTCTCTGCCCCTGAGTGGCAAAGTGATACACATCACCGTGAGCAGAAAGAAAGAGATGTAAAAGACAAAAAACTCACTACAAAAAGGGGCAAAACGATAAAAAAATACACAAAATTACATAAAAGAGAAATAAAGAGACACAAAACCAGGATAAATGGACAACAACAATAAAGAGGTGCAAAACAACAACAAAAATAGAAGCAAAACCATGACAAAGTCTGTGTGTCCCTGTGTAGACGAGGTGGGGCCTTTTGCAGATGTGTTCCCAGGGGCCCCATTGTCTCCTGATCCGCCCTTGACTCAACCAACGAACAATATGCATTCAGACTAAAATAGCAGAAAGTACTTTCATGTTTGCTTTTTTGTGCTTGTGTTAATATGATTGTTGCATGTGACAGAGCTGCTTATTTGTTTATATGTGACTAACAAAGCTAAGAGAGCTTGTGGAGCGAGGCAAACTCGCTGGCGGCAGTATCTCCCAGAATGCGAGACATTGGCTCAGGTGTAATTGTGTTGTTAATAAGATAAATATGGACAACCATCAGCTTCACCCTTTAATAAAGTCCTTTTGCTGTCAAATCCCAAATATTAAACTGTGACTGTTGTCCTCCACGCAGCCTGTGGTGATCATGGGCGTGGTGTTGCAAGGGGCCAACCTCTACGGATACGTGCGGTGTAAAGTGGGAGGCAAGACCAGCTTAAAGAACATGGCTACAAATTATTTTGGACGACAGTTCCTCAAACAGGTGACTTTATATTTTAAGTAGAGCACACTAGTCTCAGTATTTGTTGTTGAATGAATCCTCACGTGTGTATGTGTTGTGTTTTCCTTCCCCAGGCGCTGTCTAAAGAAGAGGAATCGTAGAGTGCAGCTCTGCGATTTTAACACGTTTGCATTATTCTTAATGCTGTTATATCTATTCTTTTAGCAGGTATGTACGTAGAGAGAAACCTTTTTGCAATCTGAACTGAAAATAACTGGTTTTGATTTTTTCTTTTCTTTGTAACTTCATGTGTGACCCCATCAGTCCCAAATCTATAGAGAGTTTTCTTAGAGAGGTTTGAGGTCTGGTGGCTGTTTCCAATAACTGAGGCAATAAACCCCAAAGACTTTAACTTTGTGAACATGCATGAGTGAAACAGGGTGTAAAGGCTTCAGATGTAGTTTGATGTGTCCTGTCGTCTCACAGCTCCCTGAGGTGTCTTACTTAGTTTGTTTTCATTGCCTCTTTAATCTTTATAAAACTAAACCATGTCGTTTCTGAGAGGTGTCGTACAAACATTTTTGTTTGTATGAAAGAAAAGGTTGTAAAGTAACAGTGCAAAGAATTCCAGGAGATTTGTAAATATGTATGTAAAGAAACTATGTGGAACATCTTCTTTTGTGCAAATACATTTGTAACATTTTTCCGAACAGTGTGGTGGTTTTTATTGATGCGTTATGTGCGCAGGTGTTACTGTGACCAAACAAAAGTACAGGTTCAATCTGATGAGTTGTGTTAATGGTTTAAAAAAAAGCATCATGATTTAATACAAACAATACAATGTTGTCGGTCATCAGTTATCATGAATGCGATTTGTCAAGAACACCTCAAGGAATTTCTTCAGATTTGGAACAAACGTCTTGTTGAACTCAGTGATTATCTAATTAGATTTAGAGGTCAAAGGTCACTGTGACCTCATGTCTGACTCATTCTCGTGAACGCAGTACCTCAAGAACACCTTGAGGATGTTCCTGAATTTTGGCACAAATGTCCACTTGGGGTCAAGGATGAACTGATTAGAATTTGGTTGTCAAAGGTCAAAGTCACTGTGGCCTCGCGTCAGTCTCATTCTCATAAATGTGACATCTCAAGAATGTCTTGAGGGAAGTTGATGAACGATGAACTGAGTAGATTAAATGGTCGTGAGTCAAAGGTCACTGTGACCTCACGTAGAACTCATTCATGCGAACGCATCTCAAGAACACCTTGAGGGAATTTCTTGAAATTTGGCACAAACATTGACTTGGATCCAAAGATAGCTGATTAGAGTTTGGTGGTAAAGGTCCAAGTCACTGTGACCTTGCGTCCATCTCATTCTCGTGAACGTGGTATCTCAAGAACACCCCGAGAGGATTTCTTCAAATGTGGCACAAACGTCCACTCAAACTCAACGATTAACTCATTAGATTCAATGGTCAAAGGTCACTGTGACCTTAAGTCTAACTCAGTCTCATAAATGCAGTTTTTCAAATTTGGCACAAACGTCTACTTGGACTCGAGGATGAACTGAGCGCAATTTGGTGGTCAAAGGTCAAGTTCACTCACAAAACATTTCTGTTTGTGTGTGTGTGTGTGTGTGTGTGTGTGTGTGTGTGTGTGTGTGTGTGTGTGTGTGTGTGTGTGTGTGTGTGAGAGAGAGAAGCTGCCATGTTTTAGAATTTGTAGCTTCGTCGCAGAAACATCCATATTTGAAGCTGAACCACACAGTGAGGCCTTCAGTAGACTCCAGCGCCTCCCGGCGGTGCCTTTAGGTCACTGCACATTATGTGCTGTGTGTTGTCTTATCTGACGGTCACACGTGTGTCCGTCAGAACGAGCTCACATTATATTACACACTAGTATTAAGCATATTACTTAATTAATAATTAACAGTGTTGAGTCCGCCACAACAAACATGGCGTCATTTTTGTTCCAAACACTCGGGATGACACACACGGAAGAGAAGCTTCGCCACTTCACCGACAGACCGGAACTTGGGAGATTGTGCTTTCAAAGTAAAGACGATTCAATTTCCACGCAGGGAAATTCATTATTTATGCGTCAGTTTTACACGTAACTCTCACCTACGCCAACTCATTTCCATTTATAAGATGCGCTGATGTCTTACATTTATTGCAAACTAACAATAAGTATGAGGTAACTGCGTATTTGCGTTTTGTGGGCAACAAATGATAATAACTTCGATTAAGCTGGTAAATCAGTTTATATTTGGCGTTTTAGTATCGCAAACGTTGATGAAGATACTCAGAGAGGTAAGAAACCAACAGGAAGGTAAGTAAAGTCTGTTATTTTCTGTTTTATGGCTAATAAATATAGTAAAGGCACTAAATTCGACGACACGGTGTTTTACTTTGAAAGTCTAACCGGAATTGTCTGTATTGTGACCGCTAGCTTGACGCCGCTGCCTGTAGCTGTTCACGGCAGCAGCTCCGAGTCGCCGTTGTTGTCATTTTAAACGTTAACTCGGTGTGTTATTCGGTTTAAATTCGCCGGTGACCGTCCTTTGATGGGAATTAGCTCCAGGATGATTCCTACCGAGGACGCGTCCGCCAGGAAGCGGGAGATAGAGGAGAAGCTGCGGCAGGTCAGTCATGGCTGCGGAGGAAGGAAACATCACAACAACGAGCCTGTTGTCTGCGATATTTATCACCCTGGATCGACTTTGTGTTTTAAACTGACATTATTCTGACGTTAAATGTTTGTTCCCACTGTCAGCACGAGAGAAGTGAGTCAATACTGTTGTGTGATGTTTCAGGAGCAAGAGACGCTGTCATTCATCCGGGAGAACCTGGAGAAGAGTGATCAGCTGACCAAGGGCATGGTATGAAGAAACCATTATGCATCTGTCATAACATATACATATATATAAGATGTGTTAATGCTCAATCCTACTGTGACCTTAGTTACTGTGCACATTACTGGGTTATTTCAAACATACTGTCATGTTGCTGCATCACAGAGTTACAGAATACACTTTATTTTCAGTTAAAAACTAATCCATGCGGGTATTTACTAATGTTATTGATCGATTCACGTCCAAGTCTTGACATTTGAGTGTACATTATTTGAATTGTACATATTGTGTTAAAGATACACACAGTGACTGCCCTCAACTCTGGCTGTTGCTATTTAATGTTGCTGTTCTGGTGCCAAGTGACGCATGTCCTCCTGAGACCACAGCTTTTGTGTGGGATGGACTTTTAATTTCTCCGAGTTATTTGGGATGAAAAGGACCTGATGAATATAAAAAACTACACATTGTCTTTGAACAAAAACCCAAACAATACAACCTTAAACAGTAGGTGAAAGTTACAGAAAGTCGCTCAAAGAAGGAGTTTAAAAGAAAGATACAACAGCTCCATTAAAAACCTAAGAGCTCTTCAATAAATACACAGATGTTCCAATAAATAAATAACTAAATAAAGGTGTGCAGAGTTTGCTGTGTCTTGTTCACCTGAACAATAGCAGCTGTTTCTGTAGCGCTTTGTTTTACATTTTGGGGCTGCAAACCTTCGAGCAGAGGGGAGAAGCTGAAACTCTTAATGTAAGGGATGAGAGAGGTCATTGAGGATGGACTGTTATCCTCTGTAGCTGCCTGTTGTGCAGGAACTCAGGACTGAGCTGTGTTTCGCCAATCAGCTTCTCTGACCATCTCACAATTTGCATCAGTTTGTTCCTTTCCTTCACAGATAAAAAGCCATACCGTGACACCAAGGAAACAGATAAACACACTCAATGAAACACTGATAAAACAATGTCATGATGGTCTTGTCAATATTAAAAGACGACAACTTTATTAAACAGAACAAATACTGGTGTCCTTTTTTTACACAAAGCCTCACAGCTTGTGTCAAAATTTAATTTAAAGTCTAAAATAGTCCCAAGGTACTTAAGTATATAAAAGCAACGTCTTATGACTGTGCAGACTGGCGAGGAGTGGACTGAGCGGATTACGTGGATTGAGAGTGATGATTGTGATTCTTGATTTAGCATTAACGTTAGTTAGTTTTGGTATTTATTAGTGAGGTTTGTAAAATGGGTCGGCACTGTTGCCTTCACGGCTGCAGAAACACTGCAGTGTCACTACATGCAGTATAGGGCCGGGCAGTGTGTCGGTATATAGTCCAGTGTCACCAATCACTCCAGGGGTGCTGCAAGATATTGTCTTAGATTTTGGATATTGTAAGTGTTGTCTTTTCCTGGTTTTAAACAAGGAACCTGATGTAGGTCTGTAAAGGTTTTATAAATCCATAACTAGGTTTAAACACTCTCTTGAATCCCCATATTAGTCTAGTCCAGGTTTGACAGGTCTGTGTACAATATTTCTGATCTGGCTCGCTCACATGAGAACACCCCAGAATAAGAAAACAGAAATGAAACGTCAGGGTGTGTCTGTTTCATTCTCTCTCATGAAAGTCTTCTCACACTACTGGAGGCAGATTTATGTTTGTGTCCATGTTTTTTGACCTGAGCTCATGTCATTCTCGTCCTGAAAGGTCTCCATCCTGTCGTCGTTCGAGAGCCGCCTGATGCAGCTGGAGAACTCCATCATCCCCGTCCACAAACAGACGGAGAACCTGCAGCGTCTGCAGGAGAACGTGGACAAGACTCTGTCCTGCATGGATCACGTCATCAGTTACTACCACGTGGCCAAAGACACTGACAGGATCATCAGAGAGGGGTGAGACTTTGGTCTGTGGATGGTGTTGGTGGGTCGCTCCACCTGACGACAGCCTCCACTGTCAGGAAGAGCTGATGGATTCTGAGCAGACGTAGGAACAGACGTGTCTTGACTTTGAATTTTTCTGTTTCAGGCCGACGGGCAGGCTGGACGAGTATCTTGCTTGTATTGCAAAGATTCAGAAAGCTGTGGAATATTTTCAGGATAACAACCCTGACAGTCCTGAGCTCAACACAGTGGTACAGTATTAACCTCTATCTTTATATCCAGGTACTGTCTAACAGGAACAGCTCCAACATTTTGGGAAGTACATTTACTTGCTTTATTGCAGAGAATTAGATAGACGATACGTTTTTATACAGATTAAACAAACCCGATTTCAGATGGAGAAAGGTGAGCTGCTTCCGCTCCATCCTCATATTTAACAGACAGATGTACGAGTGATGTCAATGTTGTTTTCCAACTTTCAGCAAGAGCGAGTAAATAAGAAGCAGATCCCCCAGAAAACAGAATTTTGTGTCTTCTGTGCAGAAAGCGCGCTTTGAGAAGGGCAAAGAGCTGCTGGAGGCGGAGTTCCGCAGCCTCCTGACCCGTTACAGCAAACCCGTTCCTCCCATCCTCATCCTGGACGCCATCAGTGTCGACGAGGAGCTGGAGGTCCAGGAGGACGTGGTGCTGGAACACCTGCCCGAGGCCGTGCTCCAGGACGTCATCTGCATCGCCGGCTGGCTGGTGGAGTACGGACGCAACCAGGGTACGACTGGATTTGTTATTTCTCACATCCTGTCTGCTGCGGCTGTGCTCTCTTTACTGCTCCTGCTCCTTAGCTTTCCTTTTCTCTTTTCCTCTGTTAGTTTTCCTGGTTTTCAGGTTTCACACAGAGAGTTAAATTGTTCAGTTGTCAAATGAGAAATTTTCATTCTATAGTCATACTGTGGACCAGCATTAACACCAGCCTCATAACTGATAGATTAACGCCTGCATTTTTCAATTTGGGCACTATTTTTACATGTTTTTGTGTCAAAGTGATTAATGAGAACAACAATTTTTGAAATTGGTCCAGTACTGAGAGAGAGAGCAGCGGTGAAACAGGCTGCGATGTAACCACTCAGGGCATTTGTGCATCGTCAATGTTCATCCACTAAAAGTGTTCGTTTTTGTCACTGACAGGCTCAGATTATTATTCTAAGTGTCTGACAACATTTTTGGGAGGATCCCTACAGAAATAAACATTTTAAGTTAAAGAAAAAGGATCTTACTCTTGAACAAAAACAGCCCCTAAATCTCCACCACCAAACTCACCAGACAAAATGGTAATTTTATTGTGTATAGAAGCAACATATTGCCAGTTTTGCCACTGACAGACTCACATTATTCATATAAGGGTTTCACAACATGATGAAAGGATCCCTACAGAGATAGAGATTTTTATTAAAGAGTAAGATCCTTTTTGTTTAACCAGGAGCAGCTCAGAAACTGCATCACCAAACCCACCAGACTCCATTAAAATAAATAGTAAGTTTAGTGTGTATAGAAGCAGCATGTTTTCAAATCTAAAGGGTGAATTAAGGGTTAATTTCAACCAAAGCAGAACTAGTGATTGTTGGAACAGGTATTTTGTTTCCATTGACTTTGAATTCAGGTTGTTTTACGATGACAAAATTACCGTTTATTGAAATGGAAGCTGGTGGGTTTGGCGAAAGCGGTTCTGGGGCTTGTTTTACTGATACAAAAATGATCTTATTCTTCTACTTAAACATCTATCTCTGTAGGGATCCTCTCCAAAAAATGTCAGTACATTTAAATTCATAATCTGAACCTGTCAGTGGCAAAAACACACTTTTAGTGGATGTAAATTGACAGCACACAATTGCCCTGAGTGGTTACATTACAGCCTGGACCAGTTTTAAAAACTGTGGTTCCCTGTTGTCACTTTGAAACAAAAATATGGGAAAATAGAGTCCATGTTGAAAAATACCAAAATTACCCTTTCACTCTTTTATTCTTCCAAGGGTCTCATTTAAAAAAACATACATAGAAACCATACTAAGAATATAAGCACAAACATAAGCAAAAAGTGGCGTTCACCAGAAAAATATTTGTCGTTTTCCACCATCAGGCCTCCACCTCACCATCTGCATCGCCACTTTCTCATCTCCAAAATGCTCATAAGCATGGGTCGAAGTTTCTTTCATCAAGTCTGTTTTTATACATCACAACTTTTGAGTGAGAAGTGGCGCACAGCTCTTTCAGGCCTCGTTGTGTGCGTCCGCAGTGTTTATAAATGAACCCCCTGAACTCTTCCTTCCTCTTTCCCCTGCAGATTTCATGAACGTCTACTTCCAGATCAGATCCAACCAGCTGGATCGCTCCATCAAAGGCCTCAAGGATCACTTCCGCAAGAACAGCGCCTCCTCCGGGATCCTCTACTCGCCCGCCGTCCAAACCAAACGCAAGGACACGCCCACCAAAAAGGCTCCCAAGAGACCAGGTCAGCAACAGAGAGCTTCTCGTACAGAATCCACTCTCGCTCCTCTTCAGTCTGTAATCACACTGTGATGTACGAGCCCTCTTTAATAGACCAGTCTAACAGACGAGCATGATCCTGCACAGTGTTGATTATTAAATTACAGCAGCACCTCTCAGCACACAGAAACCTTCACCACATTGTTTGATTTAATCACCATCCAGCCACATTATCCTGTTTCAAGTGTCCTCTCCCATCTCTCTGTAATGATCCCACTCACCCAACTACCCCCCCCCACACTGTGTCCCTGTGATCTTACAGTCAGCTCCAACTAATCCTTCATCTTTCCTCTTTTATAATCCCTATGTTGTGATGACAGTCTACATCCCAGGTAAACATGAAGCTTTAGTGTGTGCCTCGTGCTTGCTTCTGTCCGTCAGATGTCACGTTTCACTGCAAATAAGTGACAGCATGAGTGTGTGTAGTGTTGAGAAGCAGGGCGGCAGCAGACTGTGTGTTCTCTGGAGAGATGTCGTAGATTCAGTGAAGATGTGGCCTCTGGTTTCAGCGTGGTGACTGTACAGACGGAAACTGCAGCGACGGTGCGAGGAAGAGACCACAAAGGTGGAATTATTTAAAGATAATTAACTACATGTGTTTTTCATATAGCAGACATCTTAGCTTCAATTCACCGCTAACATCCATCAGTTTTCAGACCAACGTGTCAGATTCACTTTCAGCTTTTTGACAGAAATCTGAGGAGAAATATTTGGTCCATCATCCTGAAAACAAGGAAACGTGTCAGATGGATGTCTACAACCACAGTGTATGTCATATTATATCATGATAGCTGGCTGCAAACTATTGATGCTTTTCATTATTGATTAATGTTCATCTTCTTAATTAATCTGTTAATTGTTCTGAAAAATGTCCATCAGAAGTTCCCAGAATTCTATGGAATACCATTTAAGTCAGTGTTAAATAGATAAATAATAAAATATGGCTGTGAGATAAATCATGAAATAAATAAGTAAGACAACAAATATATAAAAATATATATGAATTTAAATATAATATATATAAGTCAATGTAATGAAATGAATAAATAAAAAGGATTTTATTTAATTTTAATTTTAGAAGGACATTTTTAGGGGCTACTTCTACTTATTTCAGGGGACTTTTATTTCATAATTCCACATTTATTTATTTATTTATTTATTCAAGGGAATGATTTAATATTTCTACATTTATTTATTTATTCATGGAAATTATTTAATAATTCCCATGAATAATGTGGAATTATGAAATAATTATTTATTTGTTTATTAATTTAAGGGAGTCTTATTTCATAATTCCACATTTCTTTCTTTATTTATTTCATGGCACTTTTATTTTCAAATGTCACATTTATTTTCCATCTCTTGTTATGTCACATCTGTTATATTCAGATGAATGGGACATGGTTATCTCACAGATTCACACCAAAGCAACACCATCAAAACTGCACTGAATTACATTAATTCATTTATTTAATACTGACTTTAACAGCACTCCATAGAATCAAAGCTGAGTCACCGGCAGTTTGCCACCATGAAACTAGAGGCCGTAGAGTTTTTCTTAGTGTTTGTGTAAAGTAGTTGTGCAGTGTGTGTGTGTGTGTGTGTGCTGTGTGTGTGTGCTGTGTGTCGGGTCAATCACAGGAGTTTGTAGCCATGAAACAGCTGTTATTCACTCAGGCTCAGATCTGTGTGCACCGTTTACACTCACAGCTTGAAGTGTCGTTACAACACTTTTACAAGAAACCTGATGTTATTAAATATCAAATATCTAAGAGATATTACAGTCAGTGAAGAGTGCGGACAGACGTGTAGCCTGCTATGACCTAATCTAATCTTTATTAACAATGAAGCAAAGGACTGTAATGTGGAAGAGGTTGTTTGCAGTGATGAATGAATTATGGAGCTTTTTAGCCTCTTTTAGCTCCTTTTGGCTCCATGGAACATTTACAGTATGTTTCAGCCTCAGCATTAGGAGACTGCTGTTAGTGACAAAGCTCTGACAAACAGACAGACACAGTTAGAGACCTGCGGCGGAAGAACGTGACGTAAAGAGACAGACATTTATCTAAGGGAGCTGGTGGAGATTCAGCCTCATTTGTGACCTCAGCGTGTTTAGTCACATGGTTCTTAAATGTTAAAGCTGTTATCCAGCAGCAGCTTGTATCTTTAAAAGTATTTTTGTGATGTTACAGATACTTACTGTCTGCCTCAAGTGATCAAATGTTCGCCCAGATGTCTCTCCTTAGGTCTGCATAGGAAACAAGCCGGCGTTTTTCATCTGTTGCGTCGTTCTCCTGCAGCTTCAAGCGTGCTACATGCTTACTAACTCACTAACCACACTAAGATACTGTGTTGTAATCCTGAGAATATGACTGTACTGTAGACTTTGCCTGTCTAAACCATGTAACAGAATGTTGTGGTGATGTTAGTGCTGGATATGACTGTATTAATTGTATTAATTGTGATGGCTGTATTTTACAACTGACCTAACCTGTTTATTCTGCTCTTACATGACCCCGGGCTCTGTGTGTCTCAGCACATGTGCCCCGCTGTGTTTTCATGGCGTAGCTGTAGTTGCTCTGTTTCTCACCTGGTCATCATGCTGTGTAGCGGTGGTGCTAGGCTGCCCCCCCCCTCCACATACGAGCCTCTGCTGCCTGTCTGGTGGTGGTGTCTGTGTTTCATCACTCACTTCCTAGCTCTCCTTTCTTTCTCTTCTTCCTCTTCCTTCTTCTGTTTCTTGGCTGTCTGGACCTCGCTGCCCCTCCTCCTCCTCTGGACTCTGTCTCTGTGTCTTTGGGACCAGGGACCATTCGCAAGGCTCAGAACCTTCTGAAACAGTACTCACAGCATGGGCTGGATGGGAAAAAGGGGGGCTCTAACCTCACTCCTTTGGAAGGTAACGCACCTCGGTCTTCTCTTCGGTGTCTTCTGTCCCTCCTGGCTTACAGTGTACCCGTTATGTTGTGCTTTCATGTTTCTCATTCAGAGCAACAGGCACACATACATCTCCTCACAGACGTCACAACAGCTTTGAGATCATGCAGATGTTTAATAAACGTAAAAATTGTATTGTTGGATTTACCTTCTGGCCCAAAATGAAGCCTGAAAAAATATTTAGATGATTAAAGGCAAACACGAGACAGAGACGGACATTAAATGAAAACACTTTTTTTTGCCAATGGAATGAAAACAAGATCCGGTAAGTCATCGTGATGAGAAACTTTCTCGGATCAAAGAGTCACTATCTCAAAATTACAAGTCTGATTCTCAGAATAATGACTCAGAATCTCAAAATGAGAAGAAGCAAAGTCATAATTTCGAGATAGTAAGTCATTATTTTAAGATACCAAGTCATTATTAAGAGACCCCAAGTCATTATTTTGAGATACTAAGTCATAATTTCGAGATACCAAGTCATTATTTCAAGATACCAAGTCATTATTTTGAGATACTAACTCATAATGTCGTGATACCAAATCATTATTTTGAGATACTAACTCATAATGTCGTGATACCAAATCATTATTTTGAGATACCAGGTCATTATTAAGAGACATATAAAGTATTAATTGTCAGAAGTGTTCATTCTCTTATGGAAGACATTAAAGTATCCGTCACCTTTGTCATTTTAAGTCATGTATGACCCAAAGTTAAAGGCACCCTGTGGAGTTTCTGACCACCAGGGGTGCTGTTGAGCGCTTTTCATCAGCAGGTACCCATTTTTGCTGCATTAACACTGTCTGGTACGACACGGTTTGACTCAACTTGGCTCGCTCTTTTTTAGTTTTCCATCAGCAACAGTTGCTGATAGTACGTGATCTGAGCTGAGCTCGGTCAAAGAGAACCGTCACAAGAATCGTCACCTGTCCAACACGAGACACCCTGCACAAACCTGCCATTTGTAAAGCTCCTGTCAATAGTGACTGTCGTCATTTTATTATCTCCACCCAGATTTTTTTTAAAAAGGCAACAAAACTACGCTGTCCAGTTGACGAAATGTAGAAGGTTGCAGTGAACCTTAGAGAGCTGCTGAATCAGAAGCTGTTGTGACATTTTTCCTGAAGCTCTCATGTAGTTGAAACACACACTGACTAACTTAGATGAGTCGCACACACACAAAACAAACCTCTCTGGGCACCTCCAGCCGCGCCATTTGACTTCAGTGGGTGTCCCCTGCTTCCTCCCCTCCTCCCCCTGCTGGGTGCTTGGTGGTGGTCGGTGCAGATGTTCCAGGTTCAGGTTTGCCCCCCCACAACCCCCTCTGGGCCTAGTCACGACCCCGGTGGTTTGACTAGGCCTGTGTCCCTGCTGCCCCACCCCACCCACCAGGTTACGATCATGACTTGCGGGTCAAACACCTCACTGACGCCCTGACCGAGAAGCACGGGGCCGCTGCAGGTGAGTGACGGGAACACGTGGGAAAGAGAAGGAACATTACCAACAGAACAAGCTGATGAGACATTAAAGTCTTGCCTACTGCAGCTTTAATACATTTTCTTGTACCAAACACGTACAGTCACAGCCTGCAGCATAAACACCTTCATCTGAATATAAACACGTACTCAGTTACTGTTGTTATCGCTGTCAGTCACAGCACCAGAGACCATGTCTTACATGGGAATCTTTGTGTTTACTGGCTCACTGGATCTTTCCTCGTGTGCCTCTCAGGAAAAGATGATGTTCTGGACATCGAGATCGACTCCTACATCCACTGCATCAGTGCCTTTGTCAAACTGGCCCAGAGCGAGTACGCCCTGCTGACAGAGATCATCCCCGAGCACCACCAGAAGAAGACCTTCGACTCCCTCATTCAGGTCAGAGACCAGTCAAGAGCTCCACTGCAGCCAGTGTTGCATTCTTTCTCAAACAGAGAATGGGGGCTTTAGTACATGCTTTCATCAGGAGACGGGTCTTAATCTTGCCTGACCATGTTTGATTTAAAACAGGAGTTTCAGTTGTCATTAAACAGTCATCCGTCCAGGAATAAAAGGAAGTTCCCAAAATAACAGCCATCATGTCTCCACATCAGCTCCACGATGTTTAATCACCTTCCTGTTCCCTCGTCTGTCCACAGGAGGCGCTGGACAACCTGATGCTGGAGGGAGACAACATCGTGTCTGCAGCTCGCAGAGCCATCATGCGCCACGACTACTCAGCCGTGCTCACCATCTTCCCCATCCTCAGACACCTGAAAATGAACAAGTCTGAGTTTGACTCCACGCTGCAGGTCTTCATCACTTTAGTCTCATTATTCACACAGCTTGACCTTTTGTGGGAGCGATAGAACGTGCTGCATAGAGACGGTCTTTTAATTAATCTTCTGAGTTAAATTCATTCACTGTGTCTGCAGGGAACAGCTGCGAGCACCAAGAACAAGCTGCCAACACTCATCACCTCCATGGAGACGATCGGAGCCAAAGCTCTGGAGGAGTTTGCAGACAGCATCAAGGCAAGACGCTCACATCATGTAATCTGTCACCAATCACTGATCATTGATTGAGTAGTTTAATCACTGAGCTCTGTGTGTAACCGCAGAATGATCCTGATAAAGAGTACAACATGCCCAAGGACGGAACAGTCCACGAACTGACCAGCAACGTAAGCAAACACACGGCTGGATTTATTTGCTCTGTCTGCAATTCAAACTCAACACCTTTCCACAGGGACTCTGCTGTTTGTCCGTCTCTGGGGATCCAGGTGGTCTCCTTGGGAACGGCCGACAGCGCTCTGTTTAATGAATAAGCGGAGGCGATGCTTACCTTGACCTCTCTCCCGCAGGCCATCCTGTTCCTGCAGCAGCTGCTCGACTTCCACGAGACAGCAGGAGCCATGCTGGCCTCACAAGGTAGAGCCTCACCAGCATGAGCAGTTAGCTGTCGTTGTCTCAGACGTCCTGCTGCCCCGCTAGGCTGCTAATACGCTGTTTCCTTCAGTGCTCATATCAGCAGCGGCCCCTGTTGGATGTCTGCATTACATATTTAGATTCCTGAAGAAAGCATTTCCCTCGAATACCTCTATAGTGAATGAAAAATCCAAAATCAAAGTTGTGTGTTTGTGAAGCAATGATCACATGGTTAGATAAATGAGACTTGGATTACAGTTTTCCTGTTGTTTCATGCGGCACACTTTACTTCAATTCATCAAGGATTTTCTCAGCTTTTGGATTCTTCGTTCACTGTGGAGGCATGTGAGAAAATGAAAGTATTCTTCAGGAATTCAACATAACACGGAGCGAATAATTGATGTGCAAAAGGTCATTTTGTGGGAGAATTATTCCTTTAACCTGCACATCACACTTATCATCCTGTCAGAGTGTTGGAAAACATATTTTCCTGCCAAAACAAATTCTGTTTGTTAAAGTGGAAACAGATTTTGCCAAGCGTTATCAACATGGCTACAGCTAGCAGCCTGGCTACTACCCAAACCCAGAAACAACCCTAAGACTTCCACATTGAGCTAGAAATGAAGGTTTCTAAATATCCAGCGGCTCCACCAGAGCCCCCTAAATATCAGCCAAAGCTCCCCGAAGCTCGATCATCATCAGACTGATAGCTGATGGATTATGAGACTGGTTTTACAGTAACTTGAACTGTCTTTTTAAGACCATACCAGTGTGTGTTGCAGTTTTTACCTATGCTGAATGTGCCATTTTGTCATTTTCACAGTAGAGGAGAAATGATTAGTCAGTTAATAATAAAATAGTTGTCATTTTGATAATAGGTTAATAGTTACAACAAAAACACCAGCTCTGGTTTCAGCTTCTATCAATGCGACACATTTTTGCTTTTGTCTCATAAAAAGAACAAAAAACAAACAAACAAACAAAAAAAGCTTGATGCCGAAAAGCACCAGAGTTTGTTTGAGTCTAGCAGGACAAACCTATGACAAGAATTTGTTTACAGGGAGTGCCTCAGAGTTTTGGGTGATTTTTGTGTCTACACGTGTTCTCATCCAGAGATCACCTCAAACAAACTAAATCTGAGTAAATCTAGTAGAAATGTGTAGTGATTGACACACTTCCCAGCAGATGTACCCAGTGGCAGACAGAACTGCACAGTAAAAGCGAATAAGGAAATATATGAGACATTGTGCAGTCAGTATGTACTCCATGAAGATAAGTTAAAGCAAATAAACTTGTCTGTTTCCACTTTAAGCTCAAACTCATGTTGTCATTTCAAATCTAAAGTACAAAACAAGAAAACACGTCACTGCCCAAATATTCACACTGCACTGTCCAGATACAAGGCTTCATGTTACTGATACTCACAATCTGGACTTAGTGCAGTTTTATGTGTGTAAAGAAATGAAACTAAAGCTGACGTGTGACGGGGACGGATGGACCCTCCCTCAGTATAGCTGCAGCACTGATCCAACTGTGTCTCTTCTCGATCATCCTGTTTCTGTGACTGATGTGTTTCCACCTTCACCATCGCTTCACTTCTTCTTCATGTGCAGCTTCTCTCGTCTCTCAGAGGGAGCCTGTGCATCAGCCCCAGACAGTCATGTTTCAGAAAAGATTTATTCATTTGTTAAAGTTAAATTGGATTTGTTATGAATTTTCATCCAGTCATCGCTCATGTGGGGGATGTTGATGAGTGTTTGAAGGTCTCTGGCTCCCTCCTGTTCCCCGTCGACGGCAGCTTTGCTCTCCCTCCTTTTCATTATCCCACTCTTCTCACACCTCGACCCCTCGCTGCCTGGCTGATGACTGCTTGCTTACTTGGCTTTACTCTGCACTAACAGATCTTTTCTAACCTTTTTGCACTTGTGCCTCTTTCTCTTCTCTTCTCTTCTGCCTTGCCTCGGCCCTTTTAGTACTGGGGGACACTTACAATATACCTTTAGACCCCCGAGGTAAGCAAAGGACTGCGTGCAGGCCCCCGGTGATGAGTTACAGTCTGTTTTCGTGTTGATTCTTGAAGCTATAATTGCAGCTAATTATCTCAGAGTGACGGAAGAGGAGTGTGTTTATTAATGAGACGCTCGGCTGTGATGTGCATGTGCTCGAGTGCAGGTTGAAAGATGCTACCATGGGAACCCGAGTGCCTCCACTGTAATTAATACTTATCGTTTGAGTGGAGGTGTAGATTTACTCAGTCTTGATCTAAAGAGAAAATGAAACAAGTATTAGAAAATAAATTCAGCTGTAAAACTCTAAACTGTAGGTCACATTTAAAGTCGTCACCATCTGTGCTAACACTTTGTGTTTCTTCCAGAGACGAGTTCATCAGCGAGCAGCTACACCTCTGAGTTTAACAAAAGGCTCCTCAGTACTTATATATGTGAGTACAGAAGCAACCACCACCTCTGTCCTGTGCCGTGTCTGGGTTTTGTTTTGCATACTGACCATGACTCTCTCCTCTCAGGTAAGGTTTTGGGGAACTTGCAGCTGAACCTGCTCAGTAAATCCAAAGTGTACGAGGACTCAGCTCTGAGCGCCATTTTTCTGCACAACAACTACAACTACATCCTCAAGTCGCTGGAGAAGTGAGCAAAGTTTCATTCTTTTTACACCTCATGGACTGTCTCCACAGACAGTGTCCAGAGTTAGTTAACGACTTAACTACAAAGTACGTACACTTTACATTTTTGCCAACGATTTCCAAACACAACATTTCTGCAGTGCAGTGTTGGATGTGATTTTTTGCCCTTTAAAGGTCCACTGTGACTTATTGATAAATTTAATGGGCAGATTAATGGATCATGAAAATGATTATTATTTGCAGTCCTGAGTGAATCTGTCCTGTGTTTTAAATGTGTTCAGATCAGAGTTGATCCAGCTGGTGACAGTGACTCAGAAGAAAGCTGAGAACTCATACAGAGAGCTGATCGAGCAGCAGATCCAGATGTACCAGCGCAGGTAACATTATAAACATCTGTTAAGTCGTTTCACATCCGAGCTTTTCTCTGCTCTCTTTGACCTGATGTGTTTGATTCTGTCGTAGCTGGTTGAAAGTCACAGAGCACCTGACCGACAGGAACATGCCCGTCTTCCAACCCGGCACCAAGGTCAGAATTTTATTATCTTTCTCTCTGTACTGACGTTGGTGCACGAGTGTCAACTTTAACACGTCTGTATGATTTTTGCCACTGGAGACACGTTGACATTGTGCCAGGTTAACAGTCAGTGAGGGCCGCGTGTCTCCTGCAGGTCGATCCCAAAACTGCAGTTAACTATATTCAGGGACTTTTCATTTATCAGAGAGGATGTTTTTTTATCTTGACCCTCTCTGAGTGACTGGAGGGAAATGCATCACCTTCCCTCCATCATTAGTCACCATATATTTGTATATTCACACCAAATGTAGGTCTTAAAACCAACGCAACGAGCTAACAGGAGAGAGAATTATCACCGAAACAGTTTCCTCAGCAAAACGCAAATTCTCCTCACAAATCTCATCATCACACAAGCTGTGTGTGCACCTCAGCAGAATATGGATGCATGCCGGCCATCTGTCCTCGTCCTGACACAACAGTGGTCAGAATAATATCAGTAACTCGGCTCGGCAGCCATTTTTAGATTTTAAAAACGTACCTTTTGATGATCAAGAGGTAAAAGCTGAAAATGAAATCCTGGAGTTGAAAGAAAGCCTTTGTTTCTCACTGGTGTCCTGCAGCTGCACAGAGTTTAATGTTTCTCACAGGATCTGGTGCAAACCGTTTATTTTTGGTGAAATTTGAAATGAGATATAAAGTAAAGTCACTTTATTTGGTTAAGTTTAATGATGGTGGCATTTATTGTACATGATGTGGACTGTTGAAAATCTGAAAATCCAAAGATAATTTCTGTCTCTACAGTTTTTGGAGCTGATAAACGGTGTAACTTTGGACCTCAGGGTTCAGAGGGCATCTTACTATACAACCATCTTAAATATAACCATTTTATGCTGAATTTTCCTTCCGTAAGCCAACATAAAAAACACAGGTCCCTCCTCAGTGCTTAAAAAATTATTTGAATTGCCTCCCCTGTTCTGAATCACTCCCTCTCGTCTTATAAGTAACCAACAGTCCTTAAATATAAAGTGTTTTTATGACAGTTTTAGAGAGGGGACAGTTTTGCAACATGACAGAAGACCAGGGACGAACGATCACCTTTGGGAAACTAAAACATTTTATGGTCCATTAGAAGTTATTGTGATGTCTTAAAATGATCCAAATCTACAGAAAGTGTTTCAGCTTGATTCTCAGGTCTGGATGGTTCATGTTGTTTGTTGCCTGTGAATCATTTTGTCATGATGAGTTTTGTAACTGAGGTCTTGTCGTCCTGCAGCTGAAAGATAAAGAGCGGCAGGTGATTAAAGACAAATTCAAGGTGAGCTCAGCGTCACTTCGTCACCACACACATATATAAATATCTTCAAACAAATCTAATCCTGTGAAGGTGCTCGCTGTCGTAACACGGATGTGACAGAACAAACAGATGTGACATCTTTTTCCTCCTCCCTGCCTCTCAGGGTTTTAACGACGGGCTGGAGGAGTTGTGTAAGATCCAGAAGGGCTGGGCCATCCCAGACAAAGAGCAGAGAGACTTCATCCGTCAGGCTCAGAGGAGGGTGGTGTCTGACGCCTACAGGGCCTTCCTGCACAGGTGAGAGCGACTCCGATGGAAACACTGAAGTTACAGCTGATTCACCTGTCAGACACATCACAGGTGTATCACACGTCATCACCTCTGAGAGAGCACTGTGTTCAGTACGAGAGGGAGAAGGAGCTGTGTTTGTGGGAGGGTCAGAGAGATGCAGTGGCTTTTAGAAAGTTTCGGCAGGAGATCGGAGGACTTTAGAGTTTTAGAAATGATCAAAAGCAAAACTATCTTAAAGTCCGATCTGATGGACAGAAGCTAAATCTGGTGTAACGTGCTCCTTTAATTTAGTTTTTAGCTGCAGCGTTCAGACTTCCTTAAAAAGTCTTAAAAGGCATTGAATTCATTAATCTAAAAATAAGCCTTAATCAATATTAAAGTCTCTTAAATTAATCTTTCCAAACTCTTGTTGATACGTGGGAGGAAGGATTTTATCATTCTGATGGTGCATTTTAAAATATTAAAATAATTACAAACAAACAACGTTTGTTAAATAATGTACTGAATGTCTCTCGTATTAGCGTCATGCTCATCAAGTCCGAGGCACCAACAACACTTTAATACTTTCACCGGCCACTTTATTAGGTACACCTTGCCGGTACAGGGTTGGACCTGTTGCCTTCAGAACTACCTTAGCTTCTGTGGCACACCTGGTATTAACATGAGCCGTGAGTGACCTGATCAGAAGAGGACAGAGCTGAATACAAGTGTAAACGACCATAAAGATGCATCGTGATCCACTCAGACCAGCTGCTGAGGTGGTCTATGTAACATATCTGTTGTAGTGTAAACACTTCTGCGTCCTGGCGCGTCCCTGACCAGGATTACGTCATCAACACAGGAGATGGTGGTTGTTTTATTGACAGCACGCTAACACTCTGTAACTTGCCCATTTTACAACGAGGTGGCCCAAGTGTTGCTTGATTGTTTTCTCTTTGGAAGGAGACGTGTTTAGTAATGCTGACAGCGATATCTCCAGCTGTGCTGACACAACTGCCGACATGACTAGTGAGGTCAGACCTTGACACGGGGCAGGTAGCTGTCTCGAGTGAAGCACAAGTCACCGTACTGTCAGCGTCGCAATCCACCTTTGTAAATTCACCCGCAGCAGAAGCTCTGCAACAAACCGCTCCAGATGTGATGTAAATGACTGTTATGTGACACTACACCTGCCAGCCAATCAGAGCCCTCCCTGGTCTGACTCCCTTCACACTGAACCATTTTTCTTTTCCAGATGTGCCAACATCTCTTTCACCAAGAACCCAGAGAAGTATCACAAGTATCGTCCGGAGGAAGTGGAGGAGATGATTGAAAAGCTGTTTGACACGTCGGCCTGAGCTGCACTTTGACCCTCATCTTCCTCACCCTGAACACGTTAACCACAGCCTCTCCTCACACTACCGCCGCCCTCGTTGTGTGTGACGAATGTTTTGTACAAAGATATGATGTATTTATGTAATTTAGCTGCTCCAGCATCAAAACAAATAAAGGGAACTCTGTGAATCGTGCGGGGGGGTCGGTGTTTGTTCTGCTGATGACAGTTACGCAGCAACACAGCGCAGGCTGATAACGACACCGTTTATTGACGTGAAAATAACAGACGGAGCTGAACGCTGTCTTTTTCAGTTTGCATACAGCAATAATCAGCAGATAGACACGATGGGAAGCTGCTCGTCTCTGTGCAGACGACACTCTGTTACAGCAGCAGGATCATTTGCATCTTAATGAGGATTTAAGGGTTTTACTGCAGAGCAGCACTTGAACGCTCCTCGGTAAGATGTTTCTACCACGTGACCCTTTGTGTATGTGACAAAAACACAAACTGAGGAAGTGTGTGTTTGCTAATCAGCAGCAGAAATAATTACTGAACATGATGGTTCAGACTGTGCTCGGATGTTATTCACAAAATTTAACAGTGTGATCTGAGTGGTGTGTTTCCAGGGAGAAGACTGCAGCATGTTCAGTGTTGCAACTCTAATAGTCTGTTTATCTGCAGTGGATGTTGAATCATCACCAACTCTCCAGTTCCTCTCAGCTTTAAGGAGCGTTAATGCATCTAAAGCAGGATTTATGCTTGTGTGTCAGTTCTGTGCAGAGCCTGAGGCCTACACATGTGGCCTACGCTGCTGTCAGCATTTATACATGTGTGGTGGTGTGTCTGTGACACTCTGCAGTTACTCCTCCAAAACACTAGTCACTAGTGAAGTGCTGTAAAGTTTAGTTGTTTCAAACACACTTTAAACACACAGTAAACACACAGTAAACACACATTAAACACACATTAAACATGGCTTAATAGAGACAGTTTCAAACACAAATCAGCTTCACTGTAACTCGCAGCATTCACAGACAAACACTTGTCTTTATCTGGACACATTTTCCCCACAGATACAACATGCTAACGTTATTAGCACAAGCCTATGGCATTTTACATTGTATAAATTAGCCTAGCAGCTAGCAGACTTTTCCTCTGCTCATATAAAAACAGGGACAACAGCAACAAAGGTAACGTTACAAAACTCAGCTCCATTACAACTCACAAGGTTCACTGACAAAACAACTGTCTTATACTGAACACGTGTGCGTTCTGTGACGTGTGCTCATTGATTTGGTTTTACAGCCCAAAACTGCACTATCAACAGTGACGTCTCAGCAAAGGGGGGCGCTATAGCAACCCATTGAAATGTCAAGCTTTGAATGGGCATATCTCATGCCCCGTATGTGGTAGAGACATGAAACTTTGCACAGAGATGTCTCTCCTCATGAGGAACACATTTGCCTCAAGAACCCATAACTTCCATTATATAGATTTTCCACCATTTTGAATGTTTTGAAAAACACTTCAAATGGATCTCTTCCTAGGAAGTTTGAGCGATCTGCATGAAACTGGGTGAACATAATCTAGGGACCAATATCTAAAGTTCCCTCTTGGCAAAAGTTGGAAAACTTCCTAAAACTGAGCTTCTATAAGGCAATGAATATTGCGGAGGGCGTGGCTCATCACATAAAGGTGTATAACATCTCAAGGGTTTCACCCATCACCACGCAACTTTGTAGGCACATGACCACACATAATCTGAGGGGACCCCTCCATTATTGACCCCATCAAACAAAATGGGGGCGCTAGAGAGCTCATTTCTTATCTAGGCCTAACCGCCATATGGATTTTTACTTAACTTGGTAGATATGTAGAACAGGACGCCTCAAGGTGACTGGAGAAATTTAACTCTAATTGGCAACTGGGTGGCGCTATAACAACAGAAAAATGCTTCAAAATGGCTAAAATGCGACTGATCGCTGTGGCTCCGTGTCCACAGCGGTACATTGCTCAGCTTCTGTGTCGGACCTCTGCCTGCTTCTCCAAACTGGGGACGTGCCAACATCTACTGCAGGTGATCAGCTGACTGGGTAAGTACCTCATACAGCCTTTCTTAAACAAATCAGAATTAACCCTTTAATAGTGTTCAGTGAGGTTTCCTTAAGTCTGTGCTGTTTCCTGAGTCAGTAGTTCCAACAGAAGAGACGAAAAAAGACCTAAAAAGGTCGTAAACTTTCCAAACTACAACATGTGGCTCACGTTTCATGGATTTCACGTTGCGAGCAGACATCCTGTCATTAAAACGTCCCAAACTGCAGTTGGCAGTTAAAAGAGTGACTGAGCTGTGATCTGACAGAGAGCCACTTTGTGTCACCAAGACAACCACACCTTCTCAACGTCTCCAGACTGGGTTTCCATGGTGATAAAAAGTGGCGACCATCGATCCTTGAACCCATGTGCTTCTGTGTTACAAGCTGGTTTCATGGAGCAGCTCAAGGTCGAGACAAAATGAAAAGGTTTCTTCTCCTGTGCTCGCTCTCAAAGTTTGGTTTGATGGTTTTTTTCTGTCTCATTTGTTCAGAGGGGCTCTGCAGTCACAAAGAAACAAAAATTAGACATCTTATCTCGTAAATATGAGTTATTATCTTTTAATTACAAGAAAAGATCTCATGATTATGACAAAATATTTTGTAACTATGAGACAAGTTAAGGTGGTTATCCATCGCTGCGAACGTCTGCGTCATAATAAGCAAAGAACTCGTCTGTCTGGTGTCACTGCAGAGACGCTGTCTCTTCAGTGTCCTCATCAATCAAACGCCATCTGCACAGATGGAAAAATTATGCAGCAAACACTGAGTTATGATTTATGAATCCATCAGATGCTGCCTCTCATTAGAAAACAATAGTGTGGATTATGAACATTTAGTTCATCATCAGCCGACAGAGGCGTCCATCAAACCTCAGGGGCCAGCTGCACAAAGCACCTTAAGTTTGCTCCTTAAATATGACACTTAAAAAACACCAGAGCGCAGAAACACGTGTAGGCGTGTAGCATCAAAAAACAACAAGCAAAAAGCTTCATTCTCATGAAAGATGACAACAAAAAGCCGCCTCCAGCTGCTGAAACACTTAGTGTGTGATCGAGGCCTAACTCCCCTAAATATGCACGATTGCTACCACTGAAGCTCCGGGGCCCAAAACAGTTTTCAGCACAGTCAGGATGTGACCACGTCACAGGCTCATCAGAGACGAGAGCAGGATATGAGAAAGAAAACACAACACCTTTGTGAGGTGGAAACAATATTCTCAGATATTTAAATATATATATATATATAGTTAGGAGCCAAAGTAAACTCATTTTGGTGATAAAAGCACCAAGTTTGTCAGATGTGTTGACAAATATATTTCGAACAAATCTGGATATTGGGGCATTCGGAAACTCGCCCCCTGGTGGCCAGAGCAGGCAATTGAATCCTACCTGCCCATGGACCCGTCCCGTTAACTGGATCCACTCCAGAATGTAATGGCTTCTGAGTTGGACCATGCTGCGTGTCTCCACCACGTTTTGTGGAAATCAGTTGGGCAGTTTTCACGTAATCCTCATCCAAAACATGAATGGAAGTGAATGAGCGGCCCGTGGACACGCCCCCTGAGTTGGATCAACACCAAAACTGATGCGATGCCCCAATATCCAGATTTATTCTAAATATATTTGTCAACACTTCTGACAAATTTGGTGCTTTTATCTCAAAAATGAACGATTCTAGTAAACTACTGAGCTATGCCGCCACACTGAAGCGAATAAATAAACTTTGAAAAATCCAAATAGATATTTTTTACATGTGGTCAAAGTTTTGATGGGGTGGTGTTACAATGAGTGCGTCTGCTGCTGTGTTTTGTAGCCACCTTGAGTGTTTTTACTGGTTTAAATCTCCTGGTGTGTTC
The DNA here is from genome assembly GCA_026686955.1 of Epinephelus cyanopodus. Classification (NCBI taxonomy): domain Eukaryota; kingdom Metazoa; phylum Chordata; class Actinopteri; order Perciformes; family Serranidae; genus Epinephelus; species Epinephelus cyanopodus. The sequence continues at coordinate 1,583,671 of CM048933.1, read as the reverse complement.
GTTTTGGAGAGGAGGAGACCTCTGTGGATGAATAGGGTGAGAAAAACCTCCTTACGGTCAGAGGCCAGCCGCACAAAGCACCTCGAAACACCTTGCCAATAACTGACAGCAAAGATCTCGTTGAAGCATTTGACTGAGAGTGGAGGTACGACCTCTCCTCACTCACCAGCCTCCATCAGTTGAAAGACAATGTTCGGAGGGTCTGAGCGGTCGGGAGGTGAAGTAGTAAAAGACAAAGACAAAGAGAAAAACTTAAATCCTTCAGTAAACAGACTTGAGGAGGTTTAGTGCAACTAATTATTTTTTCAAAGAAACCTTAACTCAGACTTAAGGGAAAATCTTAAGGTGCTTTGTGCAGCTGGCTTCAGGACTTTTCTGGGATTCGTCTCGGATAAAATCAGATTTTAGCACAAAGTTTTTTAGCAAGAAAAACTGCAGACGTTTAACATTTAACAGCATCAATCAAGTGACGCACACACACACACACACACACACACACACACACACACACACACGCCCCTCTCTGCATTCAACACAGTCTCACAATTTATCACATTTAATCTCTCTGAATGTCGAGTGTGCGTCAGACGATAGTTTATTTCCAGGCAGCGTGTTGCTAAGCAGACAGAGAGGAGTCGAGTTTATAGATCATTTATTTCAACAACTCAACAACACTGTGGACATGCAGCCAGTCACATTTCATAAATATACAACACTGATGACGATAAATTATCATGCAGCATATTGTCAAAAGTCAAAATCACAGGAAACATCGAGGCGTGTCGAGGTTGATGATGAATTAGTAAAACTACAAACATATATTCTACAGTGTGTGTGTGTGTGTGTGTGTGTGTGTGTGTTCACTGAGGAAAGAAATTTGCCATTTTTCTGAAATAACAGTTATCTTAGAATGTTGAGAAATGTTTTTATGCTTCTGTGAGAATTTAATAAATTATTCTCTTATTAATTTATTTTTTTGCCATGAAAACTTTTCTCATAATTCAAATAATTAACTCATTATTTCATCAAAACAGATTTTTTTTTCTTACACTTTTGTAACATTCAGATACGTCATTGAAAATCATCCTGGAAACTGCTGCATTCACAACACTCATGTTTCAGTCCATCATCACCTGCAGCTCAGAGAGCAGAGCAGAGTCAGTGCTCCTGCAAACTCTCATTCTGACACTGATGACCACAAACTAAGTTCTTTATCGACACTGAAATCTCTTTTTAAAACACGTTATTTCTGACACTTTAAATTTTATTTTGTAGCTTTTTATTTTGTCAAAGTTTAGTCTCAGGTGGCCTTCAGTGTGTCCTGAAAGGTAAAGGTTTTCCTCCGCACATCAATTTCTTCGGTCAATAATTTGGTGGCAGCAGCGTCTGCTGTCGACAGCTGTGGCTCATCCTGCAGCTTCTTTACTGTCCTCAAGTGTTCTTCATTCGCCATCGCCATCTCATTATTGCCTGTCCTTACAGAGGCGCCTGCTTAAGAGTCTCGATGCTGGTGAAATGAATATGTTTGGGACATTATGTCAGGCTGCGTTCACACCTGCCCTGTTGGGTTCGTCAGTCAAACTCAAGTTCGTTTGTGCAGGTGTGAACACACCAAACCAACCGGACCGAGACCGTCTTGAAGAGGTGGTCTCAGTCCGGTTCCAAATGAACTCTGGTGCGGTTGGTTTGTGGTGAGAAGGTGTTGCGACCTGGATGTGAAGCAACTGCAGTCACATGACACATTGTTTGGGTTAAACATGAGCATGTTACAGTCCTGGAGGATTATTAATGTGCACCTCCTCCTGTACTGCCTTAATATGCACATTCAGCACATCCGATGCATCAAAACATTGTTTTCTAGTTGGAGCCGCGCCTCGTTTTCAAACTGTATGGTTTGACTAAAATGAACAATGACAGCAATATAGTCCACGATGAGCAGCGCTAAAATCAACCTGCGTAGTTGTCCCTCCATTGTGACATTAGAAAGTGTCACATTTATCTTGCAAGTGTTCTCTTCTTCAACGTTTGCTTTACTTCCTGGATTTTTCCCACATGGAAATTCTGACCAATCAAGAGCAGCTTTCTCACACAAGGCATTTGATCTGGTCCTCTTGTAAATGCTGTAAATTATACAACTTTGGAACAACATGAGTCCCTGATTCAGACCAGAGGAGACACTCTAGGACTGACAGCAGTTTCTGGGTATGTTCATAGTTTGTAATGTTCAGCTGGACGTCTCTCCTTCAGCGTCTTCAGTTGGACGTCTCTCCTTCAGCGTCTTCAGTTGGACGTCTCCATGCCGCTGACTGTGTTCACCGCCTGGATGACGTGCACCTTGTTGACCTCCCTCCTCCTCAGCGAGCAGCTGAACACCTTCCTGAAGCCTTTGCGGAAGTGCTTGGAGACGAGCGCGTAGACGATGGGGTTGAGACAGGAGTTGGTGTACGCCACCAGGTGGGAGAGGATGCGGAGCACGTAGGTGACTTGGTTGAGGGGGAAGCGTCCGAACCACATGCAGAGGATGACGAGGTGATGGGGGAGCCAGCAGAGGCAGAAGAGTGCGGCGACAACGATGATCATCTTGGTGACTTTCCGCTTGGCTCGCCTCGACTCGGACATGTCCTCCACGGGATCCACGCTGGTCCACAGGTATCGGATGGTGCGAGCGTAGGTGAGGCCCAGCACCAGGACGGGGATGAGGTAGCCAAAGACGAAGGTGCACACGTCCATTATGATGCGTGGCTTGGTCTCCCAGGCAGGAATACACACCACAGTGCCGGCCAGGTCCATCTGGGCGTAGTAGCTGAGATACGGTCCTGAGAAAACCAAGGCCAAGGCCCAGACCAGGCAGATGGAGACCAGGGTGTTCTTGGGCGTTCTCATCTCTCTGGAGCGCAGCGGGTAGCAAATGGCTAAATACCTGTGAGAGCAGAGACGTGAGATCAGGTCAGTCGTTACTGAAAGATGAAAATCATTCCAGTGCAGTTTGTGTTGTTGACTTGTTGACTGAGGTTGTGTTTATTTATTAACATTTTTTTCTGTTCATCTGTTGTTGTTTTTTTTGTGTTGACATTTTAATAATATCTTTTAGACTTTTTAAAAAAATTATTTTGGACATTTTAATAATTCTGTTTTTTTTTTCTTTTTTGACTTTTTTTTTTTTTTTTTTTTTAAATGTTATCAATATTTTTTCCGGATATTTATTTAATATTTATCGAATGCTTAATTAACATTTTTTAAAAAAATTTAATTAATGTTATTTAATAATGTTTTTGGGACATTTTTAAAAATATTTTTGAGAAATTTCATCAATATATTTCAGGTCAGTTTAACTGTTTTTTCTTTCTTTTTTTCTTCTTTTTTTTTCTTTTTTTCTTTTTACATTTTAGTAATTTTTTTTAGACCTTTTTTAATAATTTCGGACATTTTAATAATTCTGTTTTAGACTTCTTTTTTTTAACATATTTTTGGACATTTCTTTGGGGACTTTTTTTTTTTTTTTAAATGTTATCAATGTTTTTCCAGATATTTATTTAATATTTATTTAATGCTTAATTTTTATTATTATTTTTTTTTTTAATTTTAATAATGTTATTTAATAATGTTTTTTGGGACTCTCTTTTTAAAAATATTTGTGAGAAATTTCGTTAACATATTTCAGGACATTTTAATTGTATTTTTTTGGGAAATTTATTGAATTATTTAATTTTATTTTATTAACTTTGCATGTCGGTGACACGTGTGTCCTGGACTTTGACTGTTGAGCTGCAGCAAAAATATTGTGACCCCCCTGTGATCAATTTACCGTCAATACATTTTCATATTTATATTTTTAACACCCTCTGAACACTCACAGACTAACGTGCATTGATTGTGCAGGTTGTGCGTGTGAACTTAATAACGTGTGTGAGCACGCACCTGTCCAGGGACACCGCGGTCAGGGTGAAGACACTCGCGTACATGGTGAGGAAAATGATGAAGTGCACGACTTTACAGAGCACAGGACCGAACACCCAGTGATCCAGGGTGTAGATGGTGGCCTGGAAGGGCACACAGAACACGATGAAGCACAGGTCTGCTATCGCGAGGTTGAGGATGAACATGTTGGTGGTTCTGGTGTTCATCTGTCCGTTACGGAACAGCACCGCGAGGACCAGAGAGTTCCCCACGGTGCCGAGCAGGAAGATGACCGCGAAGCCCAAAGAGATGAGCACGGACTCCGCTTTCCAAGAGGAGGAGGTCACCGAGGAGAGAGTCATCTTCGTGTCACAGTCATCAGTAGTTCACACGGTCCGAAATCTGTCCAGGAGCGCTGACGCACGGCTCGTGGAGACGCGCGCCTCGTTTGCGCGCCGCCTGTCCATATCCAGACGCAGCGCGACAGACAGCATCATCATCATCATCATCATCATCATCTGACTGAGATACATTCATGTGTGAAGTAGAGAGGAAGAGTTTCTCCTCATCAGACACAGACTGAGAGGAACTTGGTAGCAGGGGCGCAATCTACGGGGCCACACAGGGGACATGTGTGCACCCTCAGAGGAAGGTGTGGGACCTCTCCACACTGTGCAGTCCAAAAACTAACTTTATTTATTTATTTATTCCTCTAAAGGTATGGAAGCTGTTTGTATTTTATAAGTTGTGGAAAATGACAAAGAGAAACTAATTATAATGATTAAATGAGAATAACTGAAGATCTGTAGATGAGTTTTAGGAGTGTTAACAATATCTGAGCGATGTCGACATCACAGTCGTGGTTCAGAAGGCAAAGCTTTGGATTTACTGGTCCGTCCCAACCATCAGCTATGCTCATGAGCTCTGGGTAGCAGCCCTGGATAAGCAGATGGAAATGGATGGATGGGGGTCTAGATCAGTGGTTCCCAACTGGTCCACATTTCTCCTTCATCGTCAGCTCAAGGTCCGCACAGGTTAATATACTGGGTGTCATGTGTTGTTGAGCTGGTCTTCTGTCTCTGTTAGTCGCTCTCTCTACAGCAGGAAAAAAAAGGCACTTCAAAATAAAAACTCTGTTGGAAATTCACTGTAGTTAAAAATACAATTTGTTTTTTACAAACTTTTGTTCATTCAGAACCAATGACCCACTTTTGGACCCCCAGTTGGAACCACTGGTCCAGAAAGAGACCGATAAAGGCTCATTGTTGTCTTGCAGGAAGCTTCATCTGACTGGTGTCTCTGTATTCCGCTGTGTCTTGATTTGACCACAAGGTGGCGCTGATGTGGCACAAATGAACGCAGGTGAGACAGACGAGGACTCGATTATCTGCAGGATGTTTTGTGTGCTGATTGAAAATGTTTCCAAAGCCTGTTTGTCCCCTGATGGAGGCAGGAGCTGTTTGAATAAAGCAGTTCACGTGTGTGATCTTCCTCCTTCACGAGGATCACAAGCACAAATTTAATCTCACAGATTATTTATCAGTTAAGCGGAGTCCTCCGCAGACGTGGGCCTTCAGGTCGTCACCTCTTTTCATGTGCGTGACGACTTCACTCATCAGGTTTCATGTTTGCTTTTCTTTTTCTTCGTGTGGAGGAAAGGACGTTGGCAAACATTAAGAGAACAGATAATTTGGGTGTTTTCCTCTGTCAAACTATGATTTAATGGAAGGAGCGTAATGAATGTAGAGAGGCTGCTTCGATGACTCTCACTCTGTCACGTCCCCATGAAGACGTGGGCTCATCGTGCAGGTTGGAGGCAAGAGGCAAATGTTTTCTTTGCACATGCTGTGAGAGTTGATATTGAAGGAAAACATGAAATAATCTGCAGGAGAACATTTACTTTATTAAAAAAGTAGATCAAATGCACTTTTATGGGTCTGAGATGTTGATATCAGACTGATGAGGTGGATTAGTTTTAATCTGCAGACGTGGTAAAATCCAGACACCACAGAAATGTCATGATGTTGATGGGAGCGGCGAAGACACGGTGCTGTTCTACCGGCTGGACGAGTCGAGGCGTTGGCACAAACGCTCACACAGTGTAGAGTTGGCAGGGATGAGGAGAGAGAGGTGTGTCTGTGTGTGTGTGTGTGTGCAGGCTGATATTTTGCTCTTTAAATGTTTGTTTAAAGTGTTTCTGTGGTGTTTCCTCCCACGGTGCCAGAACACGGCTGCACACTGAGAACCATCTTGTGTCTGCAGTGAGGCAACAAAGACTCAGATCCTTTACTTCGTCAAGTCAAAGAAACAATACAACAACGTGCAAACACATTACATGAGGCCTAAATACCACATCCACAGTCCTGCTGAAGTTTGAAAGAGAAAGTTCACCTGAAACATGACAAGTTTGCATCATCAGGTTGTTTCTCTCTGTCGTCATTTTGCATCGTTTGTGGTTGTTCTGTGTTGCTTTGTAGTATTTTTGCATCTCTGTGGTCATTTTCTGTTGCTTTGCTCTCATTTTGAGTGTCTCTCTGATCATTTTGCATCTCTTTGTCGCTGTTCTGTGTTGCTTTGTAGTAATTTGCATCTCTTTGTAGTCATTTTGAGTTGCTCTCTGGTTGTTTTGCATCTCACTGTGGTTGTTTTGTGTCACTTCACAGCAGTTTGCATCTCTTTGTAGTAGTTTTGCATCTCTGTGGTCATTTTCTGTTGCTTTGCTCTCATTTTGAGTGTCTCTCTGGTGGTTTTGCATCTTTGGGGATGTTTTGCATCTCACTGTCATTGTCTTGTATCTCTGTGGTTGTTTTGCATCTCTTTGTCACTGCTCCATGTTGCTTTGTAGTCTTTTTCATCTCTTTGCATTCATATTGAGTTGCTCTCTGGTCGTTTTGCATCTCTCTGTGGTTGTTCTGTGTCACTTCACAACAGTTTGCATCTCTCTGTGTTCATTTTTGTTGCCTTGCTCTCGTTTTGAGTGTCTCTGTGGTTGTTTTACATCTCATTGTCATTGCTCTATGTTGCTTTGTAGTCATCTGCATCTCACTGTAGTCATTTTAAGTTGCTCTCTGGCTGTCTTGCATCTCTTCGTAGCCCTTTTGTGTTGCTTTGTAGTAATGTGCATGGCTTTATTGTCAGTTTGCATCTTATTGTAGTTGTTTTGCATCTCTGTGGCTGTTTATGTCTTTGTAGTTGTTCTGTGTGTCTCTGGGGTCATTTCAAGTTGCTTTCTGGTTGTTTTGCGTCTCTTTGCGGTTGCGTCGTTGTCTCGTTCAGTGATCCATCCATGTGCATGTATATGTGATGGTCTGAATGTTTGCTGTTCAAGGCGCAGGCGACTTGTCCAAATGTTATCCATCACTTTCTCTCAGTGCACGCTGGAACAGGTTCCACATGCAGAAGGATCATTAAGACAATAAAAGGTCTCTTTCATCACATCGTGCTCATTCATCAGTCTTTGGCACATGAACTTTAATAAAACAACACGACATGGAAACAGTCACTTAGAAAACATCATTTATTTCCAACAGTCAGCATGTGCTCTTTCAGAGGAACCGGTTCAGGAGGTTTATGATTCATCTAAAATGAGTCCTGACCGTCTGACAGGTGGGGCTGCAGCTGTTCACTCCTCAAATCTCTCCAGATGTCTCTGTGTTTCACCCAACAACAGCCAGCCACACAAAGTTCATGTGTTGTTCACCTTTTTCCCATCATCAGTCTTTTAATTCACATCAGACACCTCATCAATGCTTCTCCCCTCCAGTGTGTCCCGCAGCTCCCCTGACAGGTATAAACCGTCACACATAACTGGCATCACAGGTGAGCACTGACACACCCACTGTCGCCTCACACTGTCAGTGAGGTGTGACTCTGCCTGGGAGGGTGTGACTTCATACTTGTCTCTGAACCAAACTCCGACCTGTTCTCAGAGGACTCTCTGCCGTCCCGTGTGTGCGACATAAAATCAAGTAAGTACATTTACCTTCATATAATTCTGCAGTATTCACAGAGGTTAGATCTGCTTTAAAACGTAGTGATGTATTGAGTCAGTGCTGCTCAGCAGAGATGGATGTAGCTTTTCATTTTGTGTCGAGATCAAAGTTTGCTGCTGTGATGTCATGTTTGGATGCATCGCAGGTTATATCATGTAGAACGATGGTTTGCAGCCTCTCAGCAGTTTGTGCCAGTAAAATAAATCATGTCGGGCCCAGATGCATTTCTCTACCTGATTCTGTTTCACGAGGATCATTCAGAGAAGTTTCCACATAAACTACAACTTCTACTTTAACAGACATTAAAACATCTTCATCGCTCTGTCGTTCGTAGCTCTTTTCTTCGCCTCCTGTCATCCAGCCGTCTCCAGCAGCCGACACCATGTGCGACAATGCAGAGGCACACTCCCACACCCTCACCACCAACCGCAACTGCACCATAGAGATCGTCAATTCCAGCAGCAACTTCTGTCTCGCCAACCCAAAGTAAGAATCGCTGTGCTGCCTTTTTGCAGCCAAATGTCTGAAATATACTCAAATCCATTTATGCATGACTACCAGTGGTGGAAAGTAACTAAGTACATTTACTCAACTACAGTTTTGATGCACTTCACATGAGTATTTTCATTGTATTTGAGCTCATGGTATTTTATACTCCAGTACATTTATTTGTTCAGGACTTGATTAAGATTTAAAATAAAATTTCATATCTGATAAAATACAACTAACTGTTGACGCCGAAACAAATGTTTTCCAGTCTTTTGCGGGTCGTGACTCTAGACTGTATGTACGAGGTGGACGTAGCCTCCGGGTCTGAAAAGTGAAGCCAGTGCTGAAGTGCTTTTTTAAGGGATTTATACATCAGCTCTGTGCAGAATCTTTACTGTAGTCTACGCACATTTTGAGCATTTATACTTGTGCAGTGGTGTGTCTGTGTCACTCTGCAGTTACACCTCCAAAACACTAGTTGGCGGTGGGGTTTCTGTGAAGTGCTGCAAAGTTTAGTTGATTCAAAACACACATTAAACACACATTAAACACACATTAAACATGGCTTAATAGAGACAGTGTCAAACACAAATCAGCTTCACTATAACTGGCAGCATTCACAGACAAACACTTGTCTTTATCTGGACACATTTTCCCCACAAATACAACATGCTAACGTTATTAGCACAAGCCTATGTGGTGTTAGTATTTCAACAGAGGAGAGGATCTGAGCACTTCTTCCACCACTCATAACTGCATCTACCCCCTTCTACCCTGCAGGGTGCACATGGAAAGTGGCTTCGTCTACAACCCCCCGCAGCCAACCCTGCGCCCCAGCCTGAAAGAGGTGTGCTCTTTCACCAAGGACGACAACACGGCATCAGGTGCTGTGGGCGTAATGACCTACGAGCTGTTCCACATGCAGAGCCGCCAGTGCAGCGAGTTGATGGCCGTCATGTTCTCTGTGCCATTTGACTACAACTTCTACAAGAACTGGCTGGGGCTGGGCATCTTTGAGTGCGCGAAACCCTGCGATGACAAGCTGTTTGATCTCATGTACAATGACAAGGACCTCGTCGGCTTTCAGCGGCACGAGGCCGACGGCTCAGGGGTGGTGTATCGGGGGAAGCATTTGGAAGTGAGGGGCTGCATGTCCGATGAGGGCAAGGCCATTATTAAGCTGGAGCTGTTTGACAAGCTGTCCTAAAAACCTACATACAACATGTCTGTCATACGTGTCATGTACAGGTGCTTTAAATAAACAAAAAAACAATCTCACACATTTCTTGTCTTTGACTTTTTTATGCCTCTGCGCCGGCGATAGCTGTGACCAGAGGCGTTAGTTCTTTGTCAATCCCATTCTCATGAATCTCAAAAGCACATTAAGGGAATTTCTTTAAATTTGGCACAAATGCTAACTTGGTCTCATTAATGAACTGATTAGATTTTGGTGGTCAAAGGTCAAGGTCATTGTGAACTTGCATCCTTCTAATTGTTGTGATCCCGATATCTCAAGAACAGCTTGAGGGAAATTCTGCAAATGTGGCACAAACGTTCACTCAGACTCAGCAATGAATTTGGTGGTCATAGGTCAAAGGTAAAGGTCACTGTGACAATGCATTGAGGCAATTTCTTCAAATTTGACATGAATGTTCACTTGGACTCAGCAATGAACTGATTAGAATTTGGTGGTCAAAGGTCAACGTCTCTGTGACCTTGTGGCTGTCTCATTCCAGAGGAGGCGATATCGCAATAAAACTTTGAGGGATTTTTTTTTTTAAATTTGGCAGAAACGTTCACTTATACTCAAGAATGAACTGATTAGATTTTTTCATCAAAATCTGTTCAGAACTTTTCAAGTTACGTTGCAGACAAACAGACAAATGGCGGCGAAAACATAACCTCCTTGACGGAGGTAATTATGACACAATTTTACAGAAATGTCTAATAGGATAAACTGATGATGATACGACGTGATGACATTTTATATCCAAAAGGTCACTTCACTTCTATCTTGTGTCGCTTGTGTGGCGTTTGTATGGTTGTGTGTGACGGAGGATTTTGTTTTTGCCACTTGCTGTCAGGAATGTTTTCTGTGTTTCATTGTGCTTATTTAAATGTAACATGCCCACTGTGCTCTGTGGGAGAGTCAGGAGAGGAATAAATGGAGATCGCCTTCAAAAATATCCACGGTCTGGGCCTCGTTATATCTACACTAGAGTCACACATGAACATTTGCACACAGTAACAAAGGTTAAAGTAAATAATAGCAAACACTTAATTGGGAGTAAAAGTATAAACAGTCAGACGGCCACGCAGAGGTTCTGCATGTTGCATGTCTCATGCAGACAGTAGAAACAACGGAGACAAAAGGCTTGTGGCACAAAGACAAACACTGAACTCTGACACACTGTCACGAAAGGTTGAACAAACCGGCTTGTGGTTCGGCAAAAATAAAGACATTGTGAAAACACAAAAATACCACAGTAATGTCCTTATCGCTGGCTACACCCTGTCTTCACGCCTCCGTATGCAGAACATACCTCAGGGGAAGACTGCGAGAAACATGGGAGTGTGTGTGTGTGGGTGGAGACAGTTTTAGGATGGGCTTAAGGTGCCACACATTCCCCAGCAAGACAATCTGAAGAGTGAGCCCAGTCTGGCATCGCCCAAACGAGCAGCGCACCCGTGATCCGAACAGGTAAGCCAGACGATTTCTCTGCTGTATTTGGAGGTTTACTGACAAATATTGTTCAGTAAGTTGTGCATCTTTTATCATAGCAACTATTAACATAAGGATATTTATATTAATACAGTGTTTTGTTGCAGACTTCACCAGCAGCAGCAGCAGCAGCAGCAGCAGCAACATGAGTGAATCAGCAGAAGCTTTGGCTGCTAACCTCAAAAGCCGAAGAAATGTCACCATTGAGATCACCAACCTCTCCAGCAACTATTGGCTCATTGACCCAAAGTAAGTGCAACACCTAAAGGCATCATTGCCAGAAAAATAGTGTGTGTGTGTGTGTGTCAATTTCAGTTGCATGGATAAACTGAGGTTCAAATACAAGCACAGCTGCACCAGTTCTTATTCCCTCTCTGCTTTTTCTTTGCCTTTCAAAAAAAGGGTTTTCCTGGACAATGGCCATATCCACAGCCCACCCCAGCCCACTGTGCGCTCGATGCAAACTGAGGTGTGCAATTTCACCAAGGGCGGCGGCAAAACCTCCGGCGCAGTGGGCGTCCTGACCTACAACCTGCATCATAAGCAAAATGGTACCAGAGAGAAAATGGCGATAATGTTCTCTGTGCCCTTCGACTATAACCTCTACAAGAACTGGGTGGCCTTGGGAATCTATGAGAAAGATCGAGAGACCGATGAGAAGCTGTACAAAGAGATGTACTACGACAAAGAGCAGACGAGCTTTCTGAGGGATGAGGCCAAAGGCAGTTGCTTCACGTATGTGGGCAGGGACTTGGACCTCAAGGGTATCATGTCCCCGATGGGCAGTGCTATCATGAAGCTGGAGGTGTGGGACAAGCTCTTCACTCCTCCATCAGGGCAACGTCCTTATTAAGTGATTCATTTTTGACAAAATAATCCAGTTTGGCATGCCAGTGTGTAGTGCTGAGTATGTTTAGCCCTTTGTGCACCTGTACTGACTGTACCGTGTGTTCGTGCAATAAATCCAGTCTGATATGAACAAACTTGTGTCTGAGTGATCATTACAGAAACATACAAAACCAATAAGTCTTGGCAAAACATCTGTCGAGTCCAACTGGTGGAACAAGTTCATGTTTGACTAAATGAGTTATCTTATGCAATTCATTAACTTGTATTTTCATTTGAAGCACAAATATAACTTCTTCTTATTTTATACATGTTCAGAAAACGTGTAAACTGATGTGATACAAAAAGACTTAAGTGTTGTTTCTGTGTCAAATATAGAATAAAACATAATTTACATTATGTAGTAAATAATAAGACAAAAACACAAATTGATGTCAAAGATAGTGAGTGCGGTGCATCTTTGAAATACAGATGAATTCTGTTGAGCAGATGCAACTCATATACATGTATTGCACAAGGTCACCATCTAGTGGTCAATGTATGCATCTTCAGGAATACCATAACACACAAATAATGCTGTATATTCATGTCCAACCCCAACTCCAAAGAAGCTGGGACATAGTGTAAAATGTAAATAAAAACAGAGTGCAATGATTTGTGAATAATTTTTGACCCATATTCAAATGAATACAGCCCAAAGACAAGACATTTAATGTTCAAACTTTATTTGTTTTTGTAAAATATACACTTATTCTGAATTTGATGCTGCGACACGTTCCAAAAAAGTTGTGACAGAGTTGTTGAATGCTCAAAAAGCACCTGTTGGAACATTCCACAGGGAAAAGGTGTAAATTTATATTTAATGGACAGATCTGACTCTCCTAAAAGTCAAACTCTTCCTTTAAAACAAGCTGTTTGTGCGTTTCATCCTGAGGTTTTATGTCAGGGGCCAGGCTATGGTCTTTACACTAAGCTAAGCTAAGCTAACAGTCTCATGGCCCCAAATCTGACTCTCTGCAAGAAAATAAAAGTCAAACTCTTCCTTAAAAAGAAGGTGTATTTGTGTGTGTGTTTAATCCATACCAAACCTGGGGTTTTATGGCGGAGGCCAGGCTGTGGTCTTTATGCTAAGCTAAGCTAACCGCCTTTTGGCTTCACCTTTATATTCAACAGACAGATAGTATCAGTCTTCTTGTTGACTCATGGCAAGAAAATAAAAAGTCAAACTCTTCCTTTAAAACAAGCTTTATTTGTTTGTTATTAGCCCCAAAATAAATTCAGGGCAAACGTTGCACATCAGTGGTTAAAAACTCCCCAACAACATAAGAATCACTGTCTTGATCAACGAAACCTTTTTATGCAGCAATAAATCAGCAGATCTGTCAGTCCATTAACTGTCTTTAAAGGGAAACAAACACATCACAGTATTTAAAAGTCAGTGTTGGTTTCCTTTAACCACGACCACAGTCTTTCCCAGACTTAACCAAACTGGCTTTGTGCCTCAGACCTGCAGGATCAGTCCGACGCGGAGCATTGCTCATAGAAAACACTGACAACTGTCCTGAACCTGTCCCTCAGATACTTCTCAAGTGTATCCAGTGGCATCTGTCTCACATCGTATCCTCTGTACTGTTTCTTTGCCGTCTGGTTCACCGGCACAATCTCCTCCGTGCTGTTGGGGTCGTTGCGGCCGATAGCTGCGTACGTGGGAAAAGCGTCCTTCAGTTCTTCTGGAAGACTGTTGTTGTAGTTTGGGCAGCAGTAGGCGGACCACATGTACTCAGGCACAGCCACGCGGTGATTCTTGAGCCAGTGTTCGTCGCTCTGGTAAGGGATGATCCCAGTCACTACGTAAGCCTCTCCGAGACAGTAGGCCGCTAAGGTTGTGTTGATGGTCTGCTCCAGGTCCTCCCAGGGCCCGTCGTTAGAGCCGGCCTTCTGGGGAACCACGTTGGTGAGGGTGAAGGTGGCGGCGCGGTCCTCGTGGCTCTGGTGGTGGAGGCTGGGGTCCAGGTGGCCACGAGAATAGGAGGAGTTAATGTAGTCCAGCTGCACCCCCTGGCTCTCCACCACGTTCTGGTCTACAGGGCCTGGAGGGAACGGGATCATGTTTCCATCAGCTGCTGGGTAGGCTAACTGTTTATTGGAGGGGTGGAAGGAAGACATGATTAAAAGTAATGAATGAAGCTGCTTTTACTCCATGTGGACAAAAGTACGTGGACATCTCCAAGAGTCTACAGCCGTGCTAACAACTCCCTGCACTCAGGCACACTGGTGACTTGAGCTAAATGCTAATGTCAGCATGCTAACATGCTAAAAATAACAACGCTAACATGATAATTTCAAGTGTAATATTTACCGTGTCAGGTGTTGTCCTCACTGATCGTGCTTAAACCAGAGTTAATTTCATTGACGAAAACTATCTTGAAATTTTTTTGTCAGCGACCTTTTTTAGCCAATGACGAGCTAAAAATAGATCTCAATGATAAAAACTAAAACAAAGTCTATGTTTCATTTTGTTTGACGAGATGTGAGGAAAATGTTAGCAGTGGACTGTCAGACATTGAAAGCTGAAAACGGCTGCATGAGCGACAGGCTGGTAAACTCCAGTAAATAGTCTGCGCCAGGATGTTTTGTTAGCCTCTGAACGGCAGCGGAGCAAGCGGCCGCCACATAAAGAAAACATAACGGCTAAAATGTCATGAATTTTCATCGATTAAAACCATGAAGAATAAAAACAACTAAATTGTGACTAAAACTAAGAAGAATTTTCATCACAACTCTGAGACTGAATCTAAAACAGCTGAGAATGATGGATCATGAATTCAATCCATCCAGTCGAGATATTTCAGTCTAGACTGAAGCAGTGAGCTAAAAACATGGCTGACAAACACTGAGTCATAATTCATCCAACATAACAAGTTCCTATCTAGCAATCAGAAGCGATACATTTTTTCTTTGATATCCTAAAGTTTATTTATTAATTGATCCTAAAACTATGATTAAATGCCTCGTCCCTTTACACATAGAAGTTCCTCGGCTGTATAAAATCAGGTTGTTGGCTTCCCTGTAAGTTATTCATATTGCTTTGTTCTGTAAGTGTCCTCAGATCAAAAGAATCAAAAGGGTTTTTCTTTAAAATGAATCGTGAGGATTGTTTGGTGTTGTGTCCGTATGTTACAACTATCTCTCTCCCTGACGCGCTGTCTGTCTGAGCTGGATCAAATGAACAATTCATAACTGATATATTATCTGAAGCCTGGTTATCAAACAAGTGATATTCATACTAGTTTAAATCAACAATTTAATTGTATTTCCTGATTTTTGCAGAGCAACAGTTTTGTGTGAAAGAGTTAAAGGCCCGTTCCAAACATGGGTCTGTTGACTTCAGTGATTAAAGCAAATAATAGCCCGACTGAATCATCTTTTCTGTACGTTACTATAGTTTGAAGGCCAGTGGTGTAGTGGAGGGTATACTCAGGTATACGGGGTATATCCACTTCTTCTTCTTCTATCCAGTTACAGTATACCACTAGGGCATTAACAGAAAAGTCGATTTGTCGACGCGTCGACATCAGTGGCACAAGTCGACGCCCCCGGGAGGAGTCGACAAGTCTTGTGTGTGTGTGTGTCCCCCCCCCCCCCCCCCTCTCTCTCTCTCTCTGTGCTTACGCTGATAGTTTATCCTTGACTAAATGAACATACTCAGGCGACTCTGCTCCCTGCACCAGTGACTGCGCGACATGTATTTTTCACATCGGGGAATTTTTCACCGACATTTTTACAGGAAACTAATGCGGAAGTGCGCTCGACTATGGAAGCCCGAATGACTGCTTATAGTACGCCCGAGTATGTTCGGGCCTTGAGCTTTGCGCGCACAGGGCCTGCGGACGTCTGCGGAGTCCATTCCGCCAATTCCGCCATTCTGCCCGAGTATGTTCGGGCCTTCACAGACACACATCACATGTGGAGATACTTCACTTTCCTCCGCTGTGTCAATGTGATGACGTCATCAAATGACGTGTCGACTCGACTTCGACTTTATTGACAGATAAGTCGACGTGAAAAAAATCAAAGTCGTTAATGCCCTAATACCCACCTATCAGCTATAAAGCCATTGAAATATAAAGGAGAGTATACCTGCTTCCTCATGGGTAACCTACCTATATGTACAGGGTTTGACCCATGTGGGAGCCAAAGAGGACATTAGCTCCCATGAAAGCTGTAAAACCATCTGCGGGAGTCTCTAACAAAACGTTAACAACCACTATTTTATCACAAATTATGTATTTTTCAATGTAATGAGTATTATTTATGATAGCGAGATAAATAACTAGTCCAAAATAAGCAAATGTTTTCCAAAAGAGCGACGATATTCTCCGGTGAATGACAGGCCTTTAACTGCCATGACGGCGCCTAGACACCATGGGGCGCTGTAGAACAGGCTGCTGTTCTGCCATGAGTTGACTTTGACAGCGTGGGAACACTGACGTTCATAAAAAAACGTATTACTTATCGTCAGGCGAGTTAGCCTGTATTTCCAAACTATAACTACGTCATGCTGCCGAAAAAAAGGCTGCTTCAAGGTTCGAGTCTTGAACATTTTGTTTTTTTCTTAAAAAACTTTATTCTAATCTGATATTTTTTTGCATTTATTATTTATATATTTGTTCGCTGTTGATAGACTCAGATGAATACTTTGCTTGTAAGTGTTCTGTAGAACATGGTGATTAAACTTCAGGAACGGTACTAAACATAGCCCTGCTTACAAACAGGGGAAGAAACTTTAATGCTGCTGCTTACAGTTATATTTTTAGTGTATTTTCTGAGCGCGACCTCACAGATATTTACAGCAGCAGACTGCTTCCTAATTACTACTTAATCACATGAGGAAGTATAGTTTGGCTGTCCGCATACTTTTGGCCATGGAGCCATGTACCAGATGAGTTTACACGATTATCAAATTTAAATGCATGAGCAGCACAGTGTTCTTTGGGCCGAGGAGAGATGATAGACCATAAACACAGAGATGAGGAAGTTCTCCTTCACTGCGGCTCATTTCCTCATTTCTTGTTATTTGATGTAATCGCTCTGAGAGTGTTTCACTGTGCCAGATGTTATATCACTGATGCTAAACTGGAAACTGGAACTCCTTTAAAAAGTTGATCTTTTTTTAACATGTTGAAGAATTCTTGTTTCAGTGCAAACATGCTGTGTAAAAAAGACAAAGTGACACAAACTGTTAAAGGAGCCGTGTGTTCAGGGGGATTTAGTGACGACTGCAGGTTGCAACCAGCTGATTAAAGCTGGTAAAAACATTGAATAAATCAATTTCAAGTTACAAATCAGTGTTTCCTTTGTGCTGTTTGGCACGTGAGATTTGTCCTGCTAGCCGAGTGTAGCAGGTAGAAAAATTACTGGAAATACCTTTTGTAATTTTTTTGGGATTAGTGTTCCATTTTAAATCAATCCAACTCCTTCACTTGTTCTGTTGTTTCAAGTCATTCAGTTTGGTCGTGGGAGTACTGTAATTCACCTGTGGCTAAGCCCCGCCCCCAGACGTGATGAGCCAATCACACTGGGACATTCTCTGCCTGGACGTCCATTGAAATGCATTACAGAAAATCAGTTTGTTCGGTTTTATGAGCTTTGTGGAGCTTGGCGTGGCTTAGCCATAGGTCAGTTGTTTGAGTTTTCCAGAGGAAAGTAGCGCAATTACAAACAGAGAATTTTACCTTCTGACGTTGATTTAAGTGCACAGAGCAGGTTATTAACGTAGAATATCATCAGAGTAGATTATCTGAGTAGTTTTCTAACTAGCTAAACCACGTTTTATCTTTTCATGAGATACATGTTAAAGCTTGTCTTTTTCTCATGTTAGGTGAGTTGTGAAGATAGAATACACACGACAGTGTTTTGCTCTCTGTGGACTCATAACAGGAACTAACCTCAGTTTAGTTTCGCTCACCAGACCTTTCCCAAGAAAAGAAAGGTCTGACTGGGCGACTCTGACTTTGAGATTGGAGAAAAAATCGCTCCAGCTGCTTGTATTTCTTTCAGCCAATCACAGTCGTTCTGGGCGGTGCCACAGCAACGGTGCGCTTGCAAAAATATTGCCGGGGGGAAACAGGTTTTGGTGTAACACCCCCCCAAAAATATCACCTACAGGACGCGAACCATGGCAGAAAAATGGCTACATCCCCGCAAGACCAAACACCGCAAAAGTTAGTAAAGGACGTGTTGAAAATGGTTGAAAACTGCGACACAACTGGAGGTGGTAGGGCGGGACTTCAGCGGGTGGCTCGTTCTGCCCAATGTGAGGCTGATCTATGCAGCGAACTTCCGCCCACTCAGACGAACCTGAGTTTGACAGGACGTGCCAGTGTCCAGCGTCTGATTGTGCACCAGAACACAACGCAGTGTGGTCGGGATGTGCAGACCACTAGCATCTGCCAATGTGCGCTCGCCTTTTTTCTGATCCAGACCTTTAGGAGGTTTTTCTTACTGTGAGCCTCTTTATCCACAGCAGTCTCTTCCCCTCCGAAACAAACGCACCCGGTGATATAAACCAATAGAAACACTAAATAAAGCAGTTTCACAGTTTTTAAAAAATCAGTGGGAAACGTAAATGTCTCTATCAAGAGCCAGTGTTTGGTTTGTCCATTCTGGGCTACTGTAGAAACATGGCGGTGCAACATGGTGATCTCTGTGGACGAGGACCTGCTCCCTGTGTAGATATAAACGGCTCATTCTAAGTTAACAAAACACAGTGATTCTTGTTTTTAGGTGATTATACACTGGAGAAAGAAAATTATTTTATATATTCCATTTCTGCCAACACGTCCCCCTAAATCCTACAGTCCTGTTTTCAGCTTTGTGACGATGCATTTTCCAGCTGATCCAGGAGGCTTTGTAAAGAGTCTGTTTTCATTATTAACTTCAATTTATAGCCTGGGCTATTATTTGCTTAAATCACTGAGCTTACATTTAGGACAGGCGTCTATACGAGACAGCTACAATGTGCAGCATCTCCGTATCCATAAAAGTTTAAAAATGTACATTTGTATGTCGATCAGAGCAGCTAACTAATGTTAGCTCCCACGGGTAGCAAACAACCCAGTTTATAATATAATATGAATATAATATAATATAAATTAATTGTTTGGCAGCCAGACCAGGCCTCTAATTGAGATAGGCATTTATTTGTCAAAATGTGAAGCCACACCAGGCTAGTAAAAGAGACTATGCGTTTAATTGGCAGTAGCTTTTATTTGAAGTTTTACAGTAGTTTAAGATGTAGCAGAATTTCCTCACGCACAAAGAAACGCTTCAGTTTATCATAAACATTTAAAGCGACATGTCTTTAATACTTATTTTTATGTGTCCCTAACATTATAGTTTCAAATCTTTAAATCAACTCAATATTTTCTCACCTGTGGTTCAAACTTCCAACACGCGGTGGGTCTCCTTCCCTCTGGGACAGAGTACAAATAGGCCGAGAACCACGGGGAGCGGCGCGGTCGACTGTACAGCGTGGCAAAGCGGTACTGGTTGTTAAAACGCTGGCAGATCGGCGTCCCAGCCAGACCTTTAGGAGGCCACGACTTATAGAAGAACTGCAGACACGGAGCAAAATCCCCAACATCAGCTGCACACATGCACCACCCTCCAGTGAAGACCAGGACGAGCGCAGCCTGGGCGCTGAAACATGACATGTTGATAAGTGACGGTCAGTGGTGAAATCCAGAGGCGATGAAACCAAAGTTGTGTCATGCCTTCACACAGACTCTCAGTGAAATGCAGGCTTGATTAATGGAGAGACGTTCTCCTTTTCATTAACACGTGACCTCTGAGTGAAAGCAGAACAACTGGTTCAACATTAGTTTCAGTCATCTGTTTTCTACGAGGAAGGAATCTGCTGAATGTGCTGTGACTGTTGCACCTCAGTAAACTTCACTTACAACCAGACTCACAAACTTCTTCCTACAGACGAAGAGTTGAGCTCAGAGGCCATAAAACTATAATTACTTTACTCTACAGCAGCAAAACTGATGTGTTACACTAAACCAGGATTCATCCGCCACTGAAAGTAGTCCCCAATAAATGCTTTATTTCCTTCTGTTTGAGGGACATTTGCTGAAAACTGCAGCAACCAGCTGTTTTCAGAAATTCACAGACAGAATTGGGAAGTGAGACGGATGGATGATGATACTGGTTTCAGTGTCTTCATGAAATGTGCTGACAACAAGAAAAATGTTCTTAGAATAAGCCTTAAGCCTTAAATTCAGAAATCAGTTGATGCTGAAAACATTTTTCTGTTTAAAACTGTGTAAAGTACCTGGAGAAAAGCACCTAAATGTCCCAACCAGCCACAGAAGAGGGAAAAAACACTAAAAGTAAGACTTCAGATGTGTAAAACTGAAAGTACTTTCCCAACAGACACAAGCCCACCACCAAACTTTATTTAATGCAGTTGTTATTCGGAAAACAAAGCAAAACATCAGATTGAATAAATAATCAGCTCACAAGGAATATTTAAGAGTTTGAAAAAATGGCAGCCCTGCTTTGTGCAGTTTACGCTCACCGGCCACTTCATCAGGTACATCTGTTCAACTGCTTGTTAATGCAGTCAGCCAATCAGGTGTCAGCAGCTCATTAACATTTAGTCATGTAGACATGGTGAAGACGAGCTGCTGAAGTTCAAACACAGTATCAGAATGATGAAGAAAAGTGATTGAAGTGACTCTGAACGTGGTTAACATGGTTGTTGGTGCCAGACGGGCTGGTCTGAGTATTTACTGGGATTTTCAGCACAACCATCTCTAGGGTTTACAGAGGATGGTCCCAAAAAGAGCAAATATCCAGTGAGCCAAAATGCCTTGTTGATGCCAGAGGTCAGAGGAGAATGGCCAGACTGGTTCCAGATGATAGAAAGGCAACAGGAAGTCAAATAAGCACTGGTTCCAACCAAGGTCTGCAGAAGACCATCTCTGAAGCAACAACACCTTGTCCAGCCTTGAAGCAGATGGGCTACAGCAGCAGAAGACCACACCAGGTGCCACTGCTGTCAGCTAACAACAGCAAACTGAGGCTACAGTTCACACGAGTTTTCTCACCAAAACTTTTACTTTTCATTGCAATCGAGAGGTGGTGAGAGGCAGAGGTTGATAAATGGAGGCCCCGACCACCTACTTATGTTTTATTTATTTTTTGAATTTTCAAGAGACTGTCATTTTGGGATTGTATTAATTAAAAGCAGTGACGAGGAGACATGCTGTCTGACTCTGCCATCTGTGCACATTCCCATAGGAAAGTTGTAATAGAACTAGCGCTGGCTCCCAGCGGCAGTGATGTGATTGGATCCAAATCCGTGTACTTCCGTACTTCCTTGACCAGCGGGCGATTAGCTTTAGTCTACATCAGAATTGTTGTTCCCCAAATTGTTGTCCGTTGTACAACAGAAAAGGAAGTGTTCAGTGCATCGCAAGAACAGATTAAAATGGATATGATTTCATTTGATTCAGCTATATTGCAGAGCTGCAACGTCCACAAGATTTGAGAAATTAAGGATTTACAGCGTGCCGTACCTATGGCAATGCTGTCACGTGGTCTGGATGTCCCCGCACATTTCAATTACAAAACGAAAGACGAATGTCCCCAGACTCCCACTCTGAAGTAAGGGAGGCTGGTCATGCGAGACTGAGTCTAGAGCTGCTGTCACACCTGCCCTGTTTGGTTCAGTTCAATCAACCTCAAGTTCATTTGCCTCCTCAGTGCGGTTCATTTGTGCAGGTGTGAACACACCAGAACAACCAGACCGAGACCTTCTTGAAGAGGTGGTTTCAGTCCGGTTCCAAATGAACTCTGGTGCGGTTGGTTTGTGGTGAGAAGGTGTTGCGACCTGGATGTGAAGCAACTGCAGTCACATGACACATTGTTTGGGTTAAACATGAGCATGTTCCAGTCCTGGAGGATTATTAATGTGCACCTCCTCCTGTACTGCCTTAATATGCACATTCAGCACATCCAATGCATCGAAACATTGTTTTGTAGTTGGAGCCGCGCCTTGTTTTCAAACTGTATGGTTTGACTAAAATGAACAATGACAGCAATATAGTCCACGATGAGCAGCGCTAAAATCAACCTGCGTAGTTGTCCCTCCATTGTGACATTAGAAAGTGTCACATTTATCTTGCAAGTGTTCTCTTCTTCAACGTTTGCTTTGCTTCCTGGATTTTTCCCACATGGAAATTCTGACCAATCAAGAGCAGCTTTCTCACACAAGGCATTTGATCTGGTCCTCTTGTAAATGCTGCCGTGAGAACACGAACCAACTCTAGGCAATTATACAACTTTGGACCAACATGAGTCCCTGATTCAGACCAGAGGAGACACTCTAGGACTGACAGCAGCCTGAAAGAAGCTTCACCATCTTTAGTTTTTGCATTTGTGTAAGGTGGATAACTGTAGCCATGACAAGTTAATATGGTGCTAATATGTCTCTGTTGTGTTTACAGCTTGCATGCTGCTCCGTGTGGGGCCAGAAATCCCTGAAACACTTCTCCAATCATTTCTTTAACTGACTGAACACACTGTGTGTACGTAAAGAATAAAGTACTTGTATTCTTGTAACTTCTCTTTCCTTGATAAAGTATTTTTCTTATCAGTGGAATATTTCCTGTGGGGGATGAGTTCATTTGAAGATATTGTCTTACTCCTCCTTGAGTGTGTGTGCAGCGCAGAGAAAGAGGGAAGGCTCTGCTCGAAAACTCTTTGCCTCTCCTCCCCTTCAAAATACACACATACATACTGAAGTCCACCCTCCTCCCCTAACGCCCACTCTTCCTTATGTAACACAATAATCGGGTTTGGAGTTTGGATCCTTTCTCCATGCAGGCGCTGGGCCTCACTTGTCCACAGCAGGCTCAACATTTCTCCACTGTTAAAGGGATTGAAGGTATGTCACAACTCCTTTTCTCACAGTGCATTAACAGCTCAGTCTCATGCCGCCGCAGCTTTACTGTTTTGGTAACTTGTGCAGAAATAACTATAGAAATGTGGCTGACCTGAGAGCACGGTGTCAGATTCCTCTTTTAACTTTCCCAACAATAGACATGCAGAAAGGAAACCTGACACTTGAGGGCATGTTTCCTGTGCATGTTATTATCTGCTAAGTGTTTTTAGCTTGTTAGCAGGTCCCTGCTGAATGCAGATGAGATTATAGACCATAGGAACAACAGGCATTACTGAGCCTGTGCATTCCTCTGGACTTTGATCTGTTAAAGCAACATGGTTTTTTTTTTTTTTAATTCAGGCTCTGTGGGCGTCCATGTAGACATTTCACTCTGGTTTGATCTATATCTTCCCTGCATGTCTCTGAATGTTGTTAAAAAGTAGCCTACAAAAACATGGGTGATGGGAAGCACTGGCAGAACAAACTACAATTAAATACATTTTAAAGTAGATGAAGTGGTTTTTTTTGTTCTGTATTTTAATAAAAATGAATTTTGGAAACCTACTGTAATGGTAATGACAGTGTGTCCATGCAGGGTTGTAGCCAAAATTTTAGAAATACCGAGGTTCTTTTATTTTAGTTATTATTATTGTTATTATTTTTTATTTGCACGCATAAAACTGCATACAATCCAAATAATAAAAAAGAAAAAGATAAGTGTGTCAGGAGAAGTCAAGAAGCCACAGGCTTATACAAACAGTCCTTCCCTCAACTTAAGGAGAAAAACAGAACAAAATTAGGGAGAAGTAGACACAAGAACTAAACTGACGTTATACAGAAAAGTACAACCAAAGAGAAATGACAACAGGAAACACAGATACATGGAACATAGTGCAATGAGAAAAGAAAAAATATATATTTATATACAAACGTACGTAATGATAATTTCGAAGAGCTCTTGACAACATGAACGCTGGTGTTCCAGGTCTGTACATCACGATATCTGAGGGAATACTGACCATGTTTCATTCTGTAAAAAAGAAGGTGACTCAAAGTCCCCCACTGTATCACTGACGTAGCGCTTTTATTTTGAAAGAGCTTGTATGTAAACGTAAACGTCAGTATGTGACAAGGTCGGAGTGAGAATGTGTTGGACGTGACCTCAGTGCCCTCGGGAGAAGCTACGGTACTGTGTTCATGTCAGTGTTGTTTGTGGCTGGTTGTGATTCCCAGCTGGTTGAATAAGTTTGTCAGTTGATGGAATTCAATACGGATCATTAACGCATCAAACGTGACACAAAGACTTGTGAATTTTTCAGTTGCTTACACGAAACTTGAATGTTTGTCCTTTCCCCTCAGGGTTAATCAATGGGGAGCATCCCGGGTGTTTCCCTTCTGCTTGTGGTGGTGAGTGTGTCCCTCCTGACGAGCCCAAACGTCCAGGGCGGAAAGATTCTGGTGTTCCCGGTGGACGGCAGCCACTGGGTCAACATGAACCTGCTGATCCAGAGCCTTCACAGCAGGGGCCACGAGGTCACTGTGGTCCGCACAGCCACAAGCTGGTACATCAAAGAAAGCGCACCACACTACCGCTCCATCACCATCACCTTACCAGAAGCCATCAGCATAGAGGAGCAGGACTTCTTTGTAACCTTCCTGGTCAAGATGCTGGCCATTCAAAAAGAGGGGCCGTCTCTTATCGGCTTTG
Organism: Epinephelus cyanopodus; assembly: GCA_026686955.1. Classification (NCBI taxonomy): domain Eukaryota; kingdom Metazoa; phylum Chordata; class Actinopteri; order Perciformes; family Serranidae; genus Epinephelus; species Epinephelus cyanopodus. The sequence continues at coordinate 1,559,063 of CM048933.1, read as the reverse complement.
TGCAGTTCTACTGGGAGATGCTTGGGTCGCTGTCGAACATTCATCACCAGGCCAGCCTGGTGGGGGTAGAAATATTTGAGAACAAGACTCTGTTGCAGAGTATGCGGGACACTCAGTTTGACATGGTTCTTCTGGACCCGGGGTTGCCTGTTGGAGTTCTGGTGGCTCATGAGCTTAAGCTGCCGACAGTCTATAACGTGAGATGGATCACCAGTGGAGAAGGGCATTTTGTGGTGGCTCCATCTCCACTGTCTTATGTTCCAACTTCAGGACATGCTGTGCCAGATAAGATGACCTTTGGCGAACGAGTCAAGAACACATTGTACTATTTACTCAATGTCTGTATTGACAGATTTATAGTATGCCCTCACTACGACACGCTGGTAGACAGGTACTTTGGTTCGGATGTGAACTTTTATCACCTTCTACAAGGAGCGGACATCTGGCTCATGAGGGTGGACTTTGTCTTTGAATTCCCCAGACCCACCATGCCAAACATTGTCTACATTGGTGGCTTTCAGTGTAAACCTTCACAGCCTTTATCATCAGAGCTAGAGGAGTTTGTACAAAGTTCAGGAGAGCATGGATTCATCCTGATGTCTCTTGGTACGCTGGTCGAAGGCTTACCTATGGAAATTACTTCAGAAATTGCTGCTGCCTTTGCTCAAATTCCTCAGAAGGTCATATGGAGGCACGCTGGTGAGCACCCCAACAATGTGGGCAGCAACACCCTGCTGGTGAAATGGATGCCCCAGAACGACCTCCTGGGTCATCCGAAGATCAAAGCCTTTGTGGCCCACGGTGGCACCAACGGGATCTACGAGTCCATCTACCATGGCGTGCCGATCATAGGCATCCCCCTTCTGTTCGACCAGTTTGAGAACATTTTGAGAGTGGAGGCGCGAGGAGCCGCTAAGGTGGTGGATGCGACCAAACTGACTCGTGAGAACTTTCTTGAAGCAATACAAGAAGTTCTTCACAATCCCTCGTACAGGAACAACATGAAGCGTCTCTCTGGTCTCCATCGGGATAAACCGATGCATCCTCTGCAAACGGCTCTTTACTGGGTTGAGTTTGTTATGAGGCACAAAGGAGCTTCACATTTACGCACCGAGTCTTATAAGATGCCCTGGTACACCTACCTCTCTGTGGATGTTATTTGCTTTTTGACAGGGGTCTTGTTGATGCTGACAGCCATTGTAGTTGGATCAATACGATTCCTTTGCCTTCGACTGTGCAGGAAAAGAAAAGCCAAGCAGGAGTAGTAACTGACTCCTCACATCAGATTAACGCTCATTTAAATGGAGGAGAACTGGACTGGTGATGTTCTATATTCTTAGCCATACTAGCGCCGTTGCTCTAGGAAGGGCAATGTTGGCCTGTCAGTCAGTTGGTCCACCACTTTGGTCCAGACTGAAATTACCCAACGACTACTGATTGTGTTGCCATAACATTTTGCTAAGATAATCATGTTTCCAATATTCTACATTTATAATCCATTAAATATAACATTTTGATTTTGAGTGTCTCAACAACTATCTGATGAATCGTAAAGCGGCCATATGCAAAATTCAGATCATTTGACTTGTCTGGACAAGGTTCTCAACATGGAGGTGGCTAAACAGCTAGCAGCTAACTGTGCTAACTCCATAAACAGTGCTAAACAGCAGCAACAGTGCTAACAGAGCCAGTCAGTGGGATAAACACATGCACTAACAACTAACAATGGACTGTCTTACCACAACAAACTACACAGAGGCTTGGATTTCAACACACACGGAGGTAGCGTGACTTCATTCTCTGCTCAGGACTAGGGCTGCACGATTAATCGTAATAAAATCAAGATCTCGATTCATATGCATATGTGATCTAATTTTTCAGTGACGGCGATATATGACAGTGTTATGCCACGTGACGCAGAGCGACAGCCGGCCGGCAGTTTGGAAAGCAGCGAGACGGGGGAAACACACTGCTAACTGTAGCCTCAGTTTGTGCCTCATACAGATCTGCTGGTAAAGTTAACTTAGCATTAGTAAGCGTGATAAAAGACGGCAGAGAGGCGACGTTGTGCAAATAAACCAAAGATTTATTAATTTTCTGTAGCAGTAAACACATGGGCAGATAACAAATGTATTAACTAACTATGCTAAAGCTTTACAAGCTATTCAGGGCTGCCGACAATAATATTAACATGACGAACAGCAAGGCTAACAAGTTAACGTACTGACACTCCTCAGACACACACACACACACACACCGGAGAGCCTCACAGTCCTTAGCTGCTAACGTTAGCAGATCCAAGTGTCCAAGTGTCCAAGCGCACACACGTGAGCGCGGTGCCCAGAGAGTCAGTCAGAGCTACAGGCTACAATGAGGCTAAAAACAGAGTTCAAATGAGGTTTTTCCAAACAGCTTTTTATGTCGGGGCTTCAGGACACTTGGATCACTACGGACGAGCAGTATGGAGATATTTTGTGGTTTCAATTCTGTGTTTTTGGACGTTTGAATCTGGGGCGCCGTCAGCCTCCATTAGGTGGAGTTGTGCTGCTACCTCCTCTCCCCTTGGATCTCTGCAAGTGATGTGAGGACTCTAAAACTTCACCTGAGCCTCCCTCGACATATGGCTGAGTAGATAATGGCTGAGTTTTCATTTTTGGGTGCACTATGCCTTTAAATTGGTGCAGCTCTTCATGGTGTCCAGAGGATAAATGTTAACTTCTGCAGTGATATTTCTCAGATTTGCCCTGACAATGAATCTCAGTGCCTTTGGTGATCCTTTACTTTTCCCCAAGTGTCACTGTGAGGTTCACATTGTGGTTTTGAGTGTAATGACTCGACAGCTATTGGTTGGATTGCCGTAAACGCTGGATAGACGTTCATGATCCCCTCAGGATGACTTTGATGATGTCTTAACGTTTTACTAGCCTAATTAGCCCTATACTTTGGGTTAAGATCAAATACCAGCAAAACATCCTCAGCCGTGCTTTGTGTGTACTTCAAATTAAAAAATGCTAACACGCTAACTGTCTAAACATTATGGTGAACATTATACCTGCTTAACTTTAGTGTGTTTGTGTTGTTATCATGTTGACATTAACTCTTATGTTACAGATTTTCAATTAAAGAATTAACATGTAACTAAGCTCAAGACACTTGTTTGTTTAGAATTATTATTGTTGCTAATGCTAACCAAATACTACAGTATCTTGAATGGAAATACTTCAACTATGAGGTCCCCAAAATGTAGTTTAAAATCAGATTTGCCTTTCCTGTAATATTTTTGTTTCAATATCAGCCTGATATGGAGACAGGTATATGAATGTAACATACATTAACTGTGCTGGCAGGATGGTTAACAGAGGTTGAGTTAATTTTTTAAAAACACTGCAAATGTGGCTCCAGTCGAAATCTTTCAGGGAGAGAAACACAGATCAGGAGGAAAATATTTCCTGCAGCCTTGTTGAAACTAAAATGGAAGACGGTGAACTGAGTGCATGTGTTGTTGGCTTTTTCATCAGCAAAGTGCTTTCCCTTTGTACAGAGAGCCTGCGGTGGACAATAGTCAACAATGAATAATCGTTGGATTAGAAATTAACCCGCCTCATGTGTGAACTTGTTGTGGCTGAACAGGGCTGACACTACTGTATCTTAACTCCAGGTATTATCTTGGTTCTTGAAGAGTGGAATATTATTTGAGGTCCTACGTGGTGTAAAACAGTTTGAGAACCACTGTTGCTGTTAAATATGATGAGGCTTCTCACCATCACAGATCTAAAAAGTACTGGATGGAAAACATACCCCAACTTTTACAATGCATCCACAGACAGCTGTGTGTCTGTACTTACCTCCAACACTTTAACAGCAAAATGTCTGCTTTTAGTTGTTAGTTTAACAACTAACTAACGTCTGTTTTTACAGGAAATGTACAGTTTGCATACAGCCTCTTTCAAAAATAAAAGCAGTATGTTTTTAACAATATACACACATGATTGTGTTTAGGAAAAGAAAAAGGGGTTTGGGTTTACATTCATACAGGAAGCAAACACCAACCTCCCGGGTGAAAGTCGGTGGTTGTTGAACCCGCCAGCCCGACCCTGACCTCTGACCCCTTAACTTATATTGTTGTCCAGCTGCTTTTTCCCCTGATGCCACTGGGAGCTGTTACAGAATAAAGGCAACCGGCCGTGTGTCATGCCAACATGAAAGGACGGCTTTTTTCGTAGGTGTCTGACGTTGGAAGTCGCTGACCAAGTGCCAGCATGCGATGACTTCTGAGTGAGTCTGGGTTGAAAATAAATGTTAGAACTTTATGCTGTGTGCTCTCAAAGAAAGAAAATGCCGTCTATTATTGAAATGTATACGTTATGAAAATAACAAGGTAAGACCGGCCAGACTGCTTGGTAGATACAGTCTTTGTTTCCTCCCAGAACGATGAAAATTTAAACTCTGAAGACTAAATATTGTTTTATTTTGTAAACAAACATGTACACGATCACCACTGAGGTTTTGATGCATAGCAGTAACTGTATACATCACAGCTATAGTCCTATAGATGCTCACATATAGAAAATAATAACGTCACTTAACTGTATTTACAATATAAAAATGCTTCCGGACCATCTAAACATTCTTTTCACAGATCCATCTGTAAGGTTTGTTACAGGAACCATCCATCCAGGACTCAAGTGTGTTTTCGCTGGTGTCTATGTGTCCACAGTCTTCACCCAGAGGGTCGTCCAGCTTCCAGTCATCAGGCTCAGTCGCCAGTCCAGGTCTGTTCAGCCAGAACCTGCAGGAAGAGCAGCGTTAGATAATCTTATTTCACAGTGTCGCTGAAACAAAACATCCTCGTCCAGTGATGGAGCATCTTATTGTATGACTTCTGGTGTTTAAAGGATTATGTAGGATTCACCAAAGTCACAGTAACACAGATTAACTGATCGAGGGAGCGGAGACCAACAGCTCCAGTGTTCAGCGAGGTAAAATCACTGCTTTTGTCAATGTAGTCTGACTTTGAAGAAGACGGAGAGAAGGTTTCACTTTCCCTTTAGTTCACTGTCATAAGGGTCTGTCTGTTTGAGAAGTACTGAGCGTACGACTGCATACACGAGACTTGGATTATCCTGCAAGTTGTGTGAGAGTTTAGCTCCTTTCTACCTCGACGAAAAAACCCACAAATACTCGCCAACATCTGGCTTTTGTTTTTAACCCTCACAAACCTGGAACAACACTTTTCTTGTGCTGCTTCCGAAAGTATTTAAACGTCTGAACCCTCAGCAAACTGCTGCAACTTCTTTCAACAACACAGGGGAAAAAGGCAATGAGCAACTTTGTAAGAAATGTCCCACAAATTGCAAAAAAATAATAGATTCAAAAATTTATTTAAAAAGTTATTATTATTTATTAATAATTATTACAGTTTAAAACTATGTTACAGATTTTTAAAAATAATTCATCAATAAATAGTTTTGCTCTTGTTCAACGCGGTCGCTCTTGACTTTAATTCATCAAGAATATTCTCAGCTATCGGATTCTCCGTTCACCTGGAGGCATCTGAGAAAAGTTTTCATCATAAATTCAACGTAACATGGAGTGGGTAACTGACTATCATGGGGTGTGAAGCATTCCTGCAGCACGAATAATGACAAAATATTTAATCTTACAGTGGAAAATAATGTTTTTGCAACATATTGGTCAGAAGGTAATCTGTTGGTAGGTTGTATGGACATGTCCGGTCATTTAGCTACACAGTTAATTTCTGTCGTTACCATTAAATACTGCAGAGAAATGTTTTCTTGAGCCTTGCGGTGATTAAAAGTGTCACTTTCTATTTCAAAGCCCAGAGCCCTGTCGTGTCACAGTGAGCTGTTGTTGAAACAGTGAGTGAACCAGTAGTGTTGTCACAGTGTCCCTGCATCTGTCTTACTGTAAATCTGAAGAGACGTGGCTGCCGTCCACCCAGCTCCATTCACCCTCCTCCTGCGCGTCTGTCAGACCGATCCACAGCCGGCTGCTGCTGCTGCTGCTGCTCGACTCCAGAGTCCGGCTGCTCTCCAAAACAAAACTCTGAAACAGAGCAAACATGATTTACATTATACACTCCTGGAATCTCTATCTCTGTCTGCAGCTGTCTCACAGTCTCTTCTTTGTGTCCTCTACCTGTTCAGGTTCACTGTTAATGACGAGCAGGTCGCCGCCCTGTGTCTGACACCAGGCTCTGCTGGAGCTCCAGGTGAGCATACGAGAGGAGAAGTAGTAGCACTTCCTCTCAAACAGTGTCCAGCCGTCGTGACACTTCCTGCACATCCTCTCTGTGGAAAAAGAAGGGGACAGTTTCTCTACAGTTACCAGTCTTTGCTGTATCAGAACCCAGTAACATTGATGGTGGGAATCACCAGAGAGCCCACGATACGCAAGTCACGACACAATATCATTGCGATTTTAAACATGTCGCCATATTCGGAGTATTGCGATAAAATCCCCAGGTTACATCTTTTGATTTGCTGACAGTGAGAGTAATATAATAACACCAGCCTTATAAAGTTGACCTTGAAGTAACCAGTGTGTCTTCACACTGTGGGTTAATCTAATCAAAGCCACCATTAACATCAGTCATAACCGAATATGTACCTTTGGTCTTGTGGTTAATCGCGGGGCAGTACAGGTCCAGGGAGTAGGCCTCCTTTATCGACTGCATGTCCGCCATCATTCGCTCTGTCTCGTCCTCTCGCTCTCCTGCTTCCTGTCTCTCTTTCATCAACATCCTGCTCAGGTTCATGTTCTGCTCCTGAAGCTCTGTTAATCTCTGCTGGAGCTGCATGTTTTGTTCTGACGCCTTCTCGCCGTCCTCGTCCAACAAAGCTCCGATTCTCTCGCTCAGATTTTTAACTTCTGCTTGATAGTCATCGTTGATTTCCAGAAGTTGTTGATTCCTTTCCTTCAGTTGACCCAGCTCATCCCTCAGGATGCTGTTGATCTCAGAGAGCCGTCGTCTCTCCTCCTCTCGCTGAGCGCTGGAGTCGAGCAGATGTTTGATAGTCTGAGACATGTTCAGCTTCTCTTCCTCCTGCTCAGACGTGTACCGGACCAGACGCTCGTGTTCGTGTGTGAGTTGTTGGTTTGCAGAAGTTAGATTGACGACCTGCTCCATCAACTCGGTGCTTTCTAAACTCAGAGCGAGGTTAACGGACATCAGACCGGCTGAAGTCCTGTTGAGGAGTGCGGTGTGTTGGTGCAGCCAGGCGCTGTGCTCCTTCAGGAGTTCATTGTCTCGCCTCAGGTCGTTGTTTTCTGTAGTGAGGGTGGAGAAGCTGTCGCTGATGTTCTGGTAGTCGAACAGGAGGCTCTTCCATCTTGGTTTATTCTCTGACTCGTTGTTATCTGAAATCAGAGGCAAAGAATCATCACAACACAGCGTGCTTCAAAATGTGACTCAAACAAAGATAACTGTTGTTATGCTACGAGTTTTAAAAGTTAATCAAAACACATGATTCAATTTCCATTTCAAAAAAGACACATTACACTTAACCTAGAAGTATAGTTTAAGATTTGGGAACATATACGTGTAGGCTTTCTTTCTGATAGTGAGATGAGGCACATCAACATCAAACTCAGGACAGGGTTAGCTTAGCTTAGCATCAGAATCAAGAGCCTCTTTTACACTTCCTGTTCAAGGCAGTAATAACGTGCTGTTACTCTGCCTCACCGTTCTGTAGATAAGGTACAATCTCAGAATGGGGGGGCCGAGTTGTCTCAGCTCTGAGCCAGGAACAGAAGTAGGAACAGCACTGACACGATGTCTGTATAAACGGGACAGCCAGCAGACCAGGATAAATGGCAGCACAGGTGTGACATTTTAGCAACGTGTTAGTGTGTCGGGAGATTTAAAAAGTAGCTGATAGCAGTTAGCGGCTAACTCAAAGAATGTGAACAGGCAGAAATGTCTATATACTATACTGTATATGACAGATTAAAAGGAGCATAACAGGTCATGTTTAACCAATTATCTTCAACTTTTTAGAACAGAGGTTTATTTTGGCTCATCATCAACTTACACAGGACACAAAGTGCTACACAGGTGACGAGCAGCAACAAGCAGAGCGCCGAGAGGCCGACCATCGGACAGAAGTGGTGACGCGTCACTTTTCCTCTAATGCCGAGGCAATCTGAGGCTGAAACAAAAAACAGACAGATTTATTATTGATATTATTATTATGACAGGGTTGAATTTAAAGTTGTGCACATGCTGGTTATTCTCTTGATGAATAGTTGTTTCATGTACACAGATTTAATGTTTACAGAAGATACAAACACTACAAACGTCTCAAGCTTTTAAAATGTCATTAAACCTGCCAGTGCAGTGAAACTTTACGTGTTTGCAATCAAACTCAAATTGAATTAGAAACATATTGACACATTGTTACTGCACAAGAATATTTTTAGTTTTTAAAGGATTTATTAAAGACCAAACAAGAGTTTTGCAGAGTCCGTCTATTTAACATTTATAAACAGACATTTGATGAATTATTTATGTCTCTCATATCATTGAACACTTGTATCTGTTTGCAGCTCTATTACAGTGAGTGATAAACCATCTATTAAATGTTAATATGCTGCTTATGAATGCTAAATATAAAGTTCAGTGTTGTGTGACTTACATATTTCCTGTTCCTGCTTGGCTGAGGTCACTGTGATCGAGCCAGAGGTTGGATTATTAATCCAGGGGAGCCACTTATGACTGAACATTTTACCTGCTCAGTGTCGGAGCGTTCAGAGGAGCAGGAAGCCTGTTGGGGAATGACAGGGATTAATCGGATGAGTAGTGAACATGCAGAGTGAAAAAGTGTTTAATTTGGATCAGAGGTGTTGAGGTTTCAGCCCACATATCGACACACAGACACACAGACAGAAGTATCGACATCAAACACAGACAAAGTGTTTTGGTGGTTTTCCTGTTATGTCTCATCAAAGACTATCACAGTATCTGTTAAACAGTGTTCATGCTGCAGCACAGGGAGTGAGACGAAGCCTCTGATTTAGGATTTACACAGAGATACACAGTATGACACTAAAGTTACATGTTGAAGTACTTGTAATTTTATATTTCCTTTATACTTGTACTTCACGTGCAGTAAGAAATATTGTGCTTTTTATGATAAAATGTTTTCGATCAAACCATCTAGCGGTATTTAAATCTAGTGCAATGTGTTGCTTCTTTAACAGCTACAACGTTTAATAATATAATAATACATTTTATTTATAAGCACCTTTCAAGACACCCAAGGACACTTTACAAAACCGTTAACAATAAGCAATAACAGCAAAATGTTTGTGTGTATTAAATGTGTTTTACTGTAATGTTGTGTGGCGGCACGGTTTCCTCCAGGTGCTCCAGCTTCCTCCCACAGTCCAAAGACATGCAGGTTAACTGGTGACTCTAAATTGTGCGTAGGTGTGAATGTGAGTGTGAATTCTGTCTCTGTGTGTCAGCGCTGTGATAGTCTGGCGCCCCACCTCTCACCAGTGTCACCTGGGATAGGCTCCACCCCTCTGTGACCCCCAGCAGCATAAGCAGCTACAGAAAATGAATGAATGTAATGTTGTAACAATAACAGAAAGTACTGTAGAATAACTCCATCCTCCTGCTCAGGTTAAGAGTGTTGCGGCGCTCCCTAGCTCTCCAGGTGGAGCAGGCACCTCATGTACAAAGGCTGTGTCCTTGCTGCATGTCATTCCCCCTCTCTGCCCTCCCTCGGCATATGGGTGAGTAGATAATGACTGAATTTTCATTTTTGGGTGCACTATCCCTTTAAGGCCCTTCATAACCACGCCCCTTCCTACCTGTCTGAACTCCTTCATATCTACACACCCTCCTGTTCTCTCACATGCTCCTCTGCAGTCCAGCTCACATCACCATCTGCCCTCCTGACCATCATGGGCTCTAGATCCTTCAGCCGTTCTGCCCCCACCTCTGGAGCTGATTGATTCACTTTACACCTTTAGATCCCGCCTGAAAACACACCTCTTCATGCTGCCCCAGTCTGATTTATCAACTTGTTTAGTTTAGTGTAGTTTATTTGCACATACTGTGCATGTACAGAAAATACAGGAAATGAAAAGATAAAAGGTTGTGCAGGTTAGAAGCCAAAAATGTCCCATGAACACATCCTCCCTTAATAAATAACAACAATCATACATAAAAATAAAAAGATAAAAACAAAGATTTCATGATTGAATAAAAGTTCCAGACTAAGAAGTTATACACATTTGTTACAGATGTACAACAATATAACTGAACTGTGTAATTTTATAATCTGTGGATATAGATATTGTTTTTTTAACTGTCTTGTGAGGTGTGTTTGGGTGCTTTGAAAGGCGCCTTTAAATAAAATGCATCATAATTATTATTATTATTATTGAAGGTGAAACATTGAATGAAACATTTACTGAGGAGCTGCACCTCAGCACAGTTCAGTACGTGTACTGGAGTATTTCCATTCTATGCTACTTTACATCTCCTACAAATATTTGTTTTACTCCGTTATATTTATGTAACTGCTATTATAATAACTTTAAATATTTCACATTAATACCGTATGTATCAGTCTTATAAAATGTGAAGCATAGTTCTAGATCTAAATCCTGGAGATGTGTTAACGTGCATTTAGCTGATCATGCATTTAATAATAATATTAGGTCCAAATAAACCGATCAATGTTACCAGTAGCTCTAAATGAGAACTCATAAATATGTTTGAACACATGTACGTGTACGTCTGCATCAGTAAAGTCATGTAAACAGCCTTCTCTTGTGTTGGTGTATATTTTCTCTGTGGTTTTGCTCCACTTAAATAAGAGATCTCACTGAACACACACTGAATACACACTGAACACACACTCTGAAACTTGGACGCTCAGTATAATTTCTCTTGCAGTACTTCATGTTAGAAAAAGATCTAAATACGTCCTCCGTCACTGCGTTTACAGCACAGACAGAACAAAGTGCTGCTGGTATCATGTTGTGTCTTACCTCAGTGAGTGTCTGCTGCAGAGTCTGATGCCTGTAACGTGTGTGTGTGTGTGTGTGTGTCCCGTCCTGGTGGTGGTCTCACTGAAGCAGCAGGACGGTCTCCTTTATAGCCCCCTCACCTCCTGCTGCTTCACCTCCAGTAGGTGGAGAGTCTCTTATAATGGCCCATTCTGTTTGATGTCACCTTATCTGTCACCTAACAATAGTCCCTGAGGCCCAGCTGTGTGTGTGTCTGTGTGTGTGTGTGTTTGGCTCTTTAACCACACGCTGAGTTTCTGACTGAATTCATTATTTCTGTGTTGCTGTGGAAAAGTTTCACAGTCCAGACTTTGAATTTAAACGTGTTGTCTGAAAACAGTCATAACTTTCTTTTACCTGATTTGAACCAGCAGGTGGCGACGTGTCCTTTTGTATGTGTGTGGACACACTTCTCCACATTTCATTTCATTTATGAAACCAGGAAGGTAATTTAAAATAACATTAAGTGTTACAGTTGAAACTGCCCTGCCTCAGGTAGAGACTGGTTTCCAGCAGGTTCCTCTAATGCAGGCATGTCCAGAGTCTGGCCCAGGGCCAAGTTTAATCGGCCCTCGGCTTGACTTTCAAAATATACCATATGTGGCCCTTTACACAATAACGGTTAATCGAGCAAGATCACTTTGCATTTTTACCCTTCACCTCACAGTGACAGGACTATCATACAGTTTGCAGACAGGCATCAAGTAGTAATAAAACATAAAAAGATAAAAATGGTTGCATTTGTCTTACTTTTTTTTAAAAACCCATTTGATGTGAGAATCAGTCGGCCCCAGGTATTTTCACAATATTTTATCTGGCCCCCATTCTCCTGCTCTAATGCAGCAAAAACACATTCACTCAACTCAACTTTATTAATATTTCACCTTTCATGCAAACATGCAGCCCAAAGTGCTTCATATGGCAAAACTGGAACGACACAGACACAAGACAATAAAATATTATAAAAAAAGCAAACTGACCAAAACAGAACTAACAAAAAGACGATTCAAACTCTGTAGAATAAAAAGAGAGTAAATACATACATAAAATGGAATAAAAATGAACAGGAGAAATAAAGCAGGTAAAAATCAATGGTTAAAACCTAAAAATGAAGATTGTGATGTTACCCCACGTTAAAAGCCAGATTAAAAAGATAGATCTTTAATTTACATTTAACAATACAGAGAGAGCGTTATAATATCCAGAGGTAACAAATACCAGAACACTGAAAAGTAAAGCAGTGGAGGACCCCCGTGATCTGACTGGAACATAACACGACAGAAAATCTGTGATGTATGAAAGGACGAGCTCATTTAAAACTCTGTGAACAAATTAAACAACTTTAAAGTCAGTTCTAAAAGACACAGGTGTAGTGACTTTAGCAGTGGTGTCATGTGATTTATTTTCCTTGTGTTAGGGCGCATTCACACCGTTCTAATATCCGGGGGACTCGGTTTGATTGGGCGGGGAATGCCGAAAAATTTCACACCTTCAGTTGGTTTGGTTCACTTTCACACTGCACTTTTTAAAGTGGACCAACGTCACACAGTTACAACAGCTGCTCGTTTGACCACTGACCAGAAAGTTTTTCTCATGAGGAAGAATCCGGCTCATCGATTGGCCACAAGCAACCGTGATATATCGTCCTCTGACCATGCATCAGTAAGCGCCTCCTCGCTACTCCACGTCAGCCCATTGCATTTCCTGCTGTAAGCGAATCGCATCAGGGTTCACTTGCAGGTGAACCGAGACCCCCATTTTTCAAGTGGACCAGGGTTCGCTCGTTTGGTCCGCACCAGAGTACGAGTGAGTGTTCACACCACTCCGGACAAACCAAACTATCCGTGGAAGGGGACCAGGGTTCGTTTAAAGCGGACCAAATAGCGCCAGTGTGAATGTGTCCTTATTGATTTTTTGGGTAGTCTGGAGAAGAGGAGCTGCAGCAGTCTGAGCGGCTGGTAATAAAAGCATGAGTGAGTGTTTCGGCATCTTTCTGCGTCTGACCTTAGCAATGTTCCGGACATGAAAAAAGAATGTTTTAATGACCTTGTTAAAATGAGAATTACAATTTAAATCAGTGTCTAAAATCCCAGGTGAGTAACATCAGTTTCAATGTGCCTGCTGAGGCCACCAAACACTGAGCGCAGTTTTTTTTTCTCCTGTCAAAAGAGTCTCAGTTTTGTCCTCATTTAGCTTTAAAAAGTTTTGACTCATTCGTACATTACTGTCAGTGAGACAGGCCACGAGAGCGCGCAGTGCATCAGGGCATTTGGTGTGACACAGATGTATAATTACAATACAAAATAAAAACAGAAACAATCAACAGAGGCAAAACAGCAGAACAGGAAGCTACACAGAAGAAGCAGAGCAGAGGGCTGAAGTGGAACGAAATCAGTGAGATGTAAATCAGTGGTTGCAGGTGTGTCCTTCCATCAGATAGTCAGTATTCTCAATTCATGTTTTCACATGTGTTGTATACACGTTGTAGGCTAATATTGGTTCTCAGGTATCAAGAGGCGCAGTGGTGTAAATGTGTGTTTGATGGTGAGAAGAGTATGTTCATGTTTCTCATGTTTGTCTCTGTTTTGTCGGTTTCCTTCCCTACAATATATTCTTATATTATAGGAAATGTATTTATTTATATTATTATTATCTTTCTTAATGTTTGAAATAAATAAATCAAATATTAAAATGTGTAATCGAGGTTATTGCTCTGATGCAGTGTGGGAGTGAGACAAATGATGTCTGACTGTAGCTGTTTCTGTGAGGCGCTACATGTGAAAGTGATCTAGCGATGTGTTGCCGTCTTGTGCTGTGACTTGGGAGCAGAGCAGGACGTGTAGGACTGGATTTGTTTAGAATCTGAACGTGAAATTAAATGGCATGACTATTTGAGTGGTTTTGAAAAGTCGGGGTGTTGGAGTGTGAGAGTGCAGCGATGAGTCCAGAGAGGGAGGTTGTGCCTAAACATAACCACATTAACCACAGTGTTGCTGAAACATAAAGAAATATGAAGTTTCACCGTATCTGCTTTGTAACATGCAAATGTAATGTTTGTGTTGTTTGCAGAAAAGGATAGCGCCAACATTGACTCTTGCGAGCGCGCTGCAAGAAGACACTGCTTCATTTTGAGAGGCCAAAAGCCAAAATAGTTTCAGCTGATAGTGTGTCTCCAGCTTTGTAAAGACAGTAAGTGTTTGACCCTTTTGCATTTAAATATGATAATGACCTCACGCATAAAGAAATGATTTCACCAGTTTGGTGTGGAACAACTTGAACCACACATTATTATTACAATATTCAACTGGACCTATATAAAAAGTTCTAAATGAATTTTTAATTGACTGTATCAGTATGTTGTGGGCACCCATTTCTTATTAAAGAGGCATGTTGCAAAATGTAATTTAATATAGTTTAAAAAACCTTCACAGGGAACCTATTTGTTGCTGTTTACATGTGGGAATTTTAAGTGTGTGACACATTAAAAGTCCTGACTGGCAGCCGGAGTGAAGGATGGTAACAACTTAAAGGACAGAGCAGCCGTGCACATCCAACTTAAGTATCATACATACATAAAGTCAAGAAGGACAGTCTGCACACTTGATGCTCCCAGTTCACGTGCACACATTTAATATATCCCAAAAATACTGTGTGTGACGTTTCCAGCCAAATGCTCTTCTTCAGACATGAGACACACACGTCAGTGGGGTCACATGATCAAAGGTAACTGAAAGACAGTTCAGATCATTGGACAAAACTCCCTCTTATTGTCTTGTATCGTGATCAGAGTGAAAACACATGTTATAGAAGCTGTTGTGCACAGATATAAAAACTTTCAGATAAAGCTTGAGTGTCTTCATACTTTTGGCCATTTGAAGAATCTCACTGGACACATATTTAACATCAGGGCCAACATAAATCTCCTGGAGCACTGACAATATATTTAAATTACCTAAAAACACAAGAGACTTTCTTTGAGTCTCAGATGTTTATTAGGGTGAGTGTGTGATTGTCGTGAGACGGTGAAATGCCGAAGCATGCTGCTCACAGCAGGACATCTAGTAACAACAGAGTGTGTGAGATAAGAGAGACAATGCTCTTTCTCTGCTGCGAGATTTGTCCCTGAGAAGCTGCAGAGAAACAAACACGTCGTCACTGATATGCAGAAGAAAGGAAACGCAGACCATCATTGATCTAACAGCCTCTGTCTTCTGACTTTGGAACACTTTAAACCAAATGACTGAGTTCATGCTAAACTGAAAGCCAACACAGATACAAGGACACACTGAAAGTCCTCACTGCAGTTGTTTTAGGCTCTCTGAAAGGTTATCTGGTGTTTACTGCTCGTCATCGTTTCAGTTACAGGCCCCATGAGGAAGCACATGAATCACTACATTCAAACAAGAGCTTTCTGTCGATGGTCAGCTGTGTTTCACCAAATCTCACTGCGAAGTTTCACACAGGATGTAGAACATGCTTGGGTGACTAGAAACTGGAGGGCTGGACGTGTGTGGCACTGGGTGGTGTAGGTGTGAAGAAGGAAATAATGCTTTTACTCTGAGTTGACCTGGCTGAAGCAAATTAACTGTGTGCGTGTGTGTGTGTGTGTGTTTACGACTCAATGCGGTGCATACAGAGGACAAACACAGACGCTGTTAGTGACACTCTGTGCTAATGTTTCCTCCGTTCTCTTATCTTCAGCACCTTTTACCACCAGTCAGGCAGCATCAGCATCAGAGGGCCTTTATCTCAGCAGATCAGATTGTGCTTCTACACGTGTGAGTATCTAGCCTCTGACCTGAACCATACTCTGATCTTAACCCCCAAAACAGCCCTGTGAGGACGTGAGCAACCACTGGAAAAATGGCGTCACTCAAAGGTTAAAACTCAGGTTGGTCCTCACACACACACACACACCACACACACACACACACACATATATATATATATATATATATATATATATATATATATATATATATATATACATACACATACACATACACATATACACACACATTACTACCAGGAAGCACAGCAGATTTAAGTCAGCAGTGTTTTCTTAGAAAAATTTCACACCATGACACTTTGTTGTTTTACAGGCCTGTGCATGTGACACTCACCATGTCTGCAGCTCTTTGCACTCTGCGTGCATTAACTGTCTGTGCACAAAGAATAAAACCATCATTTATCAAAGCGCTGTGATGCCTCATTTATAAAACAATGCATAGGATCTATACTAAAAATGTGTGTACAGACAACATGGCGTGCACCAAAAAATATTTGACAGGCTTCCACCTCACCTTCTGTGTCCCTAATTTCTCCTCTCCAAAATGTTCATAAGCATGTGTCAAAGGTTCTCCATCTCCATCAAGACTGTTCTTATAGATCACAAATATCCCGTGGGAAGTGGCGAACGCAGTGTTTATATATGCAATGCTGCAGAAATAAGTTCACAACATACAGAATCCAGCTACAGTATAAGCTATGTAAATAAGCTCCAAGCCTGAATTTGAAGTTTGAGAGAGGAGGGTTGTGGTACAATATACAAGTAAGAAAACTGGTCAACAGACGACCACACAAACTTATTACTACTTCTACTGAAAGGTCTTCCACCTCTGTGTTAGCTTAAAATCATGTGTGTAGAGCTAAGCTGCCAGAACACTATTGTAATCCCAGGTATTCTTCTTCTTCTTCTTCTTCTTCAGAGGAAATCCTACTTCTCATGGGTGAAAACTCATCAAACTTTGCACAAAGGTCCAGTCTCATGCCAGATATCCTCAGCTGTAAACTCAAGCCAATAGTCCTGATGGTGACGCTACAGCAAGCGTCTAAAGTTCATAACAAATCAACCATACTTGCTACAACTTCACAACTTTCATCAAACTGTAGCCCCAATACTCAAGAAACTTTTGTACATTTGAACCTATTAAAAATTATGAAGTCCATCACTCTGTTTTTTTCAAAAACTGTAAAACTTCTTAAACCTATCTCCTCCCACAATTTTTTCTCAATTGACACCAAACTTGCTACAGAGCATCTTCAGACTGTCCTACACAAACTACGTTTCTCAGATTTTTGATTTATCAAAA
Organism: Epinephelus cyanopodus; assembly: GCA_026686955.1. Lineage (NCBI taxonomy): Eukaryota > Metazoa > Chordata > Actinopteri > Perciformes > Serranidae > Epinephelus > Epinephelus cyanopodus. The sequence continues at coordinate 1,541,925 of CM048933.1, read as the reverse complement.
ATTGAGCCTACAGTGCATCAAAATGTTTGACTGTAAACGGTACTGTAAACATATACATGCAAATTCTTGCTAAATACATCTTCAATGTTCATGAAAACAAATGACAAAATTCCAGAGTCATGGTAGATGATGTGTGGCAAACTTCAGAATTTTATCTCAAAAACTGAATTTTTGACAGCATTTTGAATTTTGCTCTAATGTGAACAATTGGAGTCAATGTAAAAATGGCAATTTTTAAACATCAGTTTTTCACTTATGGAGCAAATCAATCATTGTTACAAACAAATTTCCAGCCTCTCCATGCTGTCTAGATGCAATACGTGTATTTTCAGAGTTTTGTTTCGATAACTGAATTTTTTTACAGTGGTTTGAAATCTGCTTGTCCCTGCATGGACGGCTGCTAAACCTGCACATCTGGCTTAGTCACTTTGTGAAGCTACACATGAATTGTCACTGACTAATGAGCTCAGTGAGATAGAAATTGATCCTTAATCTCAGAGGTTGTGAGTTCAAGCCTCAGCTGATGCAAAAGGCAGATTGTGTTGCTAAATTCCTAAATGTCTCCAATTCTTCTGCTTGTTTCTCAGAATTGCCTAAAAACGTCCAGACCCGACCCATCACTGCGCAGCAGCTATAATTAGACTTGATTTCTGACCTGGAGAGCCGATGTCTAGAGCTGTGACGCGTCAGGAAGTGTCGTTTTGGCCATTGTCTTTGTATTGTCTGGACTGTGGGTCGTTTAGCCCAGAATATTTCTTGATCTCAACAACGAGTCTCTTCACTCATCATTTGTCACACATGAGACACAGGACAGCTTCAGAATTCTCTTTATACATCAGTGGTGAGGAGAGGAGTCGAGCTGCCACAGGATCTGAGAAAAGAGCTGCTACGGGAGCTGGTTTGTACAAGCAGAGAGCAAGGGGGGGGGGGATGCACAAGGTGGCACATCCAGGAGCGCTAATATGCGTCTGGCGCGCTGCCTGTGTATGGATGTACATTGAAAATAATAGCGGCATATTTTTTCACGCCGCCGTTCATCACTGATGTGTTTTTGCCTTAAGCCAATTATTGGAGCAAGTATCATAAGGTCCAGGGGCCGGGAGCACAAAGCACCTTACGTTTGACACTTAAGGTTAGTTTCTCTTTACCTGAGGAAATTACTTAAGGGCTCATTTATGCTCAATGTTAAATACGGATCCGGATATGTTTCTATAAAGCTTACGGATACAGGCCAAATGGAGCAGTACCATCGGGAACCGTGGGGGCAGTGTTGCTGTCACTACCCGATACGTAGCTCTAGTGAGACACGAAGAAGAAATAACAATTCAATTTCTCTTATCGGCAGTACTAGAGAAAAGAATTCTCCGTCCTCCAGTCGCAATGTATTTAACAACCTCACTGACTCACAGACGCTGTTAGTGACACTCTGTGCTAATGTTTCCTCCGTTCTCTTATCTTCAGCACCTTTTACCACCAGTCAGGCAGCATCAGCATCAGAGGGCCTTTATCTCAGCAGATCAGATTGTGCTTCTACACGTGTGAGTATCTAGCCTCTGACCTGAACCATACTCTGATCTTAACCCCCAAACAGCCCTGTGAGGACGTGAGCAACCACTGGAAAAAATGGCGTCACTCAAAGGTTAAAACTCAGGTTGGTCCTCACACACACACACACACACACACACACACACACACATATATATATATATATATACACACACATATACACGCACATTACTACCAGGAAGCACAGCAGATTTAAGTGAGCAGTGTTTTCTTGGAAAAATTTCACACCATGACACTTTGTTGTTTACAGGCCTGTGCATGTGTCACTCACCATGTCTGCAGCTCTTTGCAGCTCTGTGTGCATTAACTGTCCGTGCACAAAGAATAAAACCATCATTTATCAAAGCGCTGTGATGTGATGTGTGTAGAGCTAAGCTGCCAGAACACTATTGTAATCCTAGGTGTTCTTCTTCTTTCTTTCTTTCTTTTTTTAATATACTTTATTAATCCGAGGGGAAATTCAATGTTTCACTCTGTCAATTACACACAGGTCCGAACACACACATGCACAAACTGGACCTATACATGCACTAAGTGGAGAGATGTCAGAGTGGGCCTTTTATTGGAGCAAGTATCATAAGGTCCAGGGGCCGGGAGCACAAAGCACCTTACGTTTGACCCTTAAAGTTTAGTTTTTCTTCACCTGAGGAAATTACTTAAGTGTTGCGCACAATCCTAAATGGATCCCTTACAGAGTCATTGACTCAAGCCCTAAGCCCTTACAGACCTAGGACCAATTCCATTTCTTCCCCTTAGCCCTTGTCTTGGCCCTTCCCATTGGTTTTGCACATTCACATGAGGGGAAATGGTGTCCCAATTCTCCGTCATCAGCTTTTAAGCTCTTAGGGCTTGAGTCAACGAGTCATGAGTCATTCAGGATTGGGGAAATCTCTTTAAAGGTTTCCATAGTCAAGGAAAGACGTGAAGAAATTAACTGCACTGAATGAGATTTTACAGCAGTAAAGTTCTACTCTTATCATGGACACTTTAGGGAAGTTGCAACTTCAGAGAAGTGTGCCGCTATCTCATCCTTCTCTTGTTGGGTCGGGCACTTCATAACAATGTTCGCAGACAGGTGAGGGTGTTTGAAACCCGGTGAATGTTGCGGCACGCTGTTGACATGTGTACATGAAATACCTCGCCAATAACTGATTGGAAAGATCCCATTGTGTAAAAGCACAAAGCAGTCATTAGTTGTGACAGGGCTGGAAGAGCGTAACCTCGGAAAGTTGAGTGATCCAACTCCAAATCTTAAATTGACTTCCTCAAATTTATAGCACAAAATCAGTTGCTCACCATTAAGGGTGTCCTTCAGGTTCTTCCGGTCGTGGAACCTTCAGCTGGTTCCTTGTTCCTTCCTTACTTTGGTCGCTAAGGTGCTCTGTGCCACAGTTTAACAAACTTTAAGCAATTCCTTAAGTATAAGACCAAGAAAAGGAGAAAAATCTTTAAGGATGTTTTGTGCAACTGATTTTATTTAGAGGAAACCTTAATTCGGAATAAAAGGAAAATTTTAACGACCGGTCTCAGAGTTCCAGTCCGATAATGAGCTGATCTGAGGCGGCAAATCATCAACAACTTGCAAAATATACAGTGACACATAACTGTTTCTTGAGATAAGGGACAAAACATGTTGTACATGGAAAAGTTTTATTTATATCTAAAAGAATACATTCATATTATAAAGGTATCTAAAAAGTTGCATGTAAAGGAACTGACTTAACTTCACATTAAAAAAAATCATCCTGTCATTAGCAAGTGTCAAACTGCCAAAAAAAAGTGTTTAAAACTGTTATAAATGCACAAATATATATTTCAAACAAAGGGTGCGCATCATTAACATATGAAAAATACACTCCAGACTTTATTTACTGAAAATAGCAGCGATGTGATCTGACAGAGATGTGACTCAGCCGGCCTGTGTACAGTATGTATAATACATTGTCGTCAGAAGTACGGGACAGTGAAGTATCTCTTCCTGTTTTTGTTTTATTCCAGCTTAACAAGTTTGAAAACACTGTGTTTATGAGGTTAAAGCTCTGATTCAGTGTTTGAGCATGTTCACATCCTGATGCCTCATATTTCCAGCGAAGAAAAACATTAATGATTCAGCCGAATAATATTTTAGACAATAGAGCTCTTTCAGCTTTGAGTTAAGAGAAGAAATGACAGGTTTTGGGTTCATGGGGAGTTATGTGACTCTGCTGACCTCCTTGATAATCCCACAGATAGCTGCACTCAAGATGAAAAGTGTTAATTTGTTAACTTTAGAGGGGCAGATTTTGTTACGTTTCCGGAGCCAGGCTTGCTTTACCCCTGTTCCTTATGCTAAGACAAACTAACCCACTGCTGGGTTTAGATTCAGATTTAAAGCTGGGGTAGGGAGTTTTATCTTAGTGTCACTGGGCAAAAATCCCATAATAAACTTTCAGCATATTGTAGTCCAAGCAGTCTGAGAGAAAACTACACTTCTGCACCTCCTCTTGACTCTGTTTTCAGGCTTTCGAAAATCTAGCTCATGACGAGAGACTCTGGCCAATCACAGGGCATTTCAGAGAGAGAGAGAGCGTTCCTATTGGCTGCTGGACAAATGCAGATGTGTGTGCACGTCCCTTCAGATGGTGAAAGCCTGAATCATAGCAGATAATCTTGCAGAGAAAGTTGCTGTTCCAGTATTGGCAACAAGTGCCTACACTGCAAAGCAACTCAAAAAAAGGAGACAGAGTTATAAAAACAGAGAGTCTCTCTAAATCATGTTTAGTGGTATTTATTAGCAAGCTAGCTTTCCCTGTGTGTCACAATAGGCAGTGCACACTTAATCACATCAGCAGGCTGTGGTCACTCGCCTGCATTCACTCATGTGTGACTGAACCCTACAGGAGAGTCTGACAATATACAGAACACAAAGGGCCCGTCCCAACACCCTGCCTTGGCCCTGCCCCTATATTTGCGTGTTCCCGTGAGGGGTAGTGGTGTCCCGATTCCTTTTTGCGTGTAGGGTCAGGGGGCATAACGAGGGGTAGTGGGTATGAAACTAGCCCTTCGGAGCGAGGGATTTCAGATGCTGACTTGCCAGCGAGGGGTAGCCGTTGCCATGGCTACCACCGAGCAAGAGACGGAGAAAAAAGTTCATACGTAGCTAACGTTACCGTCGTCAGGTTGCTTGTTAGCTAGCTAGCTAGCTCGCACTATCTGGCGTCTGTCATCCGTCCTGTTCTGCAAAATTGTCGGATTTTTCACATTACGATAACACGCCAGCTAGTAGCCTATAACTATGTTAGTCTAATGTTAGCTGGTTAGCTAGCTAGCAGAAGTCCCCTGTCGTCTGTCGTTCATCAAATGAAGCATGATGAATGCGGCAAACACGACCGGTAGGATTAACTCAACTGGAGACTCCATTGTAGATGCCAGTTGGAAATGTAGATGACTCGCAGCTTCCTGTTTAAAATAGTTACGTATGTGTGAACGTAACTGACGCGATGACGTAGTGAGTGGTGTCCCAGTTCCTAGGGAAAGATTTCAACCCTTACCCCTCATTGCTTCATTTTAGAGCCAAGGGTTAGTGGACAAGGGGGGTGTTGGGATTGGGCCAAAATGTGTCAGTATCGGCGGAGTGTTTCAGAGATGGGGAGAAAACGTTGCTCATCGTTCAGCCTTCTGCTAACCAGAGCTAAAGGCTCATGGCTGCAGCTTCATGGTCACGATTATGTAGCTAACGTTAGCTCGAGCCTCACATCACAGTGTCCTCTCTCTCACCTCCACACAAACAGACCACTATGCTGTCAGCAGCTGCAGCATCCAAATTCAGCCGGTGCAAACTCGTACTGCGGGGAACTTGACAGCCTTGGCTCTTTGCTGGATCAGCAAACTTTCTGTTGCTGCTGTTACACAGGTTAGGCCTGGTGCTGCCACTGGCCACCAGCCCGCTGTGACATCACGTGCTGGGTCGGGTTTGCACTGGCTGAATTTAAGGTGCAGACTAAAGATCCATCTCCAGAGCTGCTGCCTGCTCTCCACCCAGGGAAACAGTCCACAGAGGCAGGCAGCGAGGCGGAGAGACAGTGTTGTGGCGAGCTGGCAAATCTTACTGGATTGATAAATAGAGAGTGAGCAGGACAAAGAGCTCCACAATAAAATAAAATAAATCCATGCATTAGAAGCACTGAGTTACTGTATTTAGTGTGTGCAGGAGCATAGTGGTTTTTTTGGGGGGGTTTTTTGTGTTCCTTTCTAGATTTCTGCCTACCCCACCTTTAACTGGAAGATACTGTAGCATAAAAATAAAGCAAATCAGTTTATTTTCCAAAATGTTGAAATATACCTTTAATACATATTTAGTTAAACATGTATAAAAAATGTATAAAAGTAAAAAAAACTCATTTCACCCACATTTGAATTTACGATCGTTGTCCTCATTTCACAACTTCATAATTTACTCACCTTTTAACCAGACTGGTTATACAACATATGCAGCTCTGTCTGGAGCATATTCTCGTATATGTATCTCATCTGACACGACTCACTCTTGAATATTACTTTTCAAAACCACCAGATAAACCAGTACAGGGATGAGGCTGACCGGAATGAGAGTGAGGACGATCACCAGCCACTGAGGGGCGTCCACGAGCACAGGCTGCTCCTCTTTGGTGCAGTTGAGGAAGTAGGACGAGTGGATGTGAAGGAAGAAGTCCTGAATGTTGGAGTTCGGGTAATAACAGCCAAACGAGTCAGATATACTCTCCAAGCATGACGTCATGTTGTTGTATGGTCTGGAACAGATGGAGAAACCAGTGTGTTGATAATGAACACACCTTTGTGAATAGTTTGTCATTTATCAAGCAAAGAGTGACAAATATTCTGTTTCCAGCTTATTTAATGTGAAGATTTTCCTCTTTTATGTGTTTAATAACATTTATTCACTGTTTTCTGATGTTTTTGTTAAGCAAATAATTGAGAGTATAATTGTCTAATGAATCAGTGACTGGGGGCCTAACAGTCAGAAATTAAATTTATAGTGCTTTTGGTTCCACGTGATATTTTGGCCTCAGTTTATCTGACATAAAGAAAAGCATCAAAAATATTTGTAGCTATAGTTTTAGAGGCACCCGTGTTTAACAAAGAGTAGATGGTTCACATTATGTTGTGTAATGAGGTGATCTAATTTCACAAAAACACGCTTTTCTGAAACTGGATACATCACTTGTGAAATCAGAGTCTTCAGTTGGATGTTGAAAAATGAGGCACATCTACTATCTGTGACTTAAACTGAGACTGTTGTGGTCAAACTATTTCCTGTTTGAGCATAAACAGGGCAGAGATGATTGAGCTGCGTGAGGGTGGGCCGGAGGAAGAGACCATCGCTCATGTTTAAACCTGCATTTATACACTCAGCCGTCTGCCGGGCCCAGTGTTGATGATAGATATTTCCCGGTGCCACTGTTACGGTCCTTCACACACGCTGTTGCTTAAAGGTCTTTTTCCTTTAGTAAGCAAACCTCAAGAAAGGAATAACAGCGTGTCAGTCGATCTGTCAACACTTTCTGACTTATCTGCTCTGTCTGTGGCTCTCAGTCTGAAGCCCATTGTTCCAAACCAAGGAAACCCTTTATTTCATTTTTTCATTTCATTAAAAAAATAAATAATTTTCTTGTATTTATTATATGTCCTCATTTTTATTTGTGGAAGCGTATTGCATTCAGTTGACAAATAAAATAGCCCTGTTTTTCTGGGGGTTTTCTTTTGTGGTAATTTTTTTTTTTGTGGTAATTTTTTTTTTACTAAAACATTACCACTAAAAAGAGAAAACAATTACCACAAAAAACCAGAAAATATTACTCAGAAAAACAGGGCTTTTTTAATTTGTCAAGTGAATGCAATACGCTTCCGTAGATCTATTTTTTATAATTGTTATAAGTCTTTATTGTTATGCAAATGAAGCCACTGTGTTACATTATTTCTGTATTTTTGCAAATAAACTTCTCAACTATGTTTTAAAAAATGTTTTTCAAATAAAGCTATTATTATTATCATTATTATTGTTAGTACTAGTCGTAGTAGTAGTAGTAGTATATTATATGTCCTTATTGTTATATATAATCAGTCAGTCAATCAAATTTTATTTATATAGCACCTTTAAAAACAAATCAATGCCATTCAAATTGCTTTACATTTTGATTGAAAAATACAGAGAATAAAAAAGTAAAATCACAAAAAGGACAGAGAAACTAATGCACACTGTGTCATACAATAATAATGTAAAACAATAATAGAAGATAAAAACAAGATCAAAACTACTGTGCTGCTGCTGCTGAAAAAAATTATTTAAAAAATATTTAAAATAACATGCAGGATAAAATACAAAATCAAAGTTGGGAGAATAGCAGTAATAAAAAGAGAAAAATACAGATAAGAACACTGAATAAAACCAAAAATAAAAATAAAATGCGGGATAAAATAAGAAATAAAAACAACCAGGGAAATAGCAATAAGACAAATACAGATAAATAGAACAATTATAAAACAATAGAACTAAGGTGGGACACTACATAAAAGCCAGACTAAAGAGACGGGTTTTTAGCCTACGTTTAAAAGTGTCAATGAGAAGTAGCTAAACTGTTTTGTATTTGTATTATTGTGTTGACTTTTTTAATCCATGTTACTATCGTATTAACTGTTTTGAAAGCTATCACTATTAATGGTAACAATTCCATTTATATTATTTCCATTATTATATTTAAAATCATTATTATTTGGTCGTTGCGGCCATTTAAAAAAAAATCTTTTCCGTGCTTTAAATTAAATTTCCCCAAATGAGTGAAACAGCGCCCCCCTGTGTGATGGCAGCCTATAAAGCCTGATTTATGGTCGTGCCTTGAATCGACAACGTCGCTACGTCGTAGGGTACGTTGTTGTTTTTTATATACTCAAATGTGACAAATTTTCCTTTTATCGCTGTGCAGTGAACTTCTGGGAACATTGTGGTCCCCAGATTGGGCTGCAGAGTGAGTGCTGTTGACTTCCACACTACTCTTTGGTACAGACGGCTGCAGACATGATGCAAAGATACAAAGGAGGAGAAACTTTCCACCACAAGGCTCTGAGATAACATTATCTTCTTTCTTCTGCTTGGAAGTGGTTAATATACAGCTCACAGATATTTAATGAGACACAATCTCTGGCTTTTGTTTGGTATCTGGTGTTGGCAAACATGTTGTTGCACATTTCCGAACTGTTGTTAGCGCTGTTAGCTTGTTTACCATATTACATGAACGCTGCTGTCACTCTGAACGTCCCACTGAGTCCTGCTTATACCTTACAACTTTATATGGAAAAAACCCTAAGAGCCCTAGTGCATGTATGGCATTGTCTAGCCAACAATGCTGTGTGTGTGTCTGATATATCCTAGTTAGCTTCCATAGGCCAGTCCCACTGGGTTTCACTACTCTTGACTTATAGATTCTTGCTGGAGGACCTGATGACACTTGTACAATACTTGTATACTGACACATCATGGACAAAGTGGAGATGTGTGTGGTTGTGTCAGTGTGTGTACAGAGCTTCGTCTCTATTGAGTGGCTCACTTCTGTCATCGGTGCCAAACCCAAAATACTCCCAGACACGTTCAGAGGCATTTTCCTCATTTAACCAGTCCTGTGACATTATCCCCGCCACTCGCTGTCACCATCTGTCTCAGCTCAGCTGCCTGTTCCACTACTAGAGACTGACCTCTAGTGGAGCTTGCTGTGCACTATATACATCAACCCAAAACAGCCTCTCTGTATCAATTTAATAGAAAGAGGAGCGTCTGCATTTTTGACAGTATTAAAAATCAGGATTTCTAAATACTATATATACTGTAATACCTTGATGCATCCCAAGCCTCAAGCCCACTTTAATTTGTAGATGCTCAGTGTGCCTTACCTGAGGATATTTTCCAAGACACACCAGTTGTCTTCACTGATTGACGACATTTCCATGTCAAAAATTGCACCACAGTAGTGGTAACTGTACAATATCAGCATGTCCTCCTTGCAGTGTCTGCCTGGATGCATTTTTTCCTGCTTCTGAAAATTCTCTGCAAAGTAAAAAAAAATTACTCCTGGCATACACGAACAAACAGGACACAGAAATATAAAAAAGAAAAACACCGCGTGTAAGTTATACTGTGTAGAATCGATGAAATATATTATAGACTTCCTGTGATATTAGGCATTGGCAGCATCACAGACGGTTTCACAGTATACCAGGGTGTTCAGAGAACACTGAATTGCCCTTCGGGGATAAATAAAGATATCTGTATCTGTATCTGTAGTCCACCAGGAGACTGCAGCCCTAGTGCACAGCATGCGCCACCAGAGGTCAGTCTGTGGTCTGTTGTCACAGAACCTCTTGTGTTTCGGCGCCAGCAATGACAGAAAGAGACCGTGGGGAAAAACGGCATGTTTTACATCTGACTAAGTTAATTATGGGGTTTGTTTTAACCAAACTGGAGCTGGTGATTGTTGGAACAGTGGAGTAACTAGCTGGATGAGTAAGTGGAGTAATTGTGTCGGTTTTGGTGAGTTTTAATTTCTGTCGAGATTGAAACAAGTGAGTTAACAAAGTGAGTAAAGCAGTGTCAGTTCAGTCAGAGAGCAACGGGAATACAAAAGGTGTCCAGTTGTATTTCTGTGTTTAATAAGGGAAATAGATGAGAGAATATTACTTTTCTCTACACTGTGTGAGCTCCTACTGTGTATTTATTACACTGATTACATGTATGTGATAAACTGTTTTATTCACTGTACATGCTCTTTGAATTTACTCAGGTTTTATAAAGTTATGAGCTCATTCAGCAGCCCATGTTTTATTTATCTTGGCTTTAGCCTAAAAGTGAAACCAGATTCCTGATACCATCACACAGTTTTCAGCTGCACAGTAAGCTTAAGGACAGGAACTGATAAGGATGCAGAGTTTCCCTTCCTCATGCAGAATAAGTAGCAAAACTCACCATCATCCTCTGTGATAACTGTAGATGTTTGGTTGTTTTGCAGTTCAACCCCAATTAGACTCGTCTCATCTTTGTACAAACTGGATGTCACGTTGGCCAGTTTCATTGTACCTGCAGGGGAAAAAAAATCTGAGCAATATTCTCCCTGTTCGGTGATGCAGCCAACAATCCAAAAATCCAAAGCTATGCAAGTTTATTGTCATGAATGACAAAGAAAAGCATCAAACGCTCACATTCAAGAAACATGAAACCAGCAAATGTCTGATTTTTTGCTCAAAACATTACTAAAATCATTATTTAATTTTGAAAATAATTGCTTGATTAATTAATTGATTTTCTGTCGATCAATTTGAGGAATTGACTAATCGATGATTTGACTAGGCCTAATCCCTGCAGCTCTTGAATGATGTTAGATTCATACAATGACTGCATACTCTTACTAAAACTGCTGCCATGTCAGAATCACATCAGCGATTCACATGTGTTGAGGTAAACCTATTAGACAGAAAATAAATTCATCAATTGATTATTTTTCAAGCTGCAATGTAGGGATGCACCGAAATGAAAATCTGTGGCCGAAGCTGAATAAAAAAATACCGTTGTTTAGTTTTTCATTGGCCCAATTTTAAATCCATTTCTATAAGCCTTGTTTAATCACTGTTATTTTTTGTCAATATAATTTTTACAGTGTTGTTTATGAGAAATAATTAACTGCAATTCAAATGCATTTAAATAAAATAAAAGTCAACCGGCCACCCTCGTCCCCTGACAAGTAAAGAACAGTCCCTTCATAAGTAAAGAACAGTCCCTAAAGTGCGGTGAGGTTTGTGGGCCGTTACCTGCCACAAAGAGAGAAATGTGAACGGCTCGTTTCTCCTCTGACATGGCACATACCTGTGTGCCGCCACGGCTCGGCTGTTCAGGTACTACTGGGCAGTGATGACATCAACAAAGAGGAAATTATTGGACCTGGAGCTGGGCTTCTCCGTCGCCGGTAAGCCGTTATCTTGCGCCGCGGAGCACTATGGCCGCCGTATTTGACAGGAATACGTATTCCTGTCTGTGTCTGTGAGCCCCGTTCAACCCACAACCGACAGGATTCGCCTTTCGTTTCTGCTGCTGGTTGAAATCTGTACTCGCACAGCTGCTTCTGAATGATTTCTTTTACTTGCACAAAACTATTTTTAGTCGCAAATGCAGTAAAATGCTCGCACCGTTGTCTCTCTCGAAAACAAATCCCTGTAGCATATATAAACAAATCTAGCCTACAAGTAAAAATATTAGATATTCTAGGTATTTTATATGGTGATGTAACATTAATCACTATGGATACATAGACCAGAGGGGGGACTAGCTGTGCTGGGGCAGTCAAACACTGTACATCTTTCTGTCTGAATATGATGCACTTTCGCAAGGTGTTTGACAAATTACTAGTGTTGCCGCCCTTACACGCAAAACATTTGTCACACTTGTGACAACGCGCTGTGTCTGCATCAACTCTTGTAATGTAAAGCCACACTTTTGACCGTCTGGCTCTCTCGTCGCCATCGTTATCCATCTAAAGGTAGGCTACGAGCTTGAGTTGTATGCACCGTCTTGTGTGTGTGTGTGTGTGTGTGTGTGTGTGTGTGTGTGTGTGTGTGTGTGTGTGTGTGTGTGTGTGTCACTGGAACAACAGCCCCGCCCCCTGCTCTCCACTCACACACAGCAGGCAGCCAGGGTGAGCGACACATCTCTCGTCTTCAGGGACAACAGTGAAAATTATGATACAGTGACGGATAATTGACGGAGTTGATGAGGTAAATGTGCAAGATAATGTTTATCTTGTTAAAAAAACCCCAAAAAAAACCACGACTGCTCCAGTACCGACAGCAGAACCGTTAAGGTCAGAGCTTATCAATACTGCGGTCTTCAAGAATGTAGCCCTGGGGCTCGTTCCCTACAGTTAAGTGGAATTTAAATGATTTGTCAATTGCACGAGTAATTGTTTTTCCCAAAACGCCTCAAATTTCACTCGTTCCAGCTCTTGCTGTGGTGTCAGATGTGACAGTTCGCAGGTCTTAGATCAAATATTTTGGATTGTTGATCAAACAGAACACGCAATTTGGGGATGTCTTCCTCAGGGCAGTGTTGCCAACTCTTTCCCAGTTAAAGTAGCGAGCACTAACTAGAGGTCACTAAAAGTCTCTGAACTGATGGCATCATCTGGCAGTGGGTAGATAGTAGGGATGTTCCTGGCGACTAATTTCCCTGTTGACTGATCAAAAATTTTAATTAAGACAAGTGGACTAGTCTACAAAAAGGTCTCAGCACGGTGTATTCAGGCTCAACGTAGCGTGGCGCGTGCTAGCAGCAGCAGCTGTTGTTCCATGCAGGTCAACATCCAAATGCTTGAGTTGAATACGGTTGTGCTTTGCTCCGTTGCTGCCTTGTTTTCATGTTCTAGATCAAAGTGCTGCCAAACTGCACTGGATTTATGAGACGACATCTCTCCAATTTAAAACTCCGGTGTACTCGAGCATCACCGCAGGGAGGGGGACTGCTGTCTGACCGCTCTGCAGCACCCACTAGTGGCGGGTGGCTGCATGACAGTTAAGCTGCCTTGTACATGAATAAAACACTAATTGGTTTAACTGACTAATATTTCTGGTGCTGACTAGCGAGGGGGAGGACGTTCAATCATTTATACAACAAACGCAGTCCTAGTAGATAGACAGATATTGGGTATATAAACAGGTAGATAGTAGTAGGTAGAAGTGTCTTACTGTTGTTCATGCTGGACTCTGTGAATGTTTGATTCCCCTCAACACTGTCCAGCTCTCCATGTCCCGTCACATTGGCTGTCTGTGACTCCACATTACCTGTGGACACAGATTAGCAAAACTTCTTAACACACATCACATGAACTATACCAGCACATATTTAAAAGACTCTGACACCAGCCTTTTCTCTGTTGCTGCTCCTAAAACTAAATTCCTCCACCTTTTTCCTCTATTAATCCCACACACACAGAAAACAATGGACACTCATGGAAACATGCAGCAAATCCAAAAAAACAGGAAATACTAACAGAGTTAAACATCATTAACCCGAAACCCACATGTAAAATATTTGTGTACATACCGAGGATAAGAACGGGGAAGAGCAGGCACAGGATCATGGTGGGCAGCGGTGATCAGGATCAGCAGGAATCTTTGACGCCAGTCGGTGACCTGAGGTGCTGTTAATGAAGCTCAAGGTCTGAGAGCTGAGTGGGTTGAGGAACAAGCCCAGCCCTCTTTATCTTAACACTGCTGGCTGTGTGTGTGTGTGTGTGTGTGCTGTGTGTTTGCATGCATGTGTGGGGGAACTCACTTTTACGGTGAACCTGAAATGTGACTGATAGACAGACTGAATAAGGAAGAAGAGCGTAAGAAAGGAGTGATGACAATCTAATCATGAATTAAATGTGTCCTGTGGAGGAGTGAGAGGATGAATAAATACAGACTGACACCTCTACTAACATTTTATCTGATATAAATGGACTCCTACTTTACTTTTGGCACCTTTTAAAAATATGACTTATTACTGATTCATGTCACTGTGTCATAGAAATACTGAAAGGTCTGACACCTGCCAAAAATTTCTGCCACCTATGAATTTCATATGACTCACTGGAGTTGATTTTATGCCTCAGCGCTGCTGATAGCTGTGGCCAGTGGCATTATGTTTTCTGGTTGTCTGTGTGTCTGCACGTACATATGAACATCTGTCCCATTCTCATGAACGTGATGTCTTAAGAAGGCCTTGAGGGAATTTCTTCAAATTTGGCACAAATGTCCACTTGGGCTCAACAATAAACTGATTGGACCTTGGTGGTTAAAGGTCAAAGCTAAACTGTGACCTTGCGTCCGTATTTTTCTCATGAACACAATCTTTCAAATGTTTCATGAAGGCCTTGAGAAGTTTTCTTAAGATTTGGCACCGGCAACCACTGGCACACAACAATAAACTGATGAGATTTTGGTGGTCAAACTCGATGTCACTCTGACCTTGCGTCCGGATCATTCTTGTGAACACGATATTTCAAAAAGGTCATGAGGGAATTTCTTCTAATTTGGCACAAATGTCCACTTGGGCTCAACAAGAAACTGATTAAATCTTGGTGGTCAAAGGTAAAGGTCACTTTGAACGTGTGTCTGGATCATTCTCGTGAACGCAGTATTTCAAAAAGGCCTTGAGGAATTGTCCTCAAATTTGGCACAAACATCCACCTGGACACAACGATAGACTGATCAGATGTTGGTGGTCAACCTTGTGTCCTCATCATTCTTGTAAACGCAATAGCTCAAGAACACCTAGAGGGAATTTCTCAAATGTTGCACAAGCATCCACCTTTTTTTTTAACTTTATTTTTTTCCAGTCCAGTTTTCATATGCTTTTTAGTTTGCACTTCATTATGAAGAAAACATTTCAGTCGAAGGGGAAAATAAATTAAGAAAAATGAAAATGGTATAAACAACCAATACATGCACAGTATGAAAGCGATAGCGAAAAAAGGAATAAATAATTAAACAGTGGAAGAGATGTGGGCTAAGTAATAGTTGAAGGTAGTAACTAATAAGATTTAGTAGCTCATACACTGTTCACATATTTATACATTAAATCATATAACTTATCTCTGTACACTTGCCTGCACATATATGCTGACATGTACCCATATGTATGTTGTGTTCATATCTACACCTATTTGTTTGCATATACACACATGCACCAGCGCACCTGTCCACTGATGTACCTGTACATATACGTCAGCATGCAAGAGCTGTTTCTGGCCGTAACTCAAGAGTTCATACGCTGTGACAGAATTGTTACTCTGTGATTTGTTGATTTGATAAAACTAGAATAAAACCAGCGTTATGCTTTGGTCTAATGATAAACAAAGAAGCCAGTTTTATACAACTGACATGAGACAAACTAGTTGATCAGTTTGTGATGATTCCATCTGTACGGTCTGTGTAAGGGGAAGTGTTGGTATGTCCTTACTGATTCCTGTGGGTTTACTGCCATAAACACATGATTATACACAATACCACAGTGATTTATCTGCTAATTGGAATGGGAACGTGCTGATGTTGGTGGTAATGTGGTACAGCGAGGCCGCACGGTCAAGTTTCCTGCTCTTCCTCAGATAGATTAGTGAAAACGCTCTTAAGGGATTTCCTCCCTCATTTAGCAGCAGGGAGCGTGGCTGCCTTGACAGAGACAGGGCTGGAATCAGGAAGCTGGTGCAGCATGAAAGATAGGCAAACGTCCCAAAACACAGAAAGCTCAAAAGTGTGTATGGCAGCAGTAATGACCCAACAAGTCCTCTGTATTGTGTGCAATAAAAACCCAAGTTGATTTCTCTTTTATTTTGGATAAAAAGTGATATGAAAGTAAGTTAAAAAACAGGAGTGTGCACTTGCCTCTGACACACCAGCTGCTATGTATAAACAGCAACAACTTCCTGTGCTTTGTGGTTTTTAATGTGCAGGATGTCAGAGTGTTTTGTAATGGCTTCTGTCTACACCTCAGCTCGTGGAGACAGGAAACTCCTCTGGCGTTCGTGGGGTTTGCTGCATGTTGAAAGACATTTAGGGACATTTTTGGAATTCAGAAAAGCAAATCAAGGATGTGTTGCAACCACTAGACAGACTGCTGTTGTTGTTTGGAGGAGATGTGGTAAATCATACAAGTGAAATACAAAAGTATTAGTGAGCTTTTTCAGTTCTGCATTTCTATAGTAGTAAGATCGTGACGTCCCAAAGCTGTAAAAATGTACATTGATTTTTGTTTTTGTTTGTAGGAGGCAAAATATTGTGTGATTTGTATTTTATGACACTGTTTAAGAAATCATGACAAACACAGTTCTTTGTATGAAGGTTCCCTTTAATATCATCTGCTTTATTATAGTCTTTATATGGATATACTTTTACCATAAACATCTTCCTGTGTGTTAGACATGTAGCTGAATCCAGTCATCAGAACTTCCTTTTACAATCAGATAAAAAACACAAGTAATACCTCAGAAACTCATTTCCTCTGCTGGTCCTGAGCGACAACAGACAGAATGACTCATAACACAAGAGTGAGGTTACAAAACAACTCGACACATACTACAGGTAACATGTTCACACATTAAATAAACCACTACAGACGACTCTGCTGCGAGTATTCATGTGCCGTACTGAGACAGAAACCTGCTTAAATTTTTATTTTCTATCTCTGACTTTTTTTTTTAAACAAGTGTGTTTATTGGATTTTTAATATACCTCAAATATTACATCAAAAACAACAACAGAAAAACAAGTACGAAGGTACAAAATATAACATTCACAGTAAGGCATCATCTTAATATCAACTGCTACGACGAGGCAAGGTTCAAAATAAATAATCAGAAATGCTACCTGTACAAGTATCGACAGTCTGCAGGAAAGAAAGAGGAAAGAAAATATGTATAATGATATTGCATTCAAGAGATTAAGACAAGTAGACTTCTCCCCCTCTAGAAATGTCATAAAATGTCCCTACATCTTATCAAAAGTAGAATATTTATCCTTAATCATAAGAGTAAGGTTTTTGAGGGCATCAGTGTGACAGTCCAATTAAATTGTTTATACATTACAGTGACAATAAGCAGAAAACAAAAAACAAATAGAGATTGAAAGACAAAATAAGCAAACATGATTATTACAAAGTCAAGGCATATTTTCCTCATTTTAATTCCGATATCTCCCAATAATTCTGAGAAATCTGTCTTGCTGGCTGGATTAGTAAGTACATTACTTTCTCCTCTGTTTTCCTCCCAGTTCTTTTGGAAGTTAAATAAAGTAGGTCATGTGTTATAGAAGACGTGTGTGTGTTTATCTATTCTGACACAAAGGCCAGCAGCAGGACAGTTTTTCTGGAGCCTGTATTTTGTTGTAACCTTTTTACTTGCTGTCAGCAAGATCTTTAGGAGGTAGGTATTATCCTTACTTAACCTGGCAGGGATCTGTCCAAGATAAAGATGTGAAGGCTGCACTAATGCTAAAACAGAAAGTTCTTGAAATGACTGTTGCTACTTCCCCTCAAGAGGTCTGACTCCAGGGACCAGAGAATATGAGCATGATCAGATTTCTCCACCGTCCCTCCAGCAGCACAGCTGAGTGCCAGTTTCTTTAGACTTCTGTTAAAGAGTGATGAAAAAATGAATCAGGTTTTTCCAGTATTTTGTGATGGTGTTAAAGTAGGAAGAAAATCAAATATGACATGTTTGACCAAATACTGTGATATTGATTTTGCAGTGACATTGTAGAGTTGACTATTGGTTCTTTCACAAAATATTTCCACAGTGAGATTTTCAATAAATGATCATCAACAATGTGGATACAGTGACTGAGTGGGTGAAGGCAAATAACAGAACAGCTAGAGCAGTTTGGTAAGTTCAGGAAATGACATCACTTTACTATAATGCAGCCTTAAAAACAGGAAAATACAACACTGACACGTTCTCATCCTGAGTCGTCACATATCGCTGCTTTGTCAGTGACCCTTAATGCCTACGTATCACGTGCTAGACACCCACCTGTGTCTGCTGTTGACGTTCAGGAGGCCACGTCAGCAAAAGAACATGGTTAGGGTTAGACAACAACAACAAACATCATGGCTTGGTGCTACGTTCATACAGGAAGCAAACACTGGGCCCCTGAGTGAAAGTCAGGGGTTAGTTGGACTCGTGATCTGTGACCCATTTTTACCAGTAGTGTTGCAATCTGATGGCGTCCAGTGGCGTATCATACAACTGTGGAAGGCTACGTCTGGCTGCGTTGCAAACTGATGCCGCCTGACAGCGTATCATTCTGCCATGAATAGTGGGTTTTGGCATCAGGTGTCAGGTGCTGAAATCAGTGACAAAGCAGTGGTATTTGACAACTTTAGAACAAGAGCAGGCTGCCAACACCTACGATGTTATAATGTCCAAAATCTAAGATAGTATTTATTTATTTATTTATAATAATAATAATAATAATAATAATAATAATAATAATAATAATAATAAAAATAATAATAACAATGATAATGATAATGATAATAATAATAATAATAATGATAATAATAATAATAATAATAATAATAATAATAATAATAATAATAAACTTTATTTACATAGCACTTTTCAAATAACAGTCACAGAGTGCTTTACAAAACCGAATAAAACACAAAGTGAGTAAAACCAGCTAAAAGCAATAGAAACATAAGCAAGTAGAACACTCAAAAATAAAGCAGATAAAATCACTGAAAGGCAATTTTAAAGAATTGGGTGATTTAAAAGACAAAACTGAGTTTGCAGCCCAGATCTCCTCAGGCATGCAAGTTACAAAGTTGTGGAGCTCCGACTGCAAAGGATCTATCACTTTTATGGATTGATCTTGACCCAGGAACAACAAGAAAAGATGCACCTGAGGATCTCAGGGTGCGAGAAGGAGCAAGTCCTCTCAGGACTTTGTAAGAAATCAATACAATCTGAAAATCAGTTCAGGTAACCAGCGCAGGGAAGCCAGGATCAGTGTGATGGGGTCATGTTTTCTAGCTGGAGTCAAGATTCTGGCAGCAGTTGTAGATGAGCTCACAATATTGGTACAATATCAATATGATATCAATAATATTGCTCAGCTCTATGTTGAGGTCTGATTATTAGGGCGGGGTTAGAGCCTCAGTACAACTGGCAAAACTGTCAAGTACAAAAATGCCATTAAATATCGGGTCAAATTTATACAAATTTTATTTATTACATTTTTTTGCAGACAAAATCAAGATATTAAATGTGTCAGGAGAGTTCAAGAAGCCACAGTTTTATGCAAGACACCCTCCCCTTAATAAAGGAAAATAACAAAACAAAACATTAGAAAAAGTAAAACTAGGAAAACCTAACATAATTCAAAAGTTCCAACAAAAAATAAATGACAACAAGAAGCACGTTCAGCAGAAAAACTGACCAATCAATGGACAAGAATCCAAATAAATACTTTATACTATACTTTTTATATATTCAAAGTTCTTGTACAGTGAGGCTACTTGTGTTTGTGCAACATTTAATATTTGAGAACTTTGGCTTCGTTTGTTCAATAAAAAAAATAAAACTAGATTAAAAACAAAAAAAAACAAAAACAAAATGTGTGATATATTGGCATCAGTTCCTAAATCTGCCGTACACCCTGCTCTACGCACTTCCTCAGAGCACTTCTCCAAAACAAGATCGCTGTCAACAACTCGGCCGTCTCAGGGTCTCTGTGCAGCGTACAGAACAACAGCTCAGCCCATAAACAGTGTAAATAAAGAGCAACTTCACAGTACAACACTTTTTGAGTTGTAAATTAATATTTAATCAACAATCACTCCAACACGAAGCAGTGATGATCTGTAAATGTTTGCTGTGTGCTGGTGCTGAAATGATCCCTAAAGCTGGTTTCAATCTGCCCTCCAGTGGTTACATCGAGCAGCTGGTCATTCATATTTGTCATTTGTTCTCAGTGTTGCTGTCGCCCACTCCGCTGAATAAGTAACTCATTTTGTTTCTCACCATCTCTGCTCACCGCTCTGTCTTCACACCTTCACATGCTCTGTTTTCAGATTCACAGTCAGACTGAAGGAAGCTCAAGCTCACTGATAAGTTGCTTTCTAACGACGAATTCAGATTGTAAAACCTGTCAGTCTGTCAGTTATCACATTTAATGCTCGTAGTGCACTGAAGCAGGTGTCATGAGGGAAAACTGAAGCTTCTGGAAGACATTTCTTTAAATACAATATGATAAAATAAACAATAATTTAATAATAATCTAAGTATATGTTGTACCTTTGAGTGCTTGGCAAAAAGTCAGACTTTCTCAGTTCTGCAAACAGCCCATACGCTGTTTTTTTTCCTGTAGTATGCAGGACATAGTTTATTTATTAAACTTATCTTTTTTACCTGTTGAAAATATCTGCAATTAGCATTAATTGTGTATAATTAGATTTGTTTATTTTACTGTACTGTATTACAGCAGTTGATAAAAATGTAATATAGATATTAAACCTAGTTGCATAATAACTAAAGTGGTTTAATATAATATGCATGGTACATAATGCAATTCTGATGACATGTTCTGTAGCAATATTCAAAACACATTAAACTGTAACCTTGTCATAAATGTTGTTATTCTGTATTTAATATTGAACGGGGAATTTGCTTTGGAAATTTATGTACAGTAAAGCAGTTATGCAGTAAGTGGTTCTCACTATGTGCACCTGTACAGGCTGAGGCAATTCAGTGAAACATCTCAATCATAAATTCCACCTTTAGGAAATTTAAAATATTCAGTCTTTCTCGACACTGTTGGAAATGTTTAAATTCAGTCTGTTCATTACTGAGGTCAGTTAAAAGTGGACTAAAGTACAACTGTGTGTTTCTTTTTCTTCTTCCTGTTCATATACATAAAGAGACAGGATATAAAAAGGCCTCATGCATCAACCCATCAAAAAGACCCAAAATTCTAATGAGACGGTAATGTGAAAATATTAAAAATTTTCACAGATGAATTGACAAAATAAGACTTTTGAACATTTTACCTGTAGGATTTCTGAAATGAGCATTTATTGTCACTAATGACATTTTAGGAAGCAATGATAAAAATATTGTACCTTAAATTGTGAATTTTCGCACTTCCTACCACTACAAGTACTAGTACTAAAGATTTTTTTTAGACATGCTAATGCTATGAAATTATGTAACACATAAGATGTTACAGATTATATGTTTTAATGTTGTTATAACACGAGACCCCAGTGTACCACAAAATATATTAAAAGGTAAAATATGAAGAACAAAATGCAGCTTCTTAATAAGAATTATACAGAAAGTTAAACACCAATAAACAAAAAATAAATAAATAAAATGAGAATTAAAATGAGGTCAAGGTTAAACTGCTATTTTTTAAATAAATGCCTGTTTAAACATACTTACAACATCTGAGATTTTAGGCGTATTCGCTCATTATGAATTAAAATGTCACTGCCAGTTTCTGATAACTTTATGACAAGTTTATTAGTTCTAACTGATGACCTTGTTAATGGTTAGTAAACAACAATTTTTAATGCTTCATAAATAACATATGAGCCATTTAACAAGTATGACTTTTAACAACTTAATAACATTTATAACTGCATAATGCAAAACCCTTTTAATTCATGACTGCAGACCTGACGGCTTATCATAATGCAACTGTTGCTCTTAATAATGACATATTAGTCATTTATAGAAAATGATCAGATGACCTGTGCTGAACTGTTAAAAATAGATAAATTATATTTCAGTATAATTCAGTGCATTTTAAGTCACTGATTTTGAAAAACAAATTAGCTAGTAAGTGAAATAAAAAAGCTGGATGTGTGTGGGAGGTGAATCATTTTAGAAAAAAGTAGCCATCATGCCAAGGAGCCAATCACAACCTGGATTTTGTGTTCACAGGTTGAATAGTAGGTCACCAGTTTCACATCAGTTTGAAAGAACCGCATATACAAACAAGCAAGCAGGGTCGAAATCACAGAATAACAAAAACCACACTGTGGATCAAGAGCTGTCAACATCTCAGCCCAGCTGTCAACATGCCAAACAGTTCCCATAAGCAGAAACCATCACGTCGACCTGTTGTACATTGTTCTCAGGGTCTGGTGCCAACATCTGAGGCAAACACTGTGGTTTGATGCTCATCCTCATTAACGTCTCTGCAGCGATCAGGTTGCATGTTTGCAGTTTGAATTAGTGCAGCGGGGTTAATCGGGCACTTGGGCAAATTCAGACCCACGCTTTCACCTCCTACACATGCACAGACTCATTTCATTTGATCCCTTTAGAAGCAGACAAAATATAAGTTAATACCCCCCTACCCACTGTAATTTCATTTAATTTGTAATTTAACAATTTTGGGTATATCTACGATTATTTCATTAAAATAATATTTTCTGGAACATGAACTGAACGATTAATTTCACCTTTAACAAGAGTCTCTGCAGTGCAAATAAGAAGTAGCACTGTGCAGCAATTTGTCCAAGTCTTTTGATACCCTTGAACGAAACAGGGTGGCACAGTGGTACAGTGGTAAAGTGGTACAGTGGTACAGTGGTACAGTGGTAAAGTGGTACAGTGGTACAGTGGCACAGTGGTTAGCACTGTACTTTCACAGCAAGAGGCCTCTGGGTTCAAACCTGGGTTTTCTCCCCCAGTCCAAAGATATGCCAGTTTGGTAAACTGCGACTTAAAATTGCCTTGAGGTGTGAATTTGACCCATAGTCTGTAGTTAGAGATGGACCACATGACAGCTTCCCGTAAGTGAAGCCAAAACTTCTCAATCGCCCCCTGGTGGCTGGCAGCGGTATAGGCGCTAAAGCCTGCCCCTCCATGTTAGCAAATGGGACATCGGACGAATAAAAACTCAAAGTACACGTCAAATATATTTTTCCCAAAGATGGTTTCTGTCATTTTAAGTAGTTCTTATCACGCTGCTGTGTGTTCAAGTGTTCATTTTTCTGATGTCTGGTTTTAACTAGTTATTTGATGAAAAAAAATGGGGTTTGACTTCATGATTTAAAGCTATGTATGCAATGAGTGTGCTTGTGATTAATGGCGCTGCTGGCAATAGGTTGGATGGGTGCTTGAGCGGGAACTTGACATTGCTGAGGTCTTTACGGCGCAGACTCTGTGTCCAGAAGACGTCACCAGCGCAAGATGGCAGCGGCCGTATTGGGATATTATGGCTTCATTTTTGTAAGTGTCCCTCTGATTGACTGGGTACCGGTCCAGGATGTACCTTGCCCTGCACTGAATGTTAGCCGATGATAAATGTAGCATTTTGGTCGCTGACATTTTCTTTCAGTTGATTCATGAAGGAGTCCCACAAGGATCTATATTAGGTCCCCGACTATTTACTCTATTACTATTACTGTTTCTTTATTTTTTTGCTGTTTTCTGATATTTTATAGACCTAACAATGTTTTAATTAATCGCTAAAAATAATTTCAAATTAATTAATAATGAAAACAGCTGATAGTTGCAGCCCTGGTGTAATTCTTGGTCAGTTCAGTCTTGTAAAAGAGAGCTCGATCTCAGTGAGATATCCTAAATAAATAAAGCTTAACTAAATGTGAAATACAAGTTCAGTTTTGATTTTGTAAAAACAAAAAGGCACAAAAAGGCTCACTGGTCGTGTGAACCCCTTCCGAGAAGTTTGAGAATTTGACAGTTTGACACGATCAGTTTGACCCTCAGTGGCTCAGTTACTCCACAAACGTTTGTATAACCTCAAAAGAGGTCAAGGAGAGGTTGTGAACTGCTTTAAGTCTGTCAGGAGTCACACCCTGAAATGTTTGTGCACGTTTTTGTTGAACCTACAGCTTGATACTGTGAGCACGTTCTCTGCACTGTTCTGTATATCAAAGATGTGATTGTGGATTTAACACCTTCAGTATCTTCATAATACAGATTATAATTACACAAATCTATGTGCAGCTGCAGTGAGAGATGTAAACAGGAAAGTTACACAGATGATTAACATCTGTTGACAGGTAACAAGAAGATTTTGCAGATCAGGATGCAAGTCATACTTTAAGACAGATCTTAAGCAACCCACACAGTCAGTCTCAGAGATAAGACAGAGTTACAAACACATCACTAACGCTTCATGCTCCCGCAGTGACTCCTGGTGAAACAACCAGCCCGGGGGGGGTATAGCAAGGTCAGCAATACACAGAGCTGGTGTCATTGGCTGGAAGTGGTGATGGTTTAGCCTGCAGGCTTGTTTTTAAGAGAGCCAGCTTTTCAGACGTCTCCCTCAGACACAGTAGGAGGACCTGACATGCTTAACATCTCAAACAGCACAGGTAAGATCACTTTAGAAAATCTGGCAGTTTTGAAATAGCAATAAAGATTTAAAAAAAAAAGTGATTAAATTAATATTTGTAGAGTGGCAGATACACTGAGTGCAGTAAAGAGTTTAATTATGTTTAGAAGTGTTTAAGCAGGATTAATAGAAAAGAATAAAATGTATTTTTTCTATTAATGCAAAAATGTACTGTATTTAAAATGTTCTTTTTGATAAACATGACTCAACTTAGATGTAACAGCTTCATTTTAATCTGCATCGGCATGTATTCAGTTGATTATTTCAACAGGACAATTTAAGAATTTCTTGCACTGTGGTTGTGGTTGATCACACAAAAACCCCACATATGACTCATATTCATATGAGTTATTTTCATACAAAAACTCTTGACATCCCTTCTTTGCTTTTACAAGTTTATAAAATGTCAATTTCATGAATTTTCCGCAAATTCCACTACAGGGAATTTAAATGGAGATTATTTACTCGTAATCTCCCTGGCAAACCCCATGTATGTACCAAGGGTAAAAATAAAATGATCATTTACCCAGCTGCAACAGTAAAAGAAGAAATGAAACAACTGACTGTAGTGGCATGTGAGCGCTGCTGATCTTGAAGCTGCTCATTGTTTCCCACATGCCAACAACCTGACACCAGTGTCACACAATGGTGAAAAATGATTCAGAAATACAACTGCTGCCCACTCAAACCATACAACAAAAAGCAAGGCTGCTAGACGTGATCTCACTTTCAAACTGACTGCAAAGGCATAGGTATATCCTGATTGTTTTATGTTAATATGACGCAGTATCAGAGAAAGTTGCTCACCTGTAGATGATATTTACAGTAGAGCTCATACTGTGACACTGACAACTGCTAACAAATGTTTTTAGGGATAAAATCTAAAATAATAATTTGATCATGTATATCAGAGCTCATTGAAATCAGAATCTGTTTTTCAAAAAAGACTTGATATCATAAAATCCTAAAAGATTTAGCGTAACCTGAGACAGCCAGCGTAAGACATGAGCACAGTCTGAAAACCATCGCGGGACGGTCTTCCAGATGTAAAACCTTTTAGTCCAGAGATGATGCTGCCCGACGATCACGTCCACTGCGACGGAGATTTATGCAAAAGATTTGAGTTATTTAAAAATAAATATTTGATCAATAGAAAAGTCACGAAAATAAAAAAGAGTCAAATTGAAGAGTTATAAACATCTGATAATTAAACCTAAAAATGTCATTTCTGTCATTTCATGTCCACAGGCCGCTATGATGATTGTCCAAGATTGCGATATGGTGAAAGATTCTGTGTGCGAAACTCTGCATCAGTAATAAAACTGACAGTAATACACTATATTTAACAGCTGGAGTGAAGACAGAAGAGTGTGAAAGTACACAATGTCACTACAGTCAAGTACAAAAATAAGAGTTAAATGAACAATTTTTTGCACAACTTTCAAATCTATGATTCTATTAAAGTGGATTAACGGCTGAATTGTGAATGACAGTCTGTTTACATTTTTGTTTTTTAGAAATCAAAGTTAGAATTTTGGAATAGCCAGAGATACAGATAAATGTAGAAAATACCATTTATTTTGTATTTTTGTATTTAGTATTTATGATTGAGATTGAGAATGAAGAGAATGAAGAAACTGATGAGTCAGAGCCTGAACAGGAAGAGAACCAGTGGCACAAAACATATCATTGGTTTAATAGTGGCCATTAGAATACATAGGAGTAATGCCGTTTTTTATAGGTATTGCAAATAGTAATGGACCAAGTATTGATCCTAGTGGCACTCCTTTACTATTTGCAAGAGGGTTACATTTACAGGAACTTCTGAACCACCTTTGTCTGATCTTCTAGCAGTTTTGAAAAGGAGGTTTTTAAAATCTATGGTGTCAAATGCAAAATTTGATTTTAGAGGTAAACAGAGAAAGTGTTTCCATATTATATAGGTCAATGTTGTTTTTTTTTATTTGAGGAGACAGCATTATGCAGTGTATAACACAAACTGCAGCTGTGACTCAAATGGGAAGATAAGAAAATTTCCTGGACTACAATTCTTTGGTATATTTGTATATTGAAATTACACTGTAAAAATATCGCCTTCTTGTGACTCATCAAGCAGATAAAGACGCTTATCACCATCACAGTTTTTGTTAAATTTGTCAGTTAGTCTTATCTACTTAAGGGAGAATAACGCATCCTGCAGCAGTGTCCGCTTTGGCTGAGTCTCCATTTGATTGCAAACTAAATAATGCTGCATTCATTATTGCTCGTTAAAGAGCTGATAATTACAATTACACTAAATCACATATAGTCTCGCACCTCACTTTCTGTCAGGAACACCCAAAATGTAAACAGTGTTTGAGAACCTGATATTTCCTGGTCACAGTAAGTAAGTAATACTTAACTAAAAGAAAATAAAGAAATCATATAATCTCTTTGCTGCTCTGCTCACAACACTGTCTAAAAACATTTTCTCCTTTTTTTGTTGTTTCTCTTACCTGTTTAAAGTAAAGTCCTTAATGCAACCGTCAGATAAAGAAGTTATAAAAAGAAGATATTAGAAGAAGAGAGCATGATCAACTGTAGTGAGTGGCTTCAGCAGTATGAGAAGCCACACAGCGAAAGATGAAATGATAAAAGGTGATTTTGGAAACTGCCTATAAAGGCTGTTAACACGCGACACTGACTGATCTGTAGCACTGAAGCTGCCCACGATTTCCCCTGTGCCAACGACCTGCTGCCAGTGTCACGCAACCCAGAGCAAAATGACTAAAATATCACAACCACTTAGTCAAACTGAAGAACATAGCTGCATGTCTCTCACTTTCAGCCTAATTGTGGAGATGTTGGTATTTCCTGATATCGTGACACCAGCTCCAGTATTCTGCTCAGAATCAACCCAGGTGTCTATAAGAACATAGCATAGTTTTTTTAAACAAGGAGTAGTCCTCACGCAAGTCTGTTTCACTGCGGCATTTGTAGAAGCCCAGATTGAGTCATAAACATCAAAGACATATTTCAGAAAGTTTTTATTGTGCAGTCTTCAGGCTGTTATGTAGCTCAAACTGACTTCTTCTAAAGCTCGAAATTATTAGTGAACTTTAAAACTAAATCCTTGTTCATTAAAATAGGATTCAAATTTACGTTTTGCGTTTTTTAGGCGGGAATGTTGTGCCATAATTCCACCTTTATAAAAGAAAAGAGCATTGAATAGGGGGGGGGGGCAAAGTTGCAGAGGTAGTAACTGAGCCAAATCAACATCTGTGTAAAAGGTGTGCGAACCACCACTCAGAGATTTAAAGAGTGGTTAGAAGCAGTTAGCAGCCAACCAAAAGAACAGCAACCAAAACTGTCTGCAAATTGGTCTGGGAGGTCCTTACCGTCCAAACAGAGGACAAGATCATCCGCCACATAATAGGGATCCAATGACAGGGCCGCTACAAAGCCCCCTCTTTACGCCACCTTTGCATTTTTACACAGAAACAAACAGCTGCACGATGCTGTCCCAGTGAGTGATTATACACAGCATGCCAGCATCCCGGAAGCAAAGGAGGCGTGACGTGTAACAGTTTCAGCCACTTGTGTGACAAATGACATACACGTCAGCGGCACTTCCTAAACAGTAACAATGGAATAACATGGCAATAACAATCATTTACTGTCCTTTTTATATGGCCGTTGATCTCGTCCCCTGCATGGACGTTAAGGAGCTCCTTGACCTCTTTGTTTTCCCAAATTTGTGGATGTCCTCTGCTCTCTCCTCTGTAAGTTAGCTGCTATGTTCTACCAGCTACTTTTTAAATCTCTCAGTGGTGGATTGCACACATAACATGTCATCAAAATGTCACACCAGTCCCATCAGTGGTCCTGTCCTACTAACAGCAGGGCTCGACAGTGCGAGCGTTTCACTTGCATTTGCAACTAAAAATAGGTGTGTGCCAACTGCAAAAAATATTTAAGGGCACACGTGCGCATAAAAAAATACAGCTGAAGCAGCCTATATTTTTGTCAGTAAAAAAATATGATAATCTAACAAATGTTGGAGGAACTCCAGCCGCCTTCCCTCTTCCCTCTTCCTTCTTCCCCGTGTGACACGGTTATGGGCGGTTTTCCAAGCCACTGTTGGCACAATGAATATAAGTGAATATAAGGAATATAAGGAAATTTTTATTTCCATTGTTATTGTTCAGAAAGTGCTGCCTGACGAGTATATCATGTCACAATACACGTCATTGTGGTTGTGTTAAACATCATGCTCGTCACACCTCTTCTGCTTTCACAATGCCAGCATGCAATCTGAAATCACTCACTGGGGCAGCATGATGCCAGAAAAGTGAACGTAATAAAGGGTCTTAGTTGCATCACTATCACGGAATCTCTGTGTGAGGTTGTTATAGTTTGAGAGACATTTTACTAACAAATAAAAGTTCAGGGATTAACAAAGTCAGTAGGAGTTCTTTAAACTTAAAATGTTCATAATTTTACTCTTCTTGAACGTAGGTGTCTTTTCAGAATGATAAATTGATGACATTGATATTTTAGTCACAGTGGGATTTGTTTTATTAATTATTTTCATTGCAAGATGAACTGCTCACTAGTCTTCATTTTTGTCCCCACCAGACATGGAGTCATGGACCCATGACTACAGCGACATTGATTTCAACTACTCTTTTTTTAACACAAGCAACATCTCAGACTTTGATGATTTGGACTCTGACTTTTGTGAAGCTGGAGATCAGGAGTTCACCATCAAAACCTTCCAGACGTGTGTGTTCTGCCTGATCTTCCTGTTGGGCGTGGTGGGAAACTGCCTGGTGATTGCCACCTTTGTTCTCTACCGCCGCCTCCGTCTTCGCTCCATGACTGACGTCTTCCTGTTCCACCTGGCGCTGGCTGACCTTCTCCTACTCTTCACGCTCCCATTTCAGGCCGTCGACACTCAGCTGGGTTGGATCTTCCCTGTTACCCTCTGCAGAGCCACACGTGCGTGCTACGCCATCAACACCTACAGTGGACTCCTGCTGCTGGCCTGCATCAGCGTTGACCGCTACATGGTGGTGGCACGAGCCCAGGACATGCTCAGGCTGCGCAGTCAGATACTAACAGCCGGCAAAGTCGCTGCTGTGGGTGTGTGGCTTGTTGCGGTGCTGCTCAGCCTGCCTGAGATCCTCTACGCTGGGGTGTCAGGGTCCGGCAGTGAAGCATACTGCGGCATGCTGACAAGTGGAAGAGTTAAAATGGCGCCCAATGGTTGCATCATTGCTGTCTTCTGCCTGTCCTTCTTTGTAATGGTCACATGCTACTCTTTGATTGCTCAGGTGCTGTGGGAAGGGAGCACACAGCGTCGGGGGAAGCAGTGGCACCGGCAGCGCACCTTGAAGCTGATGCTGGCTCTGGTCCTGGTTTTCCTGGTGTTCCAGCTGCCGTACACGGTGGTGCTGTCGCTTAAAATGGCGGGGCAGTTCTGCGGTCTCCTGCTGGAGTACATCACCTGCACTTTGGCGTTCACCCGCTGCTGCCTCAACCCCATCCTGTACGCCCTGGTGGGTGTGCGCTTCCGTAACGACGTCTTGAGGCTCATCCATGATTCAGGCTGCCAGTGTTGCCTGTGGGTGATGCCACAGATGTGAGCTCCTCTTCCATCTCTCCCTCCTCACCTGCTTCCAAAGTGCTCTCAGTTTGCTCTCCAACATCCCCCGAACCCAGTTACTCCAGCAACGAGACTGTGCCCATGAAGCTTCAGTTTCCACCAATCAAATAAAACTTCATGGCCTGGACTATGAACTTGCTTTCCACTTTGAATTGTTTATATAGATATTTCCCAGCAGTATACATAATGTACAGTTATTACACAGAAGCAAGCAACTTAAAGATATTCATATAATCAATAGGGTTGGTTTGAAATACCAGTGTCTTGGTATATACTTAAATAAAGCCTGCCTGCTAGTTTGTAAATAGTATGTATGTATATATAAGCAGCCCAATCACCAGAATAAATGTCGGCATTGTGCATTTCTGCAAACCATGGATACGTTACATTTGCACATTATCGCCTGTTTAACGTGTGGTTAGGTTTAGGCACAAAATACACTTGGTCAGGGTCAGGAAAATAAAATGTTTGGCTTGAAAAACACAGTTTTAGTGGCACAATGTCCCCCTGAAACAGTGATGTCAGTAGAAAACAACTGCTTTTCAATCTCCAATTAAAACAGCAATTTTACTGCTTTTTGTGTCACTGTCCACAGTGGAAATGCATTTCTGTCTAGTTAGATAAACAACCACTCGTCAGGTTACTGTCCCGGGAAACACGGTGACGTCTTGGACCTCACTTTTTGTGATACTATCCCCCGGAGTAACGTAGAGCAGCCTTGGCAACTGACAAACGTTTTTCATGTCACTGTATCTGGTAGAAATGTGGTGATGTCTCTGTAAAAAGACACAAATACCTTTTGTGGCACTATCCATGAACAAAACATAGTGATGTCTTGATACAAAAGAACCACTTTTCATGGCACTATCTTCGGTGGAAACGCAGTAATGAGTCACTAAAAACAGCCACGTCTGGTGGCTACAAAGTGGCTCGAAATGCAACAGCTGGTTTTGTTTTTATTGTTGGTCTGTAGCTTGGCAGGCATCTTGCTACTATGCCAAATGTCAAATGTAATGTATCATTGGTTTGCAGCAACACACACTGCCAAACTTTTCTTCTGGCGACTGGGTTGAGATGAGCAACGTTACGCTCAGTGTCAAAAAGATATGTCTTTGTCGAAGGTCATCTTATGACTCAAAAAGCAACCAGAAATGGTTCAAAAGAAAACGCCGGGCTGCTCTAAAGTGGCCACGGTCCAAATCCAGATCCTGTTGAACACTTGTGGTGAGATGTGAAAACAGAAGTTGGAAGATTATGCTCTTCAAATCTGAAAAAAAAAAAAAACTGGAGCAGTTTTCAAAAGCAGAGTGGGCCAAACTGCCAGTGAATATGTGCTGTAAAGGATATGCTCAGCTCTTATTAAAAAATAAAGTTACTTTACTTTTAGAAGTTTACTAAACAATTGTAGGGACAAAATACCTTTAATACAAATGCATTTTAGAGACAATAGTGATTTTTTTTTAAAATGTGCAAGGATGCTAATATTTTCAGCTATGAATTTAGCTATCTAGTGCTGTCTTGGTTGTTACATATATATTAACATGTCTATAGCATTTTCTTTTTTAAATAGTAAAATAAATATGATTTTAGTCATAACTCAGTTTTGAAAAACTGTATAGTTTCTGCCTTCTTGCTTTGCAGTTTTGTTCTTATGTTATACCTTGTAATCAAAATGTTTCTATTGTTAATGTTTTGGTGACACAATAAAATCATTAGAGATCAGCTGCAGATCATGAGTTTTTAATGCTGGTTGCTGTTGACATTTTGTTTGTTGCTCAAAAAGTCTTGAGGTTCGATATCCCTCTTTGTGACCATTAGTCACATCATGGACAAATATAGTCACAGAGACAGTATTTGGTCACACTTCATTTCTTTTGTCCAGTTGTTTTTCAGCCATCAGGTGACAAAAAGCAGATGGTCAGAGTTACAGATTTTCGTAACCCTGACCACAACCTCATGCCAGCAGTTCCATGTTTTTTTCCAAGGAACTAAAATCCTATAAAATGCTTTCACGCTGTTGTGCTTGATGTTCAGAAGACTTTTTACTGTCACACTAAAGCCTTTTGATTGTAGGCTGAGTTTCAGAGTTGGCCTTCTCAAATAAAGTGTGACTAAGCAGATTTTCATCCGCTCTCAGAATAGCACTTTTCTTTAAATGCCACCAGAGGATCAAGCATTTTGTTTTGACCTTGTGACCTCTGCATATCTGCTCATGTCCACGTTAATACAAATATATATACTGTGTATATCTTTAGATATCACTTTGAGTCCAGTGTCTGTGCTGTCAGGTTATAAACATGTTCAACAGATGTCTACATGTCTGCATCTCTAGAGCTTCTATTTACTAGATTTAAATCTTAACCTCAACTCTGACCACTAACCAAACGCTGACCCAGAAACAAAACTACTTTTTTCCACATTCATGGAAACTAAGTAGGTTACAATGATAGATAATTTTTAAAGCAGCAAGATTAAATCATTTTATCTCCATTCATTTTAGCGGACTGCTAAACCATAAGTTATCTGTTCGGCTGGCAAACGTAAGCTGCTCGGCCGCGCTTGGTCCCGTTCGGCCACTGTAAGACTAATGGTCATGCTTTATGGGCTGCCAAGTGCAGAAGTCATCCCTGCATCGTCCAAGTAAATTTATGTGTCACTAAACCATTTTGACTTCATGCACCACTGAGCAACTTTCATGGTAATAAACAGGGTCCCGCGTTCATCGCTGTATCTGGTTCTCTTAACATGTCCATGGTAGTGTTCATATTCACTACCAGTAACTAAGCTTATTTAAGCTTCTGGTTGCTGGCAAACATCGTTAACTTCTAGCCAGCAGTCCACAGAAGGAGAGAGGAGCATTTGTGAGTGTTGTGTGTCTGTCTTGGCTTTTTCATACTGGAATTTAGTGGACTGGATTTCAGTGGCCAAAGGTCAATGAGTGCGTTTACATGGACAGTTTATTCCCTTTTCATTCGGAATGAAAGTTCATTCCTATTAAAAATGATCTTGTAAACACCTAATTCGGAATGAAAATGGCTAATGCGATTGAAAATTCAATCCGATTAGCAGAACAAGGTTGTTGTCGTACTGCTGCTTCAAGAATATAAGCAAAACAAGCCCGAAAAAGTCACTAAGAACGGCGTCGTCAAGCATCTTGTTATCCAGAGCGAGGACTGCAGTGTTTTCTTCCAGTAAACGTAAACACGTAACATCTGCCCCGCCCCCTATCCAATCAGAAACCTTCTCTGCCCCAAACCATGTGGACCTGAATAAAGCCATCATGTAACCGCACCCAGTGTCAGTGTGACTTTGCATCTGTCTCATTCTTGTGAATGCGATGTGACAACAACACTTTTGGGTATTTCTTTAAATTTGACACAAACACCCACTTCAACTGAAGAATAAACTGATTTGAATTTTGTGGCCGAAAGTCGAAGCTCAAGGGTGTGACCTCAAAATATGTTTTTTGACCATAACTCAAGAATTCAAATGCTAATTATGACGGAACTACAAACAAATGTTTAACAGGATAAAATGATCAAGTGATGACATTTTGTATCTAAAAGGTCAAAGGTCAACTTCACTGTGACAGCATCATGTTCTGCATTTCCTGGTCATTATTCAACGTCATAGGAACAGAAGAGGTTGCGGTTGATTGTATAGATCTTGTGTGCTGTCGGGGGACAGTCAGTTTGAAGCGTCCATGTTTTCACAGACATGAATTATAAGAGAACCTTGACTGGTGTGCAGAAACATACAACCACAGGCGGTAATTCTAGTTTCTAAATAAAAACAGAAGTCGAGAGTTGAGAGATTTGGGTGTGAAATGAACTCGACTGCTGTAATGTGATGTTCTGACCACTAGATGTCAGTGTGATGCAGAGGCACTGTGTTCCTGTCTGTCCTACAAACACCACAGACTCTATGAACATGACAGAAACAGTCACACAGAGTGGTTTCATGGGAAAGTCTTACACCTCTAATGTAATCTTATTACCACATTCAACGTTACATTCAAAACTGAGAGGGAAGAGTGTATTATATTTTACTGTACTACTACTGACATGTTCTCCCTGTGTCAGCGTGGGTTTCCTCCAGGTGCTCTGACATGTTTCTCCCTGTGTCAGCGTGGTTTCCTCCAGGTGCTCTGACATGTTCTCCCTGTGTCAGCGTGGGTTTCCTCCAGGTGCTCTGACATGTTCTCCCCGTGTCAGCGTGGGTTTCCTCCAGGTGCTCCGACATGTTCTCCCCGTGTCAGCGTGGGTTTCCTCCAGGTGCTCCGACATGTTCTCCCTGTGTCAGTGTGGGTTTCCTCCAGGTGCTCCGACATGTTCTCCCTGTGTCAGTGTGGTTTCCTCCAGGTGCTCCGACATGTTCTCCTGTGTCAGTGTGGGTTTCCTCCAGGTGCTCCGACATGTTCTCCCTGTGTCAGCGTGGGTTTCCTCCAGGTGCTCTGACATGTTCTCCCTGTGTCAGCGTGGGTTTCCTCCAGGTGCTCTGACATGTTCTCCCCGTGTCAGCGTGGGTTTCCTCCAGGTGCTCTGACATGTTCTTCCTGTGTCAGCGTGGGTTTCCTCCAGGTGCTCTGACATGTTCTCCCTGTGTCAGCGTGGGTTTCCTCCAGGTGCTCCGACATGTTCTCCCTGTGTCAGCGTGGGTTTCCTCCAGGTGCTCTGACATGTTCTCCCTGTGTCAGCGTGGGTTTCCTCCAGGTGCTCTGACATGTTCTCCCCGTGTCAGCGTGGGTTTCCTCCAGGTGCTCCGACATGTTCTCCCCGTGTCAGCGTGGGTTTCCTCCAGGTGCTCCGACATGTTCTCCCTGTGTCAGTGTGGGTTTCCTCCAGGTGCTCCGACATGTTCTCCCTGTGTCAGTGTGGGTTTCCTCCAGGTGCTCCGACATGTTCTCCCTGTGTCAGTGTGGGTTTCCTCCAGGTGCTCCGACATGTTCTCCTGTCAGCGTGGGTTTCCTCCAGGTGCTCTGACATGTTCTCCCTGTGTCAGCGTGGGTTTCCTCCAGGTGCTCTGACATGTTCTCCCCGTGTCAGCGTGGGTTTCCTCCAGGTGCTCTGACATGTTCTTCCTGTGTCAGCGTGGGTTTCCTCCAGGTGCTCTGACATGTTCTCCCTGTGTCAGCGTGGGTTTCCTCCAGGTGCTCCGACATGTTCTCCCTGTGTCAGCGTGGGTTTCCTCCAGGTGCTCCGACATGTTCTCCCTGTGTCAGCGTGGGTTTCCTCCAGGTGCTCCGACATGTTCTCCCGTGTCAGCGTGGGTTTCCTCCAGGTGCTCTGACATGTTCTCCCTGTGTCAGCGTGGGTTTCCTCCAGGTGCTCCGACATGTTCTCCCTGTGTCAGCGTGGGTTTCCTCCAGGTGCTCTGACATGTTCTCCCCGTGTCAGCGTGGGTTTCCTCCAGGTGCTCTGACATGTTCTCCCCGTGTCAGCGTGGTTTCCTCCAGGTGCTCCGACATGTTCTCCCCGTGTCAGCGTGGGTTTCCTCCAGGTGCTCCCGACATGTTCTCCCTGTGTCAGTGTGGGTTTCCTCCAGGTGCTCTGACATGTTC
This sequence comes from Epinephelus cyanopodus, assembly GCA_026686955.1. Lineage (NCBI taxonomy): Eukaryota > Metazoa > Chordata > Actinopteri > Perciformes > Serranidae > Epinephelus > Epinephelus cyanopodus. The sequence continues at coordinate 1,506,229 of CM048933.1, read as the reverse complement.
TCCCCGTGTCAGCGTGGGTTTCCTCCAGGTGCTCTGACATGTTCTCCCCGTGTCAGCGTGGGTTTCCTCCAGGTGCTCTGACATGTTCTCCCCGTGTCAGCGTGGGTTTCCTCCAGGTGCTCTGACATGTTCTCCCTGTGTCAGTGTGGGTTTCCTCCAGGTGCTCTGACATGTTCTCCCTGTGTCAGCGTGGGTTTCCTCCAGGTGCTCCAGCTTCCTCCCACAGTCCAAAGACATGCAGGTTAATTGGTGACTCTAAATTGTCCGTAGGTGTGAATGTGAGTGTGAATGGTTGTCTGTCTCTATGTGTCAGTCCTGTGATAGTCTGGTGACCTGTCCAGGGTGAACCCTCCACCCCCCTGCGACCCCAAACAGGATAAGTGGTTACGGAAATGAATGAATGAATAAATGTTCGACAAACAATCCAAAGTGCTCTAATATTAAATGTGATATCACATAAGACAAAGAAAATCCACAAACCCTCAGGGAAGAAACAGAAACATGATAATAATCTGATTTTTTTAAAAATTAAAAAGTTGCAGATTAGTTTTCTATTTATTGACTAACCATTAATTGACTCAAATTTCTTATGGCCTTTTAGGTTTTTTTCTCTAAAAGCCATGTTTTTTAAAAAATATGTGTTTATTTTTTTCAGAACAGAGCAGAAATGCAAACTAAACAAACAAACAAAAAAAAGACCAGTAACGTGCACACCACATCTACATGCTAACCCCAGTCATGACTGAATTAGATACAAACACACACAGCAGTGTGTCTCACATTGGACACAACACATTAACCATTACCTTGCAAAAGTTCAGTACGAGATCCCAGAACCACTTATTTAACATTCTCCATTTTTTCCTGCTCCATATGTACGTTATTTAAATGTTCCTTGTAATGTGTTTTATGATGACCCTGATGAATGCCACAAGCCAGTGAGTTTTACTTCTCCAGATTTTTCATGCACCTTAGAAGTAGTTGAAGTTGTGCTGAAATCCCTTCTCGACCTCTTAGGTTTTGTAATCATGGTATTTGAGTCCAGTGACTGACATGATGTAAAGGCCTTAGATAGTCTTACATAATAAACGTGGTGCGCTGGAGAGAATTGCGGATCTTCTGATTTTTTTTTTTTTGGTTGTTTTTTGTATCCAGTGCGTTCTTGTCTTGTCTTGCGGTAGCAGCAGGTTTGGAAGCGTCACACTAGCTGTGTTTCCATCCAAAAGTGATTGGAATCATTAGGAAATACGCACTGAAAGAAATATGAATCCTGTGTGTTTTCATTAAATGTACAGACTTTGGTGAAATCTACAACCAAAAGCCGGCTAAAGCGAGTGTATTTTAGTTTGTGCGCATCAGGGGATTTTAATTTGAATTTTGGCATTTCCATCATAATTTTCCGATGCGATACTTCTAGATGTGCATCTAAACAGGCTGATGGAAACATGGCTTGTGACTTGAAACCAGTTTTAAGTTGGACAGACCTCCTGTAACAAACATGTCCCAGTTCAGTTTGTCCCAGTATCTCCTAGAAGCCTCATCACGTTTATCTAAAACTTACAGTAAACCCAGTGAACAGAGTTCCTCCACTGAGTGTGTCACGCTTCATTATGTCCTGTGTGCTGCTGACCAGGTGTGGCCAGACGCACAGGTATCAGTGTGACACTCATTATTTATTAACGGCTGCGTCCACCTTCCAGTAACACTCCAGTCATTCTGTAGCCAACAACATGCTTACTAACAGAGTCCTGTGGCGCTTATGTCATCGCTGCCGCACAACTTATGATTGTGATTAGGTGTGTGATCCTCTTTAGCAGCCACGTTACAGTCGGGGTTTGTTTGGACACAGGGTGTTATGAGTTCCTGATGGCGCAACATGTTAGTATGAATGAGGCTTTGGTCACACAGAGATCTGGGTCTGTGAGCGGCCAACGTTTGGCTGTTTGTTACCTGCTTGTTGGAAAGAAACACACTTTTATTTACAGTTTAAAATGATTACAATTAAATCTCGTGCTGTTCTTTATGTTTTGAAAAATGTATCATGATCGTAAGAGCCTGGGCACAGACCTGAGCGAGGACAGTATTGAAACTGCAATAATTATTGTTATGCTTCTTATTTTCAGAGCTTAAGTTAAATTAAAAAGTTTGATAAACCACATTTTATATTGAATATTTTCAGTGTAGTTGTTACCTGCCTTAAACCTTCAAAGCAATTGAAGTTTGTTCACTGTGTGTCTCTATAACAATTTAATTTATATATTAATTTTTTAGGCTGAAAAAATATTTCAAAGGAGGTACATGATTGAAAAAAGTTTGAGAACCACTGACCTGGTAGATTAATGGACTTAAATATCACAAAGCAAACATATGAAATAACATAATTATCAGTGATCATAAAATTAATTTTAAATTGCAGTTGTGTCAGTACTAGGGCTGCAACAATTAGCCGACTATTAGTTGACTAATCGATGACTAATCGACTGTTAACATAATTAGTGACTATTTTAGTAGTCGACTATTGGTTTGAGTCATTTTTCATAGAAAATACTATAAAAGTACCCAAAATACTCTTATTGCAGCTTCTTACGTTCAGATATTGGCAGCTTTACACACTCTCCCATGACGGTGAACTAAAACTCTTTGGTGTGAGCACGAAACAAGACATTAGATGACATCATTTTGGGGTTTGAGGGAGACAAACTGGCATTTTTCAGCATTTTAACACATTTTTCGATTAAATGATTCGTGGACTAATTGAAGAAATAATTGACAGATTAGTCGACAATGAAAATAATCGTTAGTTTCAATATGATAGGCCTTTATCACAGCAAACATTTTGACTTTCCATTGTAGGGAAACCACAGGTGTTACTTATAGGGATGTATTTTTGACGATTTGACAAATTAGTGAAAATAATAATAATAATTATCAATTTAAGAACGTAGAATTACAACAAAACCAGTGATAGTTTCACAGTTTGCTTCAAATATTCAGTAAAAACTAAAATGATCTCTCTTTTCTTTAGTTTGTGAACAACAACAGTAACTCAGGGTCAGAGTGAGATTCTGTTACAATATTAATAGTTCAACTAAATAAAATCTACCACTAATTACAGATTTAAACAGCTCCCACCTCCCTTCATGTCACCACCACAACGAGGCTGTAAAGCTGCTTTTGGCCCTTTTTCTGAAAAAGACAATATTCCTACTAAGCAGTTTACATGGCAAATGAAAATGAATATTCCAGTTTACAGGCAGACGTGCACACTCCTGTAATGTTACGCAACATGTCATTTATGACTTTAAAATGTAAAGGTAGAACAGCTTCTTCTTCTTAGCGTCAAAATAAGATTGTTCACAGTTTCCTTCGTGAGCTCAGCGTATCTCTTTCCTTGCTTCAGTCACATTCCTGAAAAGGTTGGAGTTTTGATATTTGCACACATCCAAAAACCTGTTGATATCCAAGTCCTGCGTACTGATTAAAGTAGGCGTGTTTCTTCTTCAGACCAGAAATGTGGCCTTTACTGCATCCATTTCTACACCAGCACTGCAAACTGTTGACAAGTGGGTTTGTTTACAGCGTATCCATGACAACACACAGTGCCAATTGAAAACAGACAAACTGCAGTAAAACCTCAGCTGAGACACAAAGTTCAGAGTCGACTGTATATATGTCCAAGAACTGTATTTAAACCTGAATGATATCGGCATATCCCACATGCCTTAATCAGAATATGCTAAATTTGGAAAAAGGCCTCATTCAATGTATTAAAAAGATGCTGTTTACATGACCCACATCAAATTCAAAACAGTCATATTCAGATTAATAGGGGAACATTGGTGTGCATGTAGCGTTCGTCAGTGAGGCAACATGAACAGGACCAGCTCAATGAAATGTGGCCATCTTTAGTTTTCTTATTTACACCTGTGCTTTTCCTCCTGTGACGCAGATTACCAAACAACATTTTAATGTTTTAAAAATTTTGCTTGTCTTACCCATATTTTTGAGTGGAAGGACTCAGTAATTTAATGCAACAGCTGGGGTCTCATTAATAAAACAATGCTCAGGATCCAGACTAAAAACATACCTGTGGTTTAAAACACCTAAAAATATTTGACAGTTTCTACAATCAGGCTCCAGGTCACCGTCTGTGTCGCCAATTTCTCGCCTCCAAAATGCTCATAAGCACGAGTTAAAGTTTCTCCCATCAAGTCTGATTTTATAGATCACAACTTTTGCATGGGACGTGGCGTACGCCTCTATTAGGCCTCGTTTTGTGAGTATGCAGTGTTTATAAATGAGACGCCAGGTCACTGCAGTTTTTGGCAAACGTTACTCAAACAGGAGGAAACAGTGTTTTTGTTGGAGACTGTTTCCAACACCAGATTATACAAATCTGTTGTTGGAATGAGTGTTTTAAGCTTATTTCAGTATTTCAAAATAAAGTATTGTGTGTGTGTGTGTGTGTGTGTGTGCGTGTGCGTGTGTGTGTGTGCAACAGCATAGCTCACTGGTGTGTCTTAAAGAGTTGGAGTGTTTATGATTTGTTGGCAGTAAGTAGAATATTAGGAAATCAGGAGACTTGATCTGAATAATCAGGCTCAGCTTGTGTCAGGAGTGTGACTGTAGCTGTCTGTAGTTTCTGAGGGAAACATGGAGGCTTTAGGACCCCGACAGCTCGGCTCTCTCTCTGTACTCTGCTGCTCGGACTGAAGCTGCTGCTGCCGTCTGTCTCTCTCTGTCCCTGTTTCGGATAGAAAGAGTAGCTGGCTGCTGGATCTGTGCCTTCCCCTCTTTTCCTCTCTTTCCTCTGGATATGGAGATCAGAGGCCCAGAGACTCCCAGCATCCAGCAGATGGAGAGCCTCCACAGTCTACCTGCGAGCACAACTAAGTCTCATCACTCGAGAGCACTGCAGCAGCTTTTGGGGTAGTTTTGCCTCCAGAGTTTTCTCCCCACCTGTGCAGAGGGCAACACACAAGTGATTCCTCTCCTGCTTAATGTTAATTTCTCCTCTTATCGCGGCCTGGTCCTGCGCGCAGAGCTCCAGGCTCTGAACTCTATCTCCTCCCCTTTTCTCTTTCACTCGTCCAGCTGTCACTCTGTCCGTCACTCTCAGGATATCCCCTTCCCTCTTTCTAGGGTTTCATAATGCATCAGGATCTCATTCAGAGGCAGGGCTGGATTTCATCCCGCTGCTTTCTCCTTGTTTGAGGATATGGACGCGTTACTGAGAGCTGCTTCAGCATGAATCAACAGACTGGGGTCATGGAAATAAGAAAAGGTCACAGGCCAGAGCCTCACAGAGCCTCCAACTTAACTTTGAATAACTAATATGTTTTTTAATTATTAACCACTGTTTTCCAGCTGAGGCAGTTTTTCAGGAGCAGTTTTTTTTTGTATGTTTTGGATCTGACGGATATACAATCATGGGGAATGCAGCAGGAAGCATGGAGGTACCCCAGGGGAAGGAGGGCAAGACGGCGTCGGCCCCTCCAGGCTCCTCGGGCTCCCAGAAAAGAAAACAGCAGGGCTGAAACTCCCGATGCCACCTGAGGAAGAACTGGAGCAACGCTTCGGCGCAGTGCTGGTGAGTTGTGACTTTGTGCAGCAGGTTAGGGCGCATGTCAACTTTCACGTAAAGAGAAAGAGCACAAAGCAAACAGCAGAAAGAAACAAAGAATTTGGAATATGTTGGAAATGTGCACGTCCTCAGGACAAGCTTATCACTGTGCCAGGTACACAATGCCACTGTGGAAAGATACATAAGAGGTCCTTTATGCTGGAGCTTACTGCAGCATTAGGCTCGCTGCATGGTCTGCTGGAGGAAGAATGATGATGGGGGGTCGGATCTGTTTACAGTTTAATAAAAGGTGCAACTAAAGTTTACTTTTCATTGTCACAGCTTTAAATCTAGCTTGATTATAAAGAATCACTTTTATGATTCATTAGATCACCTTTTAGAGAAGGTTAGATGTGACAAAACGTTGTTCACTGTAAAGCCTGAAGTATGTGGACACACCTGATGACACATTTTGGGTTTACTTGGTTTAGTCCCAGTCAAGAGAAATTTAAATGTTAAAGCATACAATGATATTTTAGACAGTGACGTTCTTTCAGCTTCGCTTTCCAGTTTGCGTTTGTCCGTTTTCTTTCTCAATGTACCACCTTTGTGATTGCTTTTGTTTTGATACACTTGACAGGTTCAAGATACCATCTCCACCCACACAAGTACTGCATCCTTTTTTTTTTGTTTTATGTGCGTCATTGTGTTTGCAGTTTATCATACTGAAAGGCGCCCTGTGGAGTTTCCTTTAAAACAAAAGTTACATTCTGTGTTACTCACCAACACACATGGGGTGTATCCTACAGGGACGGGCAGCAGAGCTCAGTGTCCTCGAAACAACACGTTCTCATTCCCAGGTTGTCAGATTCTGACACTTTGTCACGCCGGAGCCACAACCTCAGGCTGAGAAGTTCTGTAATGTCCACTTGATGCTGGCTCCACAAGCCAGTTAATCCCACAGACCCTCATGTTAAAATGTCCAACTGTACAGCAGATATAAACGTGTTCACAGTCTGGTACACAAAATGGTTTTGGTCTCTAAAGCTAATTTCACCATTCACGACAACTGTACCGAGGCTGAGTCTTATATAACTCTCCTGTTTACATTTTATTAAAGCTTAAAGTTACGCTTAATGAAGGGAGAGATGCTGTTAGTGATAAGCTGTCTGCAGATAGTGTCCTCGGCTTCTCAGTCAGATCCACTCATCGCTCCTCCACAGCACCAGCCTCTTACCCAAATATTATCAGTTCTGGCTCCAAAAAAAACAAGATGGCAGCAGCTGAAATGTCAAACGCAAGGCTTTAGATCAGTCCACAAGCCAATGGGTGACGTCATGATAGCTATGTCCATTAAAACACGTGGTTTATGTTGTGGAACTGTTGTAGTTAGGTCTAGAGCTTCCCTACTTCCTGTTGCCAGTAGATGGCGAAATCACCATGACGCCTTTAACATAAATATAAAACAAGTAAAATTTGGGTCAGATTGGACCATGTGTAGTGGAGTTACAACCACTGTTCGGTGGCGAAACCTGGCAATCTGACACCTCGCCACAGTGACACAGTACAATGAAAACTCAAGCTTTGAGGAACTCTTAATGTCAAACGTCTTTAAATGGTACAGAGAAAATTTGAACTCAATCGGCTCAAACCTCTCGGAGGAGTTTGTCAAAGTACGACCCCTGGAAACAACCAGAAATGCACAGAAATTACACATTTGATTAAAAATGGCGGAGAGAGACTTTTGTTGTCTTGTGGTGCTCCATGTTACGGAAAGCCCAGCAGGAAGCCTTCGTCTTTACTGCCTCTGCTGGTTCATCACTGTGTTTACTTCATTGCAGCCACCTGTAGATCAGTGGAACAGTGTGACACCATCAGCACCGCAGCCAGGTTCAATAAAGTGTACACAAAAAAAGTGTACAAACATTTTGTGCTCAATGCAAATTCTCCCTTTTATTGCCTGGCCCTCCCCACAACTCCGTCAAAGCCTCACTGACATACTCATTCAGTCACGTCCCTCAGCGACCAGCATTCCTCCACCATAACCTGATTTTCTCTTCATTACTTTCCTCACTGAGCATCTTCTGTTCACAACAACGTGCGCAGTGTCAAGCTGAGCAGTGACAGACAGAAAACAAGGGAGAGAAAGATTCGACTCTGACAGCACAGCTATGTTTAACATGTGGCCAAACGACATGATGCGCTGCATTCCTTCTGTCATTCCCGTCTGAGGAGCCTGTTGATACGTGACATCACGCTGAGCTGATCTGTGATTTGATTTGAGCAGGAAACATAAACAAACAGGCCCGAGGTTCATCGTCAGCGAGCGCACTCCCTCCAACCCTCCTGAAGGTGAATGGAAATCAATTAAAGCCCTGATAAACCCTATTCTCTTCCACTGAGGCGGTTCAATCAATGAGTGTGAGCATAAAACACTCCCTGTTAGTGCAGAGACTCTAATTATCTCTGCTCAACGGCTCAGGGTTTTTTTCAATAGGAAATCTCCGAACCGTTCTCTGAGAGAGTCTGAAATTTTCTGATTATTTAAATTTTTCAGACGTTTCATTCAACCGTTCAATTAAATTTTGAACAATGTTATACTTCCACACACCCTGTGCCATCTGGAGCTGAAATACACTGCAGTACATGGCCAAAAGTATGTGGACACCTACTCGTGGTAAGTGAACATCTCAGTCCAAAACTATGAGCATCCTTGTCTCATCCTCCTTGTCTCTGTCTTTTCATGACATTACAAACCTGCTGCAGAGATTTGCTCCCATTCAGAGTAGGAATTGTGCAAATTTGTAGGAAAGCCCAATCAGTGTTTTTTCAGCATTGGCAGTATAAAACAAAATCAGGGAGTGCAGCAAAATGCCGCCTACCTACTTTTGTTTATACAGAATGTGCCTTTTTCGGGGCAATGGGGGGCGTGAGCAAGTAACAAAACGTGTAGCTCAGCGTGTGACGTAAACAGTGACGTGGGAGGGAAGCCGCGGCTGGTCAGTCCTTCGGCGATTCTCTCGTAAGTCGGCCCGTCCTTCACCGTCCCCGTCATCTGACGGTTAATGGCCTCTTCGTTTGCGAGGACAAGGAGGGTGCGCAATTCCTTGTCTCCCCAGTTGCTCATCTTTACAGTGTCTGTCAGGTTTGTGTTTCCCTCTTGCTACTAGCTGCTCGCTAATTCCTGCTATCAGCTGTTTCCTGTTTATCCACCGCCAGTGGCTCGCACGTGCGGCGTCATCAACAGCCTCTCCCGTTGCAGAAGGCCGCCTTGTTCTTATGTCTACCCTACGAGGCGGAAAATTGGGCGGGAAGATTGAACTGACTTAGAAAATGCAAACACTTACCTTTTAACTACATGCAGAGCCTATAAAACCACATTCATTAAAAAGAGATTTAATTAACATTTTTTAAAATCATTAATTTACTAATATATTGGCCAAATGTATTAAATAACCATGAAATAAATGTTCACCCTCATCATTGTGACAATTAAAATATTCAGCGATAACAACAGTCCTAGTTTACAAAGGAATATATGAGAATGTACATTTCGAAATGTAGGCCTAACAGTTTTGGCTTTCATTTAGTTGTTTTGGCCTGTAATGATCACCCACTCCCAACAGTTTCTTGTGCCATGAAATTACGCATCTGTGGGCAATTGGTTCATCGGTAGCATGTTAAAGGACATGCAGGGTATATAAATGATTCTGATTCACCTGTGCAAGTGTTAAGATGGCATGTCTAGCCTTGCTAGAGGATATTGCAGTCGTGCCCTGAGGAGAGAGCGCGTATTCAGGGACCGACACAACATGTTCGAGGAAAACGATGAATGGCTTATCAGCCGTTTCCGATTGCCAAGGCATGTGCCACTGACAGCCCCAGCTCTCGTACGCATCCGTCGTTTACCATCACATTTGTTTCTTCATTTTCTCCCCTTGTTCCGTCTCTCCCTTCACGTGTGTCCGCTAGACAATGTTATGTTTGAATAGTTTGAATCTGATATTTGAAAACAGCTGGGCAAGTGAAACAAGAAAAAAATACAATCATGAGTCCTTGAAATTCACAGACAAGTTTAGAATTTTTGCCCTTGAAAAATGTGTCGGAACTCTGTACGTAGTTTTTGTACTATATGTCTGATGCTAGTTTGAAACAGTCTGTTCACATATGTTGATATGTTGATATCTGATATCAGCAAACAGTATCTTATCTAATACAGATAATGCTTCTGTTCTTGTCTCGTTTTGCATGAAGTGTTTGCATATGATATTTTTACTTACAGTTCATATCTGTATTGTACACAGGGTGAATTCAATCTGTGTTGCAGTGGACTGATTCGTGTGTGTGTGTGTGTGTGTGTGTGTGTGTGTGTGTGTGTGTGTGGGCTGTGTTGGGGTCGTGGGATGACCACTGCAGTGAATTAATGTGACCACAGCTTGTGTCTCGTGCCAACTGCTGCAGGTTTTTCTGCTCGAGCGTGTGTGTATCTGCAGGTGTGTGTTTGTATCAGTGTTCCGTCTTTCATGTGCAGAAAAACCCGGCGTCACTCTGCAGCAGTTTAACTTGTTCCTGCTGCATCTGAAATCACTTCTCCTCCCCACCCTGAGCTCAACACACTCCCAGCGTGCTTTTTGCTACATCACCATTGTATCCCACCAAATATAGATCATCTCTACCACCCCCTCCATCTCCCCACAACTTCTGCTGAGTCTGCATTGCAAATCTCTTGTGCTAAATGGAGAAGATACTGTCTGCATATTAAAGCGGCCGGCTGTGTGTGAGGAGGTAAAAGTGAAGGATGCTGCAAACTGTCAGTGGTCTCATTCTGCAGAGGCTCAGTGAGACGACAGAGCGACAAAGTGTCAGACTTATAATGTGTGTGTGCATGTACACACTTTCATGTATTGTGCGTGTGTTAAAAGCCAGTGTGTGTCTCAGTGAGCAGCGTTTATTGATGCTGTGTTCATGTTGTGATGGATGTGTCTGATTCCACTGCAGTGTTTTCAGACGAACAGAATCAATGTGAAAGAGACCTAAATCTGCACAGTAACAGTCTGTGACTCTGATAACGCCAGTGTACAGACGCCTCAGTCACATCCAAATTCACGTGGAGCACTTTTCCCTCAGTGTTTTACATAACACTTTGCATATTTCCCAACAGGGAATGCGGCGGTGGGTGGAATTGTAAATGTACATCTGTGGATTTGTGTACTGTATTTACAGGCTGAGACGAGGAGAAAACATTTACTCACTTGAGAGCAGCTCTGCACTTTAAGCAGGTGAAGACATGTTTAAGAGTTTGTCTGTTAAACTGTAGGATCGAACAGCATTACACATTGAGCTTTGTTTCCATTCACATCAGCAGCTCTTGTAATACTGTGTGCCGCATGGCCAAAAGTATGTGGACGGTCCTGTCCCCAGCTCCATACAGATTTACTGTCTAGGTGTGTGTGTAGTTGAGAAGCCTGCACAGAGCGCAAACCTCAACACAAACGTGGAAGGATAGTGAAGGCACGACGGGCCTCGCTCTCCCTCGACGCCTTCATTGCTTACGTTGTTTAGGCAAAAGGAGTGGCATCAGTTAGGGCGAGGGTCAGAATGTCAGGGTAAGCCAATCAGAGGCAGAGTAAGGCAGAGTAGAGCCTTTCCTATCGTAGGAAATTCAAATTTGCAACCTCAGCCCCATCTGTCACCTTTGGCATGATGGGAAACCGACCTGCAGGAGCGGAGCTCGGCTGTGTGGCAGTGTTGGTGCAGAACTGCAGAACATGTGATGCCTGCTGGCCCAAAAGACTTTTCACCACACACAGTCATTACAAAATAACTCACTGTAATACATAAATGACCCAAAAATGACACATTGCGGTTTCATAATTTGATTCATTAGATCGCAATAAACTGTAAAAGTCAAAAAGCTGTAATTAAAAATTATTTTCACACCATATATATAAAGCAGGATGTCACGATACCAAAAATTCAGTAGTTGATGCCGGTACCAGTAAAATTACACGATGCTCGATACCAAAGTCGATGCCACAGTAAAAAAAAAATAAAAAATCCTAAGATCCCACATATATATTTTTTTCTCTTACCTATTTTTTGTTGTAAAAAACATTGATCAACATGCGCAATAAACTCAATAAATTATTTGAATATTTACTAATTAAATCAGCTGACAGTGAGCCGCCACAAGAATGTGTGGAGTTTCATTGGTTCCATTTATTGTTTGTCCTGCAAACGGTGTTTTTTGATGTCTGTGGTCCAGACAAATCTCACGGACGGTTCAGAAGCAATTCGGAATGAGATAAAACAATTAATAAACAGACAAAGTGGTGTTTAAAACTGCATATATTGCTAGCAGATCTATTTTCTGGCGGCCGTGACTGGTTCTGAATGTGGGCTTTAGCCGCTCTCTCCTCTTCCTCGTCACCCCCTCGCTCTGAATGTAGGCATGGACTGTAACACTATATGGCGTGTACTGCGCCCATCAGTTCCGGGAGAGTCATAGCACTGATTCTTACGCTGGTATCGGTTCTTCCGGTTTTTCCAAAAAATGAGTATCACTGGATATTTTTCATCATGGTATCAAAAGGTATCGTGAGTATCAGTTCTCATGACATCACTAGTAGGGATCCTTTGTCAGACACTGGTAATAACGGTCTGAGCCTGTCAGTGACAAAAACAAACACGTCAACATGTCCAGAGTGGTTACATCGCAGCCTGTTTTACGGCTGCGGCTGCAGCGCTCTCTGTCAATACTGGACCACTTTCAAAAATTGTTTCCAATTAAGCACTTGGAGACAAAATCAAGTTTCCCTTTCAGCTTGTGTAGCTCATTCCTAAATATCCTGGCATTTCATTTGTATATTACAGTGCATTTAGAGATGGAAATCAGAACATCTATTCTGAACTATTTCCCGTCAGATAAATGTATTGATCCTGACATGTGTTTTAATGTGATTACATGTGCAGTTAGATTACATGCAGAGCAGACACAGTACACACAGTACTGTATAAGACAGCAGAAGGAGGGGGGGGGCAGAGATTTGACAGTAATTATTCAGCCTCTGCTGCAGACACAGCTTGTTTCTCTGCACATAACTCCTTTTATCCGTCCTTTTGGGATCGTCAGCACGTTTGTGAATTCAGGAATACATCATTCAGCGACCCCCCAAAAAATGTCCCGCTTCTGTCAGCTGAATTCAACACATCTTCTTCCTGCTGCTACTTTGAGCCTCATTATCTTGAATTCACAACTGTTGGTTTACACGGAGCAGAGATGGATCACACTTCTGCTGTGATGTTGAAACTGACCTCAGGTGGCTGTGCGGTCACTCAGCATACGTGTTCACTGCAGGTGTGAAGGACTCTGCTTTCACTTTTGAATGCCACTTTAAATCAGCGTAGATGAAAGCGGAGTCAGAGGGATGTGTGAACACACTGAAGCCATTGTTGTGCAGGTTGTCATGGAGAGAATGCCAGTTTGAGTGTGACAACATGCTTTCACACTTATTATGTCTTAGTGTGTATAAACGGATCACACGGCCATCAGAGAGCTCGAGATGAAGATTAAGCTCATTGAAGCTTGATGACTGTTCCCTCACAGGCTGTATTCTATGACCTCACTACAGCACAGTGTCTTCATCCCTCTCCACACACCACAGACTGATGTGATTAAATGATTAGATGTGGACATTTGATGCTGACTCGTGCTCCAGGTGCACGTATGAACAACATTCAGTGGAACACATGCAGCAGTGTTCTCAGCTTAGCAACATGTGCTGTGGTTGGACGCGAATGAGAGCAGCTGACTGTGTTTTCTACATGGAGAAAATTGTCCTCTGATGTTTTTGGATAAGTTTGATGATATTTTATATTTTTCTTATTGTCAACAAATCCCCTGAGAAGACAAAAAAACAAACAGAAAAACCCCCACAATAATTAATTCGTCTAACAAATATTGTGTGTGTATCCCAGCCAAACTTAATTTCCATAATGGTTCCTTACTCTCAATGTGGCGCTCTGAGCATGCTCCACAGTTTCCGCCCCGGGCTTTGACCCGGAAGTCCAATAGCATTAAATGTGTAAGAGAAGAAGAAGCCGGTAACAACATGGAGAAATCTACATCCAGAGCCGTGACTTTTTGGACGGACCAAATGTACAGAGCTGTAAAGTTGTCCACCATGGTAGCAGTTAGCAGCTAGCTAACCGTAGCTAACTTGTTTGTCCATTGTTTGGTCTGTGACGTAATAGGTCAACAGGAAAAAGGTCCAATACTAACAAGCTGAAAGGGGCATATCTCCACCTATCGTAGAGGAGTCGCACATGCTTGGCTCAATAAATGGATTCCCCTCCCGTGCTTGTATACTGGGACAAGGACAGTAGTAGTTAACTGTGCTTGTAAACGTACTGATTGTGACCATCTCTTGTTGTACTGACGCTATTGAATCAACATCTTGATTTAGGAGTGGCCTATTGCTGCAAGGTGGGTGTATTTGCTGATCCTGTGAGTTCATCTATCTCCTTTAACTTTAGCTTATATTGTAGTTATGCTGTGTAGCGTGTGAAATAGAGTACGGTGAATGTGCTAGGAAAGGTAGTATCGGCACTGTCTCTACCTGGAGCTCGCATGTATGGAGCCTGGGTTTGTTGAAGGTGGCAGTGCTGTTTGGGCTGAGAAAGCCATGTGTCAGTAAGGTAAAGGAGGTTGTTGGGTTGGTGTGGGGAGCAGTGAGACCTGGCATTAGGGGAGTGTCTCTGGGACGCCAGAGATCACTGTCTAGCCTCCTGGAGGTGTCGTGAGACCAACTAGACGAAATACTGGTGAAAGGAGGTTCCCACCTGATGACCCCGAAGACATGTTAGTTATCACTGCTCACTGGTCTGTATAGTTAAGCCTCGATCACTGAGTGTTGATCCTTTCTCACATCAACACATTCGTGTCCAGTATTGGAAAGAAAAGCCTTCATCAAAACATCTGAGATCTTTATTTCATCTCATGAAAAATGGGAGCAAAAACAAAAGTGTTGCTTTTGAATATTTGTTCAGTGTAGTTAAACCCTTTCTGTCAGAGCACCAGAGTAAAGTGAGCTTGTGTTTCTGTGATCCAGCAGGTCAAATATAAACCAGCACATATTGACCCAGCGGCTCCATTCATCAGGCCTGATTTATCAGATTCACATCCAGCCTCTCAACAGCATTGATTCACTAGGCTATTTGGAATTTGCTGTGTCCCTGTTTTTCAGCCGGGCACACATGATGTCTACACAGCAGCTTTCTGTGTGTTTCATTACTTAGTCGCACTCCGCTTTTAAAATGTGTATATCTCCAAGAATTGTACTTAATCTGATATAAAAGAACAAAAGTCAGATTTGGTTCTGTGGTTCAGCTGGAGCTTATCTCCCGGCCCGGAGGCAAAGCACGCATCAGATCAGAGCTAAG
This sequence comes from Epinephelus cyanopodus, assembly GCA_026686955.1. Classification (NCBI taxonomy): domain Eukaryota; kingdom Metazoa; phylum Chordata; class Actinopteri; order Perciformes; family Serranidae; genus Epinephelus; species Epinephelus cyanopodus. Next base: position 1,491,225 of record CM048933.1, on the reverse strand, counting down.
TAAGCACTGCTGGACACTCGTCAGCGGACTGAGTTGGTGTCGATGACTCCTCGCTCTCACCAACCTCTTGAGCCGCTCAGCTTCAGCAGAGACGAGAGCTGGAGGTGTGAGGGCGGCAGAGAGGAACAGATAAGAGAGAGGAGGAAATGTAGCATTTAAGCAAAGCGAGGAGATAGCTCACTGCGTGTCGTCCTTGAGTGGGTGTCTCCTGTCGACTAGCCCAGTTTCATATGTGTGTGTGTGGGTTATAATTAGTACAGCTGATGCGTCTGTGTGCTGGAATCTGTTTGTTATATGGGACACCACAACGGGTGTGAAGTGTGTGTGTGGTGAGAATCTTTCATCAGGACTTCTTAGAAACTTTGTGAAGAACACCAAGGACGAAACTCGTCCTTATCGGCAGGTTTTTTTTTTTTAATCATCCACATAAACAGAGTTGTCATCGACCACATCTGACGCACCACAGTGTTCGTTCTGATCAGAGAACAGCATCAGCTCAGGTTGCTGAAAACAAATTCTGACATCACATTCAGAGATACATCACACAGAGCAACCTCTTTAATCTGTAGTTGATATTTTGATCAAGTGATGTGTTACTTTTTACAGTTCATGAGGAGGTGGTGACACCGCGACGCATCATCAGCAACACAATTGTTACTGTGTTGTGGCAACAGACTTGCAGACTTGCAACATCAACACAGCGCTGAGTATGACCAGTGGCTTCTGACTCACACTGTGACTCAGCACTGGACCAGTGACTCAGAGGGACAGTGAAATCATTGACACTGGAGCTGTGCGTTATTGAAGAGCGCTCTGTAGTGGTGTGTTCAGGGACCACTGTGTTTGTTTACTGTCATTGTTTGTAGGACGCAGTTGCTGAGTTTGAGGGTTACCTGGAGTTGATAGGTGCAGCTTCACTGTGTCTATGAATCATTCAGATGACCATAACTAGTCCTTGTTATACTGAGAATACAGATTAGTGCAGGTCCTGTACTTTGTAAAGTTACAAGGCCCCATATTTTCTGGTGTTAAACAGGGATGCACCAATGTATCCTTCGCCTTGTTGACTGTCATCGGCCTGCTGGCAAATAAGACGCTGGCAGTGGCCAATGTTTTTCTGTTGTGTCACATTAGTTTTGCGCAGGCTAAAAGCAGGGCGTCAGCAGGAGGAGAGCACGTTAACGTTAGCTGTTAGCAGCCCATGGCAGCAACTAACAGCTTACAGCGGTGGCATTGAGTTACATTATGATGCGTTCATGCTCTGTTCAGTAAAAATGAGCATTATGCTGAGATACATTATAACATTCTCATGATGTGTTTAGCGTAATCTTGTAAAATGTAGTTTTTTGGGGGAAAAAACTGAATGAATTCTGTAGTTTGAAGGAGATAGTTGTTGATGTTTTCAGGGTGCAAACTATATGTGTCGTAAATAGGCTTTTGAAGCCGTTACTTAAAAAAGTAAAAAACATGTTTTTCATGTGAAAGTTTATATTAAATGTTGCTTCATAAATATCTATGATTGAATTTGTGCTTATTTCAAAGGTAGTGTAATGAAGGACTGAACGACTTTAAAACAGTTCAGTTATTGAAATATTGCAGATTTCAGTGCTGACTTCCACGTCGGCCTACAAAACAACATCATCCCTGGAGCCCTCTGTTAACACATGGCTCATGTTGTGAAACGGTCACAGTTGGGTTTAAGCAACAAAGGTCATGTTTTGGGTCAAGATCAGAACATTTGTTGCATAACAATAATGTAATGTGATGAAAGTACGTCATGAGTGAAGTCAGTGAACGATGACTGTACAGAAGTTACATGACCTCATGTTAAAATAAAACACTGACCTCTGGTTTCACACAGGACACAGACTCTGGTCCCCTGGATGAAAGTCTTGTGCTGTTTGACCCGTCCACCTCCCCTCCGTCCTGCCCTGCTCAAGCTCTCTTCCTCTTTCCTCTACGTGAGTTGCTCTCAGTGTCAAGTGCTGCAGATGGGTTTACACTGGAGTTAGCTGAAAGCATGATGCATCTCATAAAGATGCTTAAAGGTGCCTTTGGTGTTGATGTGACATGCTGCAGGGCGTGACACAGTGTGGGTATTTGAGAATGAGCTGAACGCGACACTCGCTAAATCCTGTCATCTGCAACCAAACAGAGGATCATCTCAACTGGACCAGAACTAGTGTTTTGTAAGCTGCCATTTTTAAAATCTGGATAGAGTGAATGAAAAAGGCTGCAATTGCTATTGATGGTAGCTTGGCTATTTAAAGAGGAACTAATGTCTTTTTCAACCTGGGCCCCATGTTCAGATCTCTTTTTGTCTAAATGAGTGACAGGATGTTCAATATGTGGCATGTCTCCAGTATGAAGCTAGAGCTGACCTGCCTGCAGCCCGTGAGCGCGCGCTATATTAAATAATAGGGCACTCAGACAGCGTCAAACAACGTCAAAATACGTCCACTAAAAGTGCATTTTTTTCACACAGATCGGCTCAGATTGTTAGTATAATTATCCGACGACATAACGGAAAGGAGAAATGAACGTGTGTGTTTACCTTTAGCTGGATTCAGACATGTTCCTCTGCCTGTTGCTGCTCCCTCTCTCTCCTCATCCGCTCTTCAGTATCAATGAGCTCTGCGTCCTTGTTCAAATAAATACGGGCGCTCATCAAATTCAAATGGCTCATCCAGATCCAGTTGGTCAAAATCGGTCAAAATTCAGCCATGACGACTCCAAACAGAGGAACTCCTGGCGTTTGTAAGGTCACTCTGGCGGTAACTTCCTGCAACAACTCAAATCTGGCGAGACGTGAGATTTCAGAGCCAGACTTTCACTCTCTGAGTGAGTGTTTTGACTCATCACAACAAACATGTCTGAATTTTGGATGAGCCATTTGAATTTGATGAGCGCCCGTATTTATTTGAACACGGACGCACATGGACGCAGAGCTCATTGAAACTGAAGAGCGGACGAGGAGAGAGAGGGAGCAGCAACAGGCAGAGGAACATGTCTGAATCCAGCTAAAGGTAAACACACACGTTCATTTCTCCTTTCCGTTATGTTGTCAGATAATTATACTAACAATCCGAGTCTATCTGTGTGAAGAAAATGCACTTTTAGTGGACGTAATTTGACGTTGTTTGACGCTGTCTGAGTGCCCTATTATTTAATATAGCGTGCTCACGGGCTGCAGGCAGGTCAGCTCTAGCTTCATACTGGAGACATGCCACATATTGAACATCCTGTCACTCATTTAGACAAAAAGAGATCAGAACATGGGGCCCAGGTTGAAAAAAATGTTAGTTCCCCTTTAAAAATGGCGGCGTTGTGCAGGATGTCTGGTGTCATGTCAGTGGTGATTCAGTGGTCTGCAGTGTTTTAACTTCCCCCTGTGGTATCGTCGACCGACTGAGGTGGTACCAAAACAGCTACCAGGTACTATCTACAACTTGTGCTGATGGAAACCAAAACAGATCAAGTCAAGCTGAGCTGCACCGCACAGTGGAAACACAGCATATGTAACTAAAGACGTTCTGTGCATCCACCCGATCAAATCATGTAGTTCACCTGAAGTGGTGGTCGAGTGGTGGTAGACCTGTTATTGGCTCACAGTGACACTGACAAACAGCTGACAGCAACTTGAGACACAATTAGCTTCCCAGTGATGTCACTGTGTCTAGTGTTGCACCACTGAAGGAAAGTACACTGCTAACAGCAGTTTACAGGCTACAGTAGATAGAGTGTTACCGAGTTAGCTGATGGTATTGAACATTAACAGCATCTACAGATGTCAGCATTATTCAGGTTAGCTGCTAACTGTGCTCCTTAATGTTCAGCACCACTGCCAACAGGAAGTTGTCTGTCCTGTAAAAGTTTCCAGTGTTCTCGCACTCAGTAAAACGTCCACTCTGAGGTTTGAAAGCTGAAGGAACATTTCTGTTGTGACTCGAAAGAACTTTTTTTTTCTTTTCAGGACTGAAACATATTGCAGTACATTTGAAAATCACTTTTACACATCGTTGTGACAGTTTGCCTTTCAGCTGGACACATTTTCCATAAGACAGATTTTGCCCTTTTTACTCAAAAGTCTCTTCTTTCTTGTCTCTCTGTTTTCAGAACACGATGAATCTTCCTCCAGACAAGGTGAAGATCCTCAGTCAGTATGACAACGAGAAGAAGTGGGACCTGATTTGTGACCAGGTGGGTCTGTGCTCTGGATTTACCGCCCAGTCTGTCATCCTGCACCTCCCTCTGGTTTCCTTAAAGAAAAATAAGCCAATTAATGTCACATGTTTTATGTCCAGTGCTACGCAGACGCAGTGTAGAGCAGTCAATACAGTGACTGATGCAGTGTGAATACCAAACATCAGAAACACACACACGAGGAAGCTCATAAATATTGTACATCACCGTAGTAACCACAGGAAGATTATAACAACCTGCTACATGAATGGAGAGTGACAGAGGACACCTGTAACCATCATACACTCAGTCAGCTAAACTTTGATCCTTGTAAATGCTCACTGACAGATTTCAATAACAGGCAGAAGAGATTAAAGGTGTGTGAGTGAGTGAGTGAGTGAGTGTGTGTGTTACAGCTGGACTCTGTGTGAATAAAACTGCTGCACAGCTGTAACAACCATTTCTTGTTCAGATTGACTCCATTTGCATAAGAGACGCTGTGTAATCAAACTGCCTGAGAGACCCGGCTGAGCTCTGCCCTCTGCCCCCCCCCCCCCCGCTCTGCAGTGCTGCAATCAAATATAATTAGAGGTCTATGAATGTGTGTGTGTGTGTGTGTTTCTGCATCTTCAGGAGCGGTTTCAAGTGAAGAATCCACCATCTGCTTATCTGGAGAAACTGAAGAGTCATCTGGATCATGGAGGAGTCAGTCGGAAGGTAACTCAGCAAGAGTCCGTTTGGTGTGAAAAATAATCTCACAAAAAAGTTTTTTTCCTCCGTCAGTCTAAAAAAAAAAAAAAAATCTGTCCATACAAGCAGGGTTTTTAAAAAGTCGAAGGGTTGTGAAGAGCTTGCCAAACCAACAGGTGACGATATAGCCATAAACCTAAAGCCATGTTTACCAGTCACGCAAAGATGATATTGGTCAGTCAGAAGCCTGAGATAAAGTGGGTCCCCCTGACCCGCAGACAGAGCAACACATTCTCACTTTCAACGCGTCAAACTACTGATGCAGGGTCAGTGGCCCGTCGCCTCAGAATATGGTGTGCTAGGTGTCCCTCCCGTGTCAGCTTTGGACGTTCAGGGACGATGTGTCAGTTTACACTGACTACGTTTCTTTAAAAAAGAAACTTCTGTTTTCAATATGAGGTAAATTTGCATAGCATACTACAACATATTGCATCATTATTAAAACTTTTGGTTCTACACTGGACACAAACACCAGGCTCCAGGGTGAAAGTTCAGAGTTGGTTTGATCTTTCCACCTCAGCGACCTGCCTGCCCATGCAGACTTTCACACTCTTTATACCACTGTAGTTTCCTGGAACGTCACCTCGTCTCATACTGCCACTAAAGGTGCCTCTGTGCAGCGGTATCTGACGCCAGATTAGCCACCGACCAAACGTCTCTATTTGATGCGATTGGTGTGTGTAACTTTGATTTTATCCACCAGGAATTTGTTTTCTTTATTTGTTGTGGTTGTTGTTTGTAAGATTTACATTTCCACTGCCCAAAACTGTTCTATCTAGATCTGGGTCATAGCGTTAAAGCATAAATCACAAAACATATTTATCGTTAAAGAATCTGACCTGTAGTACGTCACAAACTTGGATCACTCCTCGTTGCAGTCGACAGTCAGTTTCCCTCTTGTGTTGCTGCAGTGTTCAAATCATTCTAGTAATTGTTAAAAAGCACTCTGCAGGTATAAAACTGTCTGGTTGAAAAACTGACGCAGTAAAAATGTTAAAATCAGGCGACACAGTGTAAAACCAGGGTGTAGATTTACGTCCTGGTCAGAGCGTTCGCCCAGACTTTTTAATTTTCCTCCTTTCATTTAATCTGTTTATGACTGAGTGGAATCAGGAGTTGAGACAGTATTTATGAATGGATGGATTATTAAATGACCATAGAGGACTTCGCAGTATTTATTGTTTGTTTCACTGGCAGGAAACTTTTAAGTGTGATTGCTCATTAAGTCCAAGCTGCTCTGACTTTTGCATTTTCTGAATAATTAAGTGTTTTCTGACTTCCTAACTTCCCTGCATGTTTCCTCTCAGTTTAAGAGACGTGTCCAAGAATCCACTCAGATCCTGAGAGAGTTGGAGATTTCCCTGAGGACCAATTACATCGGGTGAGTCTCACTGCAATTCTCACAGGCTTTGTCCAGATCAAGCCATTGTTAGAGGAGAGAAGCTGATTATATCACACAAATTAAAACTGAGCCAAGTTCGACAAAAGCCTAAAATAAAACTTTTTTTAGTACTCTGTCCTAAAATAAATCTCCTTTAGCGGACAAAGGTGTTTATCTACGTGGTTGTACAACACATTAGTGTCCAGTTGATATAAAACCCTTTAAAAAGCTTCTTGAAGACATTAGTTTTTCCTCTGCAATTATATTAATCACACATTAAATTAAGACTTTAACATGTAGGGTTGTTGATACCTGAACGTTGCTCTGGAACCTTTCAATAGAACAAACTCAGGTGATGTTGGAGAAGACATTATGTGATTTTTGTGTTTAAAAGTGCATCTTTTTGTGCTTCATTTTGTAGTTTTGAAATGTTAAAATGTCGGTGTTAACTTTGTGTCACTGAGCTGAAAGCTGTTGTCTCCTTGCAGCTGGGCTGAGGAGTTCCTGAACGAGGAGAACCAAGGCTTAGATGTTCTGGTAGATTATCTGTCCTTTGCACACAGTGCTGTCACGTAGGTATCAGCTTGAAACACCATTATCTGTCATTCCTGGAACAGTCAAGTCTTAACTATGCACGTCTTATCTCCCTCACACAGTCACAGCTGTATCAAACCACCACAGGCTTCATTTGTATGACAGTAAACTCTGATTCTGTGACTCACAGGCACGATGTGGACACTTTGGACAACGGCACGCTGCCCACAGACAAAAGCAAAATTGTGGACAAGTCAGTGGAAGATCTGAGCAGAAGTGCCAGTAACTCACCGACCCACAGTGCCTCCAAGGCCGGCAAGGCCTTCACAGTCAGGTACAGGCGGGCGGTCAGTGTGGGCTGATGGGAGCGAGTGAGTCAGTCCCAGCTGAGATCTATCTTTCTGTGTGGATGTGTGTTATGTAGGGGGATATAATAAGGGTTTAACGATCTACTACTGGGTCCATTTAGTCTAAATTTAGTCATCAGTAGTAAACCAAACCATAAACTAACTAGAGGGCAAGAATATGCAAAATTCAACCAAACTGCAGAGACTCCGTCAAAATAACACTGCGATCTTACAATCTTTATGTGTGGCGTCAGCTTGTAATTTACATTACAGCTTACGAAGCACATTTTCAGTGAGAGCAGCAAGAAAACAGCTATTATCTTTTTTTAAAAGATATTTTTCTGAGCATTTTAGCCTTTAATTGACAGAACAGGTGAGTGTGAAAAGGGGAGAGAGAGGGAATGACATGCAGCAAAAGGCTGCTGCGACAACAGCCTTGTACATGGCGCACTTGCTCTATCCACTAAGCCACCGACGCCCCTAGAAAACCGCCATATCTAATGTTTTCAAACAGTTTGTTGTGTCATTAGTTGCACCAAATATACTTCAGTCGGGACCACTTCAGTCAAAGAAAGTGGTGATTTCAATTTGCAGTATATTTGATGGTATGGCTCTGTTCTGGGACCTCTCTGCCTCTCCTCGGGCCTACACAGAAAGCCTAAGACAGCAAACTGAGGGCAGAGAGAGCAAACCTCTCTGCCCTTCCACGTGCCTGCTTGGAAAGTTTAAGGTGAAGAGAGCAAATCTCTCTGCCCTTCCATGTGCCTACATGAAAAGCCTAAGGCAGAGAGAGCAGCAGCAAAGACACACTGGGAACAGAACAGAGCAGCATCAATCACAAACAGAAATGACACTGATAAGTCAGACGCAGCCTGAGAAGGAGGAGCTGGGGTGGAGGCAGGTTGCAAAGCAGCAGCATGAATCATAGATCATGTTTTTTGCTTAAAACATCTGAGGCTGATTCTAAAACACCTCCTTCCAAAACCATGGCTCATTTATTCTCTCTTTACAAACAAAAACGGATCCGTTCATTTCAAACGTTACAACCGTCACTGCCCTCGTACTTCCATGCGTCCTTTTTGGTAGCACAGATACATCCAATAGATACCACTAGAGGGCAAAGTTAAAAGTGTGACAACAACAAACGAGGCAGCTTTGTAGACGGCGGTGGTTTGTGAGGGCGTTAAATACATCATCACACGTGGACAGTGAATTCTGTTTCACTATATTATCGATTCATTTTGTTCCACCATTTCTAAAGTTTGTAGTCTCCTATGGTTACATCTCACTCGAGCTTCGCCACACTGCCTCCACGACCTCTGGTAGTTCTTCTCCATTTTGTCTGTATCCATAAGCTTTCAGGAAAGTGCAAATATGGACAAAGTGAACGCAGAGTAGTGACAGAAGGATCACGCCGGAGTTCCACTGGATGCGTGTCCGTCCAAACCATGAAAAACAGGTCCAGACCAAAATACACTCCAGTATGTAAACAGGCTCGTCCACATACTTTTGGCCACGTAGTGTCGGTAAAAACACAAAGAAGAATTTGTAAACCCAAACTATTTGAAAATGGCCCCGTGATACACTGAAAACCTGTACCTGCATGTACACATACTGTGGACCTGTTCACTGTTTCACAAAACACAGAATTACACACACACACACACACACACACACACACACACACACACACACACTTGGCTGATATTCACACATACACTGATACAGATATCTTTGATGATGTCATTTGGTCAAACAGAGATCAAACATATAACTTTATTTGTTATCTTTATTGAAGTAGGTTGAGTTCAACTGATTTTCATTTCATCATTGAGTCATAACGATAAAGTAAAACATATTTAAACATCACACTGAGACCAGGAGTTCATTTTGAAGGGTGCACAAAAATATTTATTTCTGTATTACAGAGTTTTGAAAGAATCAATCAATCAAGATACAAAAAATGCTGATATACACTGGATCATACTGCAGAATTAAAAAACAGGAATGAAAAAAAATTAATTACATTTTAATTGTTTTATTAAGTTATGATTAAACAATACAACATAACACAGTTTTTATTTAATATTAATAGTGTTGACACACCTTGGTTGATTTATAGTTGTCGTGTCACGTCAGGTTAACTTTACGTTTTAACTTGACAGCCGACAGACAATAATCAGCTGTGTTTTCAAACAGAGAACGTGAACTCTGCAGGTTTATTCAGGAGAAATGTCACACTGCTATGAAGTTGTAACACACACACACACACACACACACACACACACATTCTTAGACATGTAATCTTTCTGGTCTGAAGCGTCTGCATTCTCGTCATTGTCTGGCATCTTCTTGGTCCAACTGCATGCGTGTTAATAACCTGTTTGAGTGTGAATGTGAGAAATGTCTGAGCGACAGTAAAACCTGTCATCAGACAAAGAGGAAGTTACCAGTTTGAACTCTTCTTATCTGCACTGATCTACAACTTCCCTGTGCTTTTTGTTGTGATGTCATTTGGAAAATGATGATTGATGTATGGATTATAAATGTCAAACGATCAAACCACAATCATTGCAGCCATCACTCTGCTGCAGAACGAAACCCACTAAGTGTTAATAAATGCATATTTTAGTGCAGGTGTAGGGACGACCGAGCCGTAACCGCAGCGTTTCTCACCTGCAGATTCAACTCTCTCCAAAACAGGAAAGCTCTGAGGAACTCTCGTGTTGTGAGCCAGACAGACGACGTTCATCTCTGCATCATGTGTTTACGTGCCATCATGAACTATCAGGTACTTCAAACCACCATCTTTGTTTTGTCATGGCCTTTAATGCATGGAAGCCTGTTTCTGCCAAAACAAAACATGGATTAAAAGTTAATAAAAAAAGTGAAGGGATGATTAAGAGGGATTAGTTCTGTATGAGTCTATATGTTGCTTTTGGAAAATTCTCCAGAGCAGATCTTTAAGTTAAAAAGTGAAATCCAAAGTCAGATTGATGAGATCAAAGTTGTGACCTGTCTGCTAGCGAGGGGTGTGGCGTAGTCTCGCGTGACCAGCCTCCCTTACTTCAGAATGAGGACATTTGTCTTTCGCTTTGTAATAGAAACGTGCGGGTACATCCAGACCACGTGACGGTGTTGCCGAAGGTACGGCACGCTGTAAATCCTTAATTTCTCCAATCTTGTGGATGTTGCCGCTCTGCAATATAGCTGAATCAAATGAAATCATATCCATTTAAATCTCTTCTAAATAAAATCTCTAAATAATATCTCTTCTGAATAAACATCTGTTAAATGCCATATTGTCCACCAAAATCGCAGTCGCACATTTTTGTCAAATCGTGCAGCACTATGAAACAGAAGTGGCTCCAATCACCAGACCTGTAGGTTATCGGAGGATCTTCTATTGCTGGTGTTACTAACCATCTTGAAATGAGCTAGCTTAGCATAGCATGCCTCCCAGTATGTCTCACTGGAGGAGAATGTAATGGTTTGGGTGGTGGGAGGGACAGACATCATGTTACCTGTTACCTGTAACTTTGGGTTTGTAATGTGAATGTGTGCCGAACCGAAAGCCTTGTACTGAACAGTTCAATTCGAATGTCGTATTGTTTCACCCCGACTACAAGCTCATGACTTTGAAATGAAAAGTCTAAATATTGAATCAATATAATTTTGTCAGCTTACATCTCATAATTCTGACCAGATATATTCAACATATATATCTCATTTATATTTGTGTGTGTGTGTGTGTGTGTGTGTGTGTGTGTCAGACTGGCTTCAACCTGGTGATGAAGCATCCTTCTTGTGTCAACGAGATCACGCTCAGCCTCAACAACAGGAACCCGAGGTGAACTGTCTAAACTCTGATACGTGTGATGTGTTTCCTGTGAGATAACTCTGATATCACGACTCTGATGTAACTCTGTGATGTAACTCTGTCAACATCACAACACACACAAAGACTTTCACAAAACATCTGAGAATAATTGTGCATATTAACTGATCCTGTCAGGACCAAGGCTCTGGTGCTGGAGCTGCTGGCGGCCGTCTGTTTGGTCAGAGGAGGCCATGACATCATCCTCTCTGCCTTCGACAACTTCGAAGAGGTATTTAAACTTCTCTGCAGCCATGTTGGTGATCACACCTGTGGATCCAGTGTTTGTCCTGCTGGTCTCACTCATCACAACCAACAGTTTAACTCACTCTTATAAGGGGATGTGATGAGGAGCTGGGTCGAGTTTTAAAGGTTTTAATATGTTAGGGGTGTAAAGGTATGAAGAAGTCAAGGTTTGGTGCAGCATTTATTTTGAACAGACAGTCACGTCAAAGTGTCAAAGACAGTCACAGTCCTCCTCTTCTTCCTGCAGGGGACTGACGTCACACTTTGACCACTGGAAGCTTTGGCAAACTATTTTCATTATAAAAATAAGCAGCATTTCAAACACTTGTGTATTACACTGTACAAACACTTTCCCAAAAGGCAAAGGGCAACAACAGGTTAAAAAAATGGAGAGTGTCGCTGATGTGTGAAACTGAAAATACAAAATAAATAGCATAAAAAATAGAACTTGTCCATTAGGAGGTGTGTTGCTGTGGCTGCTTTCACACCTGTAGTTGGGTTCATTTGACGCACCAGAGCGAAGAAATGATATATTATTGCATTTTAGTTTCAGTCAGGTTCTTGCTCACACTGTCGTTACGCACGAACCAAGAAGAGTGAACATGAAGGTATCCTGACTGACAGGTAACTTGCTGATTGGACGGTTTTGGTGTTTGTTATCCTGCATCATCAGGACCTACGAGGAGAAATCAAATGCTGGTGACTGACAAAGGTGTTTATATTTATATTCATAGAGAAATAACTGATTGTGAGCATTATTAGGAGGCTGTTATCAGACTGCAGATCAATCACATGTTCTGAATAACTAGTCCATAGCCATTGGTAGCTGTGTCACCTTCTACCTCAGTCCTCAATGTCTATGTGCAGTTTCACATAGATTGACCACGTCAGTGAGCAGAAAAACGTGGAACAGACAGATTGACTGACTGACAGAATGACACACTGACAGTTTCTGTGATTATGTACAGCAGACCATACCATGACTTAGTCATACCAAACATTAGAAACACCAACATTGGTCCACAGGGGGAGCCACAGCCATCGGTCGCATTTTAGCCATTTTGAAGCATTTTTCTGTTGTTATAGCGCCACCCAGTTGCCAATTAGAGTTAATTTCTCCAGTCACCTTGAGGCGTCCTGTTCTACATATCTACCAAGTTTAGTAAAAATCCATATGGCGGTTAGGCCTAGATAAGAAATGAGCTCTCTAGCGCCCCCATTTTGTTTGATGGGGTCAATAATGGAGGGGTCCCCTCAGATTATGTGTGGTCATATGCCTACAAAGTTGCGTGGTGATGGCTGAAACCCTTGAGATGTTATACACCTTTATGTGATGAGCCACGCCCTCCGCAATATTCATTGCCTTATAGAAGCTCAGTTTTAGGAAGTTTTCCAACTTTTGCCAAGAGGGAACTTTAGATATTGGTCCCTAGACTATGTTCACCCAGTTTCATGCAGATCGCTCAAACTTCCTAGGAAGAGATCCATTTGAAGTGTTTTCAAAACATTCAAAATGGCGAAAATCTATATAGCGCAAGTTCTGGGTCTTGAGGCAAATGTGTTCCTCATGAGGAAAGACATCTCTGTGCAAAGTTTCATGTCTCTACCACATACGGGGCATGAGATATGCCCATTCACAGTTTGACATTTCAATGGGTTGCTATAGCGCCCCCCTTTGGCCAACTGATGTAATATTGCTTCATTGGCAAATATGCAACATAACTGACTCTTGGGAACTTTGCCTCCACATTACACACATCAATCTGCATACCGTGTGTTCTGTGTGTGACTGTGTACACTGGACCCTGTAGGCCTGTAATATGTGTGTGTACAGTTATAACTATGCCTGAGTTTCTACACCAGAACAAACTTTTATAATAAAAATGTATTAAATCAAAACAATGTGACGGTGTTAAAGTGGCGTCTGTTAGAGAGAATCATCAGCTGAACCTGCAGCTCCTCTCCACTTTATAGAGCTTTATAATAAGTTCAGCTCATTGTTTATCTGTCAGATCTGCACCTTTACTTTTTGGTTCTCTCTCGCTCTCAATTTTCAGCCTCAGCTGTTTTAGAGAAGAAGCTGTAAAAACCTTCAGTAGTCTACCTGCTCAATCTCAGATAGAGACCAGCTGGTGAACACAGCTGAGCAGCTGAAGTTTAGGGCTTAGATTCATCAGGTGGACACAAACATGACTCCAGGTCAGTGATCATGTCTGAGTATATAGTGGGAATTATTATACCCTATATGGTGGACTCAAAGTATCCCACAGTGCACCGTGAAAAGTAGTAAGGAATGGACAGAGTGTATGTGCCGGCCACAGAGATGGATGCAGGGATGACTCAGCCCACATTATTTTAAACTGAAGCTTAACATGCAAGTGCTATCAGTGTTTCAGCGCCCACATTCCAGCAGCTCTTTACTGCTCTGAAAATCAGGTTAAGGGGAACCCCAGACCCACCTGCCCCCCCGTCAGCTGCTCTGCCCAGTTGTCCCGCCGCCAGATGAAACTGACCGAAGAGGCGTAAATATGTGAAACACTTGTCGAGGTGCCTCTGACCTCTCCTTGGCCCTCTCTCTTCTTTGCCTGAGAAAGCAGCAACTGTTCACCTCCTGCTGCTTCAACAGCGCAGACAGAAAGGAGCATAAACCTGAACGAGGACGGTCTAATATTAGTTCATGTCAGCAATGTTAGAAACCTGCCCTGCAACACGAGTTCACCGTCTGCTGCTGACCACGGTGGCTGTTGGATTCAGATCTTGACCACTGTTGTAATTTACTCGCAGTAACCCAGAGCTGCCAGCTTCAACTGCCTTTTTAATTCCAGGAACACGTACGACAGCAGTTTAATTAGACTCAATGGTCTTTTACGAGAGACAGTTTGACCTCAGTTATTTGCCTTTAAGTGCACGAGACAGAAACAGAAACAAATTGATTTTAATTTGCTGGACTGAATATAAACTTTGCCTCTGCTCTGCTGAGGATAGTCCCAGTGCCCGGCAGAGCGCAGAATGATCTACACCCAAATAAAAGTACAATTACTCCTTAAAAAATGACTTAAGTAAAAGTAAAAAAAAAAAGTATCTGGCTAACACATTTATCAAGGTGCAGGTTACTTTCCATTTTGATATTTTAAAGGGTGTGCGGGTGAGTGCGAAATAATAAAATAATTGAATATAAAAGGTAAAAAAAAATTAACATTAGCCCTCTTTTAAACTACATTTTAGGCGGCACTTTCATGTCGTTACGCCACCTTGCTGTTTTGTATAAAAGGGGACAGAGTTGTCTCAGATACAAGCCGGCAGCGGAGGTATTAAAAGTGCCGAAAGACGTTTGTGTAACAGTGACAGTGAGGACTAGGCAGGTCAGGAAGTGTGACATTCTGATGATGTGTTATGTGTGTGACCCACCGAAGATTTTAAAAAGCAACTGATAGCAGTTAGCAGCTAACTCAAACTGTGGCTGAAAATGTCCGCAAATTGGGAAAACAAGGAGGTGTGGGAGTTCATTACCCTCCGGCCAGGGTGCATATGTTCTGTGTCACATCAGAGGCCGATACTGTTGTGTTTCATGTCACGCCCGTCACGCCTCTTTTGCTTTGTGATGCTGGCACACTGTACTCACACACTGAGGCGGCACGATGCCACCGTGCTTTATGTGGCCTTCGTGGCCACATAAAGGTGGGAC
This sequence comes from Epinephelus cyanopodus, assembly GCA_026686955.1. Classification (NCBI taxonomy): domain Eukaryota; kingdom Metazoa; phylum Chordata; class Actinopteri; order Perciformes; family Serranidae; genus Epinephelus; species Epinephelus cyanopodus. Next base: position 1,476,223 of record CM048933.1, on the reverse strand, counting down.
TTCGTAGCAGCACTGTAGTGCGATCTCGATGTAAAAAGGGCTAAAGCTAACGTCAGCTAGCTAACTACATTTTCACCTACAGTTTGTGCAACTCACTGCAATGTGCTTGTGGAGGTTTAAAGACTTTAAAAGTGGAGATCTCAGAGTTTTTCATGAGGCACAGCAGCACTTCATGTTACTGTTGTCGTTTTTAGATTTTAGTATAAAAAGTGTGTTCAGAGATTGTGTTTGGAGGCTTCCTCTTCTTCTGGGTTTTGCGCTGTCATCATCACATCGTGGTCAAAAGACAGGTGGTGTTTTCTTTCCTTCCAGGCACCTGGAAACCTGGCGTCTGCAGTAGTGGTGCTTCCCACGTGCTTCCCAGAGTAGAAGTACAGTTTTAAAAACAGGAAACATTAAGAGCGCTCACTCCTTCATTACATCTTTGTTGTCCTGAGAACGTTTGTGTCCTGATCGCCTGAGACAGAGCACATTGTAAACACTGTAAACATTTCAGACCCCCTTCACTCAAATATGTGCTTTTCTTCTATTTATGTTTTCTAAATTGTCTGACCTTGACTAAATGGACTTGTATCTGTGCAACGTTTGTCACCAGAGAGGTTCCTTTACTGCAGGGGGCGCAGTCTGTGCACGACAGGCACATGAGAAAGTAGCACCAGCAGAGCGCAAAATATTTTTGAATATATGAAGAAACAGCTGTTATGGCGTGTCATGTGGGTCACACTGCGTCACCTCATGTTACCCCCACACACTGCAAACACAGGTAGAAAGAATTTGTTTATTCCAGCCAGAGAGAAGCGATCAGGTGAAGTGTTTACACCGCCGCTCTCAACCTGATTGAGAATAACTTTCAACTGGTTAATTGGTGACTCTAAATTGTCCGTAGGTGTGAATGTGAGTGTGAATAGTTGTCTGTGTCTATGTGTCAGTCCTGTGACAGTCTGGTGACCTGTCCAGGGTGAACCCAGCTGGGACAGACTCAACCCCTCCACGACCCCTAACAGGATAAGCAGTTATGAAAATGAATGCATGAAAAAACAGGTGCTCATTTAATTTTTTTTACCAAACAAACTGGAGAAAATAGTGGATTTGTTGGGGGCTGTTTTCAGCAGCCGTTTAATCCTCATTTAGTGCCCTAGTGAGTATTTGTGGCGGCAGGACGGTGTGTGTGTGACTGAGTCTAAATAAACTGCAGTGTGTGTGTGTGTGTGTGTGTGTGTTCATGGTGATGAAGTGACACAGTGTGGCTCACTGATGTGTTTTAATAACAGTGGAGCTCTACGGCTCAGAGGAAGAAGATACCAGGCTTTGATACACACATTTACTTGTCACACACACACACTCAGTGTTTGTTTGGTCTTTTAATGTGATTTGTTGTGAGTAAGAAAAATGTAGAATATCCTCTTTTAATAAAGAAGAAATGAGGTGAGGTGACAAGTCCTCACCTCACCTGGCTGATGAGTGCAGCATCAGTTATCACAGCAGTGACTTGAGTATCACAGTGAGCGCCGCTTGTTTTGGTGCCGCAGCAACGCCGACGTGTGTGTGTGTGTGTGTGTGTGTGGGCGAGAGAGAGGGAGTTGGAGAAAGATGGAGGGTGCGATAGATTGGTTGTAGAGTAGAGGCAGGCGGGTGGGCGCTGAGCCAGCAGCTGGCTCATGTGTCCCTCAGCAGCAGAGCGTGGGCATTGTTTTGGGTTGTGCAGGCTGTCAGGTTGGCGTGCTGCATTATTTAGCGGACATGAGTGGGCAAAAAGGGGGAGGCAGAGGAAGAGACCGCAAACACAGAGAGGGACTGCTTCTAATAGACGAGACAGGGAAGCTGCTGAGCTGTTAGTTTAAAACAAATCAGCATTCACACACTTTTTTTTATGTTGTTCCTCAAAATCCTCGTTTGTGTCAGAGTGTGCCGGCAAAACACCAAACACACTCGACTGTGTGACACAGTAATTATCCTGCAAAATGGAACTGGCTTTATTATTTGCATTATTCCTGTTTGTTCCTGAGCTGAGGTAAACATGAAACTGTTTTCATGACCACACTGAATTATCCTGTGACTCATTGGATCAACAGATAGATAGATAGATAGATAGATAGATAGATAGATAGATAGATAGATAGATAGATAGATAGATAGATGCATTGCTGTAATGTTGTTTTGGATATTTCTGTGTGAGCACACTGCCCCCATGTGTGAACATGTGGAGAAAACAAAACTCAAGTGTATCTAGTCCATCATCAGCAGCAGCCTGTCTCAGAGGACGTCACTGCTCAGATCACAGTCAGATAAGGAAGCCGTTCACTGTCTCAGTACCTGAACACACAGAAGGAATTTGATGCCTTTTTTGTTGCATTGCTCTCAGATACTTACACAGAAGTATTCCAGTCCCTCCAGGATCTCGTGGACTTTGTTCGGGGCGAGTGTTGTGGCCAGAAGTGCCTGACATCATGGCAGCTTTTCTGAAAATAACTGCGATGCAAGATTTTTAAAAAATATTTATGTAAATATTATATAAAAAACATGAGGAGCAACGACTGACAGTGAAAATAAAATTTGCACATACAAGTAAGTTTTAATATGTACAAATAGTAAAAGGAAATAAATACTGGTTAATATTATTTAATGTATGTGCATGTGGTGCATTAGAAACTATAAAAGTACAATGTAAATCAGGAGCAGTGGATGTTTTGGTGTTATTGGACAGTTTGGCTGATTCACCTGTTCATCAGAGTGACGGCCTGCACGAGGAACCTGTTGTGTCAGGTTGTTTTATCGTACAGAGCTCTGTAGCAGTTATATCTAACACATCAACAGTTCATCACAAAACACACTAAAAAGAACAAAAGATGACCAGCGATGTGTAGTTTCAGTCCGCCTGCTGGGATCTGATTTGTACTCTCTCTCCTCTCGATGTGTTTCAGGTGTGTGGAGAGAAAAGCAGGTTTGAGAAGCTGATGGAATATTTCCGTCACGACGACAACAACATCGACTTCATGGTAAAGTTCAACAACAATAACAATCAGTTAAACAGTCGGTTGTCTAATGAGCCTGCAAGTGATGCTATGTGAGGTTATTCTATATACACATACACTCACTGGCCACTTTATTAGGTACATCTGTTTAGCTGCTCGTTCATGCAATCAGCCAATCAGGTGTCAGCAGCTCATTAACATTCAGTCATGTAGACATGGTGAAGACGAGCTGCTGAAGTTCAAAGAACGGAGTTATCTAGTGGATAACTGTAACGCACTTCTCATTGGGATTCCTAGCAAGAGCCTGCAGAGGCTTCAATACATCCAAAACTCTGCAGCGAGGATCCTGATGAGAGTGCAGAGACATGAGCACATCACCTCCATTCTCTACCCAGGATTGAGTACAAGGTTTCCCTCCTCACACACCAATGTATCCATGACTTGTTTTCATTTATTTATTTATTTATTTATTTTATATAATAGTTTTTTTTTATTTTTGAATTGTGCGTAAGACACATCACAATACAAAACATTGGACAGACAACACAAAACAAACAATAGACAGGACACTGCTGAGGTTACAGCTACAGATGCAGATAATTATAAATATACCAAATAATAAGTTGCAAAAATTAATTTCCCTTTGGGATTAATAAAGTACTTCTTAAATGAAGGAATATTAGAGACTTTGATTTACATTGGGAGGAGGGATTCAAGGATCAAAGATAGTTTGAAATGTCTATACATAAATATACAACCGCAAGGACGGCCACAATAAAGCACAGCATTGGTCCATTTCCCAATTCATACAAGCCCTAACCCCAACAAACAACCTCACCTCAGTATTGGCAGAAATCCACTTTAACGAATATTTAAAAACTGTTAATACAAGCTACATAAGAAGTCCATATTTTGTCGTATATGTCCAGATTTCCTTTCATTTTATAGTACAAATAATCAAATGGGATGTAGCTTGACAGTTCTGCTCTCCACTGACAGAGGGTTGGAGGGTTGGAGAAGCAGGGGCTTTCCAATTGACAGCAATGCATTTTTTTGCAGCTATGAAAGCAAGATTGCAGAATTTCTTTTGGTCACAGTCACCAAAATTAAAATGACCAAGCAAACAGAGGCGAGGGTTGGTTACACAACTGAGATCGAGACATTGTGAGATAACAGATCATATTTCCTTCCAGTAGCGTGAGTTTATCACAAGACCACAGCAGATGCACAAGTGACCCTTTTTGTCTTTTACATCTCCAACACAAAAAAGACATTTCTGAATGCATGGCATGCAGTTTTACTGGAGCACACTATGTTCTGTGCAGAGTCTTAAATTGTAAAAGCTTGTGCCTCCTCCTCATCAGTATTTTCCTCAAGGTCATTTGTTCTTAGTAGAAGACGTATCATCTGGAAAAGCTTTTATCAAACCTTGGTGAAGTCTAGACATTAATTTAGCTGGTTTCTCTGGTTTTATTAATAGCTCCTCTGTAACTGAAGATTTCGGTTCCTCCAGTGTTTGTTGTATCGACTGAATTAAACTTCTTAATTGCAAAAAAAGAAAAACCTGTGAGCTAGGTGCATCATATTTATCTTGAAGCTGTTTAAATGACAAAAGTTCTCCATTATCACACAAATTAGTAAAAGTTAATATGCCTTTTTCTGCCCACTGTTTGAAACCACTGTCGCAAAATATATAATGCAGTGCAGGATTTTTCCGTATTGGAGCGAACGGCGATAAAGGCTTATTCCAGTTAATGAACTTGTGTGCACAGTTCCATATTCTCACAGAGTGAAGTATAATTGGGTTACTAGTTATTTTCCTAAGGTTTTTCATTCCACAGTAAGGGCCATGCTTCATATCCAGAGGTAATACATCATTATTTTCTATTCTGGTCCAAACACCAGGCTTTTTAAACCATTGTGCCAGTGGTCTTAGCTGAGCTGCCCAAAAATATAGTTTCATATTTTGATGAAAAGGGTATTATAAATAAAATGTATTATTATTATTATTAATTATTTTAGTCATGCTTATTTGATTATCATCCATATTATTTAATTTAGTTTTTTTTTTCTTTTAACAAAATGTTATGGTTTTCATTTATTAAACATTTTTTTTTTTTTTTTTTAACATAATTTTTGTCATTTGCTTGTAAAGCACTTTGAAGTGCAGTGATTTGTTTCAAAAAGTAAAATATGAGTAAGTTTGGGTGACTGATTGATATAAAACATGATAATAGAAACACAATCAATGATGCCCATCATAGTTTGATAGAGCACAAGATGATGTTTAAAAGATATTCAGTTTTCCATCATGTAAAGAAAAAAGGATTTTTGATAAATATCAAAATACTGAACTGATTATCAGAACAGTAGATTAAGTTTCTATCTATCGAATAACTGATGCAGCACTACATGGAACGCAAAAGAACTATCAAAGCAATTTTAACAATTTGCAGTATTTATTCTCCGTAATCAAAAGTAGGGCTGCAGCGACTAATCTAACACTTACTTTCATAATCATTTAATATGCCAGTTGTTTCCTCTCTTACACGTTTGCTCCATAAAACATCAGAGAACAATGAAATATGCCTGTCACAACGTCATGGAGCACAAGATGTCGCCATCAAATGTCACCAGCCATCAGCCAGGCGTTTGGTTTTCTCACATTTGTGAAACTGGAGCTGTGATTTGACATTTGTGCTCGATAAGTTACTAAAACTGAATAGCTGATTAATTGATTAAGTTCCTGTCGATTGATGAGAAACATGAAAAGAAAACAAACTGATTTTGAGACCGATTTTAACAATTTTCTGTTTTTGTTTTCCTCAGTCACCACAGTCTCACCTCAGCCTGATGTGACCTGTATAAATCTACATGACAGACCATAATACTCACACCTACAGTCACAGTCAAAGCTTGTCTTTGCAGACGCGGCGTCCTGTCCTGCATGTGACAGTACAAGTGATGTAGCTCCTCTGTGTGTCCACCAGGTGGCCTGTATGCAGTTCATCAACATCGTGGTCCACTCAGTGGAAAACATGAACTTCAGAGTCCACCTGCAGTACGAGTTCACTCATCACGGGCTGGACGACTACCTGGAGGCAAGTTTGACCTTTGACCCTTCAGCCATACGGCCCATTTAAATCAAAACCTTAAACACGTGGACATTTTATTCTGCAGTTAGACTCAGAACCTACTGATGAATCACACTGACAGAATGTTGCATTCATTTTGTGCACGTGTAACGTGTTACTCAGTGACATCATGGTGATTATTGCTCTTTAAATATTTGTGTTTGTGAGCAGAGGTTAAAGTTCACAGAGAGCGACAGGCTGCTGGTGCAGATTCAGGCCTATCTGGACAACGTGTTCGATGTGGGAGCTCTGCTGGAGGACGCAGAGACCAAGAACGCTCTGCTGGAGCACATGGAGGAGCTGCAGGAGCACAACACGCAGGTACACACACACACACACACACACACACACACACACACACACACACACACACACAGATGCACACAGTGTGTATGATGGTAATCACAATGTATGAATGAACCTTTGTGTGACAGCTGAGCTCCAGGCTTCAGGAGAGTGAGAGGGAGGCGATGGAGAAAGTGTCAGAGATGGAGAAGAAGCTCATTCAGACGACAAAAGAGGTGGAGCTGTTGAAGGTGGAGTAAACTCTTCTTCTCTTGATGATTTAATATTCTTAAAGGAAAAGTACAACCTGGGTTTTGTCTTCAGAGCTGCGGTTGTTTCTGTTATGATATAACTGTTTGCAGTGAAGTAATTTACAACATGGCGTTACTGATAAAACAGAGCAGCTAATGTGGCTGCAAGAAGTTGTGGAGTGAGATGATGTGTAATGCTGCTGATGTTCATGGTTAGTATTTCACTGTGATATTTATGGTCATATACACAGACTTCATCCTGTCTCCTGACTGTGTCTGTATCGTACTGTTCATCGTAGGAGAGTCTGCGTGAATCCTGCTCCCAGGTGACCCTGCTGCAGCAGCGAGAGCGAGAGAGGGAGCTCGAACGTGAGCGGGAAAGAGAGCGCGAGAGAGACAGAGACCGATGCACTCAGGCCCTGAGGGAGCTGGAGGTTAAAGTCCAGGCTCTGGTGGAGCAGGGGCTGGTCAGGATGGAGCGCTCCTCCTCTGGACAGCTGGATGTTCAGGTGGTGCCCGTCATCCAGCACGTGATCCAGAAAGGTCAGAGCTGCTGATCGTGTCACGCCAGCAGACTGGAATAATCACTATTACTATTATTAGTCTAATTACCTGAGAGCCACTGGTCAGCTCGCTCTCTCACAGGAGGGCCAGTATTCACTCATTTTTTCCTGCTGCTCTGCGTGATAGAGAATCAGCTTCCTCCTCCGCAGATGAGACAGGAAGCAGTCACATTAAACGCCATGAAAAGTGTCTCACTTCTCTTCAGACTCTCTGTCCTCCAGGTCAGGCTGTATTTGAGGTTTACATAGAGACACTTTGGTGCCACGTCTGTCACCTTTAAACGCTGAATGTGAAATAAAATGTCAAATGTTATGCTCAGATTTTGCAGCCTTGGAGCTGTGGAGAAATATAAATTAGAAAAATGTATATTTGTGGGACAGATTTAATACTAAATTGCTAATATTTGATGGGCCAGTTTATCCTCCTGCTCACACAGCATGCTGTTACTATGATGCATTAGAAATAAGATGTTTGTATTAAATTAGTCACAAACTTTGATAAAGTTTCCACATTGACTTATAATGTCTCTAATTTCTCAGCAGCCAGCACCGATTCATTATTGACCACAAGTGTAATTCATACTCAGGCAGCCTCCTCTGCAGGTGGTGTGATTACAGATGAAGTCAGTGTGAAGACATGAGTAGACATCAAATGCACCGTCCACTGGGTCGTGTGAATTAAAGGCAAAGACTTGTTTTTGCAGGTTGCAAATCAGCTTATGTGGAGACGTCAGTTCAGTTATCTGGAAACAACTCAGTTATTTTGCACAAATTATCAATGAATTGTTTGTTTCATGTCAATAATTGCAATTAGCTGCTCAGCTAGCGTAACAGTTTTTATGCCTCAGCGCCGACAATAGCCGCGGACGGAGGCATCATGTTTTCGGGTTGTCTGTGCGTCTGTAAGTCCTGTTCTCATGAACGTGATGTCTCATGAACGCCTCGTCTGAACACTCGTCTTAATCAGCTGTTGAGGGCTGGAGGTTTTGCAAAAATTTGCTCGGAAGCTCAGAAAATCACGGACACAGTGACAAAAAAACACAGTGTAGTGAGGCGAAATGCCAAGAGGACAAAGCTCGTTCCAAAACGAGGGTGAATGTGTGGCGGCTTTAACTTTCACTTTTCCTGATGATACTGTTTACAAATGTTAAACTAAAGTTCCTGCATAGTGCACCTTTAAGTTTTTATCCAGAAAGGTCTAATGGCTCCACTTCCTGACAGCACAGAGCTCAGAGCGTCTTTGTTCTCCCCACAGCTAAAGAAGAAACAGATTCAGGTAACAACCAGGAGGCGTCTCCCTCCTCCTCAGACCTTCAGCCTCAACTCTCTGAGGCTCCTCTGCAGTCAGCGACAGTACAAGCTCCTCCTGCACCACCTCCTCCTCCACCTCCTCCTCCTCCTCCTCCTCCTCCACCTTCAGGCTCAACTCCTCCTCCTCCTCCACCACCACCAGCAGCTCCACCACCCCTGCTGCCTCCTGGAGGTGGTACGACCCAGCCATCAGGGGATGTGACTGATGGGAGCTCAGGTGAGTTCACCTCGTTCTGCTTAAAGAAAAGTCTGAGAAATAAACAGATATATTTTATAACATTATTTAGATTTTCTATTTTAGAAGATGAACATTTTTTCATTTTTATTCCAGGTTGTAAAAAGAAGAAGCCGATTCAAACCAAATACCGAATGCCACTGTTGAACTGGCAGGCTCTTAAATCCAACCAGGTGGCAGGAACCATCTTCAATGAGCTGGACGACGAGCACGTCTTAGAGGTTTGTGTCCGTCTCGTTTCCACTTCATACAACGTGAGAGCATCTTTCCAGAACGTGAAACTGACACTCTCACAGACAGTGAAACAGTTTCTTCAGTATATTTTAATACAGTAATCAGAAATATTTGGATTTAAATGGTGTAATTAAACTTGCAGTGTACATAAGTCCTTAGTAGCCTTTTACACTGCGTCAGTTATTGTAAGAAGACCTGTGATGTTTGTGTTGTGTCTGTATTTATATTGTTCAGCGGTGGACAGTGAGGATTCTGAGGTAGTTTTCATTTACTAAAGAATATCTTCATTAAAACAGTATTTTATTTTACTTTGTCCTTTATTTGTCTCTCTGGTCTGAATCATTTCCACGTGTCACTCATACAATAGATTTTTTCATGGCAGACATTTTGACTTGTAGCAGGAAAAGCACGGGTGGAACAAACAGTGGCTGTGGTCCATCTGGTCTTTTTCCTGCTGCTACGAGCCAAAATTTCTGCTGTGAAAAAGGTCTGTTTACACCAAAACCGCTCCAAGCAGTGGCAAGTGCGGCCTGTGGCGAGCTACCATGCGATGGCAATGGAAAGCTGCGGCGGTCGCTCTGAGAGCTGGCCAGCTGTTAAATTTTGTGGCAACAGATCTTTAGGCTGGACACAGTTTAACTTCTAGCAGTGAATTGCGCAGAGTTTTATTCTTGTATCTACATGTCATGTTGACTTATGTTACAAAGAACTTCCTCCTGCCTGAAAGGTGTTATCACTGCTGAGCGCTGCACTTTGCTGCTGCTTGATATGTTTTCCACGTGAGAAAGTTCTTGTTTCATCGCCACAAACATGAGCCACGTCCATCTGTTCTAATTCATCTCTGCATATTTCTGTTCTCAGGAGCTGAACATGGCGACTTTGAGGAGCAGTTTAAGACCAAGGCGCAGTCCGCCCCTGTAGAGCTCGGGACCCTCAAGATGAAACTGGCCCATAAGACCCCCAGTAAAGTGTCTCTAATGGAGCCCAACAGGGCCAAAAACCTGGCTATCACCCTGCGCAAGGAGGGAATGGCTGCATCTGATATCTGCTGCGCAATGAGACGTGTGTACCAAAAATCATGTGATGATTCTGACTGTTTGTCCTGGTTTTATTATTCAACACGAGTGTCACTGGCGGCTCCGCAGGTACAACCAGAGAGCTCTGAGCCTGGACTTCCTGGAGCTGCTGGAGCGTTTCATCCCCACAGAGTATGAAATGAAGCTCATCCACAACTACGAGTACGACGGCAGGCCCCTGGACGAGCTCAGCGAGGAGGACCGCTTCATGGTGCTCTTCAGCAAGATCCCGCGGCTCTCACAGCGCATCAGCACGCTCACATTCATGGGCAATTTCCCTGAGAGCGTCCAGCTAATACAGCCGGTGAGTTCATGAAGGAGGGTTCAGTAAATGTAACCGTGTGAGAGAAGAGACTGAAGGTCGGAGGCATCACGTCCCTACACTCAAGATGTGTCTCTGTACGCTCTACTAGGACTAAGTCTTTATTTATTAATTTCTTTATTTGGATTCCCATCAGCGGGGTCGCTAGTCTTCCCGAGTCAGCAATCAGCAAGTATTAGTAAAACAAAAAAGGCAAAACATGCCAAATCTAAGGTTCAGAAAACAAGTGAAATGACTCTACATATGAAACAAAAAATTTTTTTTTATCACAAATACATACTGAATGTCATTTAAGACAATATTATATAACTGATTTCAAATGAATAGATAAATATGCCTGTGAAGTAAATTCTGGAATAATTTAATGACGCTTTAGATGTAAATATATTTACATATTTGTTGCCTCATTTATTTTATTTATGTTGTAGGCTGATTTATTTCTGTATTTTAATATTGGCTTAAATGGCACTCCATAAAATGCAGAGAAAAAAAATCAAAAAGTAGTTTTACTGAATTGATTTAGAAGAATAAGGAACTTGGTAACAACATTACAAAATACTATAAAACCTAAAATGCTTCTCTGTGAAATGACTGACAGCATGAAAGGTGAAACACACTCTGATAATTCAGCTTAATGTCCTTTAAACAACAGAACTGTCTGTTTTAACAGACGAGGCCAAATGTAGGTTTGGATTCCTGTTAATACATTTGGCTGAGAGACAAATCATTAATTTCAGTTTCAACTCTGTCTGGCAGCAAATGAACGCCATCATCGCTGCGTCGATGTCGATCAAATCCTCCAGCAAACTGAAGAAAATCCTCGAGGTGAGTACACAGCTTGTTATAACAATTAAGTGTGTTTGAACTTCAGCTGATGTTCGACCGATGTTTTACACTTCTGACTCAACATCACGTCTCTGTGCTGTGTGGGAGTCATTTGTGGAAAAGAATTACACAGTTGGATATTAATTGTAAAGTTTAAAGTTGAAGAACTCTGAATTACAGCTAAAAGATCAGTTTAAGCTCCGTCTGCACGTGGACAACTTTTAAGGTGGAACGTTAACATTACAAGTTAACGTTCCACCTTAAAAGTTGCCGGCAGTCGGCCCAGTGAATGAAGTTATTTTTTCTCAGGCTCCAGCTGCTGTGAGAGGCAGCAAAACAGTTTACTAATAAAACTCTAGCTCCACCTTTTAGCACCAGATCTGTGTGCTAGGTACCAACAGAGGGGGGAGCAAACATGAGGACGCTAAGGACGCTGCTGTTGGGAAAACAGTGGAATCTGGTGGAATACAGTAAAATTGTCAACTATCACTACTTTTCTTCAAAATGTAATGCTGACATTACAGAGTGCATGTTTTTTTTACTGTAAATGCAGTGAGATTTAAAAAATGTGGTTTTAATGGAAGTCAATGAAGCATTTGAGGCCACAAAGGCGTCCAGAGAGAATATCTGACACTACATAAAAAGTACTACTGCAATCAAATCAATTTTGTTGCTAATCTCTGACATATCCAAGACTCTCATCACCACCACAGTCCACCCCTTCCTATTTATTATATGGAAACTAAAAAAAAAAAAATTTTTTTTTTTAAATAAAAATTGAAATATTTGAAATAATTAAACTGTCATTTAAAGGATTAAAATCCTTAAAAGTACTGAATGTTTGGTAGTTTTGAGCAATTGTGAAGTTGTTTTAGTGATTTATGCAAAAAAGCAGAAAAAAATCTTGATGTATGATTTAATAGCAGTTTTTGGTGCGTGTACATTTTTGCCACAAAGGTGTCCAGAGGGTGAAAAATGCAAAGAAGACACTGGATTTCAAAAATGTTACTCAAAAGAAAAGTTCTTGCAAAAATTCATGCCACAAGCTGTAACACAGCCAAAATGATCACCAAATCAAAAAAGAAGTTGAGGGAGGCGAAAGGGTTAATCTGAAATATGTTTTGTGTAAGATTGTTTTTTCTGACAAAAGTAAAGAGTATTGTGGTCTCTCAAACTTCAGGTCCATGTCGGCTTCTGTGTGCGTGAATGAATGATTTTATTGTTGCTCACTGAAAAATAAAGTTTTTCTCTCTGTTTCTGATGAAAAGATCATTTTAGCATTTGGAAACTACATGAACAGCAGCAAGCGAGGAGCAGCGTACGGCTTCCGCCTGCAGAGTCTAGATCTGGTGAGTCCAAACGTGTTCGACTCTTTAATGTATCATCACCTCAAATCCAAAAGTCATGTAAACAAATAAGTCTTATTTTTGACTGTTGTTGTTTTTTGTTTTCTGCTCCGAAGCTGTTGGACACCAAATCAACAGACAGAAAACAGACGCTGCTGCATTTTATCGTCGACATCATCCAGGAGAAATATCCAGACGTGCAGTCCTTCTACACAGAGCTGCACTTCCTGGACAAGGCAGCGCTGGGTGAGTACGTGAGCACAGGTGTTGAGGGGCGTAGCAGCAGCAACTTCTTTAATATTTTAAAAAGTTTACAATATATAGATCCTTTGTTTACTGTTAGTAAACAGTATGATGTTTTGTGGTGGGCGGGGCTTAGCTGGAGGCAGACGGCAGACGTCCCCTCAACTTAAGAAAATAAATAAAAAATATTTCTGTCATGTCGAGTCCTGAATATTATATAAATAATTGTAGTAACGGCTTCAAATTGCTGTTAAAACAAAAAGTATACTGAAGGTGTTATTATATGTTATATTATAGGATGTTTGTTGTATGTTTTGATGCGTTTTTAAGACTATGTGACAAATATGTTTCTTTCCAGGAGATTAATATTTAACAGAAATGTTCCTTTAGTAGAAATTGAATGGATCATGGTTGTAAATTCAGTCGCTCTGGTGCAGATATGAACGTGTCAAATGTTAATGAGAAGTTAAGACATCATTTTTCCTTTGTGCAGTTTATCTGTGCTCTCACCCCGACACCTCAGTGTGACCTCTGCGTCAGCGTTAATACCATAACGTCTAATTACAGCGCTATCAGCTGTGATACAAGTGTTAAATTGAACTTGTGAATGAGTGTGAGCTGACTCTCTCGTCTGCTGTAGTTTCCATTGACAGCATCCTGCAGGATGTGCGGGCCCTGGAGCGAGGCATGGAGGTGACCAGGAGGGAGTTCACTGTAGAGAAAGACAATCCTGTGCTGCAGACGTTTCTCAGCCGCAACACCGAGCTGCTCGACTCGCTCATAGCTGATGGGAAAACTGCCCAGGTCAGATTTGTTTACCTTAATACAAACTGTCTCCGTACAAACACCATTTTGTATTCCATTAATACACCTCTTATGGAAACCCATTTACACCAGCGCGATAAAGAAATTCATCCTAGTTGTTATGAGACTTTCTTGAATGTATCACGTGGTATTGAAAAAATAATGACTTAGTATCTCATGATAATGTGTTAGTGTTGTAACATGAGCAACTTCCTCACTTAGGATCTCAAAATAGCAAGTTAGTGTCTCTCTTGACTTAATATCTCATAAAAGAGAGATTTGAGATTTATCATCTCAAAATGGGTTAGTGTCTCAAAATAATGACCTGGTATCTCAAAAGAAACACAATAAACAACAATAATAGATAACTCTTAAAATAATGACTTAGTATTTCAAAATATTGTCTCAATATCTGAACATAATGACTAAATATCTCTGAATAATGACATAGTATTTCAAAAATAATGACTTAAATCCTATTCAGACAGGATTAGTTTAAAATTATCGCCAGGGATTTTAGTCCCGTCCAAACGCTAATCGTTGTGTACACACAATCCTGATCATGGGCAATATTTCATATGAATTATTATTATCCTTCAGCTGATGCTACAGGAAGCAACGCAGCACGCACATGCCGACAGAGAGGTGACGCCAGGGCGCAACCGAGTTACCACTCCCATCTCTGGTAGAACATTTATATTACAGACATCCTGTGGTAAACTGGCATTAGTCCACATCTCTATGTAAAACTAATCCTGTCCGTATGGAACTAGTGTCGCTAAAGGAGGACTTCATATCTCAAAATGAGTGATTACCTCAAAATAATGACTTGGTATCTCAACATAGTGAAATAGTATCTCAAAATTAATCAGCATCTTGAAATGAGGTTGTATCTCTAAAGAATTAGTTTCTCTAAATCATGACAAAATACATCAAAGTGATGAGTTATCATTTCAAAATAATGACTTTTTATGTCATCTTGTTGAGATACTGTCTCAAAATAATGTCAAAGTGTCTCAACCTGATGACGTAGTGTATTGAAATAGTGATTTAGTTTCTCAAACTAACAAATTCTTATCTTGAAATTAACACATAATATCTCTAAATAATGAAATTGTAGAGCTGTTGCCCCTTATACAAAGAGCTGCTCCTTGCTGTAGCAGCGACGGGCTCAATTCCAACCCACAGTCTGCATGTCGTTCCCTCTCTCTCATCTTCACACTGCAGTTGTCTCATCAAATAAAAGCAAAAGGCGCCAGAAATATCTGAAAATAAATAAATAAAATAAATAAAATTAAAACTTTCTCATAAGGCTGAAGTCCAAATATTGAGAAAGTTTTTTTTTTCTTTTGAGACGCTAACTCAGTAATAATATAATGAAGTTTCTCATTAAAGTGACGCACAGGATCTGTTCTGTTCACTTCCATCCTGCCTGAAGCTAAAGATTGTTTTGTCTCTCTGACAGGATGCTTACGACTCTGCTGTGGAGTACTTCGGCGAGAACTCTAAAACCACTCCGCCCTCCATGTTCTTCCCCGTCTTTGTCAGGTTCATCAAAGCATACAAGGTCAGATAACGTTCCTTTTATTGATCCCTGGCGCGGCTGAACCGACAGTGCAGATACTCGCTGCTTCACTGATAATGACAAACAGATATTACTGTACACTCGCAGCGCAATCAGAGAGCTGATGTCACGCTTTTGATCTGACCTTCAGACGCAGAGAAGTGAACTAAATACTGTTTGTCTGACAGCAAGCTGAGCGGGAGAACGAGCAGAGGAAGAAACAACACGTCCTGAACTGTGAAGCTCCGTCAACTCCACCTAAACCTGAAGTCACAGGGAATAAGGTAACTTGTTGTTCCTAAAAATATAACACAACTGCAGCTATTCATAGACGCACTGGTTCTGTAACTCGGGTCTTATTCTGAAAGTTTTATCCTCAGTTTCTGTCAGTTATAATATTGTATATATTATAAACAAAGTGAGGAAATGGCTTGTGGCTGTTGCTAAATCAAAAAGACAGGAAGAACCTAAAACAAAGAAACTGGAGCATAAAAAACAAGGACACACACTGAGGTGGTACATATGTGTAAAACACACACAGAGGTATTGGCACACACTCACACAGACTGCCTTGATTACAAGATCAGACAAATGAGAACCAAGCTGTAAGAAAGTGGAGTCATCCTAAAGATGTTTGATGTTTCAGGTTTCCGTGACGTCCAAACTGCCGCAGATGGATCTGATAGCGGAGCTGAAGAAGAGGCAGGTGTCTCCTCTGGTGAGGGAGGGCAAGGACGGAGCCATCGAGGACATCATCACAGGTACACAACAGCCTGGAGACACACTCTGTCCATTGTAACATGACTTCAGTGTTTACTGTGGCTGAGCTCAGTGTGTTCACCATCAGGGTTCCTCTATGACGTAAAGGAATAGTTCAGCATTTTGGGAAATGCACTTCTTTCCAAGAGTAAGATGAGACGATCGATAGAACTAGTCCTGCCTGCAGTCAGGACGTAGTTAGCCTAGCTTAGCTTAGACACTGGAGACAGGAGCTACAGTTAGCCTGGCTCTGTTAAACTGAAGCTAAGAAGACAATGAGCTAACGCCCGGGCCACACTGCCTGCGTGAACAGTGAGGCATCTACAGGATAGGAACTTTTTTTCTGCATGATGAGCAGTTTTCAGATAAATTTTTTTTTTAATGATCATATTGGCATTATACGACCTTTCACTACAGTCTCAAGGTCTCCATCTGGCACAGACGTGAGAAATATAAATATTTCAAACTTGTTTCTGTGGACAGTGTCCCTTCATTTGTTAAGACAAGGCTTTTATTGTGAAATATATATATGACCATTATGTTGAAATTGCAGTGGCTTGCACGGCTCCATAAATAAGCAGAGTATCAGCTTTTGATTGTGGAAATACAGTTGAAAGAAGCAGCGCCGCAGCAGAAACGCTGTCTGTGTGAACACTGCACATGTGCGAGCCTCAGCGGTAAATCGAGGTAGCTGTAACAAAGTGCTCACATAGGCAGCACGGCCTGGGCGTAAAGCTCACCTATCAACATGTACCTCGCCGTTTGAACTGAGCAAAAAAACAAAAATTGAATTTCACCCTAAACTCACAAATTGTTTACATTACATTTCTGTTTGTGTTGAGATTAAACAAACAAGATGCAACATGTTGATCAGTGAGTTTTACTGTTTGCTGACTTCCAGCTCTGTATGAAATAGTTTACGTGATAAAGATCTTCTCTCAGAAAGAAAACAAATATCTTTATTTCCCAGAATGTTGAGCTAACCTTTGACGGGAAACTGAAGGTTAATTGTTACAGCTGCGAAATGTGTCCCCTTTTTCTACATGAAATACTTTTTTCCTGGCTAACTGACCTTGGGAAAGATGCACGTCTAAACATTTCCTCCTGTTATTTATTTTAGGAAACTCAGCCTTTTATCTCTAAATTCTTCGCTCTCTTTTCTGTCTTTTACGACTCACATTTCTTGTCCTTGCCTTTCTCTCTCCTCCTCTTGTTTGTCCCTCCTCTCTCCCTGTTGTTTCTCTGGTGCCTTCAGCTCTTAAGTCCGTGCCCTTCACGGCTCGCTCTGCCAAGCGCTCCTCTCGTCTCTTCTGCGACTCCGTCTTCAGCGAAGAGGTGACTTCATGAGATCCCTCGCTGCTCTGTGCTGCCCTGCTCACAGCAGCTGCTTCTCTCTCACTGCACCTCTGACACTCTGCACATCTTTATCTTTACCTGTATGTGTTCATGTCATATCACAGTCTGACTCATTAACTAACAGTCTGACTCATTAACTTACAGTCTGACTCAGTGATTTGAGGCACAGAAATACTGTGGTCACAACATGTTGAATAAAAACAAGACACAGGTTAAAGCCACTTTTAAACAGCTCCATACATGACTATAAGCAGACACACAGCAGGCGCGTCCACTTACTTTTGTCTGCACAGAATATTTAAAATCCTTGTTAATGTACTTTCTCGCAGGAAGTAATTGCAGTTACAAAATGTTACACAGTCACATACACACAATGACACATTAGACTGCAACATTATTTACTGAACTTTTGAAGATATACTTTACAGTGATCTGTTTGTCAGAAAATATTTACTGCATTTGTGTTGCACTTTATTACAGTTTTTTGTGCTATACTGTTTTTTCATGACATTTCATTGACATAGTACTTTGACTTTTTCTCATATATTTTTATGACACACTATACAATGAGTTTTTTCCTCAACTTTTTCATGGCACACTAAACGACTTCTCCGCATGATTTTTCAAGACATACAATACTCTGATTTTTCTCTCTGGTTTTATTGCATACTATACGAAAACTTAATAGATTTTTTATGGCAAACTATACCATGAATTTTTCATATTTTTTTAACACATACACATACACATAGTTTACTCTAGTGTTGTCACGATACCAAAATCTTTGTTTCGGTACCCATACCAATATGAATTTCGATACTTTGATACTTTTCGTTACTTTTCCTAAAGAAAAGTACTTTTGGCTACAAACCTTCAGAACGATAAATAGCAGGGGTGTAACGGTACCAAAAAATCGTGGTTTGAAAGTACCTCAGTACGGACGTCACGGTTTGGTTGCTCAAATGTTTCACCACGTTGGTGTTGTCTCGTGTTGTCTCCCTTTGCGAGGCAGACTTGCTCTTTTTTCACGTGCGCCAGCTGAATGTTGATACAGGTGTTGTCATACACACCACTTGTGCAATCTGTGCTCCAACAGGAACAAGAAAGGTGTTTGTGAGCATAAATGAGTAAAATAAATTAACTAAATTAATGAATTGAATCAATTTCAAAGTACCGGTATTTTCCAAATGCAGTATAGTACAGTTTGGAATACTCTAGTACTGCGGTACTATTTTAGTACCGGAATACCGTGCAACACGAGTTTACTATGGCATTTTCCTTGATTTTGAACGACACACTATACTATACTTTGACTTTTCACATTTTTTATCACATACTGTGCTATTCTTTCATGTCCTCCTATACGACATGTTTTTTCCTAATTTTTGTAGCATACTTTGACATTTTTGTGTAAGCTTTGGTTCTCCAGCTCGAGGCTTTTGATGCGACTGAATATTTCTCCTCGATCAGCTGTTCTTTGCATGACATCATATGACACGACTCCTTTTTGTTACACTTTTTACAGCCTAATATACTAAAAAAAATGTTTTTTATGACATGCTTTACTGACACTTTCTCCAGACTTTTCAAGGCTCTACTGTGACATTTTTATGTCATACTTTCCTATGATTTTGAGCGCTTTCTGTTTTTTTAATTACGTACTTTTTACTGAGATTTTTTTGTGTGGCATACTGTGCCCTTTGTTTATTTGATCACATGGTACTCTGACATTTTGGTGACATTTTTATCACATACTATACAATGTTTTTCAGATGACTTTCAGTGACCCTTCTTTATATACTTGGACATTTGACATTTTAATGCTTATTATATGATGAATTCTTTTTCTGAAATTTGCTTTAGGTAAGTCTATTAACTTTTGCTTCACTGTGAGATCTGGATACTTCCTCCACCACTGCACATGACTGGTTAATAGTCCACGTGTTACATCACCTGTTTTGTCTCCTGCTGTTGCTCATTGTGTTTGTTCTTTGTCCTGTCTCAGATTTAAGGAATCAGCCGTACAGACGGACAGACGCCGGCAGACACAGCGCCAAGTGGAAACCAGGACAACAGCTGCACGTCTCCTCAGACATCTCCCTCTGAAACATCCTGCAGACCACACTGACCGCTTCAACTACACAAGCACAAAAAGATCAGGCACTTAAGTCACCGTGGCGACCACCTTGTTGTCTCGTGCATGTCTAAGAATGCAGAGGTGAAAACGCATGTTTCAGATAAAGACTTAAATTTCAAACTGTTCCTCACACAAATATTTTTGTGTTGGTGTCTGAATAAAGTAAAGGCCTGGACGACTGTAGAGACGTTGTGTGATTTGAATGATTAAACGTTAACGAGGGTGAATCTTAGCTGCACTCGATGTTAATGACACTGGATGTCGTCAGAGCTCATTAAGACAATTACATGGAAGAATTCAGCTGATTTGTGAAGAGAGCGCGTCATTAATGCTGCTCAGCTCAGAGTGCACCTTCAGAGCATTAGACACACACATTATTTACACAGTTCTCTTCAAAATGCTCAAGTCATGATTTTTTTTAAAATTGGTTTTATTTTAAATAGAATATTAATTATGGCTGTCCATCTTTCTGTCTTGTAGAAGGTCTCAAGATGTAGGCTGAAAATTTGTTATATATTTAAATTATTTTTAATACTGAAGTGTAAGTATAAGGAACGTCAACTTTGCTTCTGCATTTCAATAAATAAATCATTTTATACCGTTCTTGATTTTGTGTCTTGCTTTTTTGACTTTATGACTGATTATTAATGTGATACTATCCGAGACCTTTTTAATGCCAGATTGTTCTTTTTATGACGTTTTATTATGTCGGTATACTTTGACTTTTTTCCTGATTTTTTTCTATGACGAACTGGATTAATTTTCTTTTTAATTTTATGATGTACGATCACTTTTTGATGAAATTTTTAATTACAAACATAAATGTGACTTTTGTTAGGAAATAACATTGATGATTTATGATTTATGACACTATACGATGACTTTTTCACATTTTATTCAGGAATATTAACATACTCTAAAAATTTTAATGACATAATAAACTGTAACGTCTTTTCATGAAAATTTGACGTGATATACTATGACGTTTTTTCATGATTTCGGACGACATGCTATACTATGACTTTTTTTCACGATTTCGGACGACATGCTATACTATGACTTTTTTTCACGATTTCGGACGACGTGCTATACTATGACTTTTTTTCACGATTTCGGACGACATACTATACTATGACTTTTTTTCATGATTTTGGACGACGTGCTATACTATGACCTTTTTTCACGATCTCAGACGACATGCTATACTATGACTTTTTTTCACGATTTCGGACGACATGCTATACTATGACTTTTTTTCATGATTTCGGACGACATGCTATACTATGACTTTTTTTCATGATTTCGGACGACATGCTATACTATGACCTTTTTTCATGATCTCAGACGACATGCTATAGTATGACTTTTTTTTCATCCTTTTGGACGACATGCTATACTATGACTTTTTTTCACGATTTCAGACGACATGCTATACTATGACTTTTTTTTCATACTTTTGGACGACATGCTATACTATGACTTTTTTTTCATACTTTTGGACGACATGCTATACTATGACTTTTTTTCACGGTTTCGGACGACATGCTATACTATGACTTTTTTTCAGACGACATGCTATACTATGACTTTTTTTCATGATTTTGGACGACATGCTATACTATGACTTTTTTTTCATACTTTTGGACGACATGCTATACTATGACGTGTTTTCATGATTTCGGACGACATGCTATACTATGACTTTTTTTCACGATCTCGGACGACATGCTATACTATGACTTTTTTTCACGGTTTCGGACGACATGCTATACTATGACTTTTTTTCACGGTTTCGGACGACATGCTATACTATGACTTTTTTCATGATTTTGGACGACATGCTATACTATGACTTTTTTTCGGACGACATCCTATACTATGACTTTTTTTCATGATTTCGGACGACATGCTATACTATGACTTTTTTTCACAATCTCGGACGACATGCTATACTATGACTTTTTTCATGATTTTGGACGACATGCTATACTATGACTTTTTTTCGAACGACATGCTATACTATGACTTTTTTCATGATTTTGGACGACATGCTATACTATGACTTTTTTTCAGACGACATGCTATACGATGACTTTTTTTCATGATTTTGGACAACATGCTATACTATGACTTTTTTTCATGATTTCGGACGACATGCTATACTATGACTTTTTTCATGATTTTGGACGACATGCTATACTATGACTTTTTTTCGAACGACATGCTATACTATGACTTTTTTCATGATTTTGGACGACATGCTATACTATGACTTTTTTTCAGACGACATGCTATACGATGACTTTTTTTCATGATTTTGGACAACATGCTATACTATGACTTTTTTTCACGGTTTCGGACGACATGCTATACTATGACTTTTTTTCACGGTTTCGGACGACATGCTATCCTATGACTTTTTTCATGATTTTGGACGACATGCTATACTATGACGTTTTTTCACGATTTCGGACGACATGCTATACTATGACTTTTTTTCACAGTTTCGGACGACATGCTATACTATGACTTTTTTTCATGATTTCGGACGACATGCTATACTATGACTTTTTTTCACGGTTTCGGACGACATGCTATACTATGACTTTTTTTCACGGTTTCGGACGACATGCTATACTATGACTTTTTTTCACGGTTTTGGACGACATGCTATACTATGACTTTTTTCATGATTTTGGACGACATGCTATACTATGACTTTTTTTCAGACGACATGCTATACGATGACTTTTTTTCATGATTTTGGACGACATGCTATACTATGACTTTTTTTCAGACGACATGCTATACGATGACTTTTTTCATGATTTGGACGACATGCTATACTATGACTTTTTTTTTCATGATTTCGGACGACATGCTATACTATGACTTTTTTCATGATTTTGGACGACATATACTATGACTTTTTTTCGAACGACATGCTATACTATGACTTTTTTCATGATTTCGGACGACATGCTATACTATGACGTTTTTTCACGATTTCGGACGACATGCTATACTATGACTTTTTTTCACGGTTTCGGACGACATGCTATACTATGACTTTTTTCACGATCTCGGACGACATGCTATACTATGACTTTTTTTCATGATTTCGGACGACATGCTATACTATGACGTTTTTTCACGGTTTCGGACGACATGCTATACTATGACTTTTTTCATGATTTTGGACGACATGCCATACTATGACTTTTTTTCAGACGACATGCTATACTATGACTTTTTTTCAGACGACATGCTATACGATGACTTTTTTCATGATTTTGGACGACATGCTATACTATGACTTTTTTCATGATTTTGGACGACATGCTATACTATGACTTTTTTTCAGACGACATGCTATACTATGACTTTTTTCATGATTTTGGACGACATGCTATACTATGACTTTTTTTCAGACGACATGCTATACTATGACTTTTTTCATGATTTTGGACGACATGCCATACTATGACTTTTTTTCAGACGACATGCTATACGATGACTTTTTTCATGATTTTGGACGACATGCTATACTATGACTTTTTTTCAGACGACATGCTATACTATGACTTTTTTCATACTTTTGGACGACATGCTATACTATGATGTTTTTTCACGATTTCGGACGACATGCTATACTATGACTTTTTTTCATGATTTCGGATGACATGCTATACTATGACTTTTTTTCATGATTTCGGACGACATGCTATACTATGACTTTTTTCATACTTTTGGACGACATGCTATACTATGACTTTTTTCATACTTTTGGACGACATGCTATACTATGACGTTTTTTCATGATTTCGGACGACATGCTATACTATGATGTTTTTTCACGATTTCGGACGACATGCTATACTATGACTTTTTTTCATGATTTCGGACGACATGCTATACTATGACTTTTTTTCACGATTTCGGACGACATGCTATACGATGACTTTTTTTTCATACTTTTGGACGACATGCTATACTATGACTTTTTTTCGAACGACATGCTATACTATGACTTTTTTTCATGATTTTGGACGACATGCTATACTATGACTTTTTTTCATGATTTCGGACGACTTGCTATACTATGACTTTTTTTCATGATTTTGGATGACATGCTATACTATGACTTTTTTCCGGACGACATGCTATACCAAGACTTTTTTTCATGATTTCGGACGACATGCTATACTATGACGTGTTTTCATGATTTCGGACGACATGCTATACTATGACTTTTTTTCACAGTTTCGGACGACATGCTATACTATGACTTTTTTTCATGATTTCGGACGACATGCTATACTATGACTTTTTTTCACGGTTTCGGACGACATGCTATACTATGACTTTTTTTCACGGTTTCGGACGACATGCTATACTATGACTTTTTTTCACGGTTTTGGACGACATGCTATACTATGACTTTTTTTCGAACGACATGCTATACTATGACTTTTTTCATGATTTTGGACGACATGCTATACTATGACTTTTTTTCAGACGACATGCTATACGATGACTTTTTTTCATGATTTTGGACGACATGCTATACTATGACTTTTTTTCATGATTTCGGACGACATGCTATACTATGACTTTTTTCATGATTTTGGACGACATGCTATACTATGACTTTTTTTCGAACGACATGCTATACTATGACTTTTTTCATGATTTCGGACGACATGCTATACTATGACGTTTTTTCACGATTTCGGACGACATGCTATACTATGACTTTTTTTCACGGTTTCGGACGACATGCTATACTATGACTTTTTTTCACGATTTCGGACG
Organism: Epinephelus cyanopodus; assembly: GCA_026686955.1. Classification (NCBI taxonomy): domain Eukaryota; kingdom Metazoa; phylum Chordata; class Actinopteri; order Perciformes; family Serranidae; genus Epinephelus; species Epinephelus cyanopodus. The sequence goes on along the minus strand of CM048933.1, from coordinate 1,451,991 downwards.
ACATGCTATACTATGACTTTTTTTCACGATCTCGGACGACATGCTATACTATGACTTTTTTTCATGATTTCGGACGACATGCTATACTATGACGTTTTTTCACGGTTTCGGACGACATGCTATACTATGACTTTTTTCATGATTTTGGACGACATGCCATACTATGACTTTTTTTCAGACGACATGCTATACTATGACTTTTTTTCAGACGACATGCTATACGATGACTTTTTTCATGATTTTGGACGACATGCTATACTATGACTTTTTTTCAGACGACATGCTATACTATGACTTTTTTCATGATTTTGGACGACATGCTATACTATGACTTTTTTTCAGACGACATGCTATACTATGACTTTTTTCATGATTTTGGACGACATGCCATACTATGACTTTTTTTCAGACGACATGCTATACGATGACTTTTTTCATGATTTTGGACGACATGCTATACTATGACTTTTTTTCAGATGACATGCTATACTATGACTTTTTTCATACTTTTGGACGACATGCTATACTATGACGTTTTTTCATGATTTCGGACGACATGCTATACTATGATGTTTTTTCACGATTTCGGACGACATGCTATACTATGACTTTTTTTCATGATTTCGGACGACATGCTATACTATGACTTTTTTTCACGATTTCGGACGACATGCTATACGATGACTTTTTTTTCATACTTTTGGACGACATGCTATACTATGACTTTTTTTCATGATTTTGGACGACATGCTATACTATGACTTTTTTTCGAACGACATGCTATACTATGACTTTTTTTCATGATTTTGGACGACATGCTATACTATGACTTTTTTTCATGATTTCGGACGACTTGCTATACTATGACTTTTTTTCATGATTTTGGATGACATGCTATACTATGACTTTTTTCCGGACGACATGCTATACCAAGACTTTTTTTCATGATTTCGGACGACATGCTATACTATGACTTTTTTTCACGATTTTGGACGACATGCTATACTGTGACTTTTTTCCATGATTTTGGACGACATGCTATACTATGACTTTTTTTCCTGATTTTGGACGACATGCTATAATATGACTTTTTTTCCTGATTTTGGACGAGACAGTCTGACATAGTTTCCAGCTTCAGATTCTTAGTAATCCACATCACGGACAACTTCAGCTGGAACTTCAACACCTCCTACCTCATCAAGAAGGCCCAGAAACACCTCTTGCACCTGAGAACACGCAAACAAAGCTGACTTTCAAAGAGGGTCCTCGTCAACGTCTTTCGCAGCACCATCGAGAGTGTTCTCACTTGCGGCAGCCCTGTCTAGTTCTCCAGCTGCACCCCAGCTGAGAGTAAGGACCTACAAAGACTGGTGAAAACTTCCCAACAAATCAATGGCTCCCCCTCCCCCCCTGACATTTACTCCTGTCCCCTCTGTAAGCGGGCCTTCCCTATCCAGACGGACTCCTCACATCCTGGACGACCCCTCTTCAGTATTCTCCCATCAGGCAGGTTGTTCAACAGAATGAGAAACAGCTTCTTTCCACAAACTGTGAGCTCATTGAACTGTCTGACTGAATGTATAACAAACTGTTGCACTGCACTATACTGTACTGTACCATCTATCATCCTGTCATTTACTGTACCATACTGCTGAACTGACAGTCCATCTCATCTATTCTTGTTCTTTTTCTTCATATCAGTTTTAATCTTAATCTTGTTTGATTTTAATTCTTATTCAGTTTTTAACAACCAAATGTATATTTATATTTATAATAACGATACACAATATTTATTTGTACACTGAACTTTAATGGACTGTTTACATGTTACCACTGTTTGTTGATCTGACCTGTGTGATGCCTAAACCACATTTCATTGTATCCTGTATATAATGACAATAAAGCTTCTTATCTTATCTTAAACTACACTATGATGTTTTTTTCACAATTTATTTCATGAAAAAAAGTCATAGTCAAAGTCATAGTATAGCATGTCGTCTGAAAAAAGTCATAGTATAGCATGTCGTCCGAAATCATGAAAAAAAGTCGTAGTATAGCACGTCGTCCGAAATCATGAAAAAAAGTCGTAGTATAGCACGTCGTCCGAAATCATGAAAAAAAGTCATAGTATAGCACGTCGTCCGAAATCATGAAAAAAAGTCATAGTATAGCATGTCGTCTGAAAAAAAGTCATAGTATAGCATGTCGTCCAAAATCATGAAAAAAGTCATAGTATAGCATGTCGTCCAAAATGTTGAAAAAACGTCATAGTATAGCATGTCGTCCGAAATCATGAAAAAAGTCATAGTATAGCACGTCGTCCGAAATCATGAAAAAAAGTCATAGTATAGCATGTCGTCCGAAATCATGAAAAAAAGTCATAGTATAGCACGTCGTCCGAAATCATGAAAAAAGTCATAGTATAGCACGTCGTCCGAAATCATGAAAAAAGTCATAGTATAGCATGTCGTCCGAAATCATGAAAAAAAGTCATAGTATAGCATGTCGTCTGAAAAAAAGTCATAGTATAGCATGTCGTCCAAAATCATGAAAAAAGTCATAGTAGAGCATGTCGTCCAAAATGTTGAAAAAACGTCATAGTATAGCATGTCGTCCAAAATCATGAAAAAAAGTCATCGTATAGCATGTCGTCCGAAATCATGAAAAAAACGTCATAGTATAGCATGTCGTCCGAAATCATGAAAAAAGTCATAGTATAGCATGTCGTCCGAAATCATGAAAAAAAGTCATCGTATAGCATGTCGTCCGAAATCATGAAAAAAAAGTCATAGTATAGCATGTCGTCCAAAATCATGAAAAAAAGTCATAGTATAGCATGTCGTCCAAAATGTTGAAAAAACGTCATAGTATAGCATGTCGTCCGAAATCATGAAAAAAAAGTCATAGTATAGCATGTCGTCCAAAATGTTGAAAAAACGTCATAGTATAGCATGTCGTCCGAAATCATGAAAAAACGTCATAGTATAGCATGTCGTCCGAAATCATGAAAAAAAAGTCATAGTATAGCATGTCGTCCAAAATGTTGAAAAAACGTCATAGTATAGCATGTCGTCCGAAATCATGAAAAAACGTCATAGTATAGCATGTCGTCCGAAATCATGAAAAAAAGTCATAGTATAGCATGTCGTCCGAAATCATGAAAAAAAAGTCATAGTATAGCATGTCGTCTGAAAAAAAGTCATAGTATAGCATGTCGTCCAAAATCATGAAAAAAGTCATAGTATAGCATGTCGTCCAAAATGTTGAAAAAACGTCATAGTATAGCATGTCGTCCGAAATCATGAAAAAAGTCATAGTATAGCACGTCGTCCAAAATCATGAAAAAAGTCATAGTATAGCACGTCGTCCGAAATCATGAAAAAAGTCATAGTATAGCACGTCGTCCGAAATCATGAAAAAAAGTCATAGTATAGCACGTCGTCCGAAATCATGAAAAAAGTCATAGTATAGCACGTCGTCCGAAATCATGAAAAAAAGTCATAGTATAGCATGTCGTCTGAAAAAAAGTCATAGTATAGCATGTCGTCCAAAATCATGAAAAAAGTCATAGTAGAGCATGTCGTCCAAAATGTTGAAAAAACGTCAGAGTATAGCATGTCGTCCGAAATCATGAAAAAAAGTCATCGTATAGCATGTCGTCCGAAATCATGAAAAAAAAGTCATAGTATAGCATGTCGTCCAAAATCATGAAAAAAAGTCATAGTATAGCATGTCGTCCAAAATGTTGAAAAAACGTCATAGTATAGCATGTCGTCCGAAATCATGAAAAAAAAGTCATAGTATAGCATGTCGTCCAAAATGTTGAAAAAACGTCATAGTATAGCATGTCGTCCGAAATCATGAAAAAACGTCATAGCATAGCATGTCGTCCGAAATCATGAAAAAAAGTCATAGTATAGCATGTCGTCCGAAATCATGAAAAAAAAGTCATAGTATAGCATGTCGTCTGAAAAAAAGTCATAGTATAGCATGTCGTCCAAAATCATGAAAAAAGTCATAGTATAGCATGTCGTCCAAAATGTTGAAAAAACGTCATAGTATAGCATGTCGTCCGAAATCATGAAAAAAGTCATAGTATAGCACGTCGTCCAAAATCATGAAAAAAGTCATAGTATAGCACGTCGTCCGAAATCATGAAAAAAGTCATAGTATAGCACGTCGTCCGAAATCATGAAAAAAGTCATAGTATAGCACGTCGTCCGAAATCATGAAAAAAGTCATAGTATAGCACGTCGTCCGAAATCATGAAAAAAGTCATAGTATAGCATGTCGTCCAAAATGTTGAAAAAACGTCATAGTATAGCATGTCGTCCGAAATCATGAAAAAACGTCATAGTATAGCATGTCGTCCGAAATCATGAAAAAAAAGTCATAGTATAGCATGTCGTCCAAAATGTTGAAAAAACGTCATAGTATAGCATGTCGTCCGAAATCATGAAAAAAAAGTCATAGTATAGCATGTCGTCCGAAATCATGAAAAAAAAGTCATAGTATAGCATGTCGTCCAAAATCATGAAAAAACGTCATAGTATAGCATGTCGTCCAAAATGTTGAAAAAACGTCATAGTATAGCATGTCGTCCGAAATCATGAAAAAAAGTCATAGTATAGCATGTCGTCCAAAATGTTGAAAAAACGTCATAGTATAGCACGTCGTCCAAAATGTTGAAAAAACGTCATAGTATAGCATGTCGTCCGAAATCATGAAAAAAAAGTCATAGTATAGCATGTCGTCCGAAATGTTGAAAAAACGTCATAGTATAGCATGTCGTCCGAAATCATGAAAAAAAGTCATAGTCTAGCATGTCGTCCGAAATCATGAAAAAACGTCATAGTATAGCATGTCGTCCAAAATCATGAAAAAAAGTCATAGTATAGCATGTCGTCCAAAATCATGAAAAAACGTCATAGTATAGCATGTTGTCCAAAATGTTGAAAAAACGTCATAGTATAGCATGTCGTCCGAAATCATGAAAAAACGTCATAGTATAGCATGTCGTCCAAAACCGTGAAAAAACGTCATAGTATAGCATGTCGTCCGAAACCGTGAAAAAACGTCATAGTATAGCATGTCGTCCGAAATCATGAAAAAAAGTCATAGTATAGCATGTCGTCCGAAAAAAAGTCACAGTATAGCATGTCGTCCAAAATGTTGAAAAAACGTCATAGTATAGCATGTCGTCCGAAACCGTGAAAAAACGTCATAGTATAGCATGTCGTCCGAAATCATGAAAAAAAGTCATAGTATAGCATGTCGTCCGAAAAAAAGTCACAGTATAGCATGTCGTCCAAAATGTTGAAAAAACGTCATAGTATAGCATGTCGTCCGAAATCATGAAAAAAAGTCACAGTATAGCATGTCGTCCAAAATGTTGAAAAAACGTCATAGTATAGCATGTCGTCCGAAACCGTGAAAAAACGTCATAGTATAGCATGTCGTCCGAAATCATGAAAAAAGTCATAGTATAGCATGTCGTCCAAAATCATGAAAAAAAGTCATAGTATAGCATGTCGTCTGAAAAAAATCATAGTATAGCATGTCGTCCAAAATGTTGAAAAAACGTCACAGTATAGCATGTCGTCCAAAATGTTGAAAAACGTCATAGTATAGCACGTCGTCCAAAATGTTGAAAAAACGTCATAGTATAGCACGTCGTCCAAAATGTTGAAAAAACGTCATAGTATAGCATGTCGTCCGAAATCATGAAAAAAAAGTCATAGTATAGCATGTCGTCCGAAATGTTGAAAAAACGTCATAGTATAGCATGTCGTCCGAAATCATGAAAAAAAGTCATAGTCTAGCATGTCGTCCGAAATCATGAAAAAACGTCATAGTATAGCATGTCGTCCAAAATCATGAAAAAACGTCATAGTATAGCACGTCGTCCAAAATCATGAAAAAAAGTCATAGTATAGCATGTCGTCCAAAATCATGAAAAAACGTCATAGTATAGCATGTCGTCCGAAATGTTGAAAAAACGTCATAGTATAGCATGTCGTCCGAAATCATGAAAAAAAGTCATAGTATAGCATGTCGTCCAAAATGTTGAAAAAACGTCATAGTATAGCACGTCATCCAAAATCATGAAAAAAAAGTCATAGTATAGCATGTCGTCCGAAATCATGAAAAAAAGTCATAGTATAGCATGTCGTCCGAAATCATGAAAAAAAGTCATAGTATAGCATGTCGTCCGAAACCGTGAAAAAACGTCATAGTATAGCATGTCGTCCGAAATCATGAAAAAACGTCATAGTATAGCATGTCGTCCAAAATGTTGAAAAAACGTCATAGTATAGCACGTCGTCCAAAATGTTGAAAAAACGTCATAGTATAGCACGTCGTCCAAAATGTTGAAAAAACGTCATAGTATAGCATGTCGTCCGAAATGATGAAAAAAAAGTCATAGTATAGCATGTCGTCCGAAATGTTGAAAAAACGTCATAGTATAGCATGTCGTCCGAAATCATGAAAAAAAGTCATAGTCTAGCATGTCGTCCGAAATCATGAAAAAACGTCATAGTATAGCATGTCGTCCAAAATCATGAAAAAACGTCATAGTATAGCACGTCGTCCGAAATGTTGAAAAAACGTCATAGTATAGCATGTCGTCCAAAATCATGAAAAAACGTCATAGTATAGCATGTCGTCCAAAATCATGAAAAAAAGTCATAGTATAGCATGTCGTCCAAAATCATGAAAAAAAGTCATAGTATAGCATGTCGTCCAAAATCATGAAAAAAAGTCATAGTATAGCATGTCGTCCAAAATCATGAAAAAACGTCATAGTATAGCATGTCGTCCGAAATGTTGAAAAAACGTCATAGTATAGCATGTCGTCCGAAATCATGAAAAAAAAGTCATAGTATAGCACGTCGTCCAAAATGTTGAAAAAACGTCATAGTATAGCACGTCATCCAAAATCATGAAAAAAAAGTCATAGTATAGCATGTCGTCCGAAATCATGAAAAAAAGTCATAGTATAGCATGTCGTCCGAAATCATGAAAAAAAGTCATAGTATAGCATGTCGTCCGAAACATGTGCCGAAGTGAAAAGTCATAGTATAGCATGTCGTCCGAAATCATGAAAAAACGTCATAGTATAGCATGTCGTCCGAAACCGTGAAAAAAGGTCATAGTATAGCATGTCGTCCGAAATCATGAAAAAAAAGTCATATTATAGCATGTTGTCCAAAATGTTGAAAAAACGTCATAGTATAGCATGTCGTCCGAAATCATGAAAAAACGTCATAGTATAGCATGTCGTCCGAAACCGTGAAAAAACGTCACAGTATAGCATGTCGTCCGAAATCATGAAAAAAAGTCACAGTATAGCATGTCGTCCGAAACCGTGAAAAAACGTCACAGTATAGCATGTCGTCCGAAATCATGAAAAAAAGTCACAGTATAGCATGTCGTCCAAATCATGAAAAAAAGTCATAGTATAGCATGTCGTCCGAAATCATGAAAAAAAAGTCATAGTATAGCATGTCGTCCGAAATCATGAAAAAAAGTCATAGTATAGCATGTCGTCCGAAATCATGAAAAAAAGTCATAGTATAGCATGTCGTCCAAAATCATGAAAAAAACGTCATAGTATAGCATGTCGTCCGAAATCATGAAAAAAAAAGTCATAGTATAGCATGTCGTCCGAAATCATGAAAAAAAAGTCATAGTATAGCATGTCGTCCGAAAAAAAGTCACAGTATAGCATGTCGTCCGAAATCGTGAAAAAACGTCATAGTATAGCATGTCGTCCGAAATCGTGAAAAAACATCATAGTATAGCATGTCGTCCGAAATCATGAAAAAAAGTCATAGTATAGCATGTCGTCCGAAATCATGAAAAAAAGTCATAGTATAGCATGTCGTCCGAAATCATGAAAAAAGTCATAGTATAGCATGTCGTCTGTAATCATGAAAAAAGTCATAGTATAGCATGTCATCCAAAAAAGTCATAGTATAGCATCGTCCGAAAAAAGTTAGTATAGCATGTCGTCCGAAATCATGAAAAAAATCATAGTATGGCATGTCGTCCGAAATCATGAAAAAAAGTCATAGTATAGCACGTCGTCTGAAATCATGAAAAAAGTCATAGTATAGCATGTCGTCCGAAATCATGAAAAAAGTCATAGTATAGCATGTCGTCCGAAATCATGAAAAAAGTCATAGTATAGCATTTCGTCTGAAAAAAAGTCATAGTATAGCATGTTATCCGAAATCATGAAAAAAGTCATAGTATAGCATGTCGTCCGAAAAAAAGTCATAGTATAGCATGTTATCCGAAAAAAAGTCATAGTATAGCATGTCGTCCGAAAAAAAGTTATAGTATAGCATGTTATCCGAAATCATGAAAAAAGTCATAGTATAGCATGTCGTCCGAAAAAAAGTTATAGTATAGCATGTTATCCGAAATCATGAAAAAAAGTCATAGTATAGCATGTCGTCCGAAAAAAAGTCATAGTATAGCATGTTATCCGAAATCATGAAAAAAGTCATAGTATAGCATGTCATCCAAAAAAGTCATAGTATAGCATGTCGTCCGAAAAAAAGTTATAGTATAGCATGTCGTCCGAAATCATGAAAAAAAGTCATAGTATAGCACGTCGTCCGAAATCATGAAAAAAGTCATAGTATAGCATGTCGTCTGAAAAAAAGTCATAGTATAGCATGTCGTCCGAAAAAAAGTCATAGTATAGCATGTTATCCGAAAAAAAGTCATAGTATAGCATGTCGTCCGAAAAAAAGTTATAGTATAGCATGTTATCCGAAATCATGAAAAAAGTCATAGTATAGCATGTCGTCCGAAAAAAAGTCATAGTATAGCATGTTATCCGAAAAAAAGTCATAGTATAGCATGTCGTCCGAAAAAAAGTCATAGTATAGCATGTTATCCGAAAAAAAGTCATAGTATAGCATGTCGTCCGAAAAAAAGTTATAGTATAGCATGTTATCCGAAATCATGAAAAAAGTCATAGTATAGCATGTCGTCCGAAAAAAAGTCATAGTATAGCATGTCGTCCAAAATGTTGAAAAAACGTCATAGTATAGCATGTCGTCCGAAATCATGAAAAAAAAGTCATAGTATAGCACGTCGTCCAACATGTTGAAAAAACGTCATAGTATAGCACGTCGTCCAAAATGTTGAAAAAAAGTCATAGTATAGCATGTCGTCCAAAATGTTGAAAAAACGTCATAGTATAGCATGTCGTCCAAAATGTTGAAAAAACGTCATAGTATAGCATGTCGTCCGAAATCGTGAAAAAAAGTCATAGTATAGCATGTCGTCCAAAATGTTGAAAAAACGTCATAGTATAGCATGTCGTCCGAAATCATGAAAAAACGTCATAGTATAGCATGTCGTCCGAAATCGTGAAAAAACATCATAGTATAGGATGTCGTCCGAAATCATGAAAAAAAGTCATAGTATAGCATGTCGTCCGAAAAAAAGTCACAGTATAGCATGTTATCCGAAATCATGAAAAAAGTCATAGTATAGCATGTTATCCGAAATCATGAAAAAAGTCATAGTATAGCATGTCGTCCAAAACCATGAAAAAACGTCATAGTATAGCATGTCGTCTGTAATCATGAAAAAAGTCATAGTATAGCATGTCATCCAAAAAAGTCATAGTATAGCATGTCGTCCGAAAAAAAGTTATAGTATAGCATGTCGTCCGAAATCATGAAAAAAAGTCATAGTATGGCATGTCGTCCAAAACCATGAAAAAACGTCATAGTATAGCATGTCGTCTGTAATCATGAAAAAAGTCATAGTATAGCATGTCATCCAAAAAAGTCATAGTATAGCATGTCGTCCGAAAAAAAGTTATAGTATAGCATGTCGTCCGAAATCATGAAAAAAAGTCATAGTATGGCATGTCGTCCGAAATCATGAAAAAAAGTCATAGTATAGCACGTCGTCTGAAATCATGAAAAAAGTCATAGTATAGCATGTCGTCCGAAATCATGAAAAAAGTCATAGTATAGCATGTCGTCCGAAATCATGAAAAAAAGTCATAGTATGGCATGTCGTCCGAAATCATGAAAAAAAGTCATAGTATAGCACGTCGTCTGAAATCATGAAAAAAGTCATAGTATAGCATGTCGTCCAAAATCATGAAAAAAGTCATAGTATGGCATGTCGTCCGAAATCATGAAAAAAAGTCATAGTATGGCATGTCGTCCGAAATCATGAAAAAAAGTCATAGTATAGCTCGTCTGAAATCATGAAAAAAGTCATAGTATAGCATGTCGTCCGAAATCATGAAAAAAGTCATAGTATGGCACGTCGTCCGAAATCATGAAAAAAAGTCATAGTATAGCATGTCGTCTGAAATCATGAAAAAAGTCATAGTATAGCATGTTATCCGAAATCATGAAAAAAGTCATAGTATAGCATGTCGTCCGAAAAAAAGTCATAGTATAGCATGTTATCCGAAAAAAAGTCATAGTATAGCATGTCGTCCGAAAAAAAGTTATAGTATAGCATGTTATCCGAAATCATGAAAAAAGTCATAGTATAGCATGTCGTCCGAAAAAAAGTTATAGTATAGCATGTTATCCGAAATCATGAAAAAAAGTCATAGTATAGCATGTCGTCCGAAAAAAAGTCATAGTATAGCATGTTATCCGAAATCATGAAAAAAGTCATAGTATAGCATGTCATCCAAAAAAGTCATAGTATAGCATGTTATCCGAAATCATGAAAAAAGTCATAGTATAGCATGTCGTCCAAAACCATGAAAAAACGTCATAGTATAGCATGTCGTCTGTAATCATGAAAAAAGTCATAGTATAGCATGTCATCCAAAAAAGTCATAGTATAGCATGTCGTCCGAAAAAAAGTTATAGTATAGCATGTCGTCCGAAATCATGAAAAAAAGTCATAGTATGGCACGTCGTCCGAAATCATGAAAAAAGTCATAGTATAGCACGTCGTCCGAAATCATGAAAAAAAGTCATAGTATAGCATGTCGTCTGAAAAAAAGTCATAGTATAGCATGTCGTCCAAAATCATGAAAAAAGTCATAGTAGAGCATGTCGTCCAAAATGTTGAAAAAACGTCATAGTATAGCATGTCGTCCGAAATCATGAAAAAAAGTCATCGTATAGCATGTCGTCCGAAATCATGAAAAAAAAGTCATAGTATAGCATGTCGTCCAAAATCATGAAAAAAAGTCATAGTATAGCATGTCGTCCAAAATGTTGAAAAAACGTCATAGTATAGCATGTCGTCCGAAATCATGAAAAAACGTCATAGTATAGCATGTCGTCCGAAATCATGAAAAAAAAGTCATAGTATAGCATGTCGTCCAAAATGTTGAAAAAACGTCATAGTATAGCATGTCGTCCGAAATCATGAAAAAAAAGTCATAGTATAGCATGTCGTCCGAAATCATGAAAAAAAAGTCATAGTATAGCATGTCGTCCAAAATCATGAAAAAACGTCATAGTATAGCATGTCGTCCAAAATGTTGAAAAAACGTCATAGTATAGCATGTCGTCCGAAATCATGAAAAAAAAGTCATAGTATAGCATGTCGTCCGAAATGTTGAAAAAACGTCATAGTATAGCACGTCGTCCAAAATGTTGAAAAAACGTCATAGTATAGCATGTCGTCCGAAATCATGAAAAAAAAGTCATAGTATAGCATGTCGTCCGAAATGTTGAAAAAACGTCATAGTATAGCATGTCGTCCGAAATCATGAAAAAAAGTCATAGTCTAGCATGTCGTCCGAAATCATGAAAAAACGTCATAGTATAGCATGTCGTCCAAAATCATGAAAAAAAGTCATAGTATAGCATGTCGTCCAAAATCATGAAAAAACGTCATAGTATAGCATGTTGTCCAAAATGTTGAAAAACGTCATAGTATAGCATGTCGTCCGAAATCATGAAAAAACGTCATAGTATAGCATGTCGTCCAAAACCGTGAAAAAACGTCATAGTATAGCATGTCGTCCGAAACCGTGAAAAAACGTCATAGTATAGCATGTCGTCCAAAACCGTGAAAAAAAGTCATAGTATAGCATGTCGTCCGAAAAAAAGTCACAGTATAGCATGTCGTCCAAAATGTTGAAAAAACGTCATAGTATAGCATGTCGTCCGAAATCATGAAAAAAAGTCACAGTATAGCATGTCGTCCAAAATGTTGAAAAAACGTCATAGTATAGCATGTCGTCCGAAACCGTGAAAAAACGTCATAGTATAGCATGTCGTCCGAAATCATGAAAAAAAGTCATAGTATAGCATGTCGTCCGAAAAAAAGTCACAGTATAGCATGTCGTCCAAAATGTTGAAAAAACGTCATAGTATAGCATGTCGTCCGAAATCATGAAAAAAAGTCACAGTATAGCATGTCGTCCAAAATGTTGAAAAAACGTCATAGTATAGCATGTCGTCCGAAACCGTGAAAAAACGTCATAGTATAGCATGTCGTCCGAAATCATGAAAAAAGTCATAGTATAGCATGTCGTCCAAAATCATGAAAAAAAGTCATAGTATAGCATGTCGTCTGAAAAAAAGTCATAGTATAGCATGTCGTCCAAAATGTTGAAAAAACGTCACAGTATAGCATGTCGTCCAAAATGTTGAAAAAACGTCATAGTATAGCATGTCGTCCAAAATGTTGAAAAAACGTCATAGTATAGCACGTCGTCCAAAATGTTGAAAAAACGTCATAGTATAGCACGTCGTCCAAAATGTTGAAAAAACGTCATAGTATAGCATGTCGTCCGAAATCATGAAAAAAAAGTCATAGTATAGCATGTCGTCCGAAATGTTGAAAAAACGTCATAGTATAGCATGTCGTCCGAAATCATGAAAAAAAGTCATAGTCTAGCATGTCGTCCGAAATCATGAAAAAACGTCATAGTATAGCATGTCGTCCAAAATCATGAAAAAACGTCATAGTATAGCACGTCGTCCAAAATCATGAAAAAAAGTCATAGTATAGCATGTCGTCCAAAATCATGAAAAAACGTCATAGTATAGCATGTCGTCCGAAATGTTGAAAAAACGTCATAGTATAGCATGTCGTCCGAAATCATGAAAAAAAAGTCATAGTATAGCATGTCGTCCAAAATGTTGAAAAAACGTCATAGTATAGCACGTCATCCAAAATCATGAAAAAAAAGTCATAGTATAGCATGTCGTCCGAAATCATGAAAAAAAGTCATAGTATAGCATGTCGTCCGAAATCATGAAAAAAAGTCATAGTATAGCATGTCGTCCGAAACCGTGAAAAAACGTCATAGTATAGCATGTCGTCCGAAATCATGAAAAAACGTCATAGTATAGCATGTCGTCCAAAATGTTGAAAAAACGTCATAGTATAGCACGTCGTCCAAAATGTTGAAAAAACGTCATAGTATAGCACGTCGTCCAAAATGTTGAAAAAACGTCATAGTATAGCATGTCGTCCGAAATCATGAAAAAAAGTCATAGTATAGCATGTCGTCCGAAATGTTGAAAAAACGTCATAGTATAGCATGTCGTCCGAAATCATGAAAAAAAGTCATAGTCTAGCATGTCGTCCGAAATCATGAAAAAACGTCATAGTATAGCATGTCGTCCAAAATCATGAAAAAACGTCATAGTATAGCACGTCGTCCAAAATCATGAAAAAAAGTCATAGTATAGCATGTCGTCCAAAATCATGAAAAAACGTCATAGTATAGCATGTCGTCCGAAATGTTGAAAAAACGTCATAGTATAGCATGTCGTCCGAAATCATGAAAAAAAAGTCATAGTATAGCATGTCGTCCAAAATGTTGAAAAAACGTCATAGTATAGCACGTCATCCAAAATCATGAAAAAAAAGTCATAGTATAGCATGTCGTCCGAAATCATGAAAAAAAGTCATAGTATAGCATGTCGTCCGAAATCATGAAAAAAAGTCATAGTATAGCATGTCGTCCGAAACCGTGAAAAAACGTCATAGTATAGCATGTCGTCCGAAATCATGAAAAAACGTCATAGTATAGCATGTCGTCCGAAACCGTGAAAAAAAGGTCATAGTATAGCATGTCGTCCGAAATCATGAAAAAAAAGTCATATTATAGCATGTTGTCCAAAATGTTGAAAAAACGTCATAGTATAGCATGTCGTCCGAAATCATGAAAAAACGTCATAGTATAGCATGTCGTCCGAAACCGTGAAAAAACGTCACAGTATAGCATGTCGTCCGAAATCATGAAAAAAAGTCACAGTATAGCATGTCGTCCAAAATCATGAAAAAAAGTCATAGTATAGCATGTCGTCCGAAATCATGAAAAAAAACGTCATAGTATAGCATGTCGTCCAAAATCATGAAAAAACGTCATAGTATAGCATGTCGTCCGAAATCATGAAAAAAAAGTCATAGTATAGCATGTCGTCCGAAATCATGAAAAAAAAGTCATAGTATAGCATGTCGTCCAAAATCATGAAAAAAAGTCATAGTATAGCATGTCGTCCGAAATCATGAAAAAAAACGTCATAGTATAGCATGTCGTCCAAAATCATGAAAAAACGTCATAGTATAGCATGTCGTCCGAAATCATGAAAAAAAAGTCATAGTATAGCATGTCGTCCGAAATCATGAAAAAAAAGTCATAGTATAGCATGTCGTCCGAAAAAAAGTCACAGTATAGCATGTCGTCCGAAATCGTGAAAAAACGTCATAGTATAGCATGTCGTCCGAAATCGTGAAAAAACATCATAGTATAGCATGTCGTCCGAAATCATGAAAAAAAGTCATAGTATAGCATGTCGTCCGAAAAAAAGTCATAGTATAGCATGTCGTCCGAAATCATGAAAAAAGTCATAGTATAGCATGTTATCCGAAATCATGAAAAAAGTCATAGTATAGCATGTCGTCTGTAATCATGAAAAAAGTCATAGTATAGCATGTCATCCAAAAAAGTCATAGTATAGCATGTCGTCCGAAAAAAAGTTATAGTATAGCATGTCGTCCGAAATCATGAAAAAAAGTCATAGTATGGCATGTCGTCCGAAATCATGAAAAAAAGTCATAGTATAGCACGTCGTCTGAAATCATGAAAAAAGTCATAGTATAGCATGTCGTCCGAAATCATGAAAAAAGTCATAGTATAGCATGTCGTCCGAAATCATGAAAAAAGTCATAGTATAGCATTTCGTCTGAAAAAAAGTCATAGTATAGCATGTCGTCCGAAAAAAAGTCATAGTATAGCATGTTATCCGAAAAAAAGTCATAGTATAGCATGTCGTCCGAAAAAAAGTTATAGTATAGCATGTTATCCGAAATCATGAAAAAAGTCATAGTATAGCATGTCGTCCGAAAAAAAGTTATAGTATAGCATGTTATCCGAAATCATGAAAAAAAGTCATAGTATAGCATGTCGTCCGAAAAAAAGTCATAGTATAGCATGTTATCCGAAATCATGAAAAAAGTCATAGTATAGCATGTCATCCAAAAAAGTCATAGTATAGCATGTCGTCCGAAAAAAAGTTATAGTATAGCATGTCGTCCGAAATCATGAAAAAAAGTCATAGTATAGCACGTCGTCCGAAATCATGAAAAAAGTCATAGTATAGCATGTCGTCTGAAAAAAAGTCATAGTATAGCATGTCGTCCGAAAAAAAGTCATAGTATAGCATGTTATCCGAAAAAAAGTCATAGTATAGCATGTCGTCCGAAAAAAAGTTATAGTATAGCATGTTATCCGAAATCATGAAAAAAGTCATAGTATAGCATGTCGTCCGAAAAAAAGTCATAGTATAGCATGTTATCCGAAAAAAAGTCATAGTATAGCATGTCGTCCGAAAAAAAGTCATAGTATAGCATGTTATCCGAAAAAAAGTCATAGTATAGCATGTCGTCCGAAAAAAAGTTATAGTATAGCATGTTATCCGAAATCATGAAAAAAGTCATAGTATAGCATGTCATCCAAAAAAGTCATAGTATAGCATGTCGTCCGAAAAAAAGTCATAGTATAGCATGTCGTCCAAAATGTTGAAAAAACGTCATAGTATAGCATGTCGTCCGAAATCATGAAAAAAAAGTCATAGTATAGCATGTCGTCCGAAATCATGAAAAAAAACGTCATAGTATAGCACGTCGTCCAACATGTTGAAAAAACGTCATAGTATAGCACGTCGTCCAAAATGTTGAAAAAAAGTCATAGTATAGCATGTCGTCCAAAATGTTGAAAAAACGTCATAGTATAGCACGTCGTCCAAAATGTTGAAAAAAAGTCATAGTATAGCATGTCGTCCAAAATGTTGAAAAAACGTCATAGTATAGCATGTCGTCCGAAATCATGAAAAAACGTCATAGTATAGCATGTCGTCCGAAATCGTGAAAAAACATCATAGTATAGGATGTCGTCCGAAATCATGAAAAAAAGTCATAGTATAGCATGTCGTCCGAAAAAAAGTCACAGTATAGCATGTTATCCGAAATCATGAAAAAAGTCATAGTATAGCATGTTATCCGAAATCATGAAAAAAGTCATAGTATAGCATGTCATCCAAAATCATGAAAAAAAGTCATAGTATGGCATGTCGTCCAAAACCATGAAAAAACGTCATAGTATAGCATGTCGTCTGTAATCATGAAAAAAGTCATAGTATAGCATGTCATCCAAAAAAGTCATAGTATAGCATGTCGTCCGAAAAAAAGTTATAGTATAGCATGTCGTCCGAAATCATGAAAAAAAGTCATAGTATGGCATGTCGTCCGAAATCATGAAAAAAAGTCATAGTATAGCACGTCGTCTGAAATCATGAAAAAAGTCATAGTATAGCATGTCGTCCGAAATCATGAAAAAAAGTCATAGTATGGCATGTCGTCCGAAATCATGAAAAAAAGTCATAGTATAGCACGTCGTCTGAAATCATAGTATAGCATGTCGTCCGAAATCATGAAAAAAGTCATAGTATGGCATGTCGTCCGAAATCATGAAAAAAAGTCATAGTATAGCATGTCGTCTGAAATCATGAAAAAAGTCATAGTATAGCATGTTATCCGAAATCATGAAAAAAGTCATAGTATAGCATGTCGTCCGAAAAAAAGTCATAGTATAGCATGTTATCCAAAAAAAAGTCATAGTATAGCATGTCGTCGAAAAAAAGTTATAGTATAGCATGTATCCGAAATATGAAAAAAGTCATAGTATAGCATGTCGTCCGAAAAAAAGTTATAGTATAGCATGTTATCCGAAATCTGAAAAAAAAGTCATAGTAATAGCATGTCGTCCGAAAAAAAGTCATAGTATAGCATGTCGTCCAAAAAAAAGTTCATAGTATAGCATGTCGTCCGAAAAAAAGTTATAGTATAGCATGTCGTCCGAAATCATGAAAAAAAGTCAGTATAGCACGTCGTCCGAAATCATGAAAAAAAGTCATAGTATAGCATGTCGTCTGAAAAAAAGTCATATAGCATGTCGATCCGAAAAAAAGTCATAGTATAGCATGTTATCCGAAAAAAAAAAGTCATAGTATAGCATGTCGTCCGAAAAAAAGTCATAGTATAGCATGTATCCGAAATCATGAAAAAAAGTCATAGTATAGCATGTCGTCCGAAAAAAAGTCATAGTATAGCATGTTAAATCCGAAAAAAAAGTCATAGTATAGCATGTCGTCCGAAAAAAAGTCATAGTATAGCATGTTATCCGAAAAAAAGTCATAGTATAGCATGTCGTCCGAAAAAAAGTTATAGTATAGCATGTTATCCGAAATCATGAAAAAAAGTCATAGTATAGCATGTCATCAAAAAAGTCATAGTATAGCATGTCGTCCGAAAAAAAGTCATAGTATAGCATGTCGTCCAAAATGTGAAAAAACGTCATAGTATAGCATGTCGTCCGAAATCATGAAAAAAAGTCATAGTATAGCATGTCGTCCGAAATCATGAAAAAAAACGTCATAGTATAGCACGTCGTCCAACATGTTGAAAAAACGTCATAGTATAGCACGTGTCCAAAATGTTGAAAAAAGTCATAGTATAGCATGTCGTCCAAAATGTTGAAAAAACGTCATAGTATAGCACGTCGTCCAAAATGTTGAAAAAAAAGTCATAGTATAGCATGTCGTCCAAAATGTTGAAAAAACGTCATAGTATAGCATGTCGTCCGAAATCATGAAAAAACGTCATAGCATGTCGTCCGAAATCGTGAAAAAACATCATAGTATAGGATGTCGTCCGAAATCATGAAAAAAAGTCATAGTATAGCATGTCGTCCGAAAAAAAGTCACAGTATAGCATGTTATCCGAAATCATGAAAAAGTCATAGTATAGCATGTTATCCGAAATCATGAAAAAAGTCATAGTATAGCATGTCATCCAAAACCATGAAAAAAAGTCATAGTATAGCATGTCGTCTGTAATCATGAAAAAAGTCATAGTATAGCATGTCGTCCAAAAAAGTCATAGTATAGCATGTCGTCCGAAAAAAAGTTATAGTATAGCATGTCGTCCGAAATCATGAAAAAAAGTCATAGTATGGCATGTCGTCCGAAATCATGAAAAAAAGTCATAGTATAGCACGTCGTCTGAAATCATGAAAAAAGTCATAGTATAGCATGTCGTCCGAAATCATGAAAAAGTCATAGTATAGCATGTCGTCCGAAATCATGAAAAAAGTCATAGTATAGCATTTCGTCTGAAAAAAAGTCATAGTATAGCATGTTATCCGAAATCATGAAAAAAGTCATAGTATGGCATGTCGTCCGAAAAAAAGTCATAGTATAGCATGTTATCCGAAAAAAAGTCATAGTATAGCATGTCGTCCGAAAAAAAGTTATAGTATAGCATGTTATCCGAAATCATGAAAAAAGTCATAGTATAGCATGTCGTCCGAAAAAAAGTTATAGTATAGCATGTTATCCGAAATCATGAAAAAAAGTCATAGTATAGCATGTCGTCCGAAAAAAAGTCATAGTATAGCATGTCATCCAAAAAAGTCATAGTATAGCATGTCGTCCGAAAAAAAGTTATAGTATAGCATGTCGTCCGAAATCATGAAAAAAGTCATAGTATAGCATGTCGTCTGAAAAAAAGTCATAGTATAGCATGTTATCCGAAATCATGAAAAAAGTCATAGTATAGCATGTCGTCCGAAAAAAAGTCATAGTATAGCATGTTATCCGAAAAAAAGTCATAGTATAGCATGTCGTCCGAAAAAAAGTTATAGTATAGCATGTTATTCGAAATCATGAAAAAAGTCATAGTATAGCATGTCATCCAAAAAAGTCATAGTATAGCATGTCGTCCGAAAAAAAGTTATAGTATAGCATGTTGTCCGAAATCATGAAAAAAAGTCATAGTATAGCACGTCGTCCGAAATCATGAAAAAAGTCATAGTATAGCATGTCGTCTGAAAAAAAGTCATAGTATAGCATGTTATCCGAAATCATGAAAAAAGTCATAGTATAGCATGTCGTCCGAAAAAAAAGTCATAGTATAGCATGTTATCCGAAAAAAAAGTCATAGTATAGCATGTCGTCCGAAAAAAGTTATAGTATAGCATGTTATCCGAAATCATGAAAAAAGTCATAGTATAGCATGTCATCCAAAAAAGTTATAGTATAGCATGTCGTAAATGTTGTATCCTCTTATAGTGGCCTGACTCGTTGTTCGTAAGCTAATTCGGAATTTTTAAGTTTGAGAAGTGTCAAATTTCATAAAGATAAATACAGATATTCTCTATAGTTTATTTAAAAATTTAGATTTTGGGTTTCAGATCTGACAATTTCTGGAAACATAAAAATAACACACCTTCTTCTTTTGACTGAAAGAAATCGCTAGTTTGTGGAAATGTTCAATCATCTTCCGCCGTGTGGATTTTAACTTTCCATCTGCTGTAACAACCTCAAACGCTGAGTTTAAGAGTTCAGTTACACAACACTGCAAACATGTGAAACTGTGTGCCAGCTGTTGGTCTGTTGAAAGGAGAATAAAATGGCTCCAAGTAGAAACAGCAGCAGATGCTGTTGAGGACATTACACATAAGTGACAAGATGCAGAAACTGTGGCTGTGCAGTGACAAAGCACCTCTGCATTTGAACATCACGACAGCAGTGAGTTTCAGACACTTTAACTGAGTGTGACAGGTGAAGGTGAAGGAGAAGAGCAATCAGAGCAGGAGCAGCTCACAGAAAGAGAAGCAGCCAGTGTTTCATGTCTGAAAAACAAACACAACCATCTCTGAAAACACACTGAAGGTATAAACCCACACTGATGATCTTTTCCTCATTTGTGGAATTTAGAGTTTAGAAACTGTGGCAGTAGAACAGATTGTTTCTCTGCTGGTGACCTTTGACCTCTGCAGAGCTTTAATCGATCAAAGATAAAAACAACAACAACAAAAGGCAGAAAGCTTGGTGAGACTTTCTGCTGAGAGCTGCTCTTATGTGGCCAATTACTGCGCTTCATCCCGACACTTGCGGTCAGCGCTGCGAGCACTTCATCAGCTGGTGTTTCCTCCAGCTGCTCACATCTAATGCAGCAAAGTTTCTACAAATGAGTCGAGAGGGATTTGAGCTTTAACTTCACATGTAACGGTCAACATCTATTACAAATGCATATTCTGTCTGCTAACTGTGCTGCAGCATTTCTCTCTGACTGATCATAAACTCATTTTTCAGGCAGAAAGTAAAAACTCTGATTTCATGCATTTTTATTGTTGTCAGATATTAAAGTTAATGGATTATTTTGTAGCACTGGTCAGTTAAAACAAACATTTGGATGCATCAGCTTCAACTGTGGGACAGTAAAGTGAACTTCATGGATTTCACAGGACTGGATTTCATTTCACATGATGGGAGAGAAATAAGAAGACATTAAACACTAAGCAGAGATTTCTTTAATAACGTTAATAAAGAATTTACAGTACGTGCTGTAAATCTGATTTAATTCTGATGGTAGGTATAAAAATCTACTGGATTATTACAGTTACTGCCAGTTAAATGATTACTGCAGATTTACAACTTATCTTACAGTATTTCCCTGCACACCACCTTAAAGGTCCAGTGTGTGAGATTTAGAGATTCAGAATTTCCTCAGTGTTTAATGTTCAGGAGACTTTTAGCAGGAGCTGAATTTTCTCCAGAGGAATCTTCCTCTCCACAACAAACACACCTGCTGATGTCGTGAATCAGCTGAGGAAGGACCCAAATGCAACTGATAAAAAACATCCAGCACAGGCAACAAACACAAAGGTCAAATCAAAGAAAAAACAAAATGAAACTGAAAACCAATCGGGAAAATACAATGAACTCCAAACAGAACACGGAGCAGGGAACGACACCATGAGATACACACAACAACGCACACACACATACACACACACACACACACACACACACACACAGAAAACTAGTCATAAGAACGAGACACAGCTGGAGCAGGAGGACACAGGCAAAAGGAGGGAAATGGGGATTGGCTGACACCAAGGGTGGAGCAAACCAGACTAAGGCCTAGTCCACACGGACCCGTGTGCTTCTGAAACCATGTATGATTCTATGCGATTTTTTGCTGTTTGGCAACACGCAACCGCACTTTTGGGCCCTGAAACCGTGTTTCTTTGAAACCGGAGTCCAGGGTGAAGTGTTTGTAAGACTCTGATGCCAGCGGTTGCGTGTAGATAGGACGCTGTTCCTGTTGCTAGCGACCTCGACTACACTATAACAAAAGCAGCGATGGGCCTGCCAACGGAGGTTCTGGATGCGGCCGGGTCGGACATCCGTTGGCAGGCCCGTCGCTGCTTTTGTTCAGGCCATAGATATCATTTATATATAAATATATATGTATGTATATATGTATACACACTTCCCTATTCTGGTATTGACTCTGACTTCTGATTGGTTAAAATGGCCTTTCTGTTAGAAGTCACATCGCCACCTGCTGCTTTGGCATGTGTATTACATCACTTGGCAGCGGGTTGTGCGGTCTCGTGTGGAGATCATATTTTTTTATCACAGCACTCATGTGGACGAATTCTTTTGGAAACCAGAGCCCGAAAAACTTCCGTTTCAGACGCACACTTGTCCGTGTGGACTAGACCTAAAACAGAACAGAACAGGTGTGAGGGGAAGACTGTGGGAACAGGGAAGGACTACTGAGACAGGTGTGACAGAAAACTGGCGGGAAAATACACAAAGACAGGAAGTAAAACCAGACGTGACACATGAGGAGAGAATTTACAAAATAAAACAGGAAACACATTCAACATGACCGAGTAACATGAAACAAGGAACAGGAGAAACCTAACACAGAAAACTCCAAAACAACAGAATATAAAAAAGCAGGATCATGACAGCTGACTTATATAAAGCATTAAAAAAAAATAAATTGCATTTTTGTGACTCATCACAGAGCAGCTGTGCTCAACACAAAAACACAAATGGCCCTTTCTAGAGTCACTTTTGAGTGATTACATACACTTATATATACACATATATATACACACACACACACATATAACTTGGCAGACGTCTCGCCTTGGTGACACAGCATCCACCATCGCCTCCACCTCCTGTGACACAGTCAGCTCATGAACTATGTCGCTTTAAAAACATTGATATGAAAAATATGAAATATACAAATGTGATGCATTTGTGTTTTGCAGAGACGTACAACGCCAACATATTCCTCAGCTGAAACACTGGTGAAGAAAGGTCATTTAAAATCAGCTGTGTTCACTGTAACAGACTCACATACATTCACTTTTATACAGTATGTAAACAGTTTCACATGCAGTTGAGAATTATCAGTTCAACAGGTTTTGATTTTTGTCCAGTTCTTGTTCAACAACCAGCCTCAGTGTTTCCTCAGTGAGACCAGAAGTGTATCTACGTCACTGATAATTGTCTCCATCCTGGTCACAGAAGTCAGAGTCTGTGCAGCTGCACCGCGCACGACTTCTCTGGAGGCCATTTTGTCGCTGATGCTTTGGATCACGTTCACCTTCAGTGACTCTGTTTTCTGTTCTCTGAAATATTTTCTTTCACAAAAAATTACTGACTAAATAAACTGCAAACCTCGCAGCATACAACCCACCAAAAGCACCACCAACTGCACCGCCTGCTGCACCAACCGTCCCACCGAAAATACCACCAATGGCACCACCGGTTGCACAGCCGATGGTGAACCACGCTACATCACCTACTACACCATCAGCTGGGCTATTAGTCCCTTTAGCTGCAGCGCAGATTGCTCCACCAACAGTGCCGCTGAACACTCCTCCAACTGTTCCACCTAAAACACTGCCGACAAAGCCAACAGTTGCACCGACTGCGTCAATATGGCCACAAAATCTGGCACAAGCTGCTGCACCCACTGCTCCCAATGCCCCCCCAGCTCCACCAGTAACACCACCACAAGCTGCACCAACAATCCCTCCAAACACACTGAGCAGACTTGGATCTATTTTATTCTTAGAAATGTCCTTTTGCATTTCACGAAGTCGAGCAGCCGTCAGCGTGAAGCTCTCTGAAGCTCTCTGGAGACGATCTCTACGTTGACTGTAGAAGCGTATAAAAGATGTGAAACTTGTTATGCGTTCATCTTTTAGGTCAGGTGACGCAGCGGATGTTTCGGAGTTTTCCATCTTTGTGTTTTTTCCTTCACAATAATCCACCTGATGGAGGCGTCACTTGATGAAAGATTAGTGTTCAGTTACTGGACGAAGTTTAAGGTCCAGAAATCGACGGTCGATTCACAGAAATAAAACCAGGAGTGATCGTCAGTGCAGAGGCTGTATGTTCTTGGTTTTCCACCTGAGAATAAAAAACGAAAAACATTTCAGCTCGTTGATTGTGTAAAATAATGGCTAACAACTTAAATAAATACAAATTCTGACAAGAAATGCACAAAAAAACAAAACACCCCTGGGTGTCACTTACTGAGCTGTAATTTTGACATTAACTCTTCGGCCTTAAATGTACGGAGGCCAAAGAAAGCCACTGAAATATTTACAGGCTTCTACAGTTCAAAAAAGATATTTAAATGTTTTAATTTATTTGCATTAAAGAGAATCAAGAACACATTTAAACCTGCAATAAGCTGTAAACACAACATCATAAAAAATCACATTTTGGGTTCATGTCGTGAACTAGTTGTCAAACGTTGCTTACTGACACATCCAATTTTTTATTTTGTTCAATAATAAAATAAAAATATAATTGACCTGCCTGTCTGATTCCAGCATTATTATCAATGTTATCATAACGAGATAAAAATAAAGAAATTGCAAAAACAGAGGGAGCTGAGCCAGAAGGCAAAGCTTTCCATTTCCTGGTCCATGTGCGTCCCAACCCTCACCTGTGGTCATGAGCTCTGGGTAGTGACTGAAAGAATGAGGTCACAGATACAAGCGTGTGAAATGAGTTTCCTCTGTAGGGTGTCTGGGCTCAGCCTTACAGATAGAGGGAGGAGTCAGACATCTGGAGGGAGCTCGGAGTAGAGCCGCTGCTCCTTCATGTTGAGGTGGTTCAACATCTGATCAGGATCCTCCTGGTCCAGCTGGTAGGAGGCCCCGGGGCAGAGCCAGAACACACTGGAGGGGTTATAGATCTCATCTGGTCTGGGAACACCTCAGGTCCTCCAGGAGGAGCTGGAGAGTGTTGCTGGTAATAAGAGGGACGTCTGGGTGCTTTGCTCAGCCTCAGCTGCATGAAAATGGATAGATGGAAAAACTTTATTAGTATTTATATTATTTGATATCTACCATTAATAGATTTTTCAAAATCCATTAACTTTTTCACACTTTCTAAAAATCTATGTTTATTTGTGTGGCACACTTCACACTTCATACAACTGTGTCTAAGCATGAAACGCTCTAAAATGTGTGTTACTGTTTTCACACACTCTGAATCTTTCCATTTTGGAAACAAAGAAATAATCTACCAAACACAAATGTCCTTACTTTTTGTGCTTAGTTTATGTTTTAAAAATTAATTAACTTAATCAGATATTTCAAAAATTATATTTATTTGTGTGGCACTCTTGACACTCCATACAAAATGAGTCTTGGCATGAAGCACTTTAAAATGGGCGTTGCGGTTTTCACTCTGCAGCTTTTCCAGTTTGGGAAGTTTGTATCTGAATTAACAACTGCAGCGAGTGTTTCTTCTTCTTCTACTGTGTGTACATGTTTTCACATGCCGGAAATCACATTAAAATCTCAACAACAAGCTGCTACGATGTGTAAATCATGAGGTGTTGAATACGATGTCAGTGGCTGAACCAGGAGTTTTAACTTGTTACAGCAGATTCAGATCAGTTTTACTTGCACTCACAGTCTCGTCTGCTCCACTTGTTTGAATGAAACACCAGCTGCTGTTTGCAGACGCAGGTGAAGTCACATCCACACACAGCCTGACTGTGTTCAAAGGACAGAAAGGAAACAGGAAGAGGAGGAGTGGCAGCAGGAGGGAGGAGGTGTTACACTGAAACACTTCCAGGTGCTTCAAGAAGGAAACAGGAAGCATCAAACAGCTGTAACACTGCTCAGTTTGTGTCATTAAAGCTCAACAAATAAATGCTGATCTGAATATTAGACTCTGATTAATTTCTAAATCTGTAAATCAGACATTTTAAATTAACCACAGATCGATACTTTGGATTTTATATTGGCCGGACATTTCTGTATTCAGTGAACCACGGATGATCCTGAACATTAACACATTCTATACTATGACTCTTCCTTACCATTTTGATGGCATACAAAAAATATGACATTTGTACACTACAGTCTGCCTTTCTGCATAATTCTTTTATGATATTGAACTTTGAACTATGACTTTGACATAAAAACTTCACAGGTTGCAGCTTCTCAAATGTGATGATTTCATGCATTTTTGTTGTCAGATATTAAAATCACCAGATTATTTTGGAGTGTTGAAAAAAAAAAAACACCTGAATAAATCAACTTGGACTGTGGGACATTATAATGAGCATTTTTCAATACGTCATTATCTGCAGACTGATTTTAATCATTTCATTTTTATTCTTAAAGTAAAACACAAAAAACAGCAGAATATACATGAATGAAATTAATACAAGAATACAGTGTTTTTATATACAGACATGATATCACATCCCACAGCCAGTACAAAGGAATATTAAGGAAACTGAACTCACAAGACTAGTTTTCATTTCACATAAAAATCAAACGCTAAAGATCATTAGAGATTTCTATGTGAATAAAGAGTTTACAGTGTGCGCTGTTTAGCATTTTAAAAAAAATGGTGTATTTCAGACTGAAAACAAAAAAATGAAAACACAAAAACACAATGTCACAAAACCCTCTCTAGAGCTAGTGTTTGGTTTGTCCATTCTGGGCTACTGTAGAAACACTGCAGTGCAACATGGTGATCTCTGTAGACGAGGACCTGCTGTGTCTCGGACAGCAGTCTGCAGCTTGGCAGACGTCTCGCCACCATCGCCTCCACCTCCTGTGACACGTACAGTCAGCTCGTGAACTACGTCACTTTAAAAATGTATGGAAACAGTTTCACATGCAGTTGAGAGTCATTATCAGTTCAACAGGTTTTGATTTTTGTCCAGTTCTTGTTCAACAACCAGCCTCAGTGTTTCCTCAGTGAGACCAGAAGTGTATCTACTTCTGTTTTCGTCTCTTCCACTTCCTCCGTGATTTTCTGGCTTTGTCTCGCTGCTTCTTCAAAACTGGAAACAAACTGTGGCAGATCTGTCGTCCTCTGACAGTCACTGATCATTGTCTCCATCCTGGTCACAGAAGTCAAAGTCTGTGCTGTCTGTGCAGCTGCACCGCGCACGACTTCTCTGGAGGCCATTTTGTCGCTGATGCTTTGGACTGTTTTCAGCTCCTCCACCAGAGGTTTTATAACTTCAATGAAATCTCCACTTTTCTGCATCATGTTCATCTTCACTGACTCTTTGAAATTTTTGCTTTTACAAAAATAACCAACTAAATAAACTGCAAACCTTGTAGCATACAACCCACCAAGCACCACCAACTGCACCGCCTGCTGCACCAACCGTCCCACCGAAAATACCACCAATGGCACCACCAGTTGCACAGCCGATGGTGAACCACGCTACATCACCTACTACACCATCAGCTGGGCTATTAGTCCCTTTAGCTGCAGCGCAGATTGCTCCACCAACAGTGCCGCTGAACACTCCTCCAACTGTTCCACCTAAAACACTGCCGAAAAAGCCAACAGTTGCACCGACTGCGTCAATATGGCCACAAAATCTGGCACAAGTTGCTGCACCCACTGCTCCAAATGCCCCCCCAGCTCCACCAGTAACACCACCACAAGCTGCACCAACAATCCCTCCAAACACACTGAGCAGACTTTGCAGTGGCTTATTCTCAGAAATGTTCTTTTGCATTTCACGAAGTTCAGCAGCCGTCAGCGTGAAGCTCTCTGAAGCTCTCTGGAGACGATCTCTACGTTGACTGTAGACGCGTATAAAAGACGTCAAACTTGTTATGAGTTCGTCTTTTAGGTCAGGTGACGCAGCGGATGTTCTGTAAGCCACGGAGAAACCCTCAAAATCAAATAGGTTTTCCATGTTTGTGTGTTTTATCTTCCACAATAATCCACCTGATGACTGGGGCGAAGTCGTCACGTGATGGAAGATTTGTGTTCAGTTATTGGACGAAGTTTAGGATCCAGAAATCGACGATTCATTTAAAAAAAAAAAAACTAAACCAATGTCGAGGCTGAAATTTTCACTGTTTGCCTGAAAATGAAAAACAGAAGAGAATTTAAAACTTGTATCAATGTTAGATATTAAGTAAAACTTTAAATTAATGCCATCGCTGTGCAGACAAAGACAAAACAGGAGCTTTTATACCAAGTGTCTAAATTAACATCACATTTATGGAGGCTGAAGAAAGCCACTAAAACATTTGCAGACTTTTACAATAAAAACAGAAATCATTTAAATGCATTATTTAATTAACATCTTAGAGAAGCACTAATATATATTCAAAGTTGTGATGACTGTTTCTTTTTTCAATATTTTTTTATTACCTTCAGAGGCAGCAGAACAAGCTATAACCATTAACACATTAACATTTTATCCCTTTTAAGTTTGTACGAGAAACTTGATAGCAAACACTCATTTTGATTTTATTTTAATCAAAAAAAAAAAAGGAAAAGCAAATTATTCAGCATTTTTGTATTGCATTTGCTTGTGACTGCTTATTGTGTTCCATCTCATGATCACTTTGATTTAAATATGTATGACTAGTCACTCTAATTTAAACTTTAAATAAAGTTTTTTCCAAAGAGCAGCTGCTACATGTTTAACTAATTAACCTTTGAAACCTGAGCAAACTGGCTTGGTTAAGGAAAATGAGTTAAAAAAAAGTAAATAATACATAAATAAATAAAATAAAAATAAAATAAAATACAGAAACATAAAAAACAATCTAAGAAGGAAATTAGCTGGAAAACGTGTTTTAAAATTATAATAATTCTGTAACATAATTTAAAAAGTTAATGACAAGAATAATTATTAATATAGTTTTTTTAATATAATTTGTAATTCTTTTAAAAAAGGTATTATTCTTTATTGATTTGCAAATTGTGGGACATTTCTTGCCTCGTGACTCAATGCCTTTTCCCCATGTTTAAAAATAAAATAAAATAAAAATAAATCGCACCAATTAGTTCAGAGTTTAAAGGATTAAATGCTTGTGAAAGGCTTCTGAAATCAACAAAAAAAATTGATTTCGCTCCAGGTTTCAAAGGGTTAAAGTGAAGAATTAAAAAAAATAAATAAATAAGTCTGAAAACACAAAGACTAATTTAAAAAAAAATACTCAATAACTTTTTTAAATTAATTTGAGATTCTATTTTAAAATTGAATTGAATCATAATTTAAAGACGGAATAAGACTAAAAACTGAGTATTTTGTAATATATTATTTGATATCCAAACATACATTTATTTTATTGATCTATAATGCATTTTAAAATTCATTTACTTACTCACACATTTTAAAAATCTATATGTATTTGTGTGGCACTCTTGACACTCCATACAAATGAATCTTGGCACGAAGCACTTTAAAATGGGCGTTACAGCTTTTCCAGTTTGGGAAGTTTGTATCTGAATTAACAACTGCAGCGAGTCTTTCTTCTTCTTCTTCTACTGTCTGAACATGTTTTCATACCAGGGATCACATTAAAATCTCAAAACTGATCTGAATCTGCTGTAACAAGTTAAAACTCCTGGTTCAGTCACTGACACCTCATGACTTACTCGTCTCTGGCTGTGTGTTGTTTCCTCTGAGTTATTTCACACCACAACGTATCGTAGCAGCTTGTTGTTGTTTGTACTCACAGTCTCGTCTGCTCCACTTGTTTGAATGAAACACCAGCTGCTGTTTGCAGACGCAGGTGAAGTCACATCCACACACAGCCTGACTGTGTTCAAAGGACAGAAAGGAAACAGGAAGAGGAGGAGTGGCAGCAGGAGGGAGGAGGTGTTACAGTGAAACACTTCCAGGTGCTTCAAGAAGGAAACAGGAAGCATCAAACAGCTGTAACACTGCTCAGTTTGTGTCATTAAAGCACAACAAACAGATTTAAGACAAACTTTCACCTGAAAATAGACTCTGGATTATTTAATCTAAATGTTGACAATCATCACAACTCTCTGATTTATATATACTCATGATCATTTCAAATTAACCAAATGCATTTACCTGCAGATTTGATGTTGTGCAAACATTTCTATTTGCTGACCAAGTATGATCTGTATCATTTTGGATTTGCACCCTGCCCTACTTTGTACTGCAGCTGACCTATGCATGTTGTTCATCATGTCACCTTGTTTGCTGGGAGTCATTAGCCTGTTTTGTTCTAGTTTTGTACTTTGGTGATGGTACATCATTGTTAGCTCATTGTTTCATTAACTTATCTGTAATGGCAGAGATAACAAAGGTTGGCAAACGTTATGCTGAATGATTCAGTGTAAATACTGTAGCAGCAAACTAACGCAGAGACACTCTTGGTAAAGATGGTAAAAAGGCCGTTATCCTTTTCATATTCTGAGCCAAAAACCTTAACTTCAGTGGCACTTTAACTTGTTGTCTTTGATGGTGACGGCAACCAGATGCGCTTCACAAGCGTAACACTGTGACCTGTAAATGTTGGCTTGTAATTGAAGCTTTTCATCGACCTTCTCAACAATAAAATGATGAATATATCCCTCCAATGTGTAGTTTAGGCCCTTTTGGTTACTTCTCAATGACATCTGATCGTTATGTCCCCAAAAATCATCAGTTGCCTCCTGTGAAATGTCGTGTACTGTGACACCTGCCATAGCGCCGCTCACTGAGTGTTGACAGTCTGTCCAGGTGAGTGGAGGGGGCGGGGCTTAGCCACAGGTCCGTTGAACTCCAAATTCATTCACACTGAAATTATGATTTTAAAGTCAAACAAGTATTTTTCCACCTGTGGAGAAAAACACGCTGACGTTCTCTGAAAACTCTCAAACACGCCACTTAAGTACAAACCTTTAAATACGAGCATCCTTACATCAGTTCATTGTCTAAAACATTGCGGGGCTGTAATGACAACACAGTGTAGTAACCATCTTTAATAAATCATGAATGTATCACCATTTAATCTGAGCGCAACACTTTTAGTCGTGTTGACTCTGAAGCCTCCCTGTGGACAGATAAATGTCACAGATTAGTTTAAAACTAACAGCAGCTAAAACTCAACAAATATGTGCTCAATTAGATCTGAGCTGTGGAGTGATGAGGTCGGCTGGAGTTTATTTAGATTAGATGAAACTTTAATGATTCCTGAAGGAGGTGAGCTGTTAGCAGAGAGGAGCCACACACAGGAGACACGTCGACCTTTATATGCAGCGCTGATCAACAAAGACAATAAGGTTAATGTTTCTGTAAATGTCAGACTATTCCTGTACAGACGGTGATTTTAATTATGGACTGATCTATGTTTATTGCAATGAGACTTAATTGAGCCTTAATAGAATAACAGCAAAAGTAAAGGAGCAACTTAACTTTTCATTTCATTCATTCATTCATTCATTTTCATTTTGTAGCTCGAGGTTTCTTGTTCTTTGTGCTGTTCACTCCCCACTAGCGTGCTAACAAGATTGCTAACTGTCACTTACCAAGTATTGTAAGCTTGTTACAGTATCACAGTTTATTCATAAGGTGTATTTGTAACTTTGGGTCTTTCCAGAATTGGACCCTGCCCACTGCCACTCCGTCGTGGAGCGTCTCTCTGTTTGTTGTCACCTTCACAGCTGAATGAAGCTCCTTCATCGAGCTGTAGGAGATAATCACAGCTCTGCAGCATGAAGAGAAACTGCTCCACCCTTCACTCCACAGCTCCACCCTCTTGTCCAAATGTGGTCACTTCTGGCTCTGAAAGGAAACAAGATGGCGACGGCCAAAATGCCAAACTGGAGGCTTCAATGGGAGTCAACCATCACAGTGGCCACTTGCATTATTTCATACAGCCTACGCAGCAGTCGAATCCTCTGATCACAGCGATTCCACTGAAATGAGCGATTTTACTACGATGTTTGAGTTTTAAATGCTCATGTGAGCAGGTATTTATACTGCAATTAGGAGCATGCTCAAGCTAAGTAGATGATTAGTCGAGTAAAAGATAAACACAGCAGCAATTTTCATAATCAATTAACTGTTTTGGTAATTTTTCAAGCAAGAATGCTGAAAAAAATGACGCCGACCTCGTCACATATCGACATTATGGTCGTGGACTTTCCACGTCCACATACGACGTGCAGGGTACCCTGGATGTGTTGGCTGTTGATGTTCTGGGACGCCATGTCAACTTCTCCTCTTTCAAGATACACTTCCATTTACACAGGAAATGTAATGTTTACATACAGTCTCCTTCAAAATATACGCACGACGTTGGCACAACACCACGCACTGACTTTTTTCTTTCCTCCAACAACAAACACATGTGGTTGGGTTTATGAAGCAAGGACAGGGTCTGGCTTTAGAATATTACGGGACGTGAACACCGCTCTCCCAGGACAAAGGCGGTGTTTGTTGGACTATTCCCCTGCCGTAACTTTTGTCCTTGTCCCACTGACAGCAATCTGCCACATATCATGCTGACGTTAAAGGACGCCTTTTTTCGTTGGTTTCTGCTGCCGCAAGTCACTGCCGGGCTCTTCAAGGTTTTCATTTGTGACAATTTGTGACTTTTCTTGGTCTTTCATGACAGAAAATGTAATATTTTTTGGGATCTGAACAGACAAAACAAGTGTCATCACTCAGCTATCTCAGCCTCTAGTAATGTAATAAATGTATTCTTTGTTTGCAGAAATATACAAAGCCACCATTTCCTTTTGATTACTCCGTGATGGACATTTATTCAAAGTTTTTATTGACCCAACAATGAATCAGTAAATGAAGAAATCGTTAGCAGCTCTGCGATGAAACACTGGAGGCCATTCACAGAAGAGGCGTTCACAACCATCATGTATAAGAGGGTCACCTTTATTGTCACAAAAACACAACAGGAACGTACAAAAGCAGCAACCTTTTTTTTGTTTGGTTGATTTTTCTCACACGAAGCAGCAACTTTTTACTTTCCATACACAAAGTTGCGCTGTGTTTTGCACGGTTTAGTTGGTCTTTAGTTATACGGACTTTGTAGTAGATTATCATTCTTCTTCACGAGTCACAAACAACACTTACCCCACACAGCAAGCATCACTCTCACACTGGAGGAACAGTATGTAGTTGATATACAATATCATCCCCACATCTTTCTCAATACTTTGAATTATAATCCTCTTTTTTTCTTTATTCTGACAGTAAAGGGGCTTCACCGACCCATTTTCAACATAATACAAAAATCTATGTTACTGTACAATTTTTGTTTACTCTATCATACACTCACAGGTATACACAGAATTATTGACAAGAAAATTTGACCTCTGTTGACCCAGCGTGCAGATTTCCAGGAATGTATACAGTATGCATGCCATTTTGGATTATTTTTTTTTTCCCGTCTAAAAAAATGTCCACACAAAATCAATTTTGTAATATATCATTTGGGTTTATATACATTTTTGAACATCCACAAATGGTTTGAACAATCACACATTCATCAACAAACCATCAATAGAGTTTAATCTGTGCAGTGTACGTACACTATTGGTTATAATAGAGGAAAACAGCTACAAAATGGGGCGTCCTATCAGTGAGGTGATCGTCTTTAGAGGAAGGAGGATAATGTGCTTTTTATAAATGGGTGGTCGTTTAGACACCGCTCGTCTGGAGCACCTCCCGCTCTCCCACTGCTGTACTGGTCTTACGACAAAGTGTGATCATGGTTCGTTTCTATGGTTCAGCAGGAAAAAAATAAAAAATCTTTAACACAGAAAAATAATAATTTACAGAATAAATGTTACATGCGTATGAATCCTCTTCAAGTATAAAAATACAAAAAAAGCTTGATTATATAAAACATAGATGATACTTTTCTTTTTTACATGTTAATAAAGCGATTTCTTCAAAACAAAAACTAAATGGTTTTTTAATAATAATAATAATATACATACAATATATCTGTGAAGTGGTTCAGGTTATACTTTAACTGCGGTTTCATCTATTTTCGTGCTAGCTCTTAATGCTATTTCTGAGACTACTAATACATTCCATAAATGTATTAACTATATACTGAAACATCTGCTTGTAATTTAATTTCTGCCAGTGGTATAAATACACACTCACAGATTAATATTCCCCTCCAGGAAAATGTGTGCAGGATTATTTATCTCGTCATTTTAGACACACTTTAAATATTTCACCCCAAAAATATTTCAACTCTGTTTGATCCCACTGTGTTACATCCAGGGATTGAATTCATCTTTAGAACAAACTAATCTGAGAAAACAATTAAAAAAATCATCTGTGTCCCAACTTCATACTTCATACTAATTGTAGACATTATATACTGATTGTTATTATAATGTTTTTGTCATTATTAAGCATTTCGTATCAACAGAAAATGACTGATTCAGACTTTTTTTTTTTCATCTCACCACCATCTGCAATTTGTTTTAAAGGGAAACTCCAACAAACCTGCACATGGAGATCAGTTGACTCTTCATAACAAGTTAACAATGCAGTTGCTGTGCAGTGTTATAGTGTCATACACATGGATCTGTTATTCCAGTCAGACTTACTGGGTGGCATTTCCTTGTCTCATGCCAGCGCTAACACAACAGGTTAAGCAAGAAGTATACTTCTGCATCATCTGGCTGAAATATGAGCAGAGCAAATCTCTGCTAGCTGCTAGGCTAATTTATACAATGTAAAATGCCATAGGCTTGTGCTAATAACGTTAGCATGTTGTATTTGTGGGGAAAATGTGTCCAGATAAAGACAAGTGTTTGTCTGTGAATGCTGTGAGTTATAATGAAGCTGATTTGTGTTTGACACTGTCTCTATTAAGCCATGTTTAATGTGTGTTTACTGTGTGTTTTGAATCAAATAGAATCAAATCAAATGAAGTGACGCAAGCCGCCTGTTAAACTTGGATTATGCTCGGTAAAGCCTGGACTTCACTGTCAGTCCATTTGTCCGTGTTTTCTTCCTTGTTTTTCATTATAAGCTGTTTTTTGTGTCGTGTGTTTTCTGTTGTTCGACCAATCAACGTACACTCAAGGTTCTTTTTGTGCTGGGAGAGTACGGCCTCTGAAGTAGGAGGTGAAACACTGTGTTCTAACGGGGCTTTCACATCGCCGTGTGGTAACTCGTCGCCTTCAGTCATCTCAGTGAGGGGAAGGTGGCAGAGGGGAAGTGGTTTTGAGTACGGCGGTAGGGGTATAAAGTGGTTACCGCCCGCATGAACGTGCACAGATGCTGCACTGAGTATAACTTCTGGTCTGGCTTTGGCTGATCAAATAGCAGACGTCACGAAAGCAGGAAGAAGACAACATGGAGGAGCCTGGGGTGACATTTCCACCAAATCTCAGATGACTGGTAAATTGTCCCAATATGTAGAAATCTTGTTCTCCTGCTACAGTTAGCAGCTACATGCTAGCTCACTCTTCTGCCTGCTCACTGAAGCACCTGCCTGTCATCGCAGCTGTGGACCGAAGCTGCTTTTAAAAACACTTTGCATTCAGGAGAGACGGTCTTGCAGGGGTTGTCAGGGCGGTTACCTCGTGGCGGTGTGAAAGCAGCTTAAGAACTACGACTGTTCCTAGTTCCTGTGGTGCAGACACAGTAATGCCGACAGTGTTGACCTCGGTTGTTCACATGAACAGTGATGCAAATACTTGTGTAAAGAACGAAGAAGCAGCTCAAATCCTTTCTCACGTCCTCACAGAGGGATCATGATGTTACAGAAATGATCGGACGTTGCCTCTGATCCAACATCAGAAAGGTGTGGACTGACCTCTGGTAACTGACGAGCAGTTCTGATCTCAAGTGCTGGTTGCCTAAAAAAAATATGCTACCAAGTTGCATTATGGGAAGTGTAGGATCCAGCAGGTTTGCACTGCTTTGACTCAAAACTAGTGACCAGAAGCCTTTTATTCTTCCTGAACTTTGTGCAAAATGAAATCTGTCACTTTTCTGTCCTGATTGTTGCAGAACAAGTTTAAACTCTGACTTTGACTCAAGACCTGCTCAGGATTAGTGTGCAGCATGTGAGTGGGACACAGATGTTGGATTGTTAGATATGGTGGATGTTAGAAGTGCTTCATACTGCAGGTCCAGAGCCAATGCAATTACCTCCAAATGTCTGACTCTTTATCTGATGTGAGGCAGAGCTGCAGAGTGATGAGGCAGAAATCTGATTATCTGAGCTAATTATTGGTGGTATCATCGTCCCTGGCTCCTAGTTTGACCTCTAGCTGCTGACAAATCATTCACATGACAAAATCTCACACTTTCACGGTCTGAACTAGGATCGAGTCCAAAACCAGAATGATCCGAGAACTCGCTCCTCACGTTATTAGTCCGGCTGAGACCTGGGAAGCAGACAGAGGATGAAGGAAGCAAAGCAACAGAGAGAGATAGAGAGAGAGAGAGAGAGAGAGAGAGGGAGACTGGCTCACAGACCAGAATGATGTGAGGAAAAAGCAGCGCGGGGAAACATCAGCGAGACTGATGGTGATTGGCCAGAGGGATGAGCAGCGTTTCTGCTGTAGCACAAGAAGGAGAAAAAAATCTCAGCACTGCCCCAAAAAAGCAACAGAGGGAAGATTTAGGAGCAAAAAAAAAAAAAACAAGACGGAAAAATTTTGAATGGAAACAAGAAGCGGTGAGAGGGAGGGGAAAAGAAAAAAGACAAAAATCAAAATTTACAAACAGACAAATGTATTTCAAGTTTTTGTTAAATCTCACATGTGTGTCTGACGAGGTTTACCCCCCCTCCCTCCCCCCCCTGCACTGCCACTACTCTACACTTCCATCTCCTGATTGGCCGCCGGGGACGTCAGGTTTTTGGTGCATCGGCGTGACAGTCCTCGTGCTTGTGGGTAGATGAGAGAGGGGAGAAGAGTCTGAGGCTGTCGCTGAGCTGCAAACAGCCAGAACTGATTCTGTGATCACAGCCTGCTGTCGGAGCTGTGGGACCCAAAATGTGTCCTCGCTCAGCTCCTCTCCTTCGTCTCCTTCTTCCTCCTCCTCTTCTCTGAGTGACGCACAGAGGTGAGGAAGGATGGAAGGAAAGGAAGGATGAAATACACTTTGGCAGGAGAGGAGGGATGATGTTCATGTACAGAAGGAGACATCAGAGAGAGGAAGGGGAGGAAAGGAACAAGGAGAGGAGATAAGAAAAGGTGACATAAGGATAGGAAAAAAGTGGGTGAGGAAATAGGAGAGGAAACAAGGAGGAGATACAACGAGCAGGACAGAGGAGGAAAGAAGGAAAGGAGATCAGAGAAGAGGATAAAAGGGGAGGAAAGGAGAGATATGGAGAGGAAACAAGGAGATAAGGAGAGGACAGCAGCTGAGAAAATACAAGGAAAGTAAAGTGGAGGGAAGGAGACAAACACGAAGACAGGAAGAAGAGAACAGAGGAGAGGATACAAGGATAGGGAAGGAAACAAGGAGACGACAAAAAAGCAAGGAGAGGAAAGAAGAGGAGAGGAGACAAAAAAAGGTGATAAGGAGATAAGGATATTAAAAAAGTGGGCAAGGGAATAGGAGAGGAAACAAGGAGATAGAAAAGGAAAGCAGGTGAATAAATGCCATGAGAGGAAAGGGGAGGGAGAGGTTAGGAGAGGAAACAAAAGATAAGGACAGGAAACGGAGGAGAGGATACAAGGAGAGGAAAGGGAGGAAACAACGAGATGAGGAAAAGGAAAGGTGAGCAGAGTAAAAGAGATGAGGTAAGGAAACAAGAACAGGAAGGAAACATCGGAGAGAAGATAAGGAGGGAAAGATGAGATTAGGAAACATGCAGAGGTGAGGAGGATAGCAAGGAGAGGAGACAAGTATATAAAAAGAGGTGAGGAGAGTAGAAATGGAAAGGAGAGATATTAGGACAGGAAAGAAGGAAAGATATGTAGAGAGGAAAGAAGGAGGTAGAGGAAAGGACACAGGAAGAGGAGAAGTAAGGGGAGGGGAAAGGAAAGGGGCGATAAGGAGAGGAAGCAAAGAGAGGAGGTGGTGAAAGACAGAGGAGGAAGATAAAGATGAAGAAAGTTGAAAGAAAAACAGAGAAAAGGAAATAAGGAGGAAAGGAAATAGAGAGGTAAGGAAAGAAGAAGACAAAACCAGACAGGAGGAGAGGAACCAAGAGGAGGACACAAACAAACGAGAGGAAGGAAAAGAGAGCAGATGTGAGCAAAGGAGGCAAAGAGAGGACACAAGGAGTGGAGAGGAGAGAGGAGAGTGAACAAGGAGATGATACGAGGATACATGAGAGGAGGAAAGAAGAGATAAGTGAGAGCAGAAGGGTGGAAAGGAAACAAGAAAAGGAGAGGAGAGAAAACAAGGGAAGGAGACAAGAAGGAAGACATGAGGAGAGATAAAATATAAACAGGAGAGGAAATGAAAGGAAAGGAGGCAAGGGTAGGAGAGGGAAGGAAAGAGGAGGTGAGCAAAACAAGGAAACAAGAAAAAGGACAAGCAAAGGAGACAAAATAAGGAGAGGAAACAAAAAAAAGGACAAAATGCAAGAGGAGGAAATAAAGGTAAACAAGTCAACAAGTAAAGTAAACAAGGAGTAAGAATGAGAAGAGAGGAGCTGGAGGAAGTGAGGAGGAGAGGAGCTGGAAGAGGAGGAAGTGAGGAGGAGGAGGAGGAGGGAGAAGACTAGGAGTGAGGAAGAAAGGAGTTGGAAGAAGAGAAAGTAAGGAGGAGGAGGAAGTGAGGAAGAAAGGATTGGGAGGAAGCAAAGAGTAGAGGAGTTGAAGGAAGAGGAGGTGAGGAGGAGGAGAAGAGTTGGAGGAAGAGGAAGTGAGGAAGAAAGGAGTAGAGGAGTTGGAAGTAAAGGAAGTGAGGAGGAGAGGAGCTGGATGAAGAGGAGGTGAGGAGGAGTGAGTGTCTCTACAGCTCTTTATTAGCAGAGTCTCTCGGGTGTTGGTAAGAAAACATTCCTTCTCTGTGACCTGAACTTTCTTAAAACACCTCGACAGCAGCAGCAGGAGCAGCAGGAGCAGCAGGAGGCTCAGAGGCTCCTTTGTGTGCCGAATAAATAAACCAGCTGTAAAAAACAAGCAGAGAGTGAGCGTCCCCTGGTCTCCTCTGCTGCCACAGCTAATGAACGGCTCTGAACCACAGTGTGCGGGCCACACAGGGCTGCTGGCGCTTTGTCCATCCAAATGTTCAGTGAGGCAAAAGGGCTGCGAGGACAAACGAGTTACGTTCAGGAAGATTAATGACAGACTGTTTACTGTGCCGGGCATGTAGGGAAATACATGTCACGGTGGGAATGTACGTCTGAAGAGTGCCAAGTTCGTCAGGACTCGTGTTGGGCTCAACTCTGAACATGATGGATCGGATGTTTTGAGTGTCCTTGAGATGCAGATACAGAGAAAAACCTCAAGAAAACTTAAAGGAAGTAACGAGTCCTGTTTCTGTAGCTTTCATCATCATTTCTGTCAACAGGACAAGACGAACCAGCAGTCAGACGATCAAATGTAAATGAGACCCCCTTTATTCCTGACACTCAGATGCATTTTAAGCCCAGTTCAGACCAAAGATTCACGATGAAACAGACTTGCAATCTGCCGTTTTGCAACGTTCTACAAACCTGCTGGTTCACAGGAAGTGACCACCATGAGACGGCATGTCATCTCTAGTCAACGACTCTCTGTGCTTCTGATCTGTAACGCTGACAGGAAGTGACCACCATGAGACGGCGTATCATCTCTAGTCAACGACTCTCTGTGCTTCTGATCTGTAACGCTGACAGGAAGTGACCACCATGAGACGGCGTATCATCTCTAGTCAACGACTCTCTGTGCTTCTGATCTGTAACGCTGACAGGAAGTGACCGCCATGAGACGGCGTATCATCTCTAGTCAACGACTCTCTGTGCTTCTGATCTGTAACGTCGACAGGAAGTGACCACCGTGAGACGGCGTATCATCTCTAGTCAACAACTCTCTGTGCTTCTGATCTGTAACGTTGACAGGAAGTGACCACCATGAGACGGCGTATCATCTCTAGTCAACGACTCTCTGTGCTTCTAATCTTTAACGTTGACAGGAAGTGACCACCATGATGGCCTGATGACAGACAGCAGGTTGTCAAACTGCCCCTGAGTCGTCCGAAAACCTGCCTGTAAACGTCCATGATGGAGGAGAAGCTCCTGGACCAACTGGTGGTTCTCTCCATGATCCAGCCTCTTTTTTAGGGTCTCATGTACCCACACAGATCTCTGTTTATCTGCTGACAGCCTCTCACCCTTGACCAGAGCTACAGACAGCACTGTGGGTCAAAGTTGAACCAAAAAGTTGGTCTGTAAACTGCTGGCTGTTTGTAACGGACAGTTTGGGAATCATTCATCTTCTTTTTCCCTTTTAAATAAATTTGTTTACAACCTGTCTGATCATTTGACTGCTTGTTCTTGTCCCGTTTGGCTTCCTAGTAACTAACTTTAGTTGGTGCAGTAGTATCACTGCTGATAGAAGTGATTTCCAAAACTACAAAAACAAAACTCAAGTTGAAGCGGATTATCCTTTAAAGTATGAAATCCACCGGGCAAAAAACCCTCTGTGAGAAAAGGACGAGATCAAAGACGATTCACAGTTTTGGCTAACAGTGCTCGGATGACGATGGATTCTTTGCAGACTGTTGAGGATAAACACTCGACTGTAATGCCTGGAGAAAAGGCTGGCTGAATAAAACACACTTTAAAAAGCCTTTCACGTCCTCTGAAAGCTCATATTGTCTGTAACTGTGTTGGAACAGGTTGTACAAGGAGGAAGAATCCAAGCCTGACAACGGCTTAAGTTCAGCGATAAAAGAAAACAGTTCGTGGTGACAAGGTGCTGCTTGGTGCCTCAGGGGGACAGGGGTACATCTGTGGCTCTCTCAGAGCGCTCAGGAACAAAAGGAGTAGCAGACAGGTGCACCACCCAGGCTCGAAAAGGGATTATAAAGTGCACCGCCTCTTTTTTACTGCAGCAGAGCAGCAACTTCTCCATCAAAGTCAGAAAACAATCTGAAGGTTTGCTGAGACTGTGTCAAAAATAAAAAGCTTACACAGGTCAGCAAAAGATAAAATCTGTAGTATTTGGTCACGTCGTTCTGGCAGATGGATGCTGTCGTCTAACAGCCTCTGCTTTACAAACATCTCACAGCCCAAATGCATTCATTCGCCCGAGGCAAGTACACACATTGCACCACTTTCTGCTGATCTGGAAACAGGCATCACGTGATGTTTACTGCATCCTTCACCCACAAAACAAAAGGGGTGAAAACATAAAACAAAGGAACATTAAAGTGACTGAGATGGCAGTAGGTTCTAGGTAATGAGTAAAACTTTCATTGTCCCCAGTGTGTGTGATTGTTTTCATGATACATTTACTATAATACACGAGGCTTCATTTGAGCCACAGCTACAACACTGTATGTACAGTTTAAGGTG
This sequence comes from Epinephelus cyanopodus, assembly GCA_026686955.1. Classification (NCBI taxonomy): domain Eukaryota; kingdom Metazoa; phylum Chordata; class Actinopteri; order Perciformes; family Serranidae; genus Epinephelus; species Epinephelus cyanopodus. The sequence continues at coordinate 1,410,923 of CM048933.1, read as the reverse complement.
ACAGAGATGCTTTTATATTCACTGAGGAGGATCTGAGTAATTACTGACAGTGGGCCTCACGCAGGAAATGACAAGCGAATACATTTCATCTCACTTGTCTTCATGTCCATGAGTCGTTCTGTTTTTGTTAGTGGCCATTGATTTCTTTGGATTCACCACTGTTTTTGATTGTGCTCCTCTCTTAGGTAGGAGGCGAGTTTACGAGTGGTCGAGAGCACTCTTAATAAAGTCAGAGAAAAACATCTGATCTTCACAGCCGCCGGGAGTTTGTCCAACTTGAGGAAATGTAAAAAAAAAAAAAAAAAAAAAAAAAAAGCATGAATATCTCGTCAAGTTTAGATTAACTGAGCACAGTGTTAGTTCAGGCAGGACATGACGCCAGGCTTCATCAATCAACTGATGGAGCAGCTGACTGATGAAGGGAGTCAGCTGATAGATCACATGATTCCTGTCTCATTCAGGGCCCTATTTAAACTGCTCTGGCCTGCCTGCTGTTGCTGCTTCCTCTGCAAGCTGCTCTGCAACCTGCCTCCACCCCAGCTCCTCCTTTTCACGTTGTGTCTGACTTATCAATGTCATTTCTGTTTGTCACTGATGCTGCTCTGCTCTGATCCTAAGGAGTCTTTGCTGCTGCTCTCCCTGCCTTAGGCTTTCCATGTAGGCGCATGGAAGGGCAGGGAGGTTTGCTCTCTCCGTCTGAGGCTTTCCTCGTTTGCACGTGGAAGGGCAGAGAGGCCACAGAACAGAGGCATACTTTTGGTAGCATCTCTCAAATTCTTGGGCCTGTGCCAGAGTATTTACACACGGCACAAAACCTGCCCTTACAAAATGTTTAGGGGTGTTACCTTGACTAATATAAACAATCAGCCATGAACATCAGATTTCTGATCAAGTGATCATTCAGAACATGGGTTGACTTATCTTTTCTCTTAATATAAAATAAAGTGAGAATATGAGAGAGTTCAGGACATTGTTGCTGCATGAGGCCCAGTGTCTGTAACTTACAGCAGGAAGTCTGCAGATCATTTTGAATCTGTGTTGGTGACATGTTCCTGTTCAGTTTGACACCATGTTTGAAGACATTATCTCAAGCCATGAGCTCACTCCTGACACGTGAACATGCACAACAAAAAGACACATTATTTGACCGTTTGCTTTCAGGCTCTTTGGGTGATACATCTTTAAAAGTAATAAGGGAAATGAGGCGCAAAAAAAGTGGAGTTGATATTCAGACCAGCACGAGACATGAGCAGCCCTGAATACTAATCCTCGAGGTCTGTGTGTGGAGAGAAGTGCAGCGCTCTCCCAGATGGCGTCGCGGTGTCAAGTGGAGGTCAGCCATGTTAGCCGTGCGCTAATTGTTGTTACAGCTAATAGAAGCTATTGTCGATGACACCGTCCTTTCTGAGAGCCACAATAACCTGATACATGAACGTGAAGTCTCTAAGTATGTCTGGGCTCCTGTGGATGAGCAGCTTCCAGGGGTGTTTGGAAAAAATAAACTCTAAATAAACTTATAAATGAGGTGCTGCATGTTTAATGTGGTAGAATCATGAATTAATCAGATCCCTGAAACTGGCCCACATGCAGAGACGATGGTTCTGGGTGAAGACACGGACTGGTGTGAGCAGTTAAGGCTCTCACTGACTGGCTCTTATCACTTTTTCTTTCTGAGTATTTTCAGAAAGCTCTTTTTTTCTTATATTAAAGAGGACCGTAGCCAAGGATGGGTCAAGGCTGCTCCACTCAGCAGGTCGGGGGCAGCTTGGAGCGTCTGCAGGAGCAGATAAGACGAGTGGAGCTTCACATCTAAAAGGCCAAGTGCTGAGTTTAACCTCCTGTTCACACACACACACACTCTCCAACGTGTCTCTGTGGCCTCTCATGAGCCTGAAGCTTGTGGACGTGTTGAGCATTGAGAAGGTAATATTACACGCGCTCTGCTCTGATCGGACCGTATATTTTTTCCTGTTGCCACTAAGTTTCTTTTCCTGAGCGATGAGTTCTCATGCTACATTTTCTTATTTACTTTCCCAGCAGCTTCTTGAAGTTATATCTGACTGAACAGACGAGCTGCTGATTCCCCGCTTTGTTTGAGGTACTTTTATGTAGATAAGTTGAAGTATTTGTCTCCAGGACTGTGTGTGTAGCGCTGCAATGATTAGTTGATTAAAGGATTCCCACACGGTCATGGACAGAATTTAAAACTTTTCCATGACTTGTCAAGGAGCCGTAACATTTTTTTTCTTGCCCAACTTGCCTGGCACTTATTTAAACATAGATTCAAACTCTATTCAGACATAATTTCAGTTAACGAACACAGAGGAAGGGAGAGAGAACGTGGGAAGAAAATAAAGAAAACATACGTGATGGTAAACAAGATGCTGTTACACATCGACGCGTATCAGAACTACGTTACGTCACAAGCTACAAAAATAACTTTGCCGTCATGTTACGTTACGTGGAAGATTACCGTAACTATTTCATTACATGCAACAAATTGCAATCACTTCCAAAACTGTCAGTGTTTTTTAATAATTTCATGAATTTTCCAGGCCTGGAAATATGAGTTTTCCAGGTTTTCCATGACCATGGGAACCCTGTTAATCAATCTACAGGAAAAAAAGTTAACAACTATTTTGATCACTGAATAATCATTTAAGTCTTTTTTTAAGCAAACTGTGAAAACTGATTTTGTGCTTCTTAAATGAGAGAATTTCTACATAATAAAGTGAATTTCTTTGGGATCTCTGGACTGTTCTGGATCTGACACAACATATGAAGATGTCACCTTTAGCTCTTGGAAATTTCTCAGAGCATGTCTCACTATTTTCTGACATTTTGACAAAACAATTAATCAAAAAAATAATGCGGAGATTAATCAAAAATGAAAATAACTGTTTGTTGCAGCTCTGGACATTTGCATGAAGTTTAACTTTCTCAACATCTGCACGTCGCTCCTGGGCAACTTTGCAGTTTTCAGTTGAGGTCCAGGATGTTATATGAGATCCATAATGAATGTATGTGTGAACAGGAGGTTGAAAGCAAATAATAATTTGAATTTTATTCAAAATCAAACACCTAATCTGTAAATTTAACTTCTCTCCTGAGTACCTAATATTGGCATTAATATTCTACAATATTTATAAGACTGAAAATATTTTACTTTCTATCTGAATTTAGGTGGTTTGATTTCCATATTTTCAATTCCCACAGTGTAATTTTTTGTTGTGCAATTTCAAAAACCTTTTTGATTTTGTAAGTCACATTGTAGACAGACTGTAACCTGATAGGACAGACTGTCTGATCACTTCTAACTATCGACAGCTGTTGTCAAACAGTCACAACCAGCCGCGTTTTCAAGGTTGAATTTTACATTTTGAAATTTGGAATTTCATCAACACAATTTCAGCAACTTGATTTTTTTGGCTCATATTAATTTTTTGATTTGGAAATTAAAGGTATACTATACAGGACAACACATAGATTCATACATACAGAAGTAAACTCTCTCCATCATCACTTATGACGCACGCAAGTGTGTGACGATGAATTTGTCAGCAGATTCTGCCCTCTGCCTGTGCTTTCTTATTTTCTTCTTAATGTGAATGTGAAGTGTGGGATCAATAAAGTTTATCTTATCTTATCTTAATGTTGAGATTCATGTATGAGATTCAACAGGCGCACTGCTGTGACACCCCGCAGAGGGCAGATGGGAGAGAAGATGTGTGGATCACACAAGCTTCAGTGTATCACTGAGGAGACTGCTCTTCATGTCGTGTGTGAAACCAAAAGTCAAGTGACTTATTTTAATGACGACGTAGCATAGTATGCTAGTGACATATGTCTGTTAACAAACAGTAACCGACACTACCTGCATAGTATACCTTTAACGACAGAATTCGAGTGACTTAAATATTTTTTTTTAATAACGTGCATTTGTGAACCCTTAAAAGTGAGTTCCTCGGCTGGACTGTTTGCTGCTTGTCAGTCCCTTCCCTCTGTCCTCTCATTTACTCTCTTTCTCCACCATCACTATCAAATAAAGGCAGAAAAATTCCCAAGAAATAATCTTTATAAATCCTTCAATCCATAAATCATGTTTCTAAAATTGCACAACTTGAAATTACTGATGTGAAATAAAAAAAGAATATCTGAATTACATAAATTCAGAGTTTTTTTCCACGTAAAACATTTTCATTGTTATAAATTCAGAGGCGTTAAATGTCATCATGAGCTATAAACTGCTGTTTATACAATTTAAATCCTTGCAGCTGTTTATATTCTTCCACGTACATTTAGTTTTCCCTCTGCTGCCTCAGCCAGTCAGTCCTCTTCACAATCCTCCACTTCTCCTCTTCTATAAATATGTTTATTGCAGCGTTAAAGTGAAAAGCTCCTCCACATTAAAAACAGCTTTCTCAGGTAACCTTGCGTCTTGTGCTTCACTCTCGTCGTCTTGCATAATAAGTCGTAGCATTAGAGCTGTTAAAAGGCAGTTTTGAGTGAGCTAGCTTAATGGATTGGCCTCTTGGCTGTTCAGCACCAGCCACACCAACGTACTGACACTCTGAGCTGCAGCGCTGCCTGCCAACCTGCACATCTAATGGGTGATATAAGGAGAGCAGCGTGTGGTCGTTAGTGGATGAATAGAGTGAGAGATGAGGATTCAGTGAGTGAGCAGGATCATGGTTAAATATCATCACTTTGAGATATGAAATCATTCCGTGGCATTACTGAAGATCATGGAGGAAGAGGTTGTATCTGAATAGATCTGACTATTATAATAAAGCTAGTTGAATCAGTCACGAGCACCACCAAGAACCTTCCTCAGGAAATCAAAACATCGACAAACTCGTACGACAAAAACTTGATCTCTAAGCAAGCTAGGTTAGATCCAGTAACTCAAATGTCAAAACACACATCAAGAACTGGTAAAAATCAAGGTTTCTGTAGATAGTTCCCCCTCTGGTGTTTGTGTAATCTCATATTGTCTGCTGGTGGGGCCACAAGTTCCTCTGAAGTGACAGCAGAGAGGAGAGGCAGAGGCAGACGAAGCGTCAGAGGTGGAGGTTTTAGAAGTGGAATACCTGCTGCTGGCCCTGGACTTTGGGGAAATCCTCTTTCTGCTTGCGGGTTTTGGGCCTCTCCAGGCTGCCCTGCTGAAGGTGTTTGAGCCTGGCTGCGACGGTGGGGCCCTTCGTCGGCCCCGGAGAGTTAGTGCTGTTCTGTGGGAGCCAGGAGAGGGCAGGGGTTAATTTAATTTGACTCATGTAAACACTGACAGATGCACAAAACACGCCATCCTCACATCATTATACATATCATACATGTACTCCTCATGGACTAAGTAACACCGTAACCATATGTCACTGAACATCTTTTTCTGTCCTATAGCCAAAGTACCGCTGATTTCAAAATTGTTGAAAAGGTGGTTGCTCAGAAACTTTTAGAAAGAGTAGAAGAAAACAACATATTCTACAAATTCCAGTCTGGCTTTAGAAAGAATCACAGCACAGACACTGCACTGCTGAGAGTAACCAATGACATTTTGATAAGTGCGGACTCAGGAAATCATCCCACTGTCATTTTGCTGGACTTGACTGCTGCCTTTGATATCTGGGTTGGTCTAAGTGGAACTGCTCTTAACTGGTTTGCAACCAATTTGTCAAATAGAGAGTTCAAAGTCACTGTTGACAACTTCAGTTCCTCAACTGCTCGAATATGGTGTCCCACAGGGCTCAATCCTTGGCCCTATTTTATTCAGCTTCTATCTTTTACCCCTCGGCCATGTCATCCGCAATTTCCCCTCTGTGTCCCACCACTGTTACGCTGATGACACTCAGTTGTACATCTCATTAAACAACCTGGACTCTGAGCGCTGCTGCCTCGCTGCCTTTAAGGACTGGATGGCTTCCAACTTCCTACAGCTTAACACACAACGTGTTAAGAAATATTTTTTAGTCCAGTATTTTGGGAGAATTTATCTTGAACCCTTGGAGATATTTTAGATTATTCGTGTCCTTTAAAAACAGTAAGATGTTGTGTCTTAAAGGAAGTTGCTTTTAGACGTGATCTGTTTCTGTAAAATCTACTGGTTTCCTGCAAAACACTGGTATAAAGGGAACCTCCCATCAAAACAGTGGGTGTAAACAGTAATGGATATAATGTGATGGACAAACTGACGCTGTCCCTGAGGAACGACGGGGAGACCTTCCAGTAAATGGGAAACATTGATCTCTTGTTCCATTTGGTGAGGGTGTCGTAACATCTGGATGAATCCAACATGCACAGAGACAGCAGATGAATAAACGTATTCCTCGCTTGATTCCATGTTTTGTTGACGCTTGTTTTCCCTTTTTATTTTTTCACAGAATCAGCTTTGCAGAGTTGATGACTTGATTGTAATCATCAGATTGTCTGAGATGTGATTATGGATCTGTTGCTGCTGTCTGACTCATTCCTTGTGCTTTGACCCTTTATATCCCGCTCTGACTTTTTACATTATGCATTTATTTTCACTGTGTGAGTAAACAAATAAACACAAAGTAAATAAATGTTGCCGACGGTCCCGGGCGAGTCCTGCTCTGCCTCTCTAGCTTTCATGCATTTGTAAACAGCATGTGCACAGAAAATGAAAATGCTCCACCACGGGAAATATCGTGTTAATGACCAGTATTAAAACAGAGCCTGAGTTTTATTCTGCTGACATTAATCACTGTTGGCAACAACGTTAAACACAGCACAGTGGCTCACGTGTCTTCAGCCAGTAAAAACAGGGTCTGAATTTAAAACACCTGCATGAGAGAAAATAGATTCTTGCAGAGAAACATTTCTGTCTGCAGCTCTGAAACTGAATCCCCGCCCTCCCCTCCCTCCCCCCTCTCTGTCCTTTATTTTGACAGCTACCTGCTTAGTGCCGTTGTGCGATAATTCCTACAAAAACAAGACCTCTTTACTCTGCTAAATGTGACAGCGGAGCTGTCAGGACGAGCCCTCAGTGCTTCAGTCTGCGAGGCAGAAACTAAACACATCATCTGCCTCAATCCATGACTCACTGCACATCACACCATCAATTACAAGGTTGTGTGTTTACACTGTAAAAGCTCCAGTTAACTGAGACGATCAAACAAAAATCACTGCAAGTTTCACACACAGATCAGATCATGTTCAGAGCAGGCAGGAAGTCAGCGGAGGAACTGTTAACAAGGTCAGAAAGAGAAGATCAGTACAGCATCTACAACCAGAACCACACTGCAGGTCAGTCATATAGAATAAACGTCTGTTTCTTTCTTCTGCTTTTCCTTTAATTATTTATTTGACATTTTTTGTGTCAGTATGTTATTTGAAAGTAAACAGAAGTACATACAGACAGCAATTTTCCTTTTGATTTTTATGTGTTACTGGAAGATACATGTTGTATTCTTTGATGTTCAATAAACAGCGCTGTCATGTGGGATGAGTCAAATATTTGGGACGAAACAGAAATAAAAACTAAGTGTGTATAAAAAATGTGCCAGTGAACTGATATTGTTAGGATGAGAGGGACGTTTAAAGCTCAGTTCAGACCGAAGATCCTCAACAGGATAAAACCCTTTTAGAACATTGCAGAGAAAAGTGTCAGTGTCACCTATTTTATTAATATACAATTACAACCTTTATTTTATAACTGATATTTTGAATAAAATAAAATAAAAATACTGTCATTTATATGACATTTACTCAAAAAAAACCCCTGTAAAATAACTTTTTTGGAGTGGCTTTTTATACCCATGTGAGAAAAATCAAACTGCTGCTATTTGCACCCATCCCCTACAGTGCGTTATTATGGGTCAGATGCGGTTAGGATTTATTAGGGCAAGAAGTCATGGTTAGAGCTGGTATTAGCCAATCTTGGATATTTTCTGAGATTAAAGTGGTAAATTTTAGAGCTGCTGACCAAATGTTAGTCGACAAGATTTCATTGGTCACTTAGCTGTAGGAAAAAAACAAACAAACATGAAACTCTATCAGGAGCTGTAACTCGTCAAAATCAATCCAAACCTATATGACTGGAGCATGTGTGAGTTTACTTTGAAAGGACAGACACAGGAAGTGTCCTCGTCAGGTTAATCTCCAGGGCTGGTACCTGCGGTTATTCCACAGGCTAGTTAATAACATGTCGGGCAGGAAATCCAAAGTGTGGGATCATTTTGAGAAGGTGAAGGACGAACCCAAGGTGATATGTAAACTCATCTTCATTGGTCGACTACAAACATGACGTATCATGTGAAACATGGAAGTAGCTACATGCCCATTAGCCCACAGCGTCATTAACAGGCGGCTCGCTCAGTGTGTGACGTGCACTTGGAGATAAAATATAGGCCTATATTAATGAAGGTTCATTAGTACGGTTTGTATTTCTCTGTAATGTAGCATTAGGACCAACACAATCTATCAAATTCATTCATTTATCTTTGATTAAACTGTTCAAGAGTTTTTCATCTTCAGGTCAATCGCGGTGTTGACACTTTGTGTGTTAGTGGTTATAAAGGAGTAAAGCAGAGAATCAAAAAGGATGGAGGACGTCAGAGGGACAGTGAGCAGAAGCAGAGTCCACAGGCGTGGCAGACAGAGAGGGCTGGTTTTAAATTTACCTTTCTGCCTGGGGAGCCAGAGGTGCAGGGAGGGGTGGGGGTGGCCTTTGGTTGGGTGCTGTACTGTTTACTACAATCTTTTACTGGTGCTCTCTGAAATATCTTTGATCCGGGGTGATTGTATGAAAGAATGTGGCAGAGACACGTTATCACACCAACATACAGCAGCACAAACCAGCAACATGAACCTCTGTGTAACTAAGAAATCAGTCATTTACCTCCAGCTCGGCGATAATCTTCTCTTCCTCGTTGTCGTCGTCTTGAATGGCGGATGCTGCGATCACAGGCGGGGTCGAGGCAGGTCGAGGCGTGTCACAGGGGGTCCGCCTCAGCTTCACCAGAGTTTTGGGCATCTCGCCATCTTCTTCCATCTGAAAGGAGAAAATCAAGATGTTAAATAAAGCTGATAAATACAGAACACGCCAGACTAAGCTGTCACAGCATTGTTCATCTTTAAAGGTTATCAGCTGGATCCTTCACAGCTGCCTGCACCTCCAAATCCAGCTTAAACAACCAGTCATTACTTTCAAACTGTTATTTTAAAGGGGACCTTTCATAGTTTTTCTTATTTTCTGTCACATTTATAACGTTATCACAATGTGTCATGTTCACAAGAGTGAGATGCATGAGCTCACAGTGACCTTGACCTTTGACCCTTGACCACCAAAATATAATCACTTCATCATCAAGTTCAAGTCAAACTTTGAACCAAATTTGAAGAAATTCCCTCACAGAATTCTTGAGATATCAGGTTCATAAGGGTGAAACAGACGAGCTCACAGTGACCTTGACCTTTGACCCTTGATCACCAAAAACTAATTAGTACATCATTGAATTCAAGTGGACGTTTGTGCCAAATCTGAAGAAAGTAGACATTCTTGATATATTGTGTTCACAGGGACAGAAAACCTGAAAACAAATTGCCTCCAGGCGCAGCTATCGTCAACTTGGAGGCTTACAAATATACAACACTACTATATACGTGCGTTATGTGGCACAGCGAAAGTAATACAAAATGAAAGGCAGTGATACTGTGAAATTATAGCACAGTTATGGATGAATAAATTCAAAGATGAAAGATGTCCAGGCTGAGAACGTTCGATCGTGTATTCAACATTCAGAGCATTAATAAAAACAGAAGACCTTTATTTACTAAGTGAAGATAAAGTTCAGTAACAGCGTTCTGAGTAGGGCTGCAACAATTAGTCGACTAATTGATGAGTAATCGACTATTAAAGTAATCGATGACTATTTTAGTAGTCAACTAATCGATTTGAGTCATTTTCACAGAAAAGTACTATAAAGTACCCAAATTACTCTTATTGCAGCTTCTTATGCTCAAATATCGGCAGCTTTACACACTCTCCCATGACGGTGAGCTAAAACCCTTTGGCGTGAGTACGAAACAAGACATTAGATGACATCGTTTTGGGTTTTGGGAGAGACAGACAGACATTTTTCGAGGAAATGACTAGTCAACTAATCAAAGAAATAATTGACAGATTAGTCGACAATGACAATAACGGTTAGTTGCAGCCCTAGTTCTGAGCAGAGAATTAAGTCATGCTGCCTCTGAACTAGGGCTGTCAACAAATATTCTAAACTCGAATTTTTTAAAAAATGGACCTTCGAATGTGAAAATTGATATTCGATTGTGGAGAAAAAAAAACACCACTGCAGCTGTCCTCTTTGTGAGTGGGCGTTGGCCTGGGCCGCTGCACTGAACGCACTGCATCAGGCCACACCGCCTGCAGAAGTGCTGCTAAGCGCAGCTCACCGAAATTCTCGCACGAGCTGGAGCACTTACGTCACATCAGACGTGCATTTCTCCACGCTGGTCGACAAGCGGTTCTGCTCCCAGCTGTTGTCTCCGTCACCCGGCTCGACACATTTGCTTGCGGCTCGCGCAGAAAATAGACCAGACGCCGAAACGATCGCTGAAGGGCACGAGCCGGTCACGGAGCTGTGCAGCGCGGCGCAGCCGGTGTGGATGACACAATTGGTTAATATGGGCGCTGAAAGCAAACTAGCTTCACTTAGAGGTGCTTCGAGGCTATTCGCAGCGCTTCTGCGGGCGGTGTGGCCTGACGGGTCAGAGAGGAGGGCGAGCGAAAGGTCTGCAGTCGTTTATAACGTAATGTTATAGATAATTGTTTTATGTGTTTTAATGTGTAGGTATGTAAATGTTTTCAAAGACGTTATGTTGAAATAAAAATACCAACAAGTAGTTATGTTTCCTTGTATTAGTTTGACCTCTTGTGGACATAATGCGAAAAAAAATAAATAAATAAAATCGAATGGTTCAAACCTATGAGTTATTTTTAGAAGGAATATTTGAACGTCATTTTTGAGCAATTTTGTCAGCCCCACTCTGAACATGCTGTAATGTGAGCTTCTCTGTTCTTTGCTGTGGTAAACTGGTCCAGTGGCGTGTGCATGTTGCTGCATGTGCTCGCTCATCGTGCTGCTCTGCACTGCGCTCATACCGCAGTCACAGCTGATATCAGGATGGCATTGTTGTGTAATGTCCCTTTGGTTTCCCCCTGGTTATGACTGGTAGCTCTGTCAACACTGTTAGCACCATTAGCTGCCAGCTCAGCCATCTCCATGTTGAGAACTATGTGCAGACAACGGACGCTGAATCATAGATATGCTCTGAATGTCACAAACAGCTGCTTTCAAAGAAACTCTGATCTCTGTTGAAGAATCAGAAACAGACAGACTACAATATTGTAGAGATCCACTCTCCTCTGATTCTCTAGTTTAGTGAGAAAGCTTCGACACAACAAGAGGAACAGAATCAGAGGCGTCCTGTGGGTGTGCTGTGCTGAAGGTCTCACAGGACAATAGACTCTCTTGTTGTTGAGCGCTCAGTGTAACAGTGATGTGATGCTGATAGTTGTTTGCGCCGCACACTGACAGAGAACCAGTGACACACAGATCATTCAACAACCCCAAAATAAAACCAAGAAAATCTCTGAATGGATTCTGAGTGTGATTCATCTTTGACAGAAGCCTGCTTGCACCATGGAAACTATTAAACACATCTCACAGACCTCACACTGACCTTTACTGTGAATGAACCGCGCTGAAAAAATCTAATCTAATAAGGAACCACTTGACATTTGAGAGTCGAGGTCACTGAGGAAGATTACAGCACCTTGTTGAATGAACACTTTGAAGGACTCAGACTGTTCTGGAGACAAAAGTGAGTTGGACTCAGCAAGTGTGTCCACAGAGAGTGAGCAGGTGGATCAGGGAGGCTTTGCAGCAGCAGCAGAACCAAAACATAAACCTGCCTCCAGCCAGCACGACATGTGACAGCAGCTTTCTTAGTATGTGGGTCAGAGTCCAACATGTTTCTTTCTCTACACACAAGACCAGTGAGACTGTATTTCAAGGTGAAGCTGCAGATCTCAGACAGCTAGAGGCTCCCCTGACTCAAAGTATCCAGGGCTTAAAGAACATGCGTGCGCCGCAGCTTCTTAAGGTTGGCTTCTGATAATATTCCGGATCAGCTCCTGCAGGACGGTCTGCACGAGATTTAGATTTATCAGCATTAACAAACACTGAAGCTTCTAACCGACAGCAGCACCGTGAAGGTGTGTTTCACCTCAAATATCTCACTAAAATTAGACGCAGAGCTGCTGTTAGTGAAACTCAAAGCAACGCCGCGCTCACTGTCACATCATTAATTCAGTCTGTTGTGTGTTTATTCAGAGGCTCCGCGGTTCACTCGCTCACAAGACACAAACCAGGTCAGTGTTTTAATGATAGCTGTCACTCCAGAAGCAAACACAGCTTTATTGACAGCACCCTCACTAACACTGTAGATCAGCAGGGAACAGCTTTACTTTAACCATGCAGGGGAATTACGCCCATTAGGAAACATGCATAACTCTCCCAAATTAAAAAACTAGAGTGCAAATTTGTGATGTCATAGGGTGTAAAGTCTGGAGCTGCTCTACAGACAATTAGTGGTGAAAAATGTTCTAGATCAATACGGCACTATACAACGATTTAACGAGGTGATACAACATGTTACCAACAGGTTTATATTAATATATTATTACATTTACAGTGTCACGTCATGCATTGCCACCTGAAATAGGCTATTGTTTTCAGTTTACGTTCATCCACACCAGGGATTGCTCTGAGACAAGGGAGGCTCAGCTTCCCTGGAAGTGATGGAGCAGTAGGCGGGAGAGAACGCTCAGTATCTGCATGATGATTGGAGGAAGTGTCTAAAGGTGCAGACACACCAAACTGACATCAAAGAACTAGCGGCGATGAAAGCCAACTGCTGCGTCGTCTACGTGGCCTCACGTCGCCCTGTGTCAGTTGCATTTGAACACACTACACGAACTACATCTGACGGCCAAGTAGCACGTACGTTCTGCGCCTGCGTGAGAGAGAGCGGAGTGAGAGAGTGGTACATCCTGTCAGCCGAGGGGTTTCCTATCTGTGCAGCCGAGCACCGCAGCACCTCCACGGACTATTATATCCAGACGGTCCCGGTGTTTCCTCCGCAGGCTCCACTTCACTCAGCTGCCCGATAAACCCGCTGCTTCTTCCCACTTTAACCTGAATAACAAACCAGGGCTCGGTGCTCCGGTTGGATCCAAACGGAGAGCCGGGGCTAGCTCAGAGACTAGCGGAGGCTAACTGGCTGTGCTTCCCTCCGCTCATGCTGCGGCTAACGCTCCGCTAGCTGCTCCCAGCTAGCTCCGGTTTGTTATTCACACATAACTGAAACCAAAATATCTCCATACTGCTCGTCTGTAGTGATCCAAGTGTCCTGAAGCCCCGACATAAAAAGTTGTTTGGAAAAACGTCATATGTTTTCAATTATGTGTTTTTGGATGTTTGAATCTGGGGCGCCGTCAGCCTCCATTAGGTGGAGTTGTGTTGCTACCTCCTCTCCCCTTGGATCTCTGCACGTGATGTGAGGACTCTAAAACTTCACCTGAGCCTCCCTCGGCCTCCTAGGTCCTAGGTGACAGTGACAGCAGCCAGAAACAACAGAATGAGGCTCGTTTGTGTGTAAAAAAAAGAAAACAAACATTCTGTGTGTTCATAAAATCAGTCTCCTGCTCACTGTCTGTGAAGCAGCTCCAGACTTTATAGTCTATGACATCACAGTCTGAGAGTTGTGTCTCTGGTGTCTGGCTTGTAGAGAGAGCAGCTCATGATCACAAATATTGATTGAACTCTCCTCTTTCCTATTACACACTGGATTACTTCATTTAGGTGGTGTTAAACTTTCTACTTGTACTTTTCTGTCGTCCGTCTCTTCACCTGCTGCTATAAACTTGTAGTCAAAAACAGCTCAGAGAGAAATGTACTTTTTACTGAGTGATGATTTCTGCACACAAAACATAAACATCTCATAAAATGAGCTCATTCATAAGCACATGCCTCATGCACAGCACTGTCAGTCCTCATGACTTGGTGCAGGTGATGGCAGGAAACATCAGACTGACAGGAAACAGTAGATGCAACCGCCGAGCTTGCCTGCTCCTAAAAACGGTCCTGAGAGCGTCTCACCTTCATGTTCTTGTTGGTGACGATGACCTCTCCGGTGCGGTTGGTGGTGAGGCCGTGTGCCGACGGGAAGCTTCTGCGAGGTGGAGGTGGGGGCGGAGACTTGGAGGGTTTCTCTGTGCGATACCTGGCCACGTTGAGATCCACTGTGAACAGAGGACGACACAAACAACATAAATCACTTGTAACAGATTTCCTCATCACGGCTTTATTACAACACAAACACACAACAACCCACCCGACCCTCGATGTGAACCAGCCCCCTCCATGCTGTTCAGCTTCTGGGCAGCCAGCTGCACTTTGCCAGGCTGCTGGTCCCCGCTGGGTGTGGTGGTTGACGTGGTGGTGGCCGTGGTCCCAGTGGTCCCCGCCGCAGGAGAAGTGGCTGTGGTGGAGGTTATTGGGATGGTGATCTGGGGCTTGGGGGGCACTGCGGGCTTGTTGATGTGCCTGGCAGCGAAGTCGAGGTCCGGGATGGCCTTCATCAGCTCGGCCTGGGTCTCTTCCAGCAGGCGATTGATGTCCTGGGCGCTGAACTGGGTCAAGCTGGCACGCTTCTCCTCCCAGTCCCGCTCTGCCGCCTGACACATATACAAACACAGACAAATGATGAGCTGCAACATATGAAGGACGAAAAATGACACAAGTATCAATCAATAAATAAATGTATTCAAATAAATACAGGAACAAATAAATGAATAAATACATAAATGAATGCAGAGGGCCTCCACAACCATTAACATACAGACTAAGAAATACAGAAATAAATAACTGGAGTTGTACAAAAATCTAAAAATAAAATTAAAGATGTCTATTTATTTATGTGCTGTGTAGTTATGAGCTATGTATTTATTATTTATTTATGAATGATTTATCTGTTTATCTCCATATTTATTGCAGCATTTATTTATTATCTTATTTATTTAATTAGATGTATTCATTTATTTTATTTGTTTTTCAGAATTAATGATTCTTTTATTTATTTTTCATTTGTCCCTGTATTTATTTATTTTGTATTAATTTACACATTGACAAAACATGCAATTGTTTTAATTATTCCTGCATCTATTTTTATATTCATTGTTATACATTTATTTATTTCACTATTTCTGTATTTGTTTATTTTTATATGTACTTATTAATTTATATTAATCAATTCATTTATTTGTATTTATTTATCAAATTATCCCTGTATCTATTTTTACATTTTTTCAGTATTTATTTATTTATTTACATCTTTATTTGTATATTATTTTTTTATTTATTCTTTACTTAATTAATTGATTTATATGTTTATCCCTGTGTATATCAATTACTGCATTCATAAATACATTTATTATATCTGTATTTGTTTATTCCTGTATTTATTTATTTTCATATTTATTTATAAATGTGTTCATTTCTTCCATATTCATTGGTTTATTCCTGTATTTATTCATACATTGATTTATTTAATGATGCCGGAGTTATTTTTCCTCCTCCACAGAAACACACAAACGACATGTGGCCCAAGCTGGAGAAACATAATTAAGACACATTGACGCAGTGTGCTTTCTAATGTTACATTGATGAATGGGTTTATAAACCACTTGCTGCAGCTGCTGTGTGCACAGAGTCTAAATAAGACGTTTAAGCACCTTCAGATGTGATTTCAAATGTAAATGGACATTTGGCCAGCTGGCTAATCCCAACGTATTTACAGCGCTGAATAATGAGCAGCGCTAGACGAAGAACGATCTGAGAATGAAGATAAACACAAACAGTCTACATGTGATTACCAGTCTGACTTCAGCCGACACAGACTTATCAGCAGGGCGTCGACTCGGCAGCTCGTCGAGGACCCGGTTTCTGAAGGTCATGGAGGGCTGGATGTCCTGCTCGGGGCCCGAGGTGTCTGCGTCGCCGGCGGACACGGGCATCCAGTTGGCCAGGCCGGCGCTGGTGCTCAGGTCAGTGAGGCTGAGCGGAGGACTGTTCAGGATATCCAGGTCAGAGCTGCGACTCATGTCCTCCGATCTCTTCTGTGATTGGCTGGAGAGGTCTTCAGGGCCCTTCCACACTCCCTCTGTCACTTGTCTGTAGATACAGGAGGAACACAAGAGACTACAACACACAGAGGACAACATGGCTGTATTTCTGTATCTTTACAGTCAACATACTCCACACACATGTTCAGTCATCCTGTGCAACCATCAGTCATGGACATACAGTATGATATGTACGTTAAAGGTGTACGAAGACTCTATTTTATCATGTTATCTTATTTGTATTTTTGTATTATTTGTAGGCTCTAGATACGGACATTCATGCTTTCAGGCAGAAAAACAACAGAAAAACACTGATTTGTAAAGTGAAATTGTTTCATTCAGTGTTTCCACCAGCTTTAATCAGCTGGTCTGTTTGTTTTAAAGACGAAGAGACCTCTGAGGATAATTCAGCTCTCTGTAAAAACCTCCTGAACGCTGAACACTGAAGGAATTCTAACCGGGAGAAGTTTCAGCTGGTTACAATCTGCAATCCTCACCACTAGATGCCAGTAAATCCACCTGAATCTGAGGCCTTGTTTACACGGATACCGATACAAATAAAAACAGATCTTTGTTTATCCCGTATTAAAAAAATTCCGGGTTTACACGACCAGTTGTGAAAACGATATCCCTGTTTACACCAGGCCAGTAGGTGGCGATACACCATATGTCAAACACCGTAGAAGAACGTTCTGCGCGTGCACAGAGATTTGTTTTCCTCGTAAAACAATGATAAACTACATTTTAACCCAATGTAGCACAGTTAGCTGCTGTGCACTTACTAATATTGGACACAGCAGACATCTTTGTGCGCCGATGTAGCGGTGACGTTGATGCAGTTCATTTGTAAGCTCGTAAGTCGTCCCAAAAGTGCTAACAAAACGTAGACAACTCGGCATATATCCGCCATTGTTGTTGTGGTTACCAAGCGCCTAATGGGCATGTGCGAACTGGGTTGTGATGTTTTCTGACCTTTTTACACGTCTCCACAGAAACGGATATTTTTAAAAACTTTCACTTTGGTCGAGAAAAACCCCGGTTATGTGTAAATGATAGGTGCAAACGCAAAGATAAATACTCTCTTTCAGAAATATACAGAACTGTATAAACAGGCTGTTAGACACTGAACCTGTAAGTACACATACCTTTAAAATGCCTGACAAATTAGCAGTACTTACACTGAAGTGAAGCTACATTATGGGACATGATTATACAGAGTGTACAAAGAATTAAAGAATATCACCTGATTTATTTAATCAGAACATGATTTTATTCAATGAATTTGCAGCTTTGTTTGCAGTCGGTGTCGATCACTTCACATTTTGCACTGAATATTCAGCAGGGCTGAGTTAAAACCTTCAAACTGTCAAATGCCACAAGGACATCAAAATTAAAAAACAGGAGTCTCCTCCAGTAAAACCAAATGTTTTCAGCTTTCTTGCCTTCATCACAGGCTTGTCTAGGGCCCCAAATATGCTGGATCCAGCTCTGTACTGTACAAACTTGCCTCTTGGGATCTGTTTGCAACAGACAGCAGCTAGACGAGGTAAAGTTAGGCGTGACGTTTGTTAATTTGATGATGTTGCATTGAAGCTCTGCGCCTCGCTGTGTGTGTGTTCTCAAAGCCTGCTTTAAATATTTAGTCCAATTGTAATCCTGTTTACTGATTCTTCTATCAGATAGTTTAGACTCCAGTTTATTCAGGCTGAGCTGCTTGTGTTCAGATATTTTAACCACTGCGAGTGTTCGCTGGATTAAAAAAAGGCTGTTGTTGCACTGGTCCTGATATCAGCGCTGACGCTCTGGGAAGGTATCAGCACTAGAATAAAACATTTGCAAAGATACAGCGGCCGGCACAGAGGAGGATTCTCAACAACCTTGTTAACAACGTGCTTTGATGAAACGATCACCTCATCTCGGATGCTGTCTGATGAACTCGCTCTGACCAGAACATCTCACTATCAACGGCATCAGCAATCGTTAACACGGTAATGGAGAGTGACGCGCTCACTAAACCTCCTCTGATGTATCTCTCAGTATTCACACGGCACATTTTTCCTGCCGGATTATTTGATGCTTCGTTTGTACGTCAGAAATCGTTTTTTCATCACTCACAGAAACACAAAACGGATCAGCAGGAGAGGAGCAAGACTTCTGTTATAAATGTCTTAAATGTTTAACTTATCCTCAGGAGTTCTTCGTACGGTCTGTTCTGCCAGGATAAAAAGAGTTTTATCTCAGTGCTATTATCAATTTTTAGACAAATTTTAAATGTGGATATTTTTCTTTTAAATGACAGAATCATATTAGAACATATTTATCCTTTATTATTTTTCTTTCATGTGATTCTGTTTATCTTGTGTCGATTTTAAGAGGTCTTTGCATTGACTTTCTCCTGCACAAGCTTTTGTTTACTTCAAAGCTGGGGTTGGCACTTTTAGCTCGGTGTCACTGGGCAAACATCCCACAATAAAGTCTGAGCATATTGAAATTGAAGTGATTTCAGGCTTTCAGGCTTTAGAAAATCTAGCCTGTGACATGAGACTTCAATCAAAGGTCATTTCAGAGGGAGGGCGTTCCTGTTGGCTGTTCTACAAATGCACATGTGCGTGCACGTCCCTTCAGTGAAAGTCTGATTCAGTGTTGGAGAATCCTGCAGAGGAAGTTGCTATTTCTTATTTGGCAACGACTGCCTTCACTGCAAAGCAACCCAACAACAGTGAGAGTCTGACAATAACGAAATAAAATGTGTCAGTATCTGCAAAGTGTTTCAAAGATGGAGACAAAATGCTGCTGATAGTTTAGCCTTATGCTAACTGGAGCCAAAGGCTAACAGCTGCAGACTCAAGTTCACATTTATGTCGCCTAGTTAGCTAGAGCCCCAAATCACAGTGTTTTCTCCACCTCACTCCCCACCGCTAAAGGCTTCGTCGCTGGGAGTAGTTGGCAAGCTAATGTTAGCCACCTCACATCTGTCCTCCCCTCTCCCCGCCGCTGTGAACCACCGGAGGGAGTGTGGGCAGCAGCTCTGCGGACGGATCCCCAGTCAGCAACTGCGGCAGCCCAGACCAGACAGCACAAACCCCAGCTACAGAAGACCACACAGCTGCCACTCCCCTCAGGAAACTTTCTGTTGCTGCAGTTACACAAATAAGAGACAGTGCTGCTGCTGGCCACCAGCCCGCTATGACACCCAGCGCTGGAGGGTTTATGCTGGCTGAATTTAAGCTGCTTCACACACTGAGAAAAAGTCCATCTCCAGAGCTGCTGCCTGCTCTCCTCCCAGGGAGGCAGCTCACAGTGGCGGGGAGCGAGGAGGAGGAGGCTAACGTTAACTTGCTAATTCTTGCCCCTAAACAGGTAAATACAGAGAGAGGTCAGCGCAGTGACGAGGACAGTGAGTTAATACACAGTGTGAAACAATGACATAAGATTAAATAAATCAATATACAGGAGACACTGGGTTACTGTATGAAACATGTGCACATGACCATGGTCGTCTGGTGGGAGGGGCTTAGGACGGGAAGGGGAGAGCTGCAGGAGGAGGGGGGATTTTCAAATTCTGACTTTTTTATTCCTTTTGCAGATTTCTGTCTATTTCAGCTTTAAATCCACGTTTATCTGAGTGTATGCAGATAAAAGTGCCGTCGTACATGTGTGTCTGTGTTTTTTCCATCTTTTAACATAATTGTACTTTTTAATGGGAAGGCAAATAAAAATTAAATAAATAAAAACATGTTTATATTTCTCAAAGTGAGGAGTAGTATGACATGGATATGAAAAAAAAAACAGTCTTATTATTCAGCAAATGAGCTGAGAGTCAGGTTTGAGCCTCACAGCAGGCTAAAAAGTAAAAAACAAACACCATAAAACATCGACAAGAGAAAAAACAACGTTTGCAGGTTGACCTGGTTTATTAAGACAGTATCTGAGGAGAGTTTGATCTGTGTACCTGCGGAGCGTGCTGAGCGCATCGGTCATGGTGTTGCAGCGCTTCAGCAGAGCGTCCAGGCGGTGAGGCTCTTCTTTCAGGAACTTAACAGCCTCCACCTCCACCCTCAGCACCACCCGCATCTTACTCTGCAGGCTGGGGAACTGGTCTGCACGGGAGGCACAGACAGAGAGAAGGGATGAGGAGGAGAGGACGACAGCGAGGGAAAGACAGATGGATGAAGAGGAGAGAGCGGCATTGTCACGAGGATGTGTTGAGATAATGATGTGTGGGAGAATGGAGGCGGGGGGAGATTACAGAGGGGAAGACGCGAGGCTGTTTCTGTCGCAGCTATTCGAAGCTGCTGGATTTTCCTGTCATATCCAGAAGGAGGATTCAGTGGAGGTCGGCCAAGCCAGAGAGAAGGGCAAGCTCGATGCGCAGTGACAAAAACACAGCCTGTGTTGGTCTGTGGGTGTATGTGTACGTGTGGACGCTTCACAGCCAGTTTCTCAAACGCTGGACGCTCTGCTGTCCTGAGAAACTGTCCAGTCACTCAAACGCAGCATCAAACAGTGTCGGACAACTGGGAGTGGTCAGCACACATTATCATAACGAGGCCCCCTGGAGCTTTAAAAGGAAATGCTCATTAATATTCGAGGCGGAGGGAGGAAGTACACAGGTCAGAGCTGCAGGACAAAAGGCCAAACCTGAAACTTCATGAATCAAGAAGCCTCATAAATATTCATCTGGGACTTTGTATAACATCAGTTTTACAGACTGGACAAACCTGGAGCCAGCCGCACAAAACACCTTAAATTAAGATTTTCCTTTAAGTCCTAGTTAAGGTTTCCACATAATAAAATCCAAAGGTTTAAACATTTTCTCCTTCGGGTTTTCCTTAAAATATTCACTTAAGTATTCATGGTTTTCTCCTTGTTTTGGTCTTACACTTAAGGAATCCCTCGACTGCTAAACAAAACACTTAAGGTACCTCTGACTCTAACTTAACTTCAATATGACCGAGTTTATGGTGATGAATGAAAACAGTAACACTGTAACTGAGAAGAGTTTCTGTGACTACACTTTTGATTTTGAACCATAGATTTGACTGAATTAATTTTCGTTGCTTCTTCCTTCAGTTGTTTTCTGTTTTCTGGTATTTGAGGATCAAATGTACTTTTTGCAGTTTGTGCTTTCTGTGATTGGATTCCTCCAGAGTTTTAATCTTTTCCTCCTCTGACCAATAAGTTTTTCTTGTCTTCTTTTTACCATTTAACTACAAGCCAACTTAGTGAGACAATAACACAATCATGAGTCCAAGCTAACAATCTCCATGGAAATTTGTACCGCTGTAAAAAAGGTTTTCAACGCAGTAAATTAATTTATTTTTTCCTGAGTCAACTGTGTAAGTCCCTCAGCTAAGGCCCAGTCCCATTTCTACCCCTTAAATCTTCCACTTGGTACTGAGTGCACTCGTCTGTGAGATAACCCTTGATGAGGGAAGTGAGAAATATTAGGGTCGAGATCTTTCCCTAAGAAACGAGACACCACTTCATGCAAATCGGTGTGGCCGACGTGCAGGCATACGTCACACATAGTAGCGACACAATGAAAATGGCGACTGCAGCGCTTGTGTTGTGGCGTGTGCTCTGTTTATTCTTCTCCGTCTGATGAATCAACGGAGAAGAAAAGCTGAAAACAGGAGGCGCCTACGACGTCTGCTAGTTCTGATCGATTTTGTTCGGTAAGTCAGTTTGTTTAAATATTTTGACGCTGTGTTCAGCTGAGTTGCTGATGAGTTTACACTAGTCCAACCATCTGTTGTTTGTATAGCCTACATGACGATCGTACAGTAACAAATTGTTTCCCAAAACTTGCTGAAGTTGCTGACTTCGCAAGGTGTTTCATCTTCCACTGTGTTGAGAGTGTGGGTCGGGGCTCCCTTTGAATCTAGGGCAGTTTTTAAGTGTTGGAAACCACTTCCACTACCTCAGTTCTGTTTTGGGACACCACTAGCCTAAACGTGACGCACACAACCAAGTGCAAGTGGGTATTTCCAGGGGAAGTGGGCACTGGGACAGGCCCTAAGCCTTAAGTGTCATACATAAGGAGAACTTCAGATGTTTTCTGCAACTGGTCCCTGGTACTTAAAACTACAGGCCAGCCACTAGGAACTATGGTCATGGGGACAAAACTTTCACACAATTGAGAACTGATACGAATGATAAAAAAAACCAAAAAACTAAAACGCCACATTAACACCGAGTCCTCGAGAAACACTCACAAAAAACATGATCTTATTTGGCAGGTTTTTCAGAGACTGGACGTTGAGTACTTCAGAACCACCACCACCGAACTCTACGTGATACACAGGTTTATGTCGTAGACACAAAGAAATCTCAAGGATTTCTATATACACACTTAAAAATGTGCAAGGCTACACAACCATGTAGTTTTATGACAGAACTCGCACAATATTTGTTCTTGAAAATGTGGGGTCAAGAGATGTGGCAGCAAACTGAATGAAGGATGGAGAATATACAAAGAGACTCTCGCCCCACCCTGCTGAGCTCAGTGCACAGTGTGTATGTGGGTCAGCGAGAGAGACGAGAAAGAGAGATGCGCTCGGAGCAGGAAGGTGTTAGCGATCAGAGCAGAGAGGAAGTTATGAAGTAGTAAATGCACGGATTTAGGTTTCAGTTTGACACAAATAAACACTGCAGCTCCTAAAGACCAACGTAAAGTTCCAGTGTCTTGTTTCTCAACTGGCTCCGTCCCAATACTCACACTTCCCCTCAAAATTGGCCCTAGTTTTTGCATGTTCCTGTGAAGGGCTATGGTGTCCCAAACTTTAGGGAAGTGCTTTTCAGCCCTTAAAATCTTAATCTTAATCACTTAATTTGAAGGGCTGTGCAGTGCACACTTACAAACCCATCTCAACTGAGGGGAAGAGTGAATTCCCAAGGATGCATTGCAAAGCTATCCAGCCAGGCGAGTTTCCAGGAAGATGGCAGCCTCCATGAGAAAGCCATCGCACAATTATAAGTACTATTTTCCAAAATAAGGATGCAAAACTTCCAAAATATCTCAGAATGTCTTGTTTCTGCATATACATTGTTATCTGTTAGCGTTGAGTTAGAATATGAACGCTTGAAAATGCTAATTCACGATGCAGCCGACATGAATATCTACAGAGTTCTCTGTGTAAGAAGCCTATGTTGATGATACGCCTGACGTAGGTGAACACGTCTGTTACACTAATTTGTATGAAGTGGCGTCTCAATTTGTAGGTGAAATTCCCCTCAACATTACCCCTTCGTCATTGAGGGGAATCTATCTGGAGAGTGTGCTTGAAACCAAGTGGTAAGGTTAAGGGGAAGAGAATTGGGATTGGCCATTATACTCAGTTTTGGGGATGTTACTCTCAAATTGTAATAACTTACATATACCTAGTTACCTTCATTTGAAAGTTACTAATTGTGTAGAGTAATCAGTTACTTATTACACTACTTCTATGTTACTTTCCCCAAAATAAGCTCAGAAGAACTGACGTTAAATGGATGAGGTTCATGTTGTTTCACAGCAGTTTATTATTTCAAATCCAGTGCTGCAGGTCTGAATCATTCACGTGTTCACATATAGTGGTTACACCTTTGTATTAAAATGAAAAATATAATAAAGAACCATTACAAAGCCCAGATTTGTTTAAATAAACGAATATCCTTGGACACAGGGAGGGTCAGGCAGGCAGAGGGTTAGAGACTGATAATAATGAGACATAGATAAATATCTGTGGGTCTATGATACAAAACACAACAAACAGACTGGCTGTCCGTTACTATGACGAGCGTAAAGGGCCGTAAGGATGGAATCAGGGATTTTAATTTCAATTTGTCATCATATTTGATGATTAGTGTTTCTTTATAGTCGGGGAGGAATAGTTCAGTTCAAGTTAAATACATATGTTTGTATCTTGTTGTGGGATTAAGACTTTGAAAATCATTAAAACCTTTTTACAAAAAAGACAAAAATAAATTTGTCCATCGCGTCTTTGCTCCCGTCACATTCTTGGTCTCTCGGGGTCTTTTAGCCACAGTTCACTCTGTGTCTTAACATCAGTGGCCGGCACATGTGAGCTCTGCACATCTGACCCTGCTGCTGCTACTGTGAAAATGTTGCAGTCAAGTTCAGATTGTCAGTGATGTAAGTCAGTGAGTAAACTGTTCTACCCCTGACCTCTGCACGCCCTCTCATAAACCCCTGGGCTGAGGCCCTTTGACCTCTCCTGACAGCAGGCCTGTTGATCTGTGACCCAAAACTACAGCTGCAGCACTGCACTTGATGTATGAGCCGCGTAAACACTCTGGTTCCTACTGGAGACAAATGTTTACATTTCTGAAAGGCTCAATGATTTCCTAAAACAGCTGCTCACTGCACTTTATATCAAACAAAGAGGGAATGACGCATTTGTTGGGGACTATTTTCAGCGGCGGATTAAGCCCCTCTTGGTGAGTATTTGTGTCGGCAGCAGGATGGTGTACGTGGGATTGAATATAAATAAACTACAGTGAGTGTTCATGTGTTCACCCAGTGCAACAGGGTGACTCACTGATGTGTTTAAATAGTTTGTGGACAACAATAGAAGCTGCACAGCGCAGAGGAATCAGATATATCAGGCTGTGATACACACATAACGTTTTATTAGTGGATACGTTCACTGTGGGTTTTGGTGTTTTAATGGGATGCTTACGATGAGAAGAAAGAAACGTGCTCGTGTATAATGAGGCTGCAGCAGTGGTGTAACAGCGGGGGGGGGGGGGATGAGTACACCAGGCAGTAGTTGGACTCTCTGAAACCAGCTGCTCTTAAATTTGATGCAATTTAAGGGTAACAGCAGCGAGACTGACAGAAACAAATGCGCAAAATGACTAAAGAACCTCAATAATGTCTAAAACACACACGGGAGGTGAAACCAACACTTACTTTTGAGCTCAGTGAGCGTCTCACCCAGCATCCTCAGCTCTTTGCTCTTCTGCTCCACATCCTGCTCCGTCACCAGGCCGTGATTCACCGACGAGTTCCTCTGCAGCTCCTCCACCGACTTCTCCAGGTCACTGTGGAGGTGCAGGACACAGATTCACTCAGTGCTGCTCCTGTGTGTTCTCCACACCAGCACACAAATGAGCTTTTGATTTAATGTGTCGTTAGATAAAGCAGTGGTTCTCTCAACTCACTGCAGCTGCTGGATGAGCAGCTCCTCCTGGTTCAGGTACTTGAGTCTCTCCTCCTCCACCAGGAGGCGCTGTCTCTGGAGCGGGTCCTCCTGTGTGCGCATGGCGTCCAGCATCATGAGGCTCAGCTCGGACTCCGTCTGCCTCAGCAGGGACAGCACAGAGTCCTGGTTCTCCAGCTGGGACACAAACACACCTGGTTAGTTTTACCTGACACTGTTTTTACACTGATGTTCTGTAACACAACAATCACTTCGACTTCGATAAAGGTTAAAATGTTCAGTTGTAGTTGGAGAGCTGTTGATTCAATCATATTATAGAACCTCCCAGACATTAGACACGGCCCAAGGTGCTTTACATAAAGGGCTAGTCAACCCTGTCCTGAAGAAATTCTCAGGTACGGTTCATGTGAACTCTGGCACAGTGCACATCAGGTGTGAAAACTAACTGCACCAAAACATGAATTGGAGTTTTTAACTGGTTATGAAACCGTCTAATTTTAACACTGATGAATCTGTATCAGAGGTTAGCACAGCCCGCTGCTGCCTGCAGGACGTGAGCACACGGCTACAGAACAATATCACTAATGTCAGAGCTCAGTAGCTCTGGAGACGAGGGTGCAACTGCACTTGGTCAAGGTACGAGTCAGTCGCACCTGTTTGTAATATAAAAATGCGTCAATTCAAGTTCAACCTATTAACTGGCAGCTGAGGGGTGAAATCACAAAAGGACAGTGTGACGTTTGCATCTGCAAATAAGTCAAAAAATGTAACTGAGTGTAATTCTTAAAGCACCCACAAAGTCCCCGTCCAGACCAAGAATGGAGTGTGGACCGGTAGCTGGAGAGGTGCCAGCTCACTTCCTGGACACTGCCAGGGTGCCCTTGAGCAAGGTACCAAACCCCCAACTGCTCGAGGCGCCTGTCCACGGCAGCGACCTCACTCTGACATCACTCCATTTAATAAATGTGTAGGTCCTGTTTGTGCATGTGTGTGTGTATTTGGAGCCTGTGTGTAAATGACACAGCACTCCTCCTCAGGGATTAATAAAGTATATCTTCTTCTTCTTCTTCTTAATAATACCTAATATTCATACATTTGGTGCAAAATTGTCCCTTTTGATGTGAATGAGCCTCACTGCAAAAACAGCCTCACACAGCTACAGTGACGTTATCAGCTTCTTCACAGAGTTGGTGGGAACTGTTGTCACTGACAGACTGAGATATTAAATCCCAAATATAGTTTCCTCTGGCACGTTTAAATTTTTGCCTGAAGTTATGAGGAACACCTCTGCAGCTCATCGGTCAGAACCTGCACCTCATCGGTCAGAACCTGCAGCTCGAGGCCTGAAAATTCAGTTTTCCTTTTCTCTCTGTTTTGTTCTGCTGACTGTTGAGGCAACATTTAAACTCTGCCACATGGTTAATTGCAATCAGACATAAAAGGCCAGACGGCTCATCTGCAAAACTTTACGGCGTGTTTTAGCACTGTAACATCATCAGCACAATATCTTTTGAGTCGGCCCTTGAGACGGAGCAGATAGCGAATGATGTGCAATTCATGGTGCTTCAGCAGCTGCAGTCTAATCTTTGTAAATTTGCTCCTGAGTGTATATTGGTGTTAACTGCACACACACACAAAACTAAACTGCTGTTTCCGTCCCAGTCACACACACACACACCTGCATGTTGCGCAGCTGCGACAGTTGTTTGCGCAGCGCGTTGGTGTTCTGCTGCAGGCCTTGTAAGTGGAGCTGCATCTGCAGACGGGACACGGTCACAGGCTGGTTGGCCCCCGAGGGTGGAGGTGGCATCAGGGCCAAGGGAGCAGATGGTGTCAAAGCTGCCCAGTGGAAAAAGCAGGATTTAAATTCAGAGGATGTTCTCTGCGCTTTGTTCTGGGTTCCTTTAAAGCACAGCGGCACTAATAGAAGTTGTCCCAAAACACTGTTAGCAAATCAAAAGGTTTTAAATGAATGCTTGAGGGAAAAATTAAAGAACCGTTCATAGAGCATCAGAGAGCTCCAGTCTTTAGAAGACAAATCCCCAAACAGTCTCGTGACCTCAGATGTCCATCCAGTAGAAAAACAATTTTGTTTGACTGGATATTGGTTGTTCCAGGATTTGGTAGCAGCAATTCAGGACAAGTTCTATCTGTGCTGTAGGTCAAGGGTGGAGATTACAGTCTTACGTAGACTTAACAATGATGAACAGCATGGAAAGGCTTCAGGGACAAACGGGATCAGCAGTGAAAAACAGCATTTCCACTACATCCAAGTTTCTCATTATAAAGAGTCCCCAGACAGCCCAAATGCATGAGTGTTTCCAACTCAGATAATCCTTTGAAATGACGATGAATGCTTCGCTCCGACAGTAATTAGGGTGTTGAGTCACACGCATCATGCAGAACGAGACAGAGGGAAAATAACTACAAGACAATCAATCGATAACGGATTGAGGAGTTGCATTTTAAAGCCACTTCAAAGTCTGGACTCAGCAACACACCAACACGTTGGCTGAAAGTAACATCTCAACACCTCCAACGCCTCCGCAGACGAGGTGACGACTTCCCACTTCAGCTGCAGTGTGTGTCCTAGAAACCCTGACCCTGAGATCTGCAGCCACTGGAGAGTTTCTGAGTATATATAACCATAATTCAAGACAGCTTTAGAGGAGCGTCTGACAGTCGTCGTTACCCAAATGACTTTCTGCTGCCTCACCAGTTAAGAATAATTTTCTGGTTTCACTGCACAAAGACAGCCCACAGAAAACAGTCTGAGTCTATCGGGAGTAAAATATACACTAAATATACGCCTTTATCGTTCTAATCTAAACAGGACAGAGATAGAGACGTAAACAGTCACTGAGAAAATTCACTAAAATTACAGCAGAAATAAATGTTCAACAAACAAAATGACTCCAATGAAAAATCCATTCTAATTTACAGCAGATTAAAAATGCTCACGCTCATCTTTAATTTCACATAAGATGAAATGTTTCCAATGTTAATGCACAATCAGATAACGAGAGAACGTTAATTAAATTCCTCTTGGATACTTTAAATCTGAGACACAGCAGCTCAAACTCAACACTTTATCTAAAGGAATTAGGAATGCACCGACGGGCCGATGCCAGTGTTTAAGATAACACTTTGGCTGATTCTGTTTTTTTGTTCTTGTTGTTTATTTTCTTTTGTTGTTCATCAGTTGTCATTATAAAAGAATAACTTAACTGTTTTAGTCATTCAGTCCTTCGCAACCCCTGAATGAGCACAAATTCAATAATACAGATAAATAAAACAACCATGACCATACCATGACTTAGTCATACCAAACATTAGAAAAGGGGTCCACAGGGGGAGCCACAGCCATCGGTCGCATTTTAGCCATTTTTAAGCATTTTTCTGTTGTTATAGCTTAGTTTAGCAAGTTTAGTAAAAATCCATATGGCGGTTAGGCCTAGATAAGAAATGAGCTCTCTAGCGCCCCCATTTTGTTTGATGGGGTCAATAATGGAGGGGTCCCCTCAGATTATGTGTGGTCATATGCCTACAAAGTTGCGTGGTGATGGTGAAACCCTTGAGATGTTATACACCTTTATGTGATGAGCCACGCCCTCCGCAATATTCATTGCCTTATAGAAGCTCAGTTTTAGGAAGTTTTCCAACTTTTGCCAAGAGGGAACTTTAGATATTGGTCCCTAGATTATGTTCACCCAGTTTCATGCAGATCGCTCAAACTTCCTAGGAAGAGATCCATTTGAAAGTGTTTCTCAAAACATTCAAAATGGCGGAAAATCTATATAAGCGGAAGTTATGGGTTCTTGAGGCAAATGTGTTCCTCATGAGGAGAGACATCTCTGTGCAAAGTTTCATGTCTCTACCACATACGGGGCATGAGATATGCCCATTCAAAGTTTGACATTTCAATGGGTTGCTATAGCGCCCCCCTTTGGCCAATTGATGCAATAATTGGCCAATGTTGAATAATTTAATAACATTTCCAGCCTGGAAAATATAACTGTGAAATTCAATGACTTTTCCAGGTTTTCCCAGACTGTGGGAACCCTGTAAAAATCTGTCATGACAACGTGAGTTTGACTCGATGAGATTGGTCAGGCGCCATCTTGATATTTGGCATCTTGTTAGTTTTTATAAATTGATGGTGCCAATAGGCTGCTAACAGCTAATGCTAACTAGCTCTCTTCCTGATGGTGTCAGCACCTCTTAGTTGTTCACAATAAAGCATCATCATGGTGAGTTCCTGTTAGATGGTGAGTTTACTGCGTCCTTCTCTCCTGAAGGTATTTGGGGGAAGATCTCTGTTCATTCTGAATATGTCCTCTATTGTCTCGAGCCCTGCGTTTAGCCTGCAAGTGATGTGCAACAACGGACAAACATCGGTCACTGCTGGTGTTGAGTGTCAACTTATTTGCCAACAGGTTGATGGGAGTCAACAGGACGAATATTGTCGGATAAATCGGTGCATCCCTAATAACAAGAACTCTATTCTGCTCTTATTCACCGTTGAAAACACGCAGCTTCATCAAAACATGCTCAGACGCTCACTGGACGTTCTGAACATGGATCATCTCACAACATATTTCTGTTCCAGCATTAATGCAACTCAGATGATTTTTTTTACTCACGACAAAAGGGAAGGAAGGGACAGTGAAGGACACCAGCTGAGAGGGAGGTAAATCCTTCAGGACGACACACACACACTGTTTGGAAGCTAACAGGGATCCAAATAAAGAATAGAGACCACAGTGGGGTGCACACGGGGGAACAGGTACCAGACACTTCAGGAACACATAGCTACCTTTCTTTTTTTTAGTTCGTCCAGCTAAAACAAGAAGCATGAGCAGCAGTTACACAGCAGCAAAAAAGCCGGCACACACACAGTATGAAGAAGCTTGCAGAGTCAGCCATTACGATCACATATGAGGCACTTTAAGAATTATGCAGAGAAAATGAAATAGCAGCAGCTCTGTGAGGAAGAAGAGCCAATTTATGTGGCTATCAAACAGGCAGCAGAGGGGAGCAGTGACAGGCAGCGATAGGAAATAGTTTGTCTCTCTTTTTTATTATTTTTTTTTTAGTAGGAAGCACTTACTGTCAGTTCCTGAGCAGTCACTGCTGACTCAATCTTCTCCCTGGAAGAGGCAAGTGTTACAGTACTTACAGCCAGAACACACCATCGACTTAGCTACTGAGAAGCTATTGATATATGGTGGGAAAATGTGGGAAATATCCTGTATGTGCTGCTGGCAGCTTTTTTAAGCATGTGTGTGTGTGTGTGTGTGTGTGAGTGTGTCTGACATCACTTGCTTGTTCACTTACAGCAGTGATTCTCTGAGCAGGGCTTGTGAAAAGTTTTCTGAATCTTTTATTAAAACTATCATGACATAAAATCTTTTTCTTTTTCCTAATATTATCTAAAATGATCAGAATCTGGGTCCCATTGAGCCGAGCTCACACACCGGGGGACTTGGAGACACTTTGCCGACTGAAGCTGAAGCTGAGGAGCACCCACGCTCTTCACACCTCTGCAGCAGAGTTATCAACAAAGTCAGCCCCCATCCGCTCTGACACTCTGCTCATTTCTTGAGCAGCGGTGACGTAGAGGGGGACACGGCTCTCCACCCCCGTCTCCTAAAGCAAGGAGCTCAATGGATGTTGGGTCTGTGCTAGTTTCCCTTGCTAGATCCTTGAAGGCAGCAGGACAGCAACAGGCCACGGGAAAGGCGGCAATCAAGATCGATACCTGTGTTCTGCACGACTATGCACGCCTACGCCTCCTCTGTCATGACGGGACAGTAAAACGAAACGTGCATGACGATATGTTGCCTTGGTGATGCCGCGTTGTTTACAAGAGATTAGGGACATTAACGATTAGCCATTAATTGGTTAACTGCCGTGAATATTTTTGTGTCTGTGTGAAGACGCTCTGCACTGGGAACCAGCTGGGTCCAGTGGGAGGAAGGTCGCAACACCACTCATTCAGCGATTACGGCCAGTAACGCCATCCTGACCCAACGCTGCTGTGGAAAAATAGTGCCCACCCTCAGGTCTCTCCCCTCAGGTCACCTTTTGGAGTAAGCAGCTTAGTGTTGACAGGCAAACCCCTGTAGCACCACTGTTAGCTGTGTTAGCAGTGTTAGCATGGTCGGCGATGCTGACAAAGTTAACAATGCTAAAGGGGCTTTGTGGCTCAAAGCGAAGCCACTTACCCACCTGGGGGGACCTGAGGTGTTTGTCCACAGCTACGAGGACCGGCGCTACTAGCGTTACTCGCACATGAGCAGCGCCGCTAGCCAAATTAGCTCCCATCTGATGTGAATGATATGCACTTAGAAGTTTCCCTCTGGGCCTTTCTACCACAAAGGGAACACTCAGTTAAAGGCGTGTTTTGGCGGCCGAGGCTAAAGTAAGCTAACCCGTGGAGGCTAGAGGGTGGTCAGGGGGCGCTATGTTGACACATGGAAACGCAGGTCCGTGTACTTCGCAGCCATTCATTTTTTGTTTCGAAATAATAAATTCAAACACAGAAAACCAACCATCATCCGTTTTTTGTTTTGAAATGACCAAACGAAAAAGGAAAAAAAACGATTCGCCTCCCGTTTGTTATTTGATAATAAAGAAATTTTTGTTACACGTAACAGAATCATTCATTCATTCGTTCATTTGTTGAGTCTATATTAGCATTTAAAGGCACGCTCAGCACCGGGCGTCACTTCTGTTTACGTTCAACAATGTTATCAAACACAGCGGAGCTAGATGTGCACCGCCTTCACGTGTGTGTGCGCTTACTTTCGCTAGTCTCGTGCTGGCCTTGTTGGTGCAGCCTGGACCCAAATGTTTTTGTTGCCATTTGCGGAGCCTGGGCTGCCGACAGAGACCAGACTTTAATAGAGTTAATATTATTGTAATGTTAATTGTTCAGTCTTTATTTATGTTAACAGAGATCATATACCTATTTATTTCTAGGCATTTCTAATTCGCCTCAGCAATAAATAAATAAAAACATACCCAACCCTAGAGAGCAGTGAGCATTAAATTAAGATTCTGGACATGAATGATAATATTTTTCCTGACGATGCCTACGAGTCATTTTTGGTATGTTCACATTTATTATGTGAATATTTCCATATTTCTCTTGTTCTGAAGGCAGTGGAATATGGTATAAATGTTGTACTGGATGTGTTTGATCGTTTGGAGATGTGAAGTATTTATAGTGCCCTGTGTGGAATATGGTCTGTATATAAAGTGTGTTTTCAGTGTGTGTGTGTGTGTGTGTGTGTGTGTGTCTTACGGGCTCTCTGCCTCAGGCGCTCTGCTCAGTACTCTCTGCAGCAGCCCGGTCAGGCTCGCTATCTGCTTCTCCATGGCCTCCATACGCTCCCTGGATTCACACACCAGAGATACACAGAATACTTTATCATAATTACATAATGCATAATAAATACTATAAACTGTCCCAGTGCTCCCGCCATGTTCCAACTTTCAAGCTCCATTTGTACGTGGAAGGAATGAAGGAAGTGTGTGTGTGTGTGTGTGTGTGTGTGTGTGTGTGTGTGTGTGTGTGTGTGTGTGTGTGTGTGTGTGTGACTGGTATCACTTTCATCCCTGCTTCAAGATTCATGGTTGTATCGATAAAACAGCTCACGGAAAATGACTCATAAGTTTTTAATATTGACCAGCCAGGATTATAGTTTCACTCTCAGCACTACGCTGCTGTTAGGAGCAGCAGAGGTCGACTCACACCAGCATTTATACATTTCAGACAGAAATCAATTTATTTCATTGGAATTGCCAAAATCAGTGAAGTAAATCCACCCTGAGCTTTGGCAGCGGTGACCTTTGACCCATGAGTTTGTAACTTTGACCAACAGCAAACTGTCTTTAAAGTGCTGAGAGCCCAAAACTGAGGAATCAATCAAATCAATACGGTGTCACCATCCAATCTTATATAACCCTGCTCTGCTGGAGTATAAACTGCTTTACTAAGAAAGATCTGCTTTGAGTCAGGAGACACTGGTGCATCTGAATAAACTGTCCAAACTCATCGTTCAGGTTTCTGACAGCCGCACAGCCTGCTAAGTTATAGTGACCACAAGTCCCAGTTTGATCGAGATGATCATGCTTTGCAGCCCAGTGTCACAAGTCTACATAAAGAGCTCACTCCTTCGTTTGTAAAATACATGGCAGCACAACTGCCGTGCTCTGCACACACTCCAGGAGCACATTTCGGTTGCACATGGTGAAAATGCTGATGTAGAAAATTACACTGAGATGGCTAAACTTGAGCAGCAGCTCCAACTAAGACGTAGCACCGTTGTGACCTACTTCACTGAGGCAACACCGGTCACAGCTATGTGAAACAGGCTGCTCAGGAGGGGACCTCTGCCTGCCATCTGCCACAGCTTTTGATCCATGGACTGTGCAGCTGGTCCTGTGTTACAGTGTCATCATACAGTGTTCAAATATACTATGCTTTGGTGGATATTGGGAGATAAAACATAATTTTTCTTCTGCTAAGGCGCTGGCCATGGAGGGAAAGGTGCACCCTGTAGGTGTGCTGAAACAATCATCACACATCCAGGTAAATACGCCTATGGAGTGTGCAGAAGTGCATACATGTGCACATGCACGAACATAGTTAAAGGTCCAGTGTCTAAGATTTATTTTGTGGCATCTATTAATGAAGACTACAGATTGCAACCAGCTGAAACTTCTCCAGGTTAGATTTTCTTCAGTGTTCAGGAGGTTTTTACCAGCAGCCGAAATGAACCGCACAGGTCTCAGGGGTCTCATTTATAAAATACTGCGTAGGATCAATAGTAAAAATGTACGTACAGACAAAAGCCAAAAATGATGTGTGCAAAAAAATATTCGACAACTTCTAAAAACAGGCTTCAAGGCTGAATTTTCATGTCATTATGCCACCACGACATTTTGTATCAAAGGTACAGCTGCAGACAGAGTTGTCTCGCCTTTAAGCTGAAACAATGTCTGTAAACGGGACAGCAGGATGAGATGGGTGTGACGTTCTGACAACATGTTACGTGCGCAACGCATATGCCGGAGATTTAAAAAGTACCTGTTAGCAGTTAGCAGCTAACTCAAAGAAGAAGAACAGTGGCCGAAAATGTCCACAAACTGGGAAAACAACGAGGTCCGGAAGCTTCTAACCTTCCAAGAGGAGGATGAGATCAAACGCCACATCACAGCCAGTAAATGATGGTTATCGCCACGTTAATGCTGTTGTTATTGTTCAGAGTGCTCTGCCAGTTTATATGTTACAGGCTACACTAAAAGGCTGACACTGTTGTGTTATAAGTCACGCCTCTTTTGCTTCCATAATGTCGGCATGCAGGCTAAAATCACACGCTGGGGTGGTATGATGCCACCGTTGTCTGATCCTGTGTAAAAATGCAAAGGCGGCATGACGAAGGGACTCAGTAGTGGCTCTATAGCACAATCTCTGTGTAAAAAGGACTCATGTCACAGAGCGTCCGGCACTACTTATTTTACGAGGACACGTCTTTCTCTGTGGAAACTGTCATCGAACGTCGTCGAGTATTTCTTAGCATTAGCCACCATGAGCTTCTGGTCATAACAGACCAAGACCACTGAGGCAGAAACACAGTATGTAGTATTAAATATGTAGCTTCAGTGATCAGCAGCCAGGTAACACATACACATATATGTACACTGTCATTACAGCACATGTGAGTAAAATCTAAGATACCACAGTCACACTTATGTGAATAACATCGAGCACACAGAAGTATGTGTTGAGAAATACGTCATACCTTGTCTCCGTTTCATTTCCCAGCAGAGGGGAGCCGAAGCCTCCGGCGCTCCCTCCCTCCCCTCCAGGACCGGCCATCAGGCAGAGCTGCTCCGAGGTGAGACCGAGCGCTGAGCCCTGGCCCCGAGCTTTGGGACTGTCCCCAAACACAGAGGAGGTGACAGAGTCCCTCCTCAAACTCTGCCTCCCAGGGGAGCCCCGGCTGGGCATGGTGCCAGCGTAGGACTCCCTCATGTCGGGAATCTTCTGTGGGGAGGAAGGTGGAGGCACCCGCAGCCCCATGGCCAGCATTGATGCAGCGTAGGCGTCGTTATAAAGTGGTCCTCCTGGTCTGTACAGAGCACTGGTCTCCATCAGCTCTCCTTGCAAAGCGGCTGCTGAATAGGAGGTGAGTGAACGCATTGATCCAGCACCTCCTCCTCCTCCTCCTCCTCCGCCTCCTCCTCCACGGCGGTATAAGGAGCCATAAGGGTCTGCTCTGGCCGGCAGAGGGGAGTGAGGCCCTCCTGCGAGACTCAGCCGACTTGTGTCGGGGCCCAGAGAGTAGGGGTCCGCGTAGATGCCGCCTCCTCCTCGTTCGTCTCCCCGCAGCAGCACCATGCTCCTGGATCCTCCCAATTCATCATCAGGCTTCACGTCCCTGCGCTCCAGGATGGCGCTGGAGGAGGCACAGAAGGCCTGCTGGGTGTGATGGGGCTGGTGGAGCTGTGGCTGCTGGTGGGGAGAGGAGTGGTGGGACTGGGAGTGCGGGTGTTGGTGTGGGTGCGGCAGGGAGTGGGTGTGGTGCGGTGGCCCGGCATAGGAAGAAGGCCTGCCGCCGCTGTAGAGGAGGCGGGCGCGGGACGGCGAGCCTTGAGGGGAGGCAGAGGAAGATGAATGCTGGGAAGACATGGGCGGGTTGCTGAGGCGGCGGTTAGGCGGAGAGTCCTGAGGTGCGTAAACCATCTCCCTCTGTGAACACAGAACAGAACAGATACAGACCTGGAGCTGTCAGGATCAGGTGTCTCAGGGCAGGAAATCAAATGACTAAAATGACTGTTTCTTTAAATGGAGTCTGGAGGGTTTGGTGATTGTGATTTCAGGCCTGCTTCTGGTTAATTGTACTGCTCCAGTACTGAGCAAGAGGGCTGCAGCCAGCAGTGGCAAACAAGGCTGCAACGTTACCACATTTATGCACCATCAGCATACGTCCTCTAAAGTGCTCATTTTTGTCACTGACAGGCTCAGATTGTTACTGTAAGTGTCTGACAGCATTATAGAGAGGATCCCTACACAGATAGACCTTTTTGTTTAATAGTAAGATCTTTTTTTTAACAAAGTAGCTGAGAGGAGGGTCCAGGACAAAAAATACTGAAGTGACCCTTTACCTTAAAATATTTTTCTGCCTATTTATAAATTCGGTGGCAGGAGAGATATTTGTTGATGATGAGCTCAGTAAAAGCTCAATAAGTTTGGCACTAACAAATCAAACTCTGATTGTTTTTTGGCTCCTGTTTATCTGATAACTACTAGGGCTAACTCGGGGCTTCAGGACACTTGGATCACTACGGACGAGCAGTATGGAGATATTTTGTGGTTTCAATTATGTGTTTTTGGACGTTTGAATCTGGGGCGCCGTCAGCCTCCATTAGGTGGAGTTGTGTTGCTACCTCCTCTCCCCTTGGATCTCTGCAAGTGATGTGAGGACTCTAAAACTTCACCTGAGCCTCCCTCGACATATGGCTGAGTAGATAATGGCTGAATTTTCATTTTTGGCTGCACTATCCCTTTAAAGCCAATTTGACTATAGAAGTCCAACTTCCAGGTCCGTCACATGACGCCATCAGGCCCAACAAGACATTTTAGCATCACTTACACTGTGAAAGAGACGTCTGTAAGTCAGTGGATAAAAGTTTTTGGGCGTCACAAGCCTCATGATTTGTTCCATTTAGTCCAATGACATTTTGAAAGTCTTGAAGAGCTGCACAATTGAATTATTCAAATGCTATTTAAGTCAGCAAAGGGGCTAATACAAGTTAGCCGCTTGGCCGCTGAAGTCTCTGGTGCAGCTTCTGTATGGGCTGCACCATGTGGAGGATCAGGGCAACTTCATACCGCCGTAATCAAGCTTTTTTTGACTTCATGTGCCAGTGATCAACTTTGACAGTATTGAATGGGGACCCACCTCCATCTCTGTATCCAAGTCTCTTAATACATCCATGCATCAGTCTCATGACATTTTACTCAGAGTGTCTGTTCCAGTTTAGAGAATTTTACACTGGCACCAACCTCACAGCTGAGTGTGTTGTAAGAGAAACACCACTCACTGGGAGGGTTTTTAGTCTCACTGCAGTTCCTACAGTAGAAGTGACTCTGAGTTGCTTGGTGAATACGGACCTTAATGACACTGCACACGTAGTTAGACATGGCCTGACAACTAGTCAGTTAAAAAAATCTTTAAGATGCAGTTTCCCGTAACATTTTACAGTAATTCATAGATGCAGTTTGAAGATTGACAGGAAAGACTCCAAATTGCCCCCTTAAGTGCGTTCTGAGTTGCACTTGATAGCTTATTGATGGACTGAGCATGAAGGATTATCTTTTGGCATCAATCCCAAAATGTCAGCGAGGAAGGCAAAACAAAGCAGAGCAGGACGCAGAGTGTGAGTGAAATCCCGCGTTGGAGGGTTCCAGCCAAGAGTAATAGATACAGCAAGCAAACACAAAGGAAGGCAACACTGTAATTGCTTATGACGCACAAAGCTATCTCCTGGAGACGATGCAAATTGAAAAACCAATATTTCCACATAATAACCCTCAGGCCTCTTACAACAACACCCTGTGGACAGCCTCGCAGCAGACTAATGACTCTAGTGCCATCATCCTCCATCTTGTAGCTTAGCAACAGCCTGGCATCGACACCGTCCTTTAACTGGAGACACACAGACACTTTATTGCACCTCCAAGACCCCCTGAAGTCACAAGGCGTCTATCGCAGGTACGCTACCAAAAGGTTTGTCCCGTGGTGCGCTTCAAAACTGTCCTTTTCTTCCCGCTGAGGAAAATCTGCCAATCAATCTCATCCTTAACCACAGTGTGTCCTCCAGACTGAGGCTGGGATGGACCTCAGTAATCCTGGTCATGCTTTGTGGGCTGCAATCAGGGAATAATCTTGGCCTTGCTGGCTGGGGCTCAATAAGCTCTCTCTCCCTCACACACACACACACGTCCTAGTCACTCACCTTGGTAATGCCAGAAGCTGCAATGTACCTCAGACACATAAAACTCAAGGTAAGCCTGCTGGTTTGATAAGGCTGTAAAACGCCAGGAAGGTTTCAGAGCCGAGCACAACCTGAACACAACGAGCGACCCTCGTGGGAGAGACAAACGGCTGACCTCCAAAACATTAGCGGGCAGCTGCGAATCATGCAAATCGACAGGCAGAAAAGCAATCACACACGCACACACACACACACACACAAGCATAGCAGCATGTAAACAAAAGGCCCCGGGCTGTTTGAGTGACAGCAACCAAAAACGTGTCAAAAACGTCCTGCTGTCGAACAACACCCGCTTCAACTCAGCTGCTTAACATGCAAATTCATTTGGTGCACTGCATATGTCTGCTCCTCTGTAATGTAATTGATCTGGTTTATAATTTATTTTATTCTATAAAAGCAGCATTCTCTAACACTTTAAATTACCGCTTCCTCATTTACATAATCACGCTGTAATTAGGCGGTAATAAAATGCGAGGTCTCGTGCAGAAAACACTCACACTGCAGAACTGAATGACATCAGGCACCCTGTCTGTCTGTCTGTCTGTCTGTCTGTCTGTCGCTCCAGCTGTAACCAAATGCATATAGCACACGTAATCATGCTAATCAGGCTGATGCCACGTCTAATTTGCGAGCAGCTGACTGATGAATTAAGATAAATCCTATTGTTGCTCATCAATGAGAGCTCAGCGACTGAACAGGAGGGATGTCACAGGTACAAAGATGGAGGAGGATGAAAAAGCAGTTTCTAAATTCATGTAACAGCTCTTACATCTCGAAACAGTGTTGCTTCCACCTGCACATTCTGGTGATAGTGCTTGTGTTATAGCAGAATCCAGTGAGTTCAGGTTGAGCATTTAGACGCATAAATCCACTGGTGGCGTTTGGCTGAAGGCATTGCCGGTTGTTGGTTTTTTAGGGGCAATTTTGTGATTTTATTTGCTAATTAAATAGTCTGCCAAAGAACAAGTCAGAGCTGCTGCTCAGAGGGCAGAGAGAGAGAGAGAGAGAGAGAGAGAGAGATGGCGGAGAAAAAACAATCAATCAATTATTTATTTCACATGGAATCAAAGTGAAACTCCAGTGAAATACGATCTTGTCAGCGTCTTCGACTCGTGCTCTGTAGTTTAGTCCTCGTCCTACATTGTTGGCTGCTGCTTTATAATTCACCATGTTTCCAGACCGGCTGCAGTGTGTGTGTGTGTTTATGGCTCCCTGGATGATTCTGGTGATCAATGGTTTTGGTTTTGTGGTTGTGGTATGATTTCACTGTAGTTCTGGGCAGATTAAATCTACCACTGACTCGTGACGTCATGGACAACATCGCTGACGTCATGGATAGCATCGCTGATGCTGACAGTGGTGTCCTTGAACATGCTCCAGACTCTGATTGGCATAGACATACATTTTAAAGGAAAAAAAAAACGTATACAGTGAAGCAGTAAATAAAAAGGCAGAGTGTGATTTATTGAGATGAACTATATGTTGTTGTGTCGGTTGTCTCTGACGTATCTTCCTGCATCTATGTGGCTGACACTGTTTTGTCCAAGCAGATGCTGACATCCCAAACAATGTCAACTTGTCATTACAAAAACGGATGACACTTAATGACAGCAGTCATAAACGTTTATGACATGTACATAATGTTCATGACAGGTTCATGACCGTGTCATGTCACCCTAATGTAGATACCTTCATGTAAAGTGATGCGAGTGTTGTCCTTGGGGGCATCACTGTCCTGACAGCTGTATAAATCGACTGTACTTCTCGTCTTCTGACCACTCGAAGCACAGTTTTACACAACATGCCACATTCACCCATTTACACAGGATTAACCACATTTTCCAGAAACAAAGGAAATCACAGTTCTCAATATCTCATTGGGAACTGATGCGGACATGGAGGTCGTTCAGTTCATTGTTCGATGGCTGGCAGGATGCTGGTTTGGCACAAAGATGCATGTGACCGGTTCACATCCGTTGTTTGAGTCCTCCACACTTTCCATGTCATGTCGGTGTAGCTATGGATGCAGACACGGCCTTGTTTGTCGGTGTGGTGGGGTTTGCAGCTGCTGCTATCTTCTCCATCTTTGCCTTGATGTTTACTGACGTTCACATTTGAAAACATGGACGTGGCGTGCTGTCAGAGTCACAGGAGGAGAGTTTCCTCACCCCGATGAGTGACTCACAGCCACACACTCGTCCAACACCAAAAAGCACCACAACACTTGCAACACGGACTTGAGAGCAAAATAAATTTAAAACAAACTTAGTGGAGCTGATGAAGAGGCGACTAGAAACGTCCTCGTCTGCGTCACGTACCAACACTTGTACTACAACTACCAACCTCAGTCCTCAGATGAACTGGACCTCAGTTTATCATCTCTCAATAGTGTTTATGCTGCTTTACAGTCTGCTGCCATCCAGCACAGTCAGCAGCGCTGATGTGAAGGACTGGCGCTGGTCCAGGAACAGTAGTGCT